>CM057450.1:877395526-878090526 GCA_016271365.2 Neoceratodus forsteri
CTCCCACTTTTGTGAAGAGGAATCACATCTGCCCTCCTCCAGTCCTCAGGTACCACACCATCCCCCCATGATTTGTTAAAAAGGGTAGTCAGTGGTGTCACTAGTTCTCCCCCTAGTTCTTTTAGAATTCTGGGGTGAATCCCATCAAGCCCCATTGCTTTGTCCACCTTCAGTTTTAGGAATTTTCATAACCCCATTTTCTGTGAAAGGACTGGTATCGGCCCCTCTTATCCAGAGTGTCTATTGATTGGATTAGGTACCTCCCCTCCTCTTCTTCTGTAAACACTGAGCAGAAGTATTTGTTCAGTATCCCTGCTTTTTCACTGCCCCTCTCTGCCCACCCTCCCCTTCATTCAGCATCACTATCCTTCCCTTTGTCTTTCTTCAATCCCTAATGTACCTATAGAAAGGTTTTATCCCCCTTCTTAACCGAGTTGACCATCTTTTCCTCGGTTTGGGCCTTTGCTATTCTGACTGCCTTCCCCGCTTCCTTCTGCTTTAACTGGTACAATTATCTGTCCTGCTCCTGCTGTTTCCTTATACTTCCTGAATGCCATATTTTTCCCCAACCTTTCCCACCACCGCTTTTGAGAACAAGAGTGTTTTTTTCTTTCGTTCCAATGTGTTTATCCATTTCACACAAAGGCTTGTTGCCTCTGTGATGGCCATTTTGATGTTTCCTCATTGTTGCTCCACCCCTCCTTCTTTACAGGTTTGCTAGCGCTTTTCTGAGGCACTCTCCCATTTTGACAAAGTCAGCTCTCCTGAAGTCCAGTGCCCTCACTTTGGTATGGCTCAACCCTGCAGCAGAGTCTACTATGAACCACACCATTTGGTGTTCACTTGTTCCCAGATAGCTACCCACTTCTAGATCAGAGATCCTCTCTCCATCTCCATTTGAGAGTACTGTGTCAGGCATACCCCCTGTAGAGCATAGAGAATGGCCCTGCTCTTGGATGTGGCTGCAGCAAAGGTACTCCAGTTAACATATGGCATATTCAGGTCCCTCATCAACAATATCTCCCATCCTAAGGATGCCTTCTATCATTTCCTTGTCCATTTCTTCCCCCTAAGACGGGGGTCTGCATACAACCACTGTGCAGATTTTTTTTTTTTTTTTTTTTAATTCATGTTTATTACATATTTCGGCACAGTTGTACATTAGTTCAAGGTCACTTTCAGCAGTTCTGTTTACAAAGGTACACATACTATACACCAAAGACAGTCATGTGCATATTCATACTTTGTCAGCTGAGTCTCTCTCCACCTTGAGAGTCTCAACTTATATTGTTAGGAATAGAGGTTTTAATCATACCCTTCAGATGGTCACAACCAGGCTTTCATAACTCCATATCCCTCTCTTGATGCTCTCCCCTCCCATTCTGTTGCCCCCAACCCAAAAACACCAGCCATGGGGTCCATCTTCTCATGAAGACTTGTGTCCTCAAATTTATTCTGTAGGTGATCTCCTCCATGTCTTTTATCTCTCCTACAATGGAGACCCATTCTCGGTGTATCGGAGGGAACTTTGATGGCCATTTTTTTGTTATGGCCTTATGAGCCGCGTAAGAAGGATGTTCCACATGTAGAACCTGTCCGCCTCCCTCATCCCTTCTGGTTTCATTCCCAAAATCAGATTTTAGGGCCTAAGCAGATTCTAAGGAGTGTATCTGTTTTTATCGATTGATTAATTTCTGCCAGTAGTTCTTGAGGGTCGAACATGACCAGAAGATATGGAGATAGTTTGCCATAGTTGCCCCACATCCCCTCCAGCACCCCCCTGTACAGTTCTTGTCCAATTTGCTTTGAACAGTTGGTGTGATGAAAAATCTCATTTTTACTTTCCATTCATATTCTTTCCAAAGTGGGGATGATGTGGTCTTAGCGGTCTGTGCAAGAGCCGTGGTCCACTCTTCCTCCCCTAAACTCGCCCCCAGCTCCTGTTCCCATCTACTTTTAGTTTGGGAGGACTTGTTACCCCCTCCCTCCCTCAGAGTACCATAGATAGATGATATTTGCCCTTCGATCTTTGTTAGATTTATTATTTCAGTCATCGTATTTAGCAATCCCTCGGAGAGTTTGGTTTGTTTGGAGGAAGCTTGTAGTTTATGTATGTGGGCTCTCATCTGTAAATATCTAAAATAGTCTCCTTGTCTTAAAGAGAACTTTTCTTTGATCCGGCTGAATTCCATAACAATACCGCCCTCTATAAACTGGTCTAGGGAATACAGTCCCAGTTTCCCCCCATCTTTTAAAGGCGAGGTCTTGTCTAGAGGGGAGAAACTGCGGATCCCACGCAAACCATCTTAATGGCCAGGCCACGACATCGATGCCATATTTGGCCCATAGACGTTTTAAAGAACCCAAGGTGTTTTTTATTGATATCAGAGATAACTCTCCGTCTGTGATCCATGAATCTGGTGTCAAGGCTCGTGCTCCCAGAGGCATACCATCCATCAGGGCTTCTTCAATCCCCTTCCACCGGGCCGTGTATGTTCTGGCCGACCAATCTTAATTGGGTGGCCAAGAAGTAATCTTCCAGGCACGGAACGTTTCTACCCCCATATTTTCTACTTGTCTGTAATATTATATTCTTAATTCTTGGTCTCCTGTTATTCCAGATAAATTTTATAAGCATCCTTTGCCATATCTGGAATTGGGTTTTATGTATTTTTATTGGGAGACATTGAAATAGATATAGGTATTTAGGGAGGATGTTCATTGATACTGTCTGTATCCTTGAATATAAGGGTAGGTTCAAGGCCTCCCATCTTTTAATGTTGTGTCTTATCTGGGACACAGTTGGTTCAAAATTATGTGTGAAAAGCATGGACAAGTTTTTTGGGATTTGGGTGCCAATATATTTTATTTTCCCCCTATTCCAGTTTGTATGCAATAGCTGCTTAATATTGGGTGGAGGGTTATAGTGAAATTTCAATACTTCGGTTTTATTTTTATTTAGAGTATATCCTGAGAACTGGCTAAATTTGTCAATTATAGACCAAATTTCGGGGATGGATCTGTTCGGATGAGATAGAGAGAGATAGAGAGAGAGATAGAGATAGAGAGATAGAGAGATAGAGAGATAGAGAGATAGAGAGATAGAGAGATAGAGAGATAGAGAGATAGAGAGATAGAGAGATAGAGAGATAGAGAGATAGAGAGATAGAGAGATAGAGAGATAGAGAGATAGAGATCTATATGTATATGAACGTCATCTGCATATAAGGAGATTTTATGGTCTCCCTCACCTATCTATTCCTCTCACCTCCTTTGCTTCCCTTATCGCCTGTGCTAAGGGTTCTATGTAAATATCAAAAAGAAGTGGCGACAACGGGCATCCCTGTCTGGTACCCCTCCCCAGATTGAACCTCTTCGATATGCCCCCGTTTACCCTTACAAAGGCTTGTGGAGAGGCATAGAGAGCCTTGATTGCCTCCAAGAACAGTACTGGGAAGCCCATCCTTTTTAGTACTAGGAACAAAAAGTTCCAATCGACTTTGTCAAACACTTTTTCTGCGTCAAGGCTCATGAGACAAGCGGGGACATGTTTATTAATGATGTCGATTATGTTTATGGTCCTTCTAACACCCTCAGGGGCCTGCCTACCCTCTATGAAGCCAGTTTGATCTGGATGAATTAGTTTTGCAAGAAAAGTCTGCAGCCTCTTGGCTATTATAGCTGTGAAGATTTTATAATCTACGTTAAGGAGTGAGATTGGTCTGTATGAACCACAGTCTGTCAGGTCCTTCCCCCTCTTTCGGGATCATGGTTATAGTAGTGTAATTCCATGATGGAGGAACTGCTTCTCCCTCCAGCCAGACTTGGTTATAAACCGTTCTTAATATAGGGGATATTTTCCCCACAAATGTTTTATATAGCTCCCCTCCAAACCCATCCGGGCCTGGGCATTTCCCCACTTTGAGGTCCCCAATGGTGTTCAGAATCTCCTGTTGGGTGATTGGACACTCCAGGTTTTGTCTCTGGGTCTCCATAAGCTGAGGGAGACTCAGAGTTTTCAGGAATTCCCAGGCAGCCCCAGGGCGCGATTCCGGCTGAGGGTGATATAGTTTTTTTATAGTATGTCACTAGCGCATCCGTTATCTGTTCCCATTTGCATGAGATCTGCCCCGTGGTCGGGTGTCGAAGACCCTTAACATGTGATCGGGTGGACTCTTGCTTTAATCGATACGCTAGAAAGCGAGTGGCTCTTGTGCCACCTTCATAGTAGGCCTGTTTTGTATGGAGTAGGGCTTTCTCAGTCTCCAGCATCTGCAGCCTCTGGAGCCTTGTCTTTAACCCCCTTATCTGGCTTTCTCTATTTTTACAGAATTTTAACTTCTGTTGCCCCTCCAAAGTTTTAAGTTCCTGATTTAACTGTTCCCTTTGTTTAACCCTCTCCCTCTTTTTAAGTGTAGCTATCGAGATCAACCTCCCCCTAAGCAGGGTTTTTACCGTGTCCCACAGAATTTGGGGTGTGATGTCTGTGTTCATTTAGCCGAATAGCCTGCTTTATTGCTTCCCTGATTTCCTCTTTGACCTTGTCGTCTCTAAGTAGGCTGGTGTTTAGCCTCCATTGTGTTTGTTTTTTTTTGGGAGCTGCAGGTCTAACTCCAAATAAATAGGTTTATGATCCGATAGACTCTCTGATCCCACCCACATAGACCCAACCACCGAGATGTCCTTTGCATATGTAAAAAACATATCCAGACGCGAAAATATGTTGCATCTTGGGGAGTAGTATGTATAACCTCGTGCCAATGGGTATTTCTCCCTCCATATGTCTAGCAAACCCGTATCCCTCATGAGCCTTCCCACAGACTTGGAAATCCTACCGTTCGGCGCTGGAATCCGTGAGGTGGTATCCAGAGACCTGTCCATAATCACATTCCAGTCCCTTCCCGCAATCACCACCCCCCTTGCCCTATCTGCCAATAACTTAAATATTTCTGCAAAAAATACTGTTGCTGAGCCTGAAGGGGCATAGACATTTAATAATGTCACCTGCAGATCCTGTACCCGCCCGACCACCATCACATATCTGGCCCCTGCATCTATTATTACCTCATCTTCCACAAATGGGAGAGAGGCAGACAATAGAATTGCAACGCTTCTCTTTCTCCCATTTTCCAAGGATGCGTGATAGATTGTTGGGAATTCCCGGGTTCTTAACTTTAGAGCTTCTTTGGGAGACAGATGCGTCTCCTGTAAAAACTGTATCTCACAGTTCTGTCTAAGGAATTTTTGAAGCTTTTCTTTTGATGGAATGGTTTATACCATTTACATTGTAGGAGACTACCTTAGATTTCACCTTGGCCATATTGTATATTTTGGGTTTTTTTCCAATGATCTATTTCCTGTCTTAAGTCTAAGGGATTCAGCTTTAACCTTAGCAGCCTCCATTTCCTTCCCCAACTTCAATAACTGTCTTTTTTTTCCCCGTCCTTGAAGTATATATGCACCTGCCCAAAACTTTCCTTGTGCCCCAGAATGGATCCAGTACAAAACATTAACCTGCTGGTTCCCAACCACTGGCCAGCCTGAACAAACAGAGCAACAATAGGTGAACTGTCTCCCCCTAGTGGGGATAACGATTTTATAACACAATGTAATCATTGTTTCTCAACAAAACATCTTATAATCTCTAAAAATTTATAAGTAGACAAATCTGGTAACAGGTAGAACTTTCCCTCCTCCGACCTCCTTTCAACATATGCTCCACCTTTGTAGTACCAGAGTTGCAGAGGAGGTAAAGCAACCAAATCTAGTAGACTGCAACTTCCTAGGTTAGTCCAGCCCCCCAGAAGCGGGCTGGGTTGTGTCTCATTTGGGACACCTTGCCCTTCATGATGTTGTGGGCTAAGCTTTCTTAGAGCAACTTGTCTGGGTCTGTACCCTGTGCTCCAAGCTGTTACCAACGTCAGCAGAACCAGAAGGCATACGAAAACCTTCTGAGATTCCAGTTTTCAAAGCCATCCCCCCCCCCCAGGCCCAAGATGGATAGAATTCGAGGATTTTCTCTTCACAGTACTTTGATTGTACGGCATTGATCTTTTGGTCTCCCCCTTTCCCACCGAGGCATCAGTAGGGATCTCCGGAGGGGACCGTCAAATCTTAAGGTCTGCTGGCCGCCTGCCTGATAGGCCAGAGTAGTCTCAGTGGTATTCGGAGATTGTTTCCCCCCCCCCCCCTTTTTTAGTTTTATACTCTGTATTCCTGGAATGCAATTGTCCTGTCCCACATGTTTCAATACTTAAATAAAAACTCGTTTTATACCCAAGACTTCTCTACCAATACAATCTGGGCAGAGGTTTGATAAAGAATCCCCCCCACTCCCCTACCCTCCCAATTCCAACATAGCCCACTCACTCACATCAGCCCCTGAACGAAAGGCCCCTTCTTTATTTTTTACCCAGGTCCCCCAAAACGGCTCTGCGACCAATGTATTTTACCCCATGTTTTAAGGTCTCTTACTATAGCTCAGCCAGGCAGGCAGTCCAGTTAGAAAGTCAGCAGTCGCAAGTCTTAACTTTGCCCCTTTATCTTTTTTCCATCAGTCTGCAGGATCTCCTCTGTCCCCTCCTTTCTAGCCGGCCCTGCCCTCGAGCACCCAGAGACCGTAGGGGCTCCGAGTCGCCAGCGGGCGGGCGGCCACCGCACAGCCGAGAAGGGAACCAGGAGGCCGGGAGAGACAGCCAGAAAGGTACGGGATAGCTGCATAGCCAATCGGAAGGCGCATCACCGCCTTGCCTGCCTCCGATTGCGCGCCTCCCTATTGACTTTTTGCTGTACTTGCACCACCAAAACTGGTCGGGATTACTTCTTTTATTGCAAAGTTTAAATTCTCTAAAAAGGAGCTGTTTTTACTGTTTTATTGTGTACTTTTGGGAAATGCCTTCTTGCTTGTTTAACCAGTAATTACAGTCTTTTGGGAAGATTTGTGTTGGGCTAGACGCTCAGGCACCTAACCCCCCCATCCACCCAGTCTTTGTTGTGCAAATTTATATTTTTAGCACCTCTTGCAAGCCACTGCTTGCAAGTGCTATTTCTGACTGCCCTCTCCTCTGTCCCCTCCTTTCTAGCCGGCCCTGCCCTCGAGCACCCAGAGACCGTGGGGCTCTGAGCCGCCATGAGCGGGCGGCCACCACCACAACCGAGAGGAACCAGGAGGCGGGAGACAGCCAGAAAGGATGCAGGAAAGCCGCAAAATTTTTGCCGCCCCTCCACCCCCTCCAGGGTGTTGTTTTATACACACCTTCCCACCGAATCTCTTATCCCCGCCCATAGCTAATCTCCTAGCCAATTCCCGAGCTCATTTCTTCACATCACCTAGTTTCTTTAACCTTTCCTACCCTCCACCATGCTACTGCGCCTACTATTGCTGCTTTGCCTCTCACCTTCCTTGGATCCAGAAGAGATAACTGTTGGAACCCATGCCATGGTGTTTAGGGCGACCACTCAACACTGTCCCCCTCTATTGTCCCCAGTGAATGCCCCTAAACCCTACATACATATATTACCGCTTCTGCATAATAATCCTTGGGGAACCCCACAAAAAGGCTCACAACCAGTTCGGAACTCCTCAATCCCCCTGCTACCTTACTGGCATTACAATTACTCCCTATGCCTGTCCATTAAGCTGGTACTCTATGATAAAATCTATAACCATGCAGCAGGATCATCACCCACTATACATTGGATCCCAAGCAAGAAGAAAAACTGTCCGACTACTCATTACTCCTATCTTGGTGCCTCATCAAGCTAATCTTCTTTCTGCTGATCTGTGTTGGCACTGTTGAAATCAACCCTGGCCCCACTAAACTCTATCTCTCCATCTGACCTAGCCTCCATAAATGGCTTGAGTTTTCTTCACATCACGCCTGCAGCCTCTAAAAGTTCTCATTAATACAGGCCTGGGTTTTACACCCTACCTGACTTTCTGGTTATATCTGAAACATGGCTCAAATCTGCAACAAAAGACAGTGAAATAAACCTTCCCAACTACCAGCTCTTCAGATCTGACCGTCTATCCAGGGGCGGTGGGGTAGCCATCTATGTCAAAGCAAACATCTCTGCATCCTGCCTCAATTCTACATCACAACCAAAGGAATTCAAATGCTTGTCAATTAAAATAACTCTTCCCAACACATCATCCTTTCAACTGATTGGTTGCTACAGGCCCCCCTCTGCATGCCTCAAACTCCTATCCCACCTAGGATCTATACTTAATCTAGGCCCTGAAGACACCATCATCTTAGGAGACCTGAACTTAAATTGGCTAACTAATGCATCTGCACCTAGTAACCTTCTGTGACACTTATGGATTCACTCAATTAATCAAAGAACCAACAAGGATTAACAAAGAATAATCTCAACAGCACACTCCTGGACATTATGTTGGTAAATAAGCCTCATCATTATCCCCATGCTGGAGTACTATTCAGTGACAAGTGACCACTGTCCCATAGCTGCCATTAGATCAACAATCAAGCCACCCAATCCTGCAAAATTCCTCCCACGAAGGTCAAAAAAGAACTTTAATATTTCAGGATATCTCCATGATCTGTGCCACACCACACGTTGGCAAGAATTCTATCTCACAGCCTCAATAGAGACAGCTCTTCAAATCTTAAATGATATAATCATAAGTGCCCTCAATTCACATGCACCCTCACCAGTGTCAGAACCAAACTCAAATCCTGTCGCTGGTTCTCTGCTGACCTTAAATCCACTATCTTGCCAGAGACAAACTCTGGAAAGGGCAAGAAAGACAAAGGATCCAAATGACTGGCTTCAATTCAGAAAAGCCAGAAACTCCTGCACAAAACAAGTAAGAAATGCCAAGGCTGCCTTCTACACAGCTGAATTGGATGCCTCCTATCACAACCCTTCCAGGTTCTGGTAAAGGGGATCCTATGTCAAACTTCTACCCCTATCTTACCACCCAAAATTCACCTAAATAGTATTGAAATCACTGACAAGCAAAATATCTTGAATGCCTTTAATGATCATTTCACTACAGCTGGCCTGGCTTTCGACTCCTCACCTGCAAACCTATTAAGATCATCACTAAACCTACAATCTACTGAGGGACAAAAGGTTGCTTCCACATTCTCATTCAAATCAATACTCTTAAAAAAGTAGAAGACCTTCTACTCCAGCTTGATACAACTAAAAGTGCAGGTGCAGACTCCCTGGATCCCTACTTTCTAAAAGTAGCACTGCATGCCTTAGCCGCCCCCTCACCCACCTCTTCAATCTGTCACTTGCCACTGGTTCTATCCCCTCAATATGGAAGACAGCTCAAGTGTTTCCATTACTTAAGGCAGGTGATCCCATGGACCTCAACAATTATAGGCCCATTTCCATCTTACCAGTACTATCCAAGATGCTTGAGAAGCTGGTAAACTCTCAGTTAACTGCCTACCTTGATACCAACAATCTCCTTAATCCAGCTCAATCTGGGTTTAGATCTATGCACAGCACCATCTCTGCATTAGTCACAAATGATTGGCAGACTGCCTTAGACAAAAAGAATAATACCTGTGCTGTGTTTCTGGATCTAAGTAAAGCCTTTGACACTGTGGATCATGAACTTCTAATCTCCTCTCTGAACTCCATAGGCCTTGACTCACTCTCTCTTAAATGGTTCAGATGCTATCTCTCCGGAAGATTACAACTGGTAAAAAATGAAGGTGATCTATCTACCTCTAAACCACTCCTAAGAGGTGTACCGCAAGGCTCCATCCTGGGTCCCATCCTTTTTGCCATTTACATCAACAATATTGACTCCAATCTCTCACAATCTAATATTCACCTTTTTGCAGATGACACTGTACTATATGTCAGCAATCCCTCACCATCAAAAGCCTGTGAGCTTCTACAGTGTGAATTCTCCCTCCTTCAGCACAACCTATTAGAAAAGAAATTACTACTAAATGCCAAGAAAACCAAAGCTATGTTCTTTGCCACCAAGAACTGCTCTTCCACTGTCCCATCATTCACCCTCCCACAACTCTCTACCATCCTTGGTGAAAATCTGGAATATGTAGACAAATTCAAATATCTTGGAGTATGGATAGACAATAAACTTGACTATACTACCCACATTGAAAACTCCTGAAAAAGCTAAGACAAAGACTTGGTCTATTCTATAGGATCAAACACTACCTGACCAGAGATTCCAAACAAAGATTAATCCTAGCATCATTCCTGTCCCTCATTGATTATGCTGACTTCCTCTATGGTCATTGCTCCCTCTCCCATTTAAACAAATTAGACACCTTGTATCATAGAGCTATTAGATTCATTACAGACCTTCCTCCAGCACCCATCATTGCTCTCTCTACAATGCAGTCAGTTGGACATCCCTGCAACAAAGAAGAAATAAAATGCTGCTATCTGGATCTACAAAGCTCTGACAAACAAACTCCTTCTACATCTCAGACTGCTTCAACGGATCACATCCAGGCCTTACACCCTGAGGATCAATAAACTGATCATGCTGAAGATTCCTATCACCTGCACCCAGTATGGAAGAGCTGCAATCAGCTATTCCCTGGCACTTATCTGGAATTCTTTTCAAAGACACGAAACTGGATACCCTGATTCCTTTAACATCCTTCAAAAGCTGTACACCAGCTATTCCAGATTCATGCAACTGCTTCCACAAGGCTTAGTCCTCCCACACCCACTCCTCCACACCTCTCTCTCCACCCCCCTTTTTAAAGCTCCCCTATTCTTCTATCGTTCCTCTAGCTCGTTCTCCATCAAACTTCATACATATATGCCCACCCAAGTCCCACTATCCAAGCCTTATCCCTACTAAACTGTTTGTTTCTCTCCTTTAATAGGTTTTAGGTTTATTGTCATTTTGCCTTGTATATATGTAAATATTTGTATATCTGTCTCATTCATAAATGATTGTATTTGTGCTTATTCAGTATCATGTTTTTGTGTACAATTTGTAACCTTTTATTGTTATGACCACTCAGGTCCATCTTGTAAACGAGCTATGCTCAATGATGTTCGCCTGAATAAATAAAGATTTTTGATTTGATTTGATTGATTTGATCTCTTTCCGTCTGGGGCTGTACCTCTGGATCAGCATCCCTTCGCGAAATCAGGTCTGACCGCTGCACCGCGGAGACACAAGGTTTCAGTAGATCAGTGATGTCTGCCCGGAGGTTAGGTGACTGTGCTTGGTTTGAGCGCGCCATTCCCCTACGCGAAACCATCCAGGCTGACCTCCGGAACTCCTTCTCAATCCGCTCCTTCTCCAATCCTGGGACTGGGATTCCAATGTCTTCCAGATAGTTTTTAGCGGCCAACAGGTCCTCAAAATCTTTGGGTCCCTGCTTGGTATCCACCCTTAGCCGAGCCGGAAAGAGCATCTGCGTCTTTAGGTTTCTGGCCCCGAGTTGCTTCACTATTGGCCACATGGTGCGACGTGCTTCCTGAACCCCAGCCGTGTAATCATTGTCGAACGTTACATGGTGTGAGCCAAGCATCATTTTTTTCTGCCTCCATGCCCTCTGGAGAATTTCCTCTTTAGAGGTGTAGCTCGACATCCGCACCACGAAGGACCTCGGACGGGACCCAGGACTCAAAGGGGGCTGAGCAAGGGAGCGATGCGCCCAATCCATTGAGACATCAAACTCGGGAGGCAGCTTCAGTAAGTCCCTTAAAATCTTTTGAAGATAGGTGATAGTATCTGTGGACCCATCCTCAGCGCTTTCCAGAACACCGTAGATTCTGAGATTTTGCCTTCTGTTCCTTCCTTCAATATCATCGATTTTGGCTCTTAACTCCCTCTCCCTCGCCAACAGGAACAGTAGGAGGCGGTCATGGCGCTCAGTCTGCTCCGCAACCGAGGTGAAACCCAGCTCCAGTTTATCCGTTCTATGTTGTATACTGCCAATGTCGGATCTCAGTTCTGTTAGAGATGTGTATTTTTTGTACAGTTTTGGCGGTTTGCATTATAGACGCTATCAGTTGCGTATGTTCGTCCTCTGTGCCAATTTCCCTCGTTGTATCCACATCTTCAGTAGGCCCCGAAGTTGTCAAGAGCTTTTCTCCTTGTAGCAACAGGTGTAACTTTTGGACCGGGGTCTGTACATTCCTGGATGCTCCCGCTTTAGATCTGGTTGTTTTTGCCGGCGACTGCATTATTAAATTCTTTAGATGCCTATCGATTGTGTATTGGGCCAGGAGGCTTGCTAGGTTAAGCTGCCATTCAGGTTGCTGACGTCACTGGAAGTCCACTGTGTAGATTATGATACCATTTCCAGTCTCCAGGGTGACTCACAGCACTTCCCGTCCTCCCCATTTACCCTTTTATTCTGTTGCTTTGATCCCTTCCCTTACATAGAGCGCTCCTCCTCTACCCTCCCTGTCCCTCCTGTAGATTGTGTACCCTGGTATGTTGACATTCCAGTCATGGTTCTTTGTGTACCATGTTTCTGTAACTACCACAATATCCAGGCATCCTTCACATCAAGGCTACCAGTTCAGGGAGCTTGTTACCTAGACTACAGGCACTGGGACTCATTACCCTCCATTTTTTGATGGCCATACTCCTTTTTGCCCCATCCCTGTCCTTTCTGTCTTTGCCTCCCCCCACCCCCCATTTACCCCTGCCCATCTCCCCATTGACTTCTCTATCTTGGTGTTTATCTCACTAACTACCCTGATTTGTGTATTTATTTTTTGGGGGGTGGGGGGGCGCTAGGATTTCCCTGCTCCTTTGCAGTGCCTCCCCCTTAGCTAGTTTAAATACTTGCCAATGAAGCACTTAAACCTATCACCTAGGATCCTGGTTTCCCTTCTGGACAGCTGCAGACCATCGCACTAGTATAGGCCTGAATCCCTCCAGGTGGACCCCCAGTCCACAATAAAGCCAAAACCCTGAGCTCTGCACCAGTTTTTCCAACTGACTGAATCCCATGGTGCGGAGCACCCTAGCCTCACCCATGCCATAGACAGGCAGCACCTCTGAGAAAGTTACCGTGCGTGCTACTTGTCTAAGGCCCCTCCCCAACTCCAGACTCATCCTGCACTGCTCCCTTTCCTAGCCAGGTAATTTGTCCCTAGGTGGAAAATGACATCCAGCTGCTCCCGTGATCCTGAGTATTCGCTCCCTGCTGCTCCCACGATCCTGAGCCATGGCGCCAGGCAAGCACCTTACCTCCCTCTCCCCTCCCTCCCCCAGTTCTACCCTCCTAAAAATGAAGTCCCCCAACAAGAGTTGTTTTCTTCCCTTGTGGGGTCCCATACCACCCTGCTGTGGGTCTCCTTTGTGGAGATTCCCAGCAACCTTCTTGGTCTCCACTGCAGGTGCCTCCATAGAGGAACCACAATCTGCCAGAACAGCATATGAATTGTGGAGCGGTACAGCTGGAGAGATGCACCTCTGTTCCACCACCCTCACTGAGCCTACTGTGGTCCAACCACTTCTTTTTTGGCAACCTCTGAGGCAGCGGCAGTGACCCTGGTGGTCCCTGGGTGAGAGAGGAGGTCCCCCAAATCTTGACCAACTCAGCCTGGAGATGAGCAACCTCCTCCCCTCAGCCCAGAGAGGTGCCTGCAGATGGGACAACACCATATCCTCCAGAATGTCTCCCAGAGGACTGCTGCTCCACAGCCACAGCACTGCACCACTCCCATCATGTGCTATTTGTGGTTCCTTAACTGTTTTGTGTATTTTTTTTTTTTTTTTTTTTTTTTTAAATTTTATATAATTTTTTTTTCTCCTTACTTTCCTGCTGCCTTTGTACCCTTAAAGCTCCTGATCTTCCTGTTCTGGGACAGGAACTTCCTATATTCCTCAGTAGTCTCCTTCTTACTTGCTTAGAGTCAGATTTCCAGCAGCTGGGGGGGGGGGGAGATGGAGAGTTACTCTTTCTTCTAGGATGGTGAATCTTTTGTACCTCTGATCACGCCCTTCCTGCTCCCAAACAGGAAGTTCCTGTTGTCAGTCAAATCCTGTGCCTATAAAAGTAGAACTAGCCAAGGGTGGAGGAGTAGAGCTTCCATATGCACTGCTCAGACATGCACACACAATTGATGAGCCTGCACTTCTGCAGCCACTGGTGTAAGACACACCGAACTCTGGCTGCAGAAGCAGAGGCGCAACATTCCACGATACCAAAATTGCAAGACTATTTCTGTCTGCAGAAGTGCAGGCCCTTGAGGGGCCTGCACCTCTTCACCCACAAGTATAAGAGATATACACCTTGGAGACAACAGTACTGTCGCAATGCAAGTATAATGGGGTTGCAGCAGCTGCTCTAGAAATTGTTCAAGAGGGTAGCAGTTTCAGTTAAGTAAATGCATATAGAAAAGCATGCACTAATGGAGCATGCTATCTAGTGAGGTACCTTGTACAGTGTTCATGAGTGCAACAGAGACAGCCACGATACATAGTAACTTTCAGCAAATGACAGGTCACAAAAAAAAAAAAAAAAGGGTATCAGTTGCCATTAAATTGATACACAGCAGCATTACTGTGTTGCATCCTGGCAAGCACCGCTGTACCTCCAACTGCAGAGGTGCAGGCCCCAAGGGGCCCTTCTGTCTACAGAAGCCCTATGGTACCTGCACTACAGCCACATATGTCTACTACAATTTAAACACAGGTGAGGCTGCATAAGCACGGGCTCCATGAGGCCTGTGCTTATGCAACCAGATATACAAATTCATGAAGGCAGCACATTAGTGCTACTGTATTGGCGCATCTAGAAACAGTTGTATGTTGCCTTACCTGATGGTAGTATGTGGTTGATTGTGTGATGCTGTCTTTTGTTGCTTGGGGAGAAGAGAAGTTAGGTTGGAAACAGTAACACCATGTTTCCTTACTTTTGTTGCGTTTAAGCTGAACCCAAACTGGTGCATTAATAAAGGTTTTTGCAAATAATTTTTCTTTTTGAGAAAGTGGAATTGTATTCAGATGCAGATCAAAGTTAGAAAGTAAACTTTTTTTTTTTTTTTTTTTTTTTTTAAGTACTTGTACCACAGTGCATGTATCCAGAAAGTTACATGCACAAAAGACAATTATCTGCACTGGTCAGAAAATAAAATTGAAGTTAAACTACAGAAATAGACATACCAAAAATTGCACTTCTCTGCTATAGCTATAGAATATATGAATAAAATCACACACACACACCTCACTCTCGCTCCTTGCTTGGCCATACTACAATCTCCCTTGGCACCAACTGCTGCAACTTACAGTGGTGGCATTCAGCAAGTCTGTGTGATGGTAGAGTGCCCCCCCCCCCACATTCTCAGGCAATGCAGTGACTACAAGTGATCCACCACAAATCTTGAACACCAGGCTCAGTGTTATATGCACTGTGGTTCATGCAAAGGACAAATCTACATGCACCAGCCAGTTCCCACCTGCACAGAAAACAGGTTTGTATGTTAATTTCAACCCCTGATGCAGATGTGCAGAGACAGTGGAATTGCATTTTCATTCAACAGATGCAGATGTGCAAGGACTTCTGGGCCCTGTGCCAAGGGTGACAGTCTGCCTACAAAGTGCAGGGCCTGCACTTCTGTGCAGCAATGGATGTCAAAACATGGGGCCGTCTCATGGGCTATGAAAGTGCAGGGCATTATGGGTTCTGTGCTTCCATGTGGTCACAAATAAAGAGGAATAGGGCAAAAATTCCATCTCAGCCAATGCAGAGGGACCTCTGCGGGGCAAAAATTCCATCTCAGCCAATGCAGAGGGACCTCTGCGACCCACTAAACCCGAGGTGCAGGGCCCTGTGCCTAGAGATATAGTACCTGGGCCCATGCGGGAAACCATGCACCTCCCCTTCCCTGGTTGGGAGAGGGTAGTGTTGCATAAATGCACCATACCCCAGCTCCATCCAGCTGGCTCACTGAGCTCGACAAACTTAGCTCACCAACATGGGATCACATGTTGGGATAAAGGCTGGCATTACATACATTTATTTTTTGTGTTAGTTCCATCACCACATTTTCAAGACGGTCAATGTGACATAGTATTTATAGCATATTGCATGAACCATTTTGCCATCTTGCTGCAACAACATCTCATACGGGATGTTAAACAAAAACAAGTCATTTTATGAGGCAGTATGAAAAAAGGCTATGCTCAATGAATACTGATAATTAGCGAAATCATGAGTCAGTCAATGTAGGAACTATTTCAACATTCACTCGTAACATCCATTTTTAACTTAACTCACTCAGCTCTAGAATGTAATCTTGAGTGTGTGCTGTATTCCTGTGTAAAAATTGTCGTTTTCCTGAGCAGTTAATGTTCAGAACTAAAATGGTAACGCTCTGACTTGGAGTACAAATAACTAAAATAGCATAACTCCTATCACAAAAAACTTACAGCACAAAGTTTGCGTACAATAAAAAAAAAATCTTTAAAATGAGAGGTAACATGTTAGTAGCATTAATTTTTTTTTTTTTAAACTTGGAAGTGGCAAATGTCTGCTGTATGATGGTTTTCCATCACACCATCTGTGCATTACACTGCCACAGTTGAGTATTTCTGAGCTGTTTTACATAATAAAAACAGACCATAAACTAAGGCATGTGCCAACACAACGCCAGTAAACCAACTGAATTCGAAAACATGGTCTGTACAACTGCCCACATGACGCACAAACCACGATAACTGAAAAAGTATGCCTCCTAGCCCCTAGACACCTGCATGGAAAATGTTTACAACAACAAGAGCTTTAAAATGATGGGTCAGACATGTTAGTGGCATTTAGATTTTTTTTTTTTTTCCTCATCATTTGAGTAACAAAAAAAAAAAAGCTTTTTTTTTTTTTTTTTTACATTTTTTTCCCCCAAATAAAAACCTACATCATAAGAAGTACACCTCCTGGACCCCAAACACCAGCATGATAATTGTCCACATTAAAGAGACCTTTCAAATGATGGGTCACACACATTTCTAGCATTTACAGTTTTTTGGGTTTTTTTATCCCAGAAAAACTAAAACAAAAAAAGTACACCTCCTAGCTCCCAGACACCAGCATACTAATTTTTCACAATGAAGAGCTTTCAAATCTGGGATCACACGTTTCTAGTAATGGAGAAAAAAAAAAAATGAATAGCATTTTCTTCACTTTTTAACCCAAATTAAAACCTAAAAAAAAAAATAAAATAAAGTACATTATTTAACTCATTGGTGACACCTATCTTAAAGTCGGTATTCTGGTAGGTAGAAATGTTTCCTACCGACCTGCACTTTCCAATAGCCTTATCCCTGATTGGTCAATCCAGAAAGTGCATAAGAAGTGCAGGACGCACATATGCTGTCTGGGGATGAGATGAAGTGAATACCTGACACACATATGCGCTATGGGGACTAGAGGAAATTTTCCTGATGACACACATATGGGCTATGGGGCCGAGTGAGTCACAATTTAAAAAAAAGGGGGGGCACAAGTTAATACTGGGGACTGGGCACCCCAGTGTCAGGATGATCTTCAGTGATTTTTCATATGCAAGAATAATGAATTTCACCTCACGTGAGCCAGGAATTCTTCTTTCATATTGGACATAAATGAAAGACCCTACTGAGCATGCTTAGAACAGACCATTTCAAATTTTTATAACTTGGAAACAGATTTAAAAAAAAAAAAAAATCTTTATAGGACAAGCCTCTGAAAATTTTAGAGCAAAATTCCATCGAGATCTGGACATCCAACCATCACAAAAAACTTCCCAAATCAAGGGACACTGCACCCCAGACCACACATAGAAAATTTCACACAATTTCACTTAACAGGGGTGAATCTATTAAGTTGCAAAGATACGGGTTTAACATTGAACACCCTACTCAACCCTAACTATAGGAGCACTACCACGCTTCTACAATACTGTGGGATATATTTATAATGTAAATTCCTTTATTATAATGTACAGTTAGGATCTTTATGTTCTGTTGAATGTACATTATTTCTATATTTTTAGCTTGATATTTTAACCTCACAAGGCACCGTGGGACCTCACTGAAAAGGAGCTACAGCTCAAAGAGTTCATATACTATGAACAACATTTTGCTACTTGGAGGGCTTGTGACCTCTTCAACATCCGAATACTTAACCATTTATCGCTACCCTCAGAGTCCTCCCAATGTGGCTGCCATTCTTCCACCTCTAGATCCCTCGGTTTTTGACCAGCCTCCTGTAGAGGACAGACCAGTCAAAGGCCTTGTTGAGATTCATGTATAGTAGATCAACTGCTTGTCCTTGATCAACTGCCCTGGTCACCAAGTCAAAGAAATCTTAGGTTTGTCTGGCATGACCTTTCCTTTGTGAGCCCATGCTACTCCTCATTCTGTAGCCCATTTTCCTTGGAAAATGTCCAGTCAGTATGGCTCCAAGTAATTCACCCATTAGACATCAGGCTGACTGGTCTACATTTGCCAAGTTGCCAGGACCATCCTTCTACTTTCACAGTGGGACTGGGTAGTCATCCGCTATCCTCCAGTTCCTGGGTCTCCAGTGAATGGCTGAAAATCTGCAAGTGGACCACAATTACCTCTACTGCTTCCTTGAATATTCTAGGGTGCAGCCCATCTGGCCCCACTGATTTGTCTACCTTTAACATTTAGCCCCTCCTGCACCCTTAATGTTTTCCTGGCTACTAGGGCTCCCTTCCTCCTGTACTGTGACCTCCCCCACCCCACATACTGGTAAAGAATCCTCTTCCCTGGTAAAAACAGAAATACTGGTTCACAACTCCTCTGCTCCTATTCCCTTCCTCCCTGTCCTTCCCCCTTTTTCAACCACATGATCCACACCCTTACATTATCCTTCTCCCAGATATACCAAAAAGAACTTATTGTCCCAAAATGTGTTCCTCTTGCTGTTCTGAGCTCTGTCTCAACCTTTCTGACCTGCCTACTGGCCTTCCCATTTGCTCTTCGATAATCCTCATCCTCCTTTTGAATCTGTGTGTAGCATTTACTGAATGCCTTCCCTTTTGCCCTCACCGCCTCCTTTACATCTTATGTGAAGCACAGTGGTCTCTGGCTTTTCTCCACTTGCACTCCCTCCTGATGCACCATTCCAGTCTTTAATAGGCCTCCTTTTAATGATTCCCATTTTCCTTACATCCCTGCCATCATCTACCAGTAATCTTCACATACTTTCAAATGTCTGCTTTTCTGAAGTCCGACACCTTAACTGCTCTGTTCCTCGTGTTAGCTTCCACTAGACCTCCAGCCTGCAGCCACACTGTTGTGGCTACTTTACTGCAGTGACACATGAGAGTACTAGGATTTGGACCCACTCACCTTTCGTAAGCAGGACCAGTAGTGCTCCCTCTCTTGTGGGGTTCTAGATCAACTGTGCAAGGAACACTTCTTAGCATGCTTCTATGAACTGCAAGCTGGTTCCTTGCATTTGCTGCGACTGATTTCCCTGCTTATGTTCCTCATGTTGAGGCCCCCATTGAAACATCCAACTGATCCCTTCCCCTAGATTCTTGTCCACCCTTGGACCTGGTTTGGTGGACTGTATACTACCCCCTACCCTGGTTTCCTCTTCCTTGCTGGCATTAGTACCCCCAGAGAGTCTAACCCTCTAGAGACACCAAGAATGCAAATCCAGTACCTTCTCACATGGAGTGCTACCCCCTCCCCGCAAGCATACCCTGGTAGGGACAGGTCCCACTCATGGTTCTGATTTGCCAAAGTCAGACAGCCACCAGGCCTAGATTATCCTTTACCACCAGTACTTGAAGTTTCGATACCAGTTGCCCAGACTTATTACATTGATGCAGAGTTTTCCAACAACAGTCTGTCCCACCCTTCTCCCTGGGCCATGTCAATGTACCTACTAAGTTCTGTTTGCCATGTAATTAAGTCAATTTTGTTCCCACAACCTCTTATTCTCTGTAGGGCATAGGCCATCCCCTGTGACAGCCTCCACCCCCCTCCAAGTTGGGCACAGGCAAAGTAAATAAAATCCCTCTTTACTGATCAACTCCCCTGGTACCTTTTTTTAAAATTTGGAGAATATTGTACAAGTACACAGATTGCTCTCCTGGTCCACCAGACCATATCCTCCAGTGGCTACACATTCGTAGCTGCATTTCTGCACATTACCAGTCCTCAGTTTACAAAGCAAAATACTGCTCACATAGTCTGAAAGGCAAAGCAACCAACCACTTGAAGGGAAGCCCTGCTTTTACAACACCCTCTTACCTAGGGTCTCCAGAGGTTGTCTGGGAGTTGGAACATCTGAATGAGGAATAACCAATGGCACGACGTGAGAAAAACCTGCCAAAACAAATAGAATCAATCAGTTGAATTGTCTGGCTTCTTCCTCAGTTAAACACCTCACAAACTGACAGTTGACATGCAGTGAAAGTGGTTCACATTGTTATAACATTGAGAACCATGAAGTTGAGAAAAGGACATTCAAGCATCCTGGTAAGGTCTCCAGCCAGGTCAGGAAACAAGTGGGGTTGCAGCAGCATACCTATTTCTGCAAAACCAAACCTGTTGGGCAGCACTGCCAAAACAGTGGCATTTCTGGACAGATCCCCCCCCTTTGAAAAATTCAAGTGTCTGCATGGTGGTAAATCTAAATGCCAGTTATGTTTATATAGGGCATCCCGGGCATCTAGGAAACCGTGCCTTAAAAATAAACTTACCACTACTAAACTAGGAAAATGTAGTAGCATAAACTTTGTAGCCCCTTAAGTTTCAGTGAACCCAGGAGAACCTTGGAAAAATATTTACACTGTTTTTATTACACATATCTTGCATTTCACCTCCCATTATTTACTGCTGAGTTCATATGCATGAAAACGAGATCACCATCCCATCTGTGCTTGTCAGTTACTTCCCATTACCTGTGCTTTCAGTTATTTCTCCACCCAACTCCTGGGCCCAGGTATCCTGCTCATAATGAACAGCAGTTTGTATGCTCTGTGCCATATCAGAAAGCACCAACTAGAACCAGAAGCCAGTGACTATAAGGCATACTTGCAAATCAAGAATGCATGCATGCAGCGCACCCTGGTATAGTCAGATGGTCCTGAAAGTGCCAACAACCCCATTTAACACTGCCACAAACCAGACTTTTAAAAGTGTACACAATGGTGCCCTCCATAGGCATCTCTGGTGCTGTATGAAAGGAATAGCACACGGTTCTTCCTACCCCAGTCCCAGTACCAGTACGTACAACTACATGCTCCCTTCCAGAAGGCACCCACTCCATCCCCACCATGTCCATATCCCCAAAGCCAGTAACCCCCGCAACTGGCCCTTACTATCATCTGGTCTCACTTCCACAGCTGGCTACTCTGCCTTCAAGTCTAGTATTGCTACTTTATGTCCATCAACACAAGACCTGTGGGACACACTGGATGACTGGAGTGGAGAATAATGCCAGCTGCTGGAGGGGGTGCCAACTAGACTATCCAATCTGGATGCGGTCACAGGAAAGGACTGCCATACCTCCCCTGGCCCTGCTACAAAGGATTACAAGAAGAGTTCTGGGGGCAGCAGTCACCAGTGGGGGGGGGGGGCAGTCAGAACAGGGTGATGCCTGATTGGACAGAGACAGAGAGACACACACAGACACACACAGACCTTGCTAAGCTCAAAGAAGAAAAGGGGGCATGTGAGGAGGACCTTGTAAAAGCATCTATCCTAAATAGATACTTCTGCTCAGTATTTACTGAAGAGAAGGTAGGGCAGGGCCCACAGCTCAGCACCATGGACACAGGGGGGGGAGGGAGGAGAGCACTACTCCCTTCACAAAAGAAAGGGTCCTACAAGAGCTCACTAAGCTCAGGGTGGACAAGGCAATGGGACCTGATGGCATACATCCCAGGGTACTTAAGGAGCTAAGGGTGGAACTAGCAGAGCCATTAGCAGAATGGTTTAGTGAGTCTCTGAGCACAGGAGAGGTCCCAGAAGACTGGAGAAGGGCTCATGTGATCCCGCTCCATAAGAGTGGTAGCAGGGAGGAGCCAGGAAACTACAGACCAGTCAGTCTTACCTCAGTAGTGGGCAAGATTATGGAGGCACTCCTTAAGGAAAGGATAGTGCAACACCTGGAATCCATAGGGCCAAAGGATCCAAGACAGCATTGATTTACAAAAGGAAGGTCCCGTCAAACTAATCTCATAGATTTCTTTGACTGGGTAACCAGAGTTGTGGACCAAGAGGGAGCAGTTGATGTCACCTACCTTGACTTCAGCAAAACATTCGACACTGTTCCACATAGAAGATTGATAAATAAGCTGGGTAGGCTTGGTCTGGGTCAGAAGTTGGTCAACTGGGTGGCAAATTGGTTGACGGGCAGCAAACAGAGAGTGGTGGTAAATGGTATACAGTCAGAAGAGATGCGAGTCACAAGTGGGGTACCTCAGGGATCAGTCCTGGGGCCAGTCCTCTTCAATATCTTCATTAGTGACACTGCAGATGGACTAGAGGGCAAGGCTTGTCTGTTTGCAGGCGACACCGAGATCTGCAACAGAGTAGATGATCCAGACGGGTTGGGCAGAATGAGAAGAGATCTAGATAAACTAGCAAAATGGTCAGAAGAGTGGCAACTGGGATTTAATGTAAAGAAGTGCAAGATCATGCATATAGGGAAGAGAAACCATGAAGCCACCTATAGGCTGGGAGGGGAGATGCTGGCAGTCACAAAGGAAGAAAGAGACTTGGGCATCATCATCACCAGTGACCTGAAATCCAAGCAGACCTCTAAAGCAGTAGGTAAGGCTAGAGGGATGTTAGGGTGTATTAGTAGGGGTATCACAAGTCGTAAGAGGGAGGTAATAATCCCTCTTTACAAGACACTGGTTAGGCCGCATCTGGAGTACTGCGTGCAGTACTGGAGGCCACACCTTCAGAAGGACATTAACCAAATTGAGGCAGTCCAGAATAGGGCAACCAAAACGGTGCAGAGACTGCATCAGAAGACATACGAGGACAGATTAACGGAGCTCAATATGTATACCCTAGAGCAAAGGAGGAAGAGAGGTGATATGATCGAAACATTCAAACACCTTAAGGGCATTAACAAGGTGAAAGAGTCTAACATGTTTCAATATAAGAAAAATAGCAGGACAAGAGGATACAGCATGAGATTAGAGGGAGGCTGATTAAGGGGTAATGTGAGGAAGTTTTTTCCACAGAAAGGGTGGTGGATGCAAGGAACAGCCTACCTCAGGAAATGGTGGCTATGAATACAGTGCAGGGCTTCAAACAGGCGTGGGATAGGCATAAGGGAGCAATACAGATAAGTATGAATAGATAGGCCACTGACTGAGCAAAGGCCGATGGCACATTTATAAAGTAGAAAAAGAAATGGGCAGACTGGATGGGCCTTGCAGTCCTTATCTGCCGTCAACTTCTATGTTTCTATGTTAATGGTGTTACCCTGTTCTGTTACCTGTCCACAATACTGCGCTTGGAGGTTGGCACTGTGGAAGCAGAGGGCCTGACCTGCTGAGTGGGTTTGTGACACAGTGTTACTGGTTTTATGTTGGGCTGCCCCTGATTTTTGAATATTTGTATTTTGAATCTCTGATATTTGTTTGCATATCAGGGTCAGCAAAAACATTTTCCATTCAGACTGGTTTCTGTTGTTAATGACAACACAAAATCAAGGTCGTGTGAGGTTTTAATAAGATATAGGGAATCATAGAGACAATATGCATTCGTGTAATGAGCATCAGTAGTCACAAGTTTCACGTCAGCCTAAACCATAGTTTTATGTTACTTTGTGTGGACGAATACACACATACTTAAGAGCGATATTTGTAATTGTAAAAAGTAAAGTATTTCTGTGAATACTATTCATTTTGCACAGCTCTAGTTTTACCTCCTTATGAGGACTCAAATCTTACTTTCTGGAACAATAGGTGTCGAAATATTCAATATGCATTTATTTGCGTATGACCCCCTCCGGAAGAGCCCCCCTGGCCCCCTGAGAGTTAGCCTGACGGCTGTGCACCTCCCTACCCACCGCACCCCACTCCACAAGGCATTTAACCCTGAAATCATTTTAAATGGTTAACGGGAACTGGCCCAGCCTCCCCACCCCAACATCATCTCCCCCAGGCCCCACCCCAACATCATCCCAGGCCAGCAACCCCACTCTATCGACCTTGTGTTACCTTCAGGCGAAGGGTTTTTAATCAGATTTCGCTCGAAAGGTTTCTTCTGGTAAGTGCCTTCCCAGTCAAAGTTCTGAGGCACGGGAATGCCTCTTTTGCTGAGCTTCCATTGTGCCTCACACTTCTCCTTCCAGGCACCCGGTTGATCCCCTTTCGCTGAGCTCATGTTTGCTGCTGGAGATGTGAGACGGACACCACGCACAGTACAGGGTCTAGCTAGCCGAAAAAGCAACCGATCAGATTTTGCCGTTGACGGATATAAGGTGTCGCCTGCTTTTATATGGCTCCCGGCAGCCTCCTGTCCCCTCCCCACCACTGAACTCACAGAGTCCTCCTAGTTTACAGTAAGGGCGGATGCCGTGCTGGGATTTAAGGTGGCGTGACCTGACCGTCTCCAGCTGCGGGATATTCGAACACCGCAATATCCCTGTCGGTAATAGCTGCCTGTGGATAATTTACAAGCCGCTACGGGTGGAAGAGCTTTCAGAGGTGTCACAGCTCAAAAACAGCTACCATTGACATGTACCACGTGGAAGAGGTGTATTTCGCTTGTTTAGTTGCATTTCCATTCCTCCTACAAACTAAATTAAGTAGCCTGGTGTGACGCGCTGTTTGACTTACTGGGCGTGCGGGGCGTGTGCGAAATTCTCAGAAACAAGTCAAGTCAGATAGATAAAACAAATAGTATTTTTTTTATCAGGGAGTAACTTTTAGGACTGTAAAGTCCGGCTTTACAAAGTTTTCGTGAGTATAAGGATATGGTTACATAAGGTACACACATACCTCTCTCAACTGTCCCTGATTGTGCCTCAAAATGTTACTCTGTCCCTCAAAAACATTGCGTTTCCGTAACCAAACAGTGGTGGATGTAAGCACAAAATAATGTCAAACATTAATGTTACAGACTTGTTCTTCCTTAGAAAATGCATTTTACACTAAGTCCCTTATTCTACCAGCTTCCTGAGTGGATATCATCAATTTTGAAGATGTGTCCCTGATTTTGGTCCTCTGTCCCTGATTTTTTTTAAGCCTTGTCCCTGATTTATGACAGGAGGTTGAGAGGTATGCCTACACACTTTAGTTGCAATAAACCCATGACATACATTTAAGTAAACACAGTTGTACAAATAGGGCCCTATGATACACATATTATTTTATCCTTCCCCCCCAACAAATTACATTTCTTTTAGTCATGGTGCACATTTAAGAAAAGCAACTGTGTGGTAAGAAAGTAGAATTTGCACAATTATTGTCTCCCCCACTCCCACCTTCCTTTGAATACTTTGTTTTATATCTAGCATATTGTATAATCAGGATTATGCCTAAATATGATAATTTACAAATCTCCACCCTCATCTCCCAACCCACTCACCATTACAACTCAATTATTTACAGGGAGTGTTTACCAATAGAGGGAGCCTTTGGGGAGGGGCCAGTACATGTCATGTACAAACTATCTACCTGAGCCAAAACAGGAGTGTTCATCCTTCCAAATAATCTCTGAACTTTGTTTAAAACAGCCTATATTTTTGCAATCCGGATCTCCTGAGCTATCTCAATCCAAATCTTTAAAACCTTTTTTTCATCCTACTATATTTATTATTCTCAAATGGAATATTGAGACCTAGTGTGTGGTTGCTTACTACGGCGAAATGTATAAGTAACACACTGTTATGAAGTTCTACTTCTGTACAGTGTTACAAAAAAGTATAATTAATATAGCAGTCTGTTTTGAGCCCTCTTGATTCACAGGCATGTTACTCCTTTGGCTTATTGCATTGTTTATTAAATGTGCACAAATAGCTCTACTACTCTGCTCCAGTGCATTAATCGAGATGCACCGGTACCCATCCTGTAAACACTTCTTATGGAGTGTACACAGAAATGTTGTGAGGCTTGCCTACTGGGAAGACACTTCCCTCAGAGTATGCACTAGTGTCCCAAAGATCCTAGGAAGCATTCAGCCACGACAAAGGAGGCATCTATTGGGGAATTAATGCATGGTTGGGGGGATTGTGGCAAGCAGAGTTATGTTACCGCAGGCACTAATGTACCAGCAGACTTGCTCTCCTGCATCTGCCAGGACACTTTCCTTACCTCAGACACTTCTGTCCCAGTAGATGCTGGAATGTTCCTTTACCTGAGACAATGCTGTCCCAGCAGATACTGGCAGTTGTGTTACCACAAACACTACTGTACCAGCTGATACCCATGTGCTGGGAGCTTTACTTTACAGTACCTCAGACACTACTATCCTAACATGTGCTGACAGGGTTCTTTTACTACAGGCACTGCTGTCAAATCAGATCTAGATCTGCAGGAACACTTTACCTTACATCAGACTCCACTGTCTGAGCACTTGCTTGAACACTTCCGTAAGGGGGTTGCAAGGAGCAGGCAGGGAACTATAGATGTGTCTGTTGTACCTCTGGTGTGGGTAAACAGATGGAGTAACTGGTCAAAGAGACCTTGTGGACTACCTAGAGAGCAACACATTCCAGAATAGTAAACAACATGGTTTCATCAATAAATCAATAAAACACAATGAAGGAAAAAAACGCTATGGTTCACAAAAGAGGTGGCAGGGGAGGTTAAGGAGAAAAGGACAGCATTCAGGAAATATAAGGAAACACAGAAGGAACAGGGCAGAGAACTTTATCAGTTAAAGCAGAAAGAGGCTGGGAAGGCAGTCAGAATAGCAAAGGCCCAAACCGAGGAAAGGATAGCCAATTCTGTTCAGAAGGGGGATAAGACCTTTTATAGGTACATTAGAGAGAGTAAGAAAGACCAAAGGAGGGATACTGAAGCTAATAAAGGGAGGGAATGTGGGTAGAGGGTGACAGTGAAAAGCAGGATACTGAACGAATATTTCTGCTCAGTATTGACAAAGGAAGAGGAGGGAGTTACCTAAACCAAACAAGAGAAACACTCTGAAGACGGGGTTGATACCAGTCCATTTACAGAAGAAAGGGTTCTGAAAAAACTAATAAAATTGAAGGTGGACAAAGCAATGGGGCCTGATGGGATTCACCCAAGAATTCTAAAAGATCTAAGGGTAGAACTAGTGACACCGCTAACTACTCTCTTTAACAAATCATGGGAGGATGGGGTGGTACCTGAGGACTGGAGGAGGGCAGATGTGATTCTTCTTCACAAAAGTGGGAGCAGGACAGAGGCAGGAAACTACAGACCAGTTAGTTTGACCTCAGTGGTAGGGAAAATGATGGAATCACTTCTGAAGGAAAGAATTGTTGAGTACCTAGAGGCCAGTGGGGCTGGGACCCAAGGCAGCATGGATTCCACGATGGGAAGGAGTGGTGTGGGCAGATCTAATAGATTTTTTGACTGGGTGACCAAAGTAGCAGACCAGGGAGGGTCTGTGGACATGGCCTACCTAGATTTTAGCAAGGCATTTGATACAGTCCCACACAAAAGATTAATACACAAGATAGCCAGCCTTGGAGTGGGTCCCAAGGTGGTAGCCTGGATAAAAAATTGGCTAGACAACAGGACGCAAAGGGTAGTAGTAAATGGAGTACACAGTGAAGAAAGGACGGTTACTAGCGGGGTACCGCAGGGTTCAGTACTGGGACTGGTCCTTTTTAATGTCTTTATAAGTGACATTGCAGAGGAACTGGAAGGAAAAGTATGTCTCTTTGCAGATGACACAAAGATCTGCAACAGGGTTGATACACAAGATAGAGTGGAAAGGATGAGAAGGGACTTGGCAAGGTTGGAGGAATGGTCAAATGTATGGCAGCTCAGATTCAATGCAAAGAAGTGCAAGGTAATACACATGGAAAACAAAAACCCAGGGGAAGCGTACACAATGGGGGGTGAGATACTGACAACAGCAAAAAAAGAAAGAGACCTGGGGATAATTATATCAGATGACCTAAAGGTGGGCAAGCAATGTGAGAAGGCAGTAAGGAAGGCTGGGGGGATACTGGGATGCATAGGAAGAGACATCAATAGTAGAAAACAGGAAGTTGTTATCCCTCTGTACAGACAGTTGGTGAGACCCCATCTGGAGTACTATGTGCAGTTCTGGAGACCACATCTCCATAAAGACATAGACAGAGTGGAGGCTGTCCAGAGGAGGGCAACCAAAATGGTGCAGGGTCTGCACCAGGAGACATACTGAAGAAAGACTAAAGGAGCTTAATATGTATACTCTTGAGGAAAGAAGGGAGAGAGGGACATGATAGAAGCTTTCAAGTACCTCAAGGGAATTAACAAAGTCCAAGAGGGTAGCATCTTCCAGAAAAAGAGATGTGCAAGAACAAGGGGGCACAATTTGAAGATAGAGGGGGGACGGCTCAGGGGTAATGTGAGGAAGTATTTTTTCACTGAGAGGGTTGTGGATGCATGGAACAGCCTCCCTGAGGAGGTCGTGGAGTCAAGAACAGTGGGGGACTTCAAGAACACATGGGACAGGCATAAGGCAGTCCTAGTGGTGGGTAAGAGGAAGTAAGCTACTGGTTAACTAGGATCTGCAGCTTATCTGTTAGGTAGGAAAATGGGCAGACTAGGTGGGCCAAGCAGTCCTTATCTGCCATCAATTTCTATGTTTCTATGTTTCATGGCAGGGAGGTCTTGTCAGACCAGCCTGCTAGTTTTCTTTGACTGGGTGACGAGGGTATTGAATACAGGTAATGCTATGGATTTACTCTACTTTAGAAATGCTTTCAACTCGGTGCCTCACAGAAGATTGCTGAAGATGCTGGAGCATCTGGGTGTGGCAAGGGACATAGCATGATGGGTAGGAAATAGGTTGAAGGAGAAGCAATAGAGGGTTGAAGTTTATAGTGTTGAATCAGAACAGAAGGAGGTCAAGAGTGGGGTGCCATGGGGATCCAACCTAGTTCCTGTCTTCTTCAATATATTCATTAGCGACACTGCAGAAGGAATCCAGGGCAAGTTGTGTCTGTTCACAGATGACACTAAGCGCTGTGGAAGGGTTGGTACCAACACTTGAATTAGGGCTATGCAGAGTGGTCTGCAAAGACTAGAGAGGTGGTCTAAGGTTTGGCAGTTTAAATTCAACACCACAAATTTCTAGGTGATGCACCTAGGGAACAAGAACCCCAGGACAGAGTATTGGGTGGGAGGGGTTAAGCTCGGTGCTATGGCTGAGGAAGGGGACCTAGGAGTTACCTTCAGTTATTTCCTTAAACAATTGAGCCATTACAACAAGGCCTTTAGTAGGGGAAATAGGATACTAGGATGTATCAGAAAGGGAATTGATAGTAGAAGGAAAGAAGTATTTCTACCTCTTTATAGAGAATTGGTAAGCATTGGAATACTTTGCCCAGTTCTAGAGTCCTCACCTCAGACAAAAATAAAGACAGCCTAGAGAGAGGGCAATGGAAGGTGACCAGGATGGTTCAGGGCCAGCAGGGCAGATCTTCTGAAGATTGTCTCAAGGCACTGAACTTGTATTTGCTGGAGACCAGACGAGAGAGGGGAGTTATGATAGAGACCTTCAGATTCCTGAAAAGAATAAACAGGGTGAACTGCAAGGAACTATTTAGCATGAGCAACAGTTCCAGGACACTGGGGCATGAGTGAAAACTGACAGGAAGGAGGATCAAGAGGGATATGAGAATGTTTTATTTTATGGAAATGGTGGTGGAACTGTAGAACAGTCTTCCAGTCGAGGGGGCGAGTGCCAAAACCATAAAGATTTCAAACAAGGCTGGGACAGAGTAAAGGGTATTGTGGTTACTCACGGTGGTAGTACTGTAGTAGAGAGGGGAATGGGGGTTGTATGGATAGTGAGGGCTAGTACCCAGTATGGACAACAGGTACCAGAGTTTGATAAGGAACTACGGTCAGACTGGATGGACTATTGTTTTTTTCTTCTGTCATTGTCTATGTTTCCATGGGACTCAAAATATTGGGGAAATAGGGGGATATAGCATATAGGCTCTTCTAAAAAGTATACTTCTTTTAGCCCCATGTACCCAATTAAGGCTGTATAATCTGACTGAAGCATAACCCAGTGTCAGACTGGTCCACCAAGATATCTGGACATTTCTAGGTGCCCCACCCACCTTTGGGTACCTGGTCACCTTTTACACTCTAAAAATCTTTGTATTTATCATTTATTTTCTAATTAAATGAGGTATGTTGCGCACATCAATGAAATGAAAGCTGCAAACACAGAGATGGCACATCAGATTTAAGTGCAGTACTGACATGAGTGTGTCACCCTGGTCTCTCCTGTATTGATTTTCCAGGTGAACCCCTGTATCCACTTTCCATGTCAGCCCCCTGTACCACAGTCCAACTCTGGCATAACCCTACTTCCCTCTACTTCAGTTTCTACACTTCTCTTCACCACAAGCATTACTGTCCCAGAAAATCCACAAATGCTGGGACACTACCTTACATTAGACTCTAGTGCCCCAGCAGATACTGGTAGAGTTGTGCTACTGCAAGCATTACTGTCCTAGAAAATCCACATATGTTGGGACACTACCTTACATTAGACTCTAGTGTCCAAGCAGATACTAGCAGAGCTGTGTTACTGCAAGCACTACCATCCCAGAAAATCTGCTTCTATTAGGACACTACCTTACATCAGAAACTAGTGTCCCAGCAGACAGGCAGGATAGTCAGGAGAGTCAGCAAGGGTATGGAATGTGAAGACCCAAGCATTGTTGATGGTGATGGGCTAGAATCATGGGCTGCTGAGTTGAAGCACAGTAGTCAAACTTAAATCAAAATGAAGGCCCAAGAACTCGAGCTGTGGGCTTGCACCTCTCCTGGTTGTGTTACTGAAAGCACTATGGTTCCAGCAGATCTGCATGCACTGGACATTTTCTTTGCCTCAGGGACTGCTATCCCAGAACATGCTGTGACACTTTTCTTACCACAGTCACTATTGTCCCTGCAGCTGCACATGGGCTGGGATATTTTCCATACTGTACAACAGGTACTTCTCTCTCAGCAGCTCTGCATGTGCTGAGATGCATCCCATACAACAGGCACTACCATTTCAACAGCTCTGCATCTGCTGGGACACGTTCCATACCTTAGACACCAGTGTCCCAGCATATGCTGGCAGGGCACATTTACCAAAGCCAGTGGTAGCGCAGCAATCCACATGTGATGGGGCACTGTGCCTTATAAAAACCCATCAAATTCAGGCATACTTGCTGGGCTTCCTGAGCCCCAGTCAGAGTCTTCACCTCCCATGGAACTTCGGCTGTGGGACCAGGCAGGTTACAGCAGCAGATGCAGGTACGGGGCAGCCAGCCCCTTTGATCTTCATGGCCATATGTTGCACCTGCCACCAAGCAATTGGAATGGAGCAGGAGTAAAAGATAAGTAACTTTGTTTTAGCAAAGTCTGAGTTTTCTGTGTATAATGCTGTTGTGATCATGATCATTTGTTGTTGTGGGACTGGGGCTGCAAAACAAGGGAGGATGACAGCTGAGGGAGGGTTGTAATTCCACTAAAAGATAAGTAAATTGGGGCTTTTTTGTTTTGCAAAGTCGGGGTTTTCTGTGCATAATGCTATTGTGATCATGATTGTTTTTGTTGCTGTGGGACTGAGGCCGCAGGAGGAGTGAGAATGCCAGCAGGAGGGCTGAGGGAGAGTTTTAATTCTAGGTGTGGGGATATCTTTATGAAAGAAGAAATTTCTTCATACTTGCCATAATTTCCTTTTCTGTTAGCTCCAACATTGTCAATGGGTAATCAGAACATATGGGTAATGTGACCCCTACTATGAGAAATAGCACAGCCCAAGGATGTAATCAGCATAGAATCGTGGGCACATGAACTTTCCAGACAGCAGCAACTCTCCACTCACTTTTGTCCTTGCAGTGCCCCTAATTCTGTAATGGTGGACTCGTATAGATTACACTGCTTGTTTAAGGAAGATACAGTAAATGATTACCTACCTCGTCCAAAGAGTGGGAGGGAGGAAAGAAAGGGCTCTTTGCCTGATTCTCTGATATGGTGGAGCTTCTTTGAAGTACTGAACCAACTAGAAGAGACTTGCTAAAGAAATAAATGAAAAAGGTAATAGTGGAAAGGACTGCAAACAGTGTAGGCACTAACCTGTAACAAGGGAGGCACCCTTATTGATCAGAAAAATTGAAACCTGTTAATGTATGTACCAGTAGCCAGTACTGAAATGTGAAATTGCTCCTCTTTTTGTGTGCGTGTCTGTGTGTGTGTGTGTGTGTGTGTGTGTGTGTGTGTGTGTATATGTGTATGTGTGTGTGTATATATATATATATATATATATATATATATATATATTACAAAAACTGCATCAATTCAATATTTAGGGTTCAAGCTAAAGCAAAAAAAACAAATGGGTGGAGTGTTCCTTGGCATTGTCAACCCTAAAGCTCACCCATAGGTATGTATGTTTCTGAAGTGTATAGAATGGAGGAACTTTAAGGTTGACAATGCCAAGAAGACTCCACCCTGATTTGTTTTAGGGTGGGTGTGGTTTTAGGTTAGAAGCCCTAAAGTCACATTTCTACTTTCTTCGCTTTCGCCCGAACCCTAAATGTTGCATTAAAGCAGTTTTTTTTCAAAGAATTTCTTTACTTTTTAAGATAGTATATTCATATCCTTATTTGCCTGTGGGAGTGCCTTCTATCCATAGTTTTTAAAATACTGTAATCATATCCTTATTTGCATTTGGGAGTGCAGGGCCCTCTGGGCCCTGTGCTGGCATCCCTCTATAGATGCAAATATGTATGCTGGTGTGGAAGTGCAGGGGCCCTGTGCTTCCAGTTCTAGGACAACAGCAACCAAACTGTCAGCATATACTTCTTATTACCCCACCTCATGAAGGGGTAGTAAATATGTTCAAACCTGTGACAAAAAGTCATTCTGCACCACTGCAACGTAACTCCATGCCAGAGGCATGAAAATACATTTTGGCCAAGATTTTCAACATGACAGCTGTGATGTCCATGAGGTGGTGTAAAGAAATGAGTATGTTGAAAATTTGGGGTGAAAATATTTAAAATTAGGAAAGTTATGAGGGAGTGTAGGTAACTGTCAACGGATGTGCATAACTGAGCCATGTTAACATATTATGAACTCAAATTTTCAACATTCTCTTCTTATGACCCCATCTCATGAACAAGTGTGGTGAAAGTTTTAAAATCCTGCCCAAAAGGGGATGTTTTCCACAAAATCACCTTTCGGACAGGATTTGTGAAATTTCATCAACATTGCTCATGAGGTGTTGTCTCAAAAAGGCCATGTTGAAAATATGGTGTCAAAATATGCAAAAATGGCAAAGTTATGCACCAAAGTTGAAAACCCAATTGGAATATACATTGAACCGCACTTATATTACTTTCTCATATTGCAGTCGGTTTTAGCAGCAAGATATGTTTCCTGTAGCAAAGTGGATCTTCACCTTGGAATGTGTTCAGGTGAGTTAGGGTGTGTGGTGGGGTCTGTGGGGAGTGCAGCATGGTGGGTGCTGAGTGGGAGGTCGAGTTGGGGGCGATTGGTGATGGTCCCTTTTTTTAACTGGTAAAAAGACATCGAGGGACTGGTTTGTTTATTGCAGTGGAGGACAATGATCAGGGGTATGCCACTAGACACCAGGGAAACAAACACAACTGAAGATTGATGGTGTTTGGAGGGTGGGGAGTGCCACCAGACAACAGGGAAATGCTCTATAAGTACAGGGACGGCAATAGGAGGGTGGGGGGGCTGTCACTAGACACCAGGGAAATACTTAATAGTTAATGGCATGGTGATCGATGGTGGGGGGTGCCATTTGACACCAGAGTACATGACCCAAGCATGGGGAAGGCAATCAGAGTGTAGGGGTTCCACTAATCACCAGGGAACAATATAAGAAATATGGGGATGGCAATCAGAGGGTGGGGGCAAAACCAGACACCAGAAAAAAAATAAAGATTACACTGATGATGATGGGAGGGTGGGGGAACCACTAGACACCAGGGAAAAACTGTAAAAATTATGGGAGTGGCTATGAGAGGGTGAGGGTCACCACTGAACTCCAGGAAAGCTTGCCACTGTCACCAGACATAGGTTTAGGATAACACAATTTCAGCCAAGCCACAAGTCGGGAGCATAAAAAATGCACAAGTGCATTTGTCATTTTATTTTTATCAAGTAAAATATACAGAAAGCAAAATGGTAAGTCAGGCAACTGCTTAGCTCCAACAGATTCCAAGTCTTTTCTTCAGCCTAGCATGAATAAAACAGTGCAAAAGCAGACACTAGTAGGAGGTCTTCCACCTTCCTCAGTTAGTATTCAACTGACCTGGCTATCCTCTCTCTCGGCACTGAGGTAGGGCTTTTTATGAGCTCACTAGAAGTTGGAAAAAGTTTCCACTGCCTTTTGATTAACAACAAACATAATATTAAACTAGGCACTAGGGGCCACTGTTGCTCCATAGAGAACAGTTATCTGGCAGCCACCTGGAGAACAGACTAGCTTATTTACAACATTGGAAAGGTCAGAGCTGAAGTCAGAACATTCTGTGTTCTCCTAAACTCTCCTACAGGGTCATATTACCTCATGCTGTCTGCTGCAAAATATATCTCAGAAGGGAGCTGCTAACATCTAAAAAAAGCAGACACAAACTTTTTTCATTCTTCTGTTGAAACCTGCCCTCTTAGTTTTGTTTTATGGCCAATGACCTGAGAAGAAAACAATATATAACTTCAGTATTCATTGAGGGCTTTGCTGGTTTCTAGTTAGTTTTTAGGTAATATGCAGATAAAGTTTTAGAAGCACTTCAGCACTTAATTTATAAGCAGCCAACCAGCATGTTGGATATTATACAAAACATATAAACTGCTTGGGGAAGGGGTTTCAATTTATCCCGGGGTGTCTACTATGACAGGGTCACCCTGTCACAGCCATAATTATGGGGACATGTTAGAAAGTCCTTTATTTTTTGAAGGAATCCTTTTCTGTATCAAATGAAAAAAAGAAACTAAAAAGAATTCATTGAAATGAAAAAGGAACCGGGGGGAAAAAATGAGTCCGAAATCTTTTTCCTTGACAAGTGATCCTTTTTCGTTTGAGTGAAATTATTAAACAAAAAAGATCCCTTAAAATGAAAAAAACAATCAGCAAATAACTAAGCCTGAAATCCTTTTTCGTGACAAGGGATCGTATTACGTTTGAACAAAAATATCAAATGAAAAAGGATCCCTTGAAACAAAAAAAGAATCGGAATATTAATTAAGTCCAAAATCCTGCTTTATAACAAGAGATCCTTTTACACATTGGGCTACATAGTAATCAGAAATTAGAACTTAGAACTAAGGGAATTTGTTAACTGTACTCTGAACTCTGCTGTCTATGTAGCCCAATGTGACTGTAATAAGTTATATGTGGGAAGAACTATTAGGATGGCTAAGAATTGCTTTTCGGAGCACTTAAGAGACATCCGTAATAATAACATGGGCTCTGCTTTGGCAGTGCACTATATGCAATACCATCAAAGTGATCCAAAAGGTTTAAAATTCATTATCATTGAACATGCCAAACCACTACTGAGAAAGAGCAACAGGAAACAGATCCAGTTGCAAAAAGAGTCCAGATGGATTTTCAGTCTGAACACTATGGTACCTAATGGTCTAAATAGAGAATTAGACCCGAGTGAGTATTTATAACGCTTGATTGTCTTTTTCTTGTACCATATGCATATTTCTATAAATGGCGCTATACATCATTGTTCTGTACTGGTTCTAGTGTAAAATATTTTGTTTCTTGCCTGAACTGGTTATATTACACTCTTTCCTTTTTATAGTTCCTTCCCCATTCTTCTCTTCCTTTTCCTTCCCTTCCCCTCACCTTACTGTTTCTTCATTTGATTCTTTTCCTCTTCTTTCTTGTCTTTACTATTCTTCTCTTGTTTTTATTCACTACACTTTGGCTTCATGCTTTGTACTATCCTTCTTCTGCCTCTTTCTTACTAACCCCAAAATATTGATATTAAATTAGAATTCTGTGGAATCATTTTTTTGCAAATTCAGATAGTTTGTAATTTATGAAATAATATGACTTAAAGGTTTATAATCGCTATATAATAACTGGTCAGCAATTTTTTACATTGCCTGACCCAGTTATAATTTCTCATTATAACTCGCGAGTTATAACGGGGAACACACACCATGTCACTCAAACAAGAGCCACATCCTAATTGTCTCTTTATGCCTCCTGGATGGGCTTTCCACTAAAAGAAACATGTCGGTTCCTCCATTCCGCTTAGCGATGAGCCGCCACACCAAGAGCGCAAACGATTTTATTTTTAAACATTTATTCTCTCCTCTCCTCTACTCGCTCTCGCTGATCCTGCCATTCAGAAACTGCACCGTGCAGTTTTCATCCACGCCAGAGAAAAACTGGCACTGGGAATCATGATGCATTTCAGAGGTAAGCGCTAACAGGACAGGACAACCCAGAACCATGCGTGTGTGTGTCAAAATAAACAAAAAAATTTGCTGACCAGCAATTATAAAAAATAACAGATGGGGTGATGTGTAAAAGATTTTACACACACCCTTGTTGGCGGATGCTTTGCATAAACCCCTCGGGCTTCACCCTCCAGGTTTATGTAGCATCCCACAACTTGGGTGTGTTTAAAATCTCGTTATATTCACCACCCCATCCATTATTGTATATGTAATAACTGGGGAGTATTTTCTCCCACTGAGAAACCAGGTTATGATTCGTCATTATAACGGCGAACACGTGCCGGGTTTCTCACATTCTGCGCAAGCCTACGCTCTTTTTCCTCACTCACCAATCCCAGAACTGCAGCTTCATGAACTACGAGTGCGGCACATAACACAACAAAATCAGCATGGATTAAACAGTTCAACTTGTAGCAAATTCCCAATCATACACTAACCTTTGTCATCATGAGTGTATTTCAAAAATAGCTACCTTCCCCAGTCATCTTCAAAAAATGAGCGACGATCATCGCAACAAAACAGACATGGCCCTCTTATTCCCGCTCCCTCACATCAGGTAGCAAACCATGAAAGCTGTTTATTTTTTCTTTTTTTGTATTGGTGAAAGTAAAGAAAGTAAAAAAATAAATACAATTTATGTAACTCCTTGGGCTCAAAACAGCAAACTGATTTTTTTAAAACAGCATCTGCACAGAAGTCACAATCCTATTACTTTTAACAAAGTGATGCTGGGAAAACACTCCCCAACAATTACATAAAACAATGCATGGGGGTGAGTGAATAAATGAGAAATTATGTGCACCCTTGGTGTGGGATACTTATATAAACCCTTCGGGCTTCGCCCTCGGGGTTTATGTAGCATCCTACACCTCGGGTGCACATAATTTCTCATTATGCACTCATCCCCATACATTATTGTATATATATTTATTATTGATGATTGAATCTTCTTTGTGTAATGTACCCTGTTTCCCTATTTATAGTATATTTAAATATTTATCTAAAAAATTGTGCAATAGATTAGCACTTTATAATAAATGAAATGCTTAATAGAGCAACAGATCAGTATAAGTTCCTATTTTAATGTCTTTATCTACAAATGTATCACTTTTGGAATGTTATTTGTTTGCATATTGTATTGTGATTGGTTATACAGTGTTTAAATATGGTGATGTCACATATTGTCCACTATATAAGGTGGTGCTGGATAAGGATGACTCCACCCACCTGAAGAGGGATTGTCCCCTCCAAGCAACAGGGAATTCTGCGGATGTAATATAAATAAACGTTTTATGCACCTTGACTTGAGTTTGTCCGCTGCATTTTTTTTGTTTTCACAAAATAGGACTCCTAGCCTTATAGTCCTCTGAGGTTGGGTGCCAGACCCAGCAACTCGATCTGGTGGGGGCCATATGTGAAGGTGAGCCCATGAGATTAGTTTTATTATTGCCATCACGAGGCCCAAAATCCATAGTAGACTGTGAGCTGTAGCTAATAATTGGCTCCTCAGCCACTGAACCTATCTCACGAAGGTCTCTTTCCTAACAGCAGAGAGAAAGACCATCCTCTCATCCATCCTAAACACTGCTTCCAGGTGCTGCAGGGTCTGCGATGGTTCAAGAGAGCTTTTCTCCCAAATAACTACCCAGCCTTGGGAGTCCAAAACCTCCGGAGTCCTGGTCACTGATTTCCTTGCCAGTGATAGAAGGCACTTGAATGAACAAGTCGTTCAAGAAAGGGTAGATATGATATTTCTCCTGTCAGAGTTGAGCTACCAGGACTATAAGCACCTTTGAGCACTCTGGGGACTGTTGCCGCCCACATGCAAGCACCCTGTGCTGGAAGTGTTGCCCCAGGATCATAAACCTAAGGAGCCTCTCATGAGACTGCCAGATGGGGATATGCAGACATGCATCCCTCAAGTCTATGGATGCTAAATAATCCCATGGATGGACATCCTGGGTGATTGATTGATTGTAAGGTCTCCATTTTGAGGGACATATGAAAAACAAACCTGTTTAGTTGTTTCAGATCCAGAATAGGTCTGAAACCCCCACTGAGTTATTGGAAACCACAAAGTAAATTAAGTAGAATCCCTGGCCTTATTCTTCAGGAGGCACCAGAACAATCGCCCTGATCTGTTTGAGGTGATCAAATGTTTGAGACACTGCTTATCTCTTCATGGGGTCCTTTGGTAGAGGGGATGGCAGAAAGCATCCCCTTGAGGGAGTGGTTGTAAACTCACTTGCATCGCCTAAAGCCAGAATCTACAGAACCCAAGCATCTGATATTATCTGGGGTCCATCTTGTTTAAAAATTGGGCAGTCTTCCTCCAAGGGAAGGGTGGCAGAGCTAGGCCCACGTACCCTCATTGTGATGTGCTACCTCTTTGCCCTGGACCTCCATTACATTTTCAGGCAAGGGTTCCTCTGCCACTATTTCCTTTGAACCCAGAGTAGGATCTTTTGCTCCTCTGGTCCCCAGAGTTCTGAAAGGGATGAAAACCCCCTTGATATTGCCTCTGTCAGTCACCTCCCTGACTATCTGAAGTTGAGCTGGCCTTTTGCTGTTGTTTTGGTAATGGAAGGTGACCCTCGTATCCTGGATATCCTTCAAAATGTCATCCAGGCCTGAACCAAATAATAAGCCTCCCTCAAAGGCTTAGTTAAACAATTTGGACTTCGACAACTGGTCCACGACCCAATGCCATTGCCATACCCTTCGCATGGCAGACACAATGTAATAAGCAGAGTGAGCTGATATAAGTTCTCCACTGTGGCAACACTAGAAAAGTAGAGGCCATGGATACCAGCAGCAGAATGCTTGCCTTCTCATAATCCGGGGGAACTAAACTACCCGGTATCATAATCCACAAGTTTAATGTTCTGGCAACAATAAAGAAGGCATAGAAGATGCAGAGTTTGCTCCATTCGAGGCAAAGCCTCTTCTGGATGAAGCATCCACTCACTTATCATGTGTGTTTGCTAAGGCCAGAGATCCCTCAAATAGGATAGTTTTGTATGGTACCTTATGGAGTCATGTACAGTTTTATCAGTCAGGGGTGGTGTTTCCCACTTGCAGATGTTTACTTGCATAAAAGGCAAATACCATACCCTGGGTTTTGGTACATATTTCCTTTGGTCCGCACCTGCCCATTCTTGTTCAATTATCTGGTCATAGCGAATAAAGTTTGGAAAACACTTAGGAGTGGAGGAGGACATGGACAGGATAGGCTTCACATCCAAGGCCTCCATGGATTGTACCTCCTTCAGCTGCACCTTCAGCTGCAATGTCCCACAAGCCTCAGTTATCAGACAGGACAGAGAGTTGGTATCAAACAGGGAGGAGGGACTGGAATCCTCCTCTTCAGCTCCATCCACTCCCCTCCCTCCTGTATATCAGAGGGCTTGTCCTCATTATCAAGTAACCTTTTGGGGTCAGGAATTTCCCCAAGATCCCCAATATCCTCCTCCTGATCCTCTGGATGGTCAAAGTTGGAGTCTGGCTGAAGATCCAGATTAGCAAACTTTATTTATTTATTTATTTAATTTGTGGATTACAATTACCTTTTGCGTAGGTTCCATGTCATACAACGACAAATAACAATACAGCAAACAAATTACTAAAACCATCATATGGATAAATACAATTTCAGTAGACAGATTAGTGTATCATAGTCAGACAGAGCAAAGGCTACTTGAGTAACAGAAACATATATTGCACATAATAGTTAAAAAAATATAATGCTGCCCCATACAGGAATGGCAAACAGCTGGAGGCAGACAGAAATGGCTTTGATGGTGTGAGCTAGTCTGCCTAAAAATACTTGTCCTGCTCTGGTACACCTGGATATGCCTGTGTGTCCCCCCAATCTGAGGAGCCCGGCTTGAGGTCAGGTGTGTTGAAGGGGATGACCGAAACAATAAGCCTCCCTCAGAGGCTAAGTTTAACAATTTGGTCTTCAACGATTAGTCCTGCTTAATCTCCATGCCCCTCCCTTGCATGGCTGGACACAACGTATCAAATAACAGAGGGGCTAACATAAGTTCTCCACTGTGGCATCCCCTAGAAAGGTAGAGGCCATGGATGCCAGCCACAGATTGCTCACCCCTTTCAGAATCCAGGGGGAACTAAGCTATCCAGTGTCATAATCCACAAGTTTAATGCTCTGGCAACAAAAAAGGTGGCATAGAAGGTGCTTAGGCTTGCTTCATTTCAGGTGAAGGCTCTTCTGCACAAAGCATCCACTCTCTTATCATGTGTATTCACTAAGGCCAGAGATCCCTCAATTAAGATAGTTATGTGCCTTATGGAGTCATGCACAGCTTTATCAGCCTGGGGCAGAGTTTCCCACTTACAGATGTTTTCTTGCATAAAAGGGAAATACTGTACCCTGGGTTTTGGTAGATATTTCCTTTGGTCCTCACTTTCCCATTCTTGTTCAATAATCTGGTCATAGTGAATAAAGTCTGGAAAACACTTTGGAGTGGAGGAGGGTGTGAACAGGATAGGATTCACATCCAAGGCCTCCATGGATTGCACCTCCTTCAGCTGCAATGTCCTACAAGTTTCAGTTATCGGATAGAACAGAGCGTTGGTATCAAACTGGGGGGGGGCTGAAATCCTCTTCTTTGGCTCCATCCACTCTCCTTTCTCCTCTTCATCGGAGGGCTCATTCTCATCATCAAGTAACCTTTTTGGGTCAGGAATTTCCCCAAGATCCCCAATATCCTCCTCCTCCTGACCCTCTGGAAGGTCAGAGTTAGAGTCTGCCTGCAGATCCGGATTAGCAGACTTGTCCAGCTCTGGCACACCTGGACATGCCTGTGTGGGCCCCCCAACCTGAGGGGCCGGGCCTGAAGTCAGGTGTGTTGAAGGGTATGTCCTGCAGAACATGTGGGCTCAGAAGCTCACCTAAGAGCAGCCACATAGATTTATGTAATTCTGCTTTGCCACTGCCATCCAGTACACCAGGTGCATGCCCCCCCAGCTCGGAGTTCTGACTGGGGGGAACTGTGAGAGACATATTAGCTTGAATAACACAGTTGGGGCAATAGAAACCCAGTGGAGACAGCCGCATTACCCTTTTGCAGGTCTTATATTATTTAAACACTAGAGGTCTCCGATAAGCTATGGTGCCAAAGCACTAGACCAACAAATGGGATTATCACCCAAAAGCCAAGAAAACCATCTGATGTTCTTTCTTTTAAAAGATATATATATATATATATATATATATATATATATATATATATATGCATACATACATACATATACATATATTGGTGTGCAATACAAGTCAGTAATTCCGTCAAGAGGTTCTGAGGACATAGGGAACCTTGAGAGCAAAGCTCAAGAGGTTCCCTGTCCCCAGAACCTCGAGATGGAATTGCTGACTTGTAATGCACATGGACCTATTTGTTATTTTTTTTAATATATCGATCTATTTTTGTTTTGTTGTTTTTTCCATTTTGTAATGGACAGTCAGGCGGTGCAGTAAAGGACTTTCTTGGTCCTGGCCAACCACAGCAGTGTCTCGCTCTTTGAGTGCACTGTCTCGCTCCTGTACACTCCTCTTCCCCCCTCCCCCAAGCAGGCTATGCTGTGAATCAAAGTTTATCTTTAGTTTTGTAGGTAGTCCTAACTTTTGTTTCCTTAGGGAACGCAGGATCAACCAGATAATTCATTTTTTGAAGAAAAAACAGGGAACTGTCAAGGATGACCTGGTACATTCTCACTAAGCAAGAGATGGCTGCTATGTTTGTGAAACTGTTCTGCCCACCCAGAGAGACAAAGCGGCCAATCAGGAGTCACACTGAGGACAGTGTTCTTTGATTGACACCAACAGCATTACGTGGTGTAGGAGACCACAAGTGCTTACGCTCTTCCGATTCAGTGATAATAGTATCTTTCAGAGCTTCGAACAATAGTATTATGGGCTCTGAATGATATTATTATCAGTCATGAACTGTACTATTATTACTCTGGGAGCAATGTTATTACGGATAATTTTGTATAGCATTATTTATGAAATCCATATATTTTATTGATATATATACTATATATATATGTGAGTGTCTATATATATATATATATATATTGTATACACACACACGCACATATATATATTAAGGAACACTGCTTTGATCCCCGCCCCCCCCCCACTGCGGAGGGGGAACACAATTAGAAACATTCCTACCAGCCTACAGACCACAAAATGCTGTAGTAGGAAAGATCATACCCAGCAAACAAGCACTGAGCTGAGAGACACACAGCCATCACATTCAGTACTTGAAAAAAGTGTGATACATGCACACGAAAGTGTTCGTGCATGACGTCTCAATGCTGCAAGTGATGTCAGAATGTTGGGGTCACACGACCAAGCCCAGAGGCATGAAAACAGTCACACTGATGCTTGGGCAGCAGCTAACAATGAAAAAAGAGCACAAGCCCAACAGAGCTCCAGAAATGGTGGGAAGCTGGAAATGGCTGAGGAGAGCCGTTAAAAATGCACAGCAACACTTGAGAATGGCCCCCCTCCCCAGAAACAGCCTGATAGAAGGCTAAGGATGGTCTCTGTTTTTTTTTTGTTCTTTTTTATATGTATATATCTTGTATATATCTGTAAAAAAAAAAACATTTGTATATATCTGTAAAAAAACAAAAAATGGAAACAGTTACCAAGACAGCCAAAATAATTTTCCACCAGACAGTGTAAGCACTCAGGACACCTACAAGCAAACTAAGCAAGCATTTGTCAATGCCGAATGTTTGCTTGCTGGCATTGGCATTGGTAGTGTAGGAGTTAGAGAGCTGCATAATAGGAATGGCAGTGAAGTATTGAACTGAAGCCAACCCTGCCACCACCCTGCAGAGAGTGACAGGCATTGAGGTGTGACTTTGGGTCATCAGGCATAACATCCACGCCATTTCACCACACCCTACCCTGCAGACACCAACAAGTGTCATGGTGTGCCTTGGGGTCTTTGGCCCTTATGCTCACCCCATTCCATCAGGAAATATGGTGAGATGGGAGCTGTATAGGAGAATGGGGTGAACTTTGGGGCCGAAGAGTCCAAGGCACACCTCAATGCCTCTCACTGGCTGCAGGATGTGGAGTGGTATGAGCATTACAGGCGAGAATCCCAAGTCACACCCCTGACGCCTGTCATTCTCTACAGGGTGGTGCATTATGGTTGGAAACCCTAACACCTCAGGCGTTCCTTGGCATTTTTATTCCAAATTTTCAACATGGATTTTTTGTGACCCCCACCTTATGAACAGTGGCAATATCAGTTTGTTAGCTGAAAGCTGATTTTGCACAGCGACTATGCCATTTGGCACCACAGGACCGAAAACACATTTCGAACAGGATGTGAAAAATGACAGCTGTACTGTTCATGGGGAGGTGCAAAAAATGGCAATGTTGAAAATCTGCAGTGAAAATATTAAAAAAACTGGTGAAGTCACAAGCGTGTGTAGAAACTGCGCAATGCACACCTGTAATACAATTAATTTGTGGATGTTTTACAGCAGATTGTCAACACAGGCATTTTGGAACCTCCACTCATGAACAGTGTCACTGTGATTTTCTTAATCTGTCCTGAACAGTGATTTCCTACTGTGACCACGCATTTCTGCGCTGGAAGTGCGAAAACACATTTCAGCCATGGTGTGAAAAATGACAGCTGTACTGTTCATAAGGAAGTGTGGAAAAATGCCAGTGGTGAAAATTTGGACTGAAAATATTAGAAATCCATGAACTTATGAGGGTGCGTGGAAACTGCACAATGGTCGCTCATAACACAGTAATTTTATGGACTTTTTTCACCAAATTTTAACACATAGCCATTTAACACCTCTGCTCATGAACAATTGTCACTGTGATTTTCTTAATCTGTCCCAGACATTGATTTAGCACACTGACTGCGCCATTGCTGCACTACTAAGGGTGAAACATGTTTTGGGCAAGATGAAAAGTGACAGCTGTACTGCTCATAAGGAGGTGGTAAAATGGCAATGTTGAAAATCTGTAGTGAAAATATTGAAAATTCCACGAACTTACAAGCGTGTAGCAGGAGCAGCGCAACGCATGCTCAAAAAAGTCATTTTGGAATTTTTTCACCAAATTTTTAACATAGCCATTTTAACACCTCTGTTCATGAACAGTGTCACTGTGATTTTCTTAATCTGTCCCGAACATTGATTTTGCACATTGACTGCACTATTGTGCGCTACATGCGCGAAAACACATTTTGGGCAAGATGTGAAAAATGACAGCTGTACTGCTCATAAGGAGGTATGGTAAAATGGAAATTTTGAAAATCTGTAGTGAAAATATTGAAAATTCATGAACTTATGAGCGTGTGTAGGAACAGCACAATGCATGCTCATGAAACAGTCATTTTTGGGAATTGTTGCACCAAATTTTCAACACAGGGTTTTTGGGGGCCTACCTCATGAACTTTGGCACTGTCGTTTTGTAAATCGGTCCCAAAATTTGGTTCCACGCAGTGACCGCGAAATCACCTTTCCGAGCTGATTAACAAAATGACAGTGACAGAATTCGTGAGGTGGGGTCCCAAAACCCCCATGTTGAAAATTTGGTGCAAAAATTCCCAAAAATGCCTGATATATGCATCAAAGTTGAAAAAACCCTATTTATTCCATTACACAGCTTACCGGCATTTCCTCAGTTCACGATCGGCTTTGAAGAGTGCAGATGTGTTCCCAGTCCACTGAAGATCATGCACTGGACTCCGGAGATAGGTATGGCGTGAGGTGTGTGTGTGGGGAGGCAGGGCGAGAGGGTGGGCGCTGGTGGGGACGGGAGTCAGGACAGTTTTTCTTGCAGTTTTATTTTTGTTTCCTTAGACAACACGGGACTTGTCCCATGCTAGGGTGGGCTCCCAGCATGGCAGCTGGAAGGCTGTTTGGGGGGGCAGTGGAGCCAACGGGGGATTGGGCACCCCCATTGGCCATATATATGAAGGATACTGTTGCCACCATGCCTCTTGTTCCTCCTCCTCCTCCTCCTCAGGTGGCCATTGGACAGGCGGAGGTGGAGGATATGGAATCACAGGAGTTAGATTCTCAGGGCTCCCAGCATGGCACCCGGTAGTCTGTTTTAGGGGGGGAACAGTGGCACCGATGAGAGTTGGGCACCCCATCAGCCATCCGGGACTGTTGCCACACTGGGGTGGGCCCCAGTGTGGCACCTGGAACTCATTGGGAGAGCGCAGAGCTGGACGGGGATTAAAAATTCCCTGTTGGCCATACAGTGTGTGCGTGGGGGGAATGCATGAGCACGTAATATGCATGTGTGTGTGTGTGTGTGTGTGTGTGGAGCGCATGAGCACGCATCTTATCACTGCTCACTAAAGCAGAGCTCTCCCTTTCAACTGTACAGCGCTGCATTTTCAATTGCTGTCATAGACAGCTGCAGCATTCATTGGTGAACTGTGGCCACACCTGCAAACAGACTGACTGCACTGGAAGACAGGGTGCCACACCTATGAAAACTCGGATGATGGCACTATGTTTCTTGCATGTGCATGCAAGCAAAACATAAAAAACTAAAGTCCTCCATAACTGTCCCTTGGGGGGGACCATCGACAAAATAGATGGTAGGGAAGCACAGGGAGAAGATGAAGTACTAGACCCTAACAATCGCCCCAAAGAACTGGGTACTTACCTGAGAAACCATGACATGAAGAAACCGGAGACCTGCTAAAATATAAACACCCTTAGAAGAGTGTGGCAGACATGGCTCCCAATCTAAGCACAGACAGGCAGTGGAAATTGGGGAAAAAAGGCAGGTTTGCCAATTTGAAAGCCACAGCTTAACAGGCAAGATTTTAAATTTAAGGGCGTTCCCTGTCACCAGGTAGCCCCACCCTGCTCAGCAGAATCACAGTACTAAAGAGTAAACATCTAAAAGAAACTTTCTTCTCCAGAGGATCTTCTATGTTGCTTCCCCTTCAATGGCACAGCAAAGACTGGGGAGTTGCTGCTGTCCGGAATGCTCATGTGCCCAAGATTATATGCTGATCACAGTCTTGGGCTGTGCCATATCCCCTTGTAGGGGTGCACATTACCCATATGTTCCGATTACTCATTGACAATGTGGAGAGCTACAGAAAAAGTGATTACTGAACAATGCACAGCTTTTGAATTGTGACTGAATTTCAGTGGTGCTGGAGTTCCAGGAGGAGGAAGGGTGCCTGCAGAGGGAGAGAGATTAAAACGGCAAACTGGCTCCATTTGAGGTGCATTCAGACCACGTGGCTACTGTCAGCCTATATGGTGGATGTAATCCCTATAAACTACCCAGAGGGCCAAGTGGCCTGTCAAATGAGTGACCGCAAAGTGTGAGTGCCACAAAGCAAGAGTGTGGCGTCTAACTAAGTACCTCTGAGGGCAACCACAGGGAGAACCACAGGCTGCTCTGTTCAGCAGAGGTAAGGTAAAGAGGGCAGGAGGGTGAAGTGAGTGAAGGGGACTCCTTGGACAGAACTAGGAAAGGCTTATAGACACTGTGGATAGTAGAGTCTGTGGTACTCCCTATCTAAGGTAGGCCTATAAGGAAGAAAACAAGGGGGACTATCATATCCTTCCTAGGGTAGGCCTACAGAGGAGATAGCTAAGTCTGTAGTGCTCCCTATCTAAGGTTGACCTACAGAGAAAGGGAACAGATGGATTACAGCTTTACTCTATTTAGGGTTCACCCACAGAGGAACCAGAGGTGTCACAATTACACCCTATCTGGAATGGGCTCACAAAGTGTGTGATAGGGGGTGATTGATAGGTAAGGGAGAGGAGTAGTTGGTGTATTCTTTAACAGCAGGTCCCTTGAGAGGAATTCTGGGCCTCAGGTAAGGTTCAGACTCTGGGGCCCCTACCAGCTCTCAGCCCCTTTCCTGCATACAGTATGCTAGGCATCCTGGGCCCCTCTTGGTGGTGGGCCCTGGGAATTATCCGTTGCTTCCCCACCCTCTCAAGGGCCCTGTGTAACAGTGAAAAAGGGCTGATTCTGGTAGTATGGGATGGGGAGGAAACATATACTGGCAACTGGAGAGATATACAGGCTACAGGAGTAGAGTGGTGGGTTATTGAGGATGTGGGGCAGTGGTGTTCCTGGGTACATTGTGGGAGGTAGGAGTTAGCAAAACAACAAACCAGGCTCAGCGGTGAAACTGTCATTTTGAAATAACAGTCTTGCTCCAACTGAAGTTAAAAACTATTTATTCAGGTAAAGCACTTACATACAGACAGCAGGGGGCTGTTTACCCAACATTCCATGCCCCAAACTGGCACTTAATCATGGGTAACTAGCACCCCACAGTAAAAGACATTTATCGTAAACCAAAGATTTAAAGCAACAGTGCACATTTTTTAAAACACTCACATAGCAACAATAAATATTACCAAAGGTGCAATATGAGTTCATAATATTGCACTAGTGAAATAACTTATTGCCAGTAACAATTTTCATAGGCTCATAACCCCCAAAAATCCAGTAGCCAAACCAATGTGTTTACTGGCCCCAAAAAATATTATTTAAGAAATTGACAGTTTTTATCACTGAAACACTGCCCCCCCCACCCTGTATACAACACCAGTGTAACAAAAAACATTTAAAACAATTATTATTGGGACAAAACATATACACTATTTTGTCAAATATCTGTCCCATTTTTCTGATTAAGTGTTGTGATGCATTCCAAAAGGTATTTCATATAAGTTCCACAATATTCTTAATGCTTTAATTTCAGGGCACATTTCATGAACTAAACCTTTAATCACTGTTGCTGAAAAAAGGTGCCAATTTAACTCTCCCATTTAACCCTGGGGCTTTGTACGCTTTCAGATTAAAAATCCACCTGGCTTCCCTCCTCAGAAGCAGATTTTCCAGATTCTCTCCTCTTGGGCCTGATTGAATCTTTTCAATGCTAAGAAAAAATAACTCATGTCCACTACCCTTTTCCAAGATATGGTGTGCCAAGGCATTCTCCCCCCCCCCCACTGATTTCACTAATATGTTCACCAATTCTGACTTTGCATTTACCAGCAGTTTTCCCCACATAAACACACTGACAAGTGCACAGTGCCAAATAAATGACACTCTCTGTTGCAGAGGTTATGAAATTCCTGATCTGAAAAGTTTTGTTATCAGTTGGAACCTTAAAAGTTTTGAAAGTGTTAATGTGGGTACATTGGGTACAATTACTGCATTTGTGCATGCCCCATGGTGGATCTGGTAGCCAATTTCCATCCACCCTCCCCTTTTCTACAGGTTGAATGCTGCTCACCACTCTGTCCAATAAATTAAGTCTCCTAAAAATAATTCTGGAGGATCTCATGTGCCTGTACAATACAGGATCTAACTGCAGCACATGCCAGTTCTGTTTAATCACATCAATCACCACAGGTAGTGTTAAAGTTCACTCATTGTCTGTGTAGGTCCTATTCCGGTTACTCAGTCTCCATAACTCCTCCCTGGTTTTGTTTGTTTTTTCAATAGAATCTGTTATTACTCTTTCTGAATTTCCCTAACCCTATGAAATGGACTCAGCAGTACGTTATTATAAAAACAAATCTAGGGTGGCAACTGCTGTTCTGTAACAATAAGTTGTGATCTGTGCTTTTTCTATATAGGTCAGTGCCCAAACTATAATTTTGTTTGACCTTGATGACCAAATCAAGGTATTCTTCATGGTAAATCTCAAATTTCCAAATATTGCTTGACTTCAAATAACTCTTGTTCTATTCCACACCAAATGAAAAACAAATCATCTATAAATCATCAATACATCAGCATTTTCCCATAAAAGGGTGGATGTGGAACGGAACAAGAATTATTTGAATTCAGCCACCCTAGATTTGTGGTCAATAAACATACCACTGAATCTGTTTTATAGGGTTAGGTGAAATCGTTAAAACAGGATTATGAACTGAGAATAATGGAGATGAGAGATAGGGGCCATTTTGTTTTTTTTTTTTTTTTTTAGTTTTTGTTGACTGGGAAAAGAGGGCTAGACAATTCTGCCTATTTTCAGCCTCATCCCACGAGAGAAGGAGTGATACAGATGGTAACCACCTGAAATTGAACCAGATTAAGCTATTAGTGGTATTTTTAGTGAAAGAGGGGAAATTTGGCCAGGACACTGGGGAAATTCCCCTACTCTGCAGCAAGGGGACCCTTTGGCTGTCTAGCTGAGATGGCCACTTCTCTGCAACCCTTGAGAGAGAGAGAGCAGGATGCTGGAGTGACAGAGGAGCAGGCCTCCTCCTCTGTTGCTGGACAACTAGAGGCTGCTGTGTTACAGGAAGAGATGCTTTTGCCTGACCTGCCAGAAGACTTTTTTGATACAGTTATGGATGTGACTGGGACTGAATCTGTTGTGGGTGCTATGCACTCCGCATCCTCGGAAGTCACTTCCATGGTTTTGCTTGAAAAGGAATGTCTACTGCATGTTGTTTTGGCTGAAGAATCTAAATGGCTATCAAAAAAGGCTGAATTGCTTGCCGATATTGCTACTCTACGTTCTGCTTCGCTTTCACTTCCTTCTGTTGCCCTGGTACCTGTGTTGTCTCCTGCTGATGACGTCTGTGCTTTTGGTTTTCCGAGTGGTGAGAAGAAAGGGGAGACTGAGAAGCACCATGCTGGTAAGGCTGGCAGTGATACTCATCCTAGTGATGTGTGCCTAAAGCCTGTAAGCAGTAGTGATTCTGTACCTGCGGTGAGTGATTTTTCATCTAAATGCTGTTTGGGCATGGTTGAACCTTGTAAGCCCTTGCCGAGTTGTTTTCCTGATGCGTCTGCTATACCTTCTGTCGGAGAGGGTCAGGAACAGGGGTCTGTACGCACCACTTCGGCTTTACCTACTGTTTCTTCCCCGTTACAGAATGTTGTGGTTTCTTCTAAGCCTGCATGAGACCCTGAGTTACACGATTTGGGTTGGTCTCCTGAGCATGCTATTTCGGAGGCTGGGTGGCGTCGGCGACCTGATGAACAGTGGATACCTGATTTTTCTACTCCCTCCACTATGTTGTCTTCTATTTCTGTGCCTTCCTGTTCTCTGCCTATGGACCAGCATGTTTCTCCTGTGGCTCAAACTGTGGACAAACCAGTGCATGATACTGGCAAGGTGGGGCACCGAGTTGATGGTTTACCGGTCCATAGTGCTGATTTTCCTGCAGGGGTTCAGCTGGGACCTTCGGAACATGTGTTGCAGGATCCCAAACAGGCTGCATGGTTGAAACCCATGTTTAAATTATCAGATTTATTTCAGAACAAGGGGGAACCTGCCCTAGAAAAAATGCAGTTTGTTTACTTTATAAAGGTGGACTTGAAGACCCTCCTGATAGATTGTATATTGCTGGGCAATTATTGAAGGGTTCTTTGAAATTTTTTGACTCTGAAATTTTTGCTCTTATACACATTGGTAATTCAAATTGTGATATTAGTTTTAAAACCATTTCCAGTTTGGATCGGTTTTGGTCTCAATATCAGAAGGTCAAGGATACCCTTTTGTGGGTACCTTTTTTGGCTGTTCCCTTGACTAAGCCTACAGTTAAATTAATTACGATTATGTTTTGTAATAAAGGTGTTAATGTTGAAGATATTTTATTTTGGTTGCGTCAAAAATATGAGGTTCTGGATAAGCCCTCGCCTATTCTTGACAGTGAACACATATGGAATGGGGGGTGGAAATTGCGTGTAAAACCTTTTTCCACCAATGCTGGTACCGTTCATCTCCCTAATAGTTTCTTTTTGGGGAAAGATAGGGGTAGTTTGTTTTATTATGGCCAGCTGAAGTCTTGTTTTAAGTGTGGGTCTAGGACTCACCTTAACACTACTTGTACTACTCTTCGCTGTTCTCATTGCTTTGAGTTTGGTCATCTTGCCACTGATTGCCTTAACCTTTTTAAATGTAATTTGTGTGAACAGACTGGGCATGGTTATGGAAAATGTCCTTGGGCGTCCCATAATAGGGATGATTGTCCTTCCCATGAGGGTTTAATTAATGTTGCACAGCAATTACAGGCTAAACAAGGGATGGTCTTGCGGGATACTGTTGCCACCACACCTCTTGTTCCTCCTTCTCCTTAGGTGGCCATTGGACAGGCGGAGGTGGAGGATATGGAATCACATGAGTTAGATTCTCAGGTCCCTGATAATTTGTCACAGAATGAGACTACTTTAGTTCCTGTTGCCCCTTCTGGCTCACCTGTTGCCACTACTTCAGTTGTTCCTTCTCCTGATGACTCTATTTCTTCTGAGATGCCTCCCCGTCCCCCACCTGCTTCTCAGTCATCATTTAAAAAAGTCACTGCTAAGAGACGGAATAGATCTGGGAAAATCTTTCTCAGATGTCTTCCTTGTCTAAAGATGATAAACATGTTTTGGACCATTGGTCACAAGGTAACAAATTTGCGGTCCTGACCTCTAAGGATGACTCTGAAGGGGAGGAATATGATGCCTCTTCCCGAGCTTCCACTAATCCTGATATGACTTCTGATGGTGATGAGGGGAAGGGGAAGGTTGAAGAATCTTCCTTAAGGCATTCTAGGCGCAGGCGGGTATCCAAACCACCTTGAACTCTTGTATGTGGGTACTCTCTTTCCTTTTTATGTCTTTTTTGACTATTTCAACTATTAATGTTAATAGCATTAAGAGTCATAAAAAGATGGTTGCTACCTTGTCTGTTTTGTCCCAGCAGCATTGTAATGTCTTTTGCATTCAAGATACCAGACTTAAATCTCTTTCTGATACTAAGCTTGTGGATAATCTTTGGTCTAAGGGTGTGACCTTTTGGTCTAATGGTGAAGATTCTTGCTCTGGTGTTGGTGTATTATTTACAAATCCTGCTTTGAAAGTTTCCTGCTTGGTTGATATTTTTCCTGATAGGGCCTTGTTATTAGACATTAGTTATTCAGGTGAGAGATTTAGACTAATCACGTTATATACTCCTCAAACTAAGGCTCAAAGAGTTGCATTAATGCAGAAAATACAACTCTTTCTTCACACTTCCAGGATGGTGATTTGGGCAGGGGATTTTAATTGCTCTCTGAGTGCTTCTGATAGAGGGATGAAGACATCTAAATTGTTTTGTGATTCCAGTGCTCTCCTTACTATCACTGCTACTGCATGACTCATTGATGCCTACAGACTCAAATATTCTACTGGTGGTAATACTTTTTTTAAATCCTCTTTATCTACGAGAATTGATTTTGTGTTTGTTTCCGCTATTTTACAAGTTAACACAGTATTTTTGAATGATTGGGAATTTTCAGATCATAGGTCTGTGACTGTCCTAGTTGCTTGGGATGCTGTGCCCAGGAGTAGGAAACCTCAATGGCACCTTAATAATCATCGTTTGGAAGATGAGACTGTCTGAAGGGATTGGCATCATGAGTAGGTGGCTAGACTTTCGGTTTTTGCTTTCTATAATGATCTTGCCTCCTGGTGGGATGATACTAAAATTGCTTGGGAGTCCTTTTTTCAGGCGCGTTCCAGGACTATTGCTAACAACCAGTACCTTGAATATTTGGGTCTGAGGGGACAACTTCAGAAACTGATTTCTTTAACTGAAACTAATAAAAGAGATTATAGTGTACAGCTTAAGCATGTTAAACAGAAAATGTTTGATTTTCAGTATAATAGAGCCCAATCTTTAGAACATGAACATCGATTTGGCCTTAAATTGCATAAAGGGGCTTTAGATCCTTTTCAGGATTATAGTAGTCGGATTGGTCATCGATTGCTTTCCCAATTAGAGGCTGGCAGATAACCTTGTTTCTTCCCCACAGGACTTGTTAGATCTGGTAGAACAGTATTTGAGCTCTCTTTTTCAGAAGGATCTAGATCTCCAGGATTCGGCCATTGATTTTGGTAAGCTTAACTTGCCTCAGGTTCCTGCCTTAGAGAGGACACTTTTAGTGAGGGATATTTCTGTTGATGAGGTTAAACTTGCTATTTCCTCTTTAAGTCCTGACTCCGCTCCTGGGTCTGATGGTTTGGGGGCTGCTTTTTATCAGACATTTAAGGAAGAACTTGCTCCTGTGTTTGTATGTGTTCTGAACAATATGCTCCATAATTCTTCTTTAGCTAAGTCCATGTACCAGGCTGTGGTTATTTTGGTGTATAAAAAAGGTTCTAAGACAGATTTACGGAATTGGAGGACGCTTAGTCTGTTGAATACAGATTTGAAAATTTTGAGTAAAATATTGCTTAATAGACTATCTACAATATCTGATATGCTTATCAGCCCGGAGCAAACTTGTTCTATTCCTGGCAGATCACAATATGATAATTTATTGGTTCTACGTGAAAATTTTCATGTTGCTCAGAATGGTGGTTTAACTGGTTTTATTTTGAGCCTCGATCAAGAAAAGGCTTTTGATCAGGTCTCACATGCTTTTTTATTTTCTGTTTTGACTGCTTACGGTATTCCTGCTGTTTTTTTGGACTGGATTCGTACCTTGTATTCTAATGCCACGATTGTTCCTAATATTAATGGATGGATTGGTACTCCTATTTTTGTAGGAAGAGGGGTACGACAGGCTGTCTATTCAGTCCACTTTTGTATGCTTTTTCCATAAATATATTGCTTAGATTAATAGTTACTCATTCTCAGTTTTCTGGTCTTCGTTTCAGTTCCTCTGCTCCTCTGATTAAACTTCTGTCTTATGCAGATGATTTGGTTGTTTGTCTGTCTCAGGCTTCAGAAGGGCAGTATGTTACTGATGTTTTGTCCCTGTTTTCTTCTTCCTCAGGTTCTAAAATTAATTTTGCCAAAAGTAGGTGTATTCCATTGGGTGACACCCCTTTACCAGATCAAGGTTGTATTGCTGGTGTTAGTCTTAGTACTGAACCTATTTCTATTTTGGGCATCATCTTTGGTTCTGAAGATTTGCCTTCTGTTAATTGGAATAAAGGCCTTGTTAAGGCCAATGGATTGGTAGCATGATGGAAGAGGAGGCAAATTGCAAAGAAAAAGAGGGTTTTATTGATTAAGTCTTTGTTAGTTCCTATTTTTTTGTACATTAGTTATGTCTTTCCACCTCTCTTTTCTTTATTTACATCTTTGCTTAGTATTTTTTTTCAAGCCTTTTAGGGCAGTCGGTTGAACCCAATAAAATGGGGATATACCTATAGAAGTATAATGGACGGTGGTGTGGCTATGATTCATCCGATAGCCTTTTATGTTAGTATGTTTGTCTCCTATAATTTCTGTCTTCTTTTATGGCCTGGTCATAAATTGTGGTTTCCTTTTGTGAGGTCTTGGTTTTCTAGTGGTTTGCCCTTTGGAAGGATGGTAAACTGTTACGTTTATCTAAACTCCCTTGCTTTCCCCAGTATGGCTTGGAAACATTTAAATGTTTGTTTAAATGGGGTTTGTCTATTTCTCATTTGGAAACCTTGAGTAGGAAAAGATTATATAATCTTATTGTCTTTTCAGAATTTAAGGAGGACCTAGTGTTTCCTGATTGCCCTGTGTGACAGGTTAGTGTTGTTACTACCTTTCTCTCTAGCTCTCGGCTGCCTGACTTTGTTTGGGACAGTGTCTGATTGAGTAGTTATGGCCGGCTGCCTGTTGGTGCTAATAACAAACATAAACAGCTCAGTGACAGATATTGTACTAGACTGCAATGTTTTACTGTCTTGGAAACCCAATCTCTTCTTTTTTTTGTACTGTCCATATGCGAGCAATTTTTGGTTTCTTTTGGCATCCCTTTGGAAGGAACCTTTGTTGGCTACCTTATCCTACCACACATTGATGTATGGTGTTTTTGGGGGTGAATGGGTACATTACCATGCTGATACTTTATTTCTTGTATTTTTCTGTTTTAGGTTATTATCTTTGGCAATCCAGATGCATGTGGGTTACACAGCAAAGGATTATACTATTTGATGAATTCATTAGTAATGTGAGACTTACATTACAGAATGTTAAAAATAGGGATTATGGACGTCTTGGTCTAACCACTTGCAATCAATTGCGGGCTAATTGTGTACATTGGTTATATGATGTCTAATGTTCCTTTTTTTTGTTTATGTATTTGTTTCCTCTCTGTATTTGATTATTGCTTTTTGTTTCTTCTGTACTGCAGTCCTTTTTCTTTAATAAAAAATTCCCCTGCTCATACTGCAGAGGGCGCTGGTGCACTGCAGGAGAGATGGAGGACCTCAGTTCAGAGGAGACTGTGGAGGAGAGTGGTCATTTTGTTGAGGTCTCAGAGTTCTTGGTTTCTCCTTCTGAGATTATAGAAGGTTTTGTGGTGGATGCAAACCAAGAAATGGCTCAGGCCTCTGTGGAATAGTCAGCTTCCCCGTCACTAGATGAGGGAATTATGGCAGAAAAATTGCATTTGCAACATGAACTTGAAAAGAAAACAAAGCAATTATTGGATTTAATTTCTATTGCTGAGCAAGATTTTCAGTCATGCATACAGAAGTTAGAAGCGGAATGGTCAAAACGTAAGCTTTCTTTAGCAAGTCCTTTAAAGCAAGGAAGTAAACATTTGCCTTTTGGGCAACCAGATTTTGAGAGTGGGACTTAAAATTTGGAGATGTTTAAGATGTTGGATAAAATGAATAATCAGGAAACTACATCAGGACAGACTTGTACTTCAACAGACTGGTCTCTAGGTGAAGCCCTAAGACAGGCTGGTTGGCTTTGGTCAGATAACAGATGGATTCCCTACCCCACAATCCCTATTCCAGGATCTCCTGCCCCCTTACAAATTATGTCAACTACTTTAGATGTAGTGACTGAGTCTTTACCTTGCTCTCCTGAAGCACAGTCTATGTCCCCAAAAGGTCATAGTGTGAATGCACAATCTCAGCTTGAGGCTGCAGAATTACCTGCTGTGCCAGATGTAGGTAAAGAGAAGGATGCACCCATAGATTCAAGATGCATCTCTCCGATAAACAGTGCCATTATGGATCCTCTTCTTTTGACCTCAGAGAGACAGGATGATGGTGGACTTGCTTCAGGTATTTTATGAGGTGATTCCTTCTCAACTGACCAGCTAAAAGGGGGTGTTTCTGTGGATGTTGGACCTGAGTCTTATGCAGGTTTATTTTGAAAGCCGTCGGAGGCAGCCAAATGCTGTTTTTTGGTTCACCTCCGGTATAAGGGTAAGGCTCCTGTGGTTCTGGATCGAATTTGGGTAGGGAAGTCCTTGCTCATCGATCCCATGGGGTTTACCCCAGTGGAGGTATATGCCTTTATACACCCACCAGGAGACCATAACTACGATGTTAGTTTTTGTTCAATTATCGCATTGGACAAATTTTGGCGGATTTATTACTAAGTCAAAGATCAAGAAATTTGGGGAGATTTCCAAGCTATCCCAATAGCTAAACCCACGATTAAGATGGTGACAATCCTTTTTAGAAATGAAGGGGTTAATATTTCTAATATATTCTGGTTGGGAAAGTGCTGTTCGATTTATGATAAACTCCCAAACCCATCATGGATGAGGATGGTTTTTGGACTGGGGGATGGACAGTGAGAGTTCAATTGCATCAAACTGAGGAAGGCATACAACATCTACCCAGTTCTTTTTATAGGGGGGCATGGACAGGGGCATTATTTTTTACACAGGTCAACCCAAGAGCTGTTACAAATGTGGTTCATTATCCCACTTGAACATCTCATGTGATCAAGTAAAATGCTTTCAACGTGGGGTGATGGGGCGTACGGCTGGTCGCTGTGTGGCTCCACCTGTTTGTAATGTATGTGAAGAAAGTAACCATTCCTATGCTGAATGTCCTTGGGTATCTGTGGAAATGGATGAATCCTCAGATTAAGAGTATTTTTTATCACAGGCTAAAATATTTTTGGTGGTTTGGATCGTTCTGGACCTGAGAATTTTTTTGGAAATAACGTAGGGGTAGAGGTAGAGTTGGTGGATCAGGGGATAGGAGACAAGTTATTCTTCCTAGACTCATATCCCCCCTGTGGTGACTGCTATCCTTTCTGAAGAGACGCTAGTTAATGTTTCAAAAATGTCTAATTTATTGAGAGAGGGAAGGGAAGAAAGAGAGACCCCTTTTTTGACCCCTCAAGGTTCACCACAACGTATGATTAATTCCTTACCTTTGAATGATAATTCTCGTCATGAAGGACAGTTATGGGAACCTGTTGTTAACTCTGCTCTGCAGGAAGTGGTTCCCAATTTGGAGGAAGATATGCAAATTGCTGCTTCCCCCATCCAGTAACAGTGTTCTCAGAGGGACAGAGTGAGCCTCTATTTCCTTTGCCCTTGACTAACAGATTTGCTATCTTTTCTTCCTGGGGGGACCAAGTGGAACTAGTTCATCCATTGCCTGATCCTAATAATTATTTAGAGGACTCTAGTGGGCCACTAGTAGTTACAGATTTGACTACTAAGAAAACACAGTCTGAGACTCGGAAACGAGTGACCAGATCAAGTGTTAAGCTTCCTAAACCCCCTCCCTGAGCCTTCCTCATTATCTATAGCTACCTTAAATGTGAATAGTTTGAAGTACCAAGCCAAACATATGACAACGTTTGGGGTACTATTAAATTTACATTATGATGTATTTATTTTGCAAGATACAATGCTTCATTCGCATAAAGAAGTTTCTCAAGTCACTAAAGATTGGAATTGGGGTTTATCGTGTTGGTCTATGGGAGATGAGACCTGTTGTTGGGTGAGAGACTGTTTTCTTACACCTGAGGTTCATATTTATAGACTGATAGATGTTGAACCAGGTTGAGCTCTTATTTTAGATATAGCTCTGAAGGGTTTACAGTACCGGTTAATATCTGTTTATGGACCACAGTCAAAAGCCCTTCAGATAGCTTTACTTAAGAAGATTCAGCCTTTCCTTCATACCAGTAGGCAAATATTCTTTTGTGGAGATTTTAATATTAATTTACAACAAAAACAGATATAGGGAAACAGTATTGCAATAAGGTGTTTCTTAAATCAATTCTTTCAATAGTGGGTTTGGTGGATACTCACTCAGTTGGCTTTAATAAGGTGAAACCAATGTTTTTTAAAGGTATTTTGTACTCATGAATTGATTTTGCATTTGCTGATAAGACTGTGGTGATTGTGCAACTTATTTATGTTCCCGTAGAATCCTCTGACCATTCTTTGTTTGGGATTTGTGTTGAGACCCCAGTACGCAAAAAGGTCCAGGAATTTGGAAGCTTAATACTTCCCTTTTATTACAGCCTAATGTTCTATTGGATTTAAAACAAATTATATAGGATAAAATTACCACTATGAGACTGTATGAGGAGATTGTTAGTTGGTGGGAAGAGTTAAAAATTTGTTTAGTGGGGTATTTACAAATGATCGGTAAATCTAGAGTTAAGACTCAAAATGAAATTTATTTATCCCTCAGACATACATTGCGGACTTTGTTGTCTATCCAAGCAGAGGAAAAAGAGGATTTGATGAAGGATATTAAAAAAATAAAATAAGAAATGTCTAAATACCAGTATGATCGACTGAGTTCCTTATATAAGGAACAAACAATCATTTGGTACTCAGGGTAAGACAGCCCATGTTAATCCATTTTTGGCCTGTCAATACTGCAGAGAAAAGAGGCTGTTTAATAGTTTAAGTACTTCTACTGGGTTAAAAGTTTCAGATAATTTAGGTATTATGCGAGTATTAGATACTCATATTAATAGGACCTTCAGGGTGCAGAATGTAGATTCGGACTTTATGACTCAGTTTTTGCAAGTGGCTGATCCTCCCTGCTTGACTACAGCATTGAAGTCTTCCATGATGGTGGATTTTACTAAAAATAAACTAGAATCTGTCATTTTTTCACTTAAACAAGATATTTCCCCAGGGTCTGATGGATTACCTAGTGAGTTCTATAAAGTGTTGTGGGGGATCACACCTAATGAGCTCTCAACTTTGTATAATTTATTTCTCACTGAATTATATTTGCCTTCTCAGATGTATGAAGGATTGATGATTTTTCTTTATAAAAAAGGAGATCATGCTGATATTGGGAATTGGCGGCCACTCACATTACTTAATGTAGATTTTAAAATTTTATCTAAATTATTAGGAAATAGATTGTCATTAGTCATGCCTGACCCAGTTAGTACTTCACAATTTTGTTCTGTTACTGAACGAAGTATCATGGATGTTTTCCTATTTATTCGAGAAATAATGGAAAGTGGGACAGGAGAGATAGGGTTACAGACAGCTTCAGGTTACCTAGTAAGCCTAGATCTAGCTAAAGCTTTTGATGAGATTTCTCATAATTATTTATGGCGATTTTTACTGGAATTTGGGATTCCTAAATTATTTGTAAATTGGCTTCAATGATGTTATGCATTAGCATATGTTATTCCTTTTGAGAACAGATGGCAGAGGTCTAAACATCAGATTTTTAAAGGGGTTCGTCAAGGATGCCCATTGAGTCTGCTCCAGTGTGTTTTAGCTTTGGACCCTATGTTAAGAGTACTGAATAGATCTTCCTCAATATTTGCCATACAAGGTGAATTAGGGGTTCATACTAAAATAGTTGCATATGCTGATGATCTTTGTTTAATTTTATGTGATGGAGCTTCTATAAAAAAGGCTTGTGATTTAATTAAAGCTATAGGGATGGTCACTGGTGCATGAATAAATGAATCCAAATCTCATTGTTTGAATTTGGCAGGTTTTTCAAGAGAAATTGAAGTAGTGGAAGGGATTACAGTAGATCAGACTCCCTTTAAATATTAGGTGTTTATTTTGGAGGAATAGATATTGCTGAATTTAACTGGATTAAAACTTTGCAGCTAGGTCACGCTAAAGTGGCATGTTGGAATAGGTGGAAATTATCTAAACGTAAAAGGGTTTATTTGATTAAATCCTTTTTGATTCTGTTTTTTTTTTTATATTTAAGTAATGCTTATTTATTACCCAATAGTTTGGAGACGTCCCTGATGAGATGTTTTTTTTAGTGGAATTTTGGGTAGCCGTTTGAACCCTATTAAACGGAAAACATTATATTTAGATGTTAAATCAGGAGGGCTGAGTATGATAAATCCAGTTCTTTTTTCTTTACAGTTTTTTGTACTCGCATTTAGTGCCTTTAATGAAGGAATAGGGGTCCTTTTGGATTTCTCCAGTCCGAACAAATTTATATGGTATTTTACAGGAATGGAAGAGTAACAATTTTGTTCATAAAAATAAAAGATGTCCAAGATTGGCACAGAGATGGGTTGGGGTTTTTGATCAAATTCGGCAATGGAGTGTTAAATGGGAATTTGTTTGCAATTCCACTCGGAAGGCATTATATAGAGTAGTGTTAAGTAAATTTTTTTGGATTCTCCATTTTCAGGTCTTTCTGAAGTGTCATGATTAAGCATCTCGAGGTATATTACAAATCCTCGTATCCCACTGCATATGTGGGATATAGCTTGGTTAGAGATACATAAGAAGATCAATGTTAGACATAATCAGAAGCATAAAAGTTTGCAAGAACGTTACTGCCCAAGGGGAAGTTGTGTTTAATCTTGGGGAGGATGGAGCATTTATATTTTCAGTGCCCCTATGCTGTGGAATTTTGGGATGTGGTAAAACCTCACTGGAAGGGTAGAGTGGCAGTTCCTCCTTCTGGGGAGCATCTATATTTTGGGATCCATGGTAAAACTGTGGCACAAGGTTTCCTTAGTACCCTGCAGATGATACATGTGTCATTTCTTTACTGGACTGGATTTCTAGATGTAGATTGTTGTTACAACAACAAGAGATTTCAGCATTTGAATTGTTTTGTATGCTACACCAAGAGCTTAGTCAAATTAAATTGCATGAAAAATCAATTTTGAATTTACATACTGGGATAGTTTATGGAAGGCTTATGATTTTATACTGTGAGAGCATGGAATGTGAATAAAATTGATTATACTGTTTTGCCTCCATCTTTACTATTTTCTTGGGGGGAAACCCTATAAGAGGGGAGGCTACTGAATGCCTTAGTTGAAAAAAAATTGGGGATTTAGGAATGTTATGTTGTACTTATGTATTATTGAATAATGACATTTATTTAATTTCTTCTTTTTAGTATTATGATTTTAGTGTGGAGTAACACTATTATGTATGTAAGTAATTTATTGCAGTAAGTGTTAATAAAAATACCCCTGCTCTTTTAATGGGAAGGGAGTCTGGCTATGGTATGTCTTCCTTATGTTTGGGGCTATTGTATGAAGTAATACTTGTTTATGGTTTTGACTGTTTTTTATCATGGTTTTGTATGATGCAATATTGATTTGTATATAAAATTTGTTTAAGAGTCTAATAAAAATTCCCCTACTCGGTGGCAGATGTCACTGTGGTTCATGTCTGAGGTGCAGTAGGTGAAGCGTCTACCATGGAGGAGGTTGTACCAGAGCTGTCTGTGAGAGAATGGGCTTCTATACCTATGGATAAAAATTCTGAAGAAGAGCATTTTGAATTTGTTCTGATGTCAGAAGTGACAGGGAGTGATTTTTCTGAGGAAGATGGAAGCAAGCTGGAACAACGAATAGAGGTTCTGGAGGAGATACAGGTGACAATGACCCAAGACGTTGGGCTAGCAGCTGCTCAACTTGGGGAGATTCTGGAGGAAAAGAGACTGCATTGTCAGCTCTTATTGGTTAAAGACAATGAAAGAAGGATGGAGGAAAGAAGAAAGAAGGCCCCGAAAAGGGTTATGGAGGATACAGGACGTGGCAGCAGTATGGCAAGTGAAGAATGGGTCAAGTTTTTGAAGGAAAACAAATTGGGCCCAGCAGATGAAGCATCAGGTGTTTCTGTACATCACGCGATGGTGCGGGCGTTCGGGCTTTTGGAGGTGAATTACCCTACAGTGGAATGGACTCCTGGTGAAGCTTTAGGAGGAGGGGGCTGTATTTGAGGCCCAGACAGGAAGTGGCAGCCTGAACAAGGATGGTTGGATATTTCACAAGGTCACAATGTAGGTCAGGTAAACCCAGAGTCTAGGTCTGAAGTTCTAGGTCTTAGCCTTGGTAAAAATAAAAGGAATAATTCTAAGGGGATGGGGGCTCCCTCTTCCAATTCTAATATTACAGGACAACGTCTTGGGGCTTTGGAGGTGGATACAATGCTAGAAAGGGGTATTAAGGAGTCTTGTTTACAGCAGTCAGTAAGAGGTTCTGCTAAGGAAGAGGGGCATTATACTCAAGTTGCTGGTCTTTCCGAGTCCGATATTACTGACAAGAATTCTTTACAGACTATCAGTCCTTCCCAGAGTGAAGAAGCAAGGCTTTACTCTGCTGTTGTATCAAGTGTGGGAGATAAATTGAGGGCAGGGCCACAACAGCAGGAGTCTGGAGGTGCCAGGATCCCCCCCCCGAGGGAGAACAAGGTCTGCATATTCTTGAAACTTCTGTGAACCTTCCCCAAGAGGCTTTGCTGTGCATCTTAAATATAAAGGAGGCTTAGAGTTATTTCCTGACAACTTGTATGTAGGAAGGAAGCTTCTTAAAGAGTCCATGAGACTTACTGCTTCAGAGATATATGCTGTCATCCACATCTCGGGTGAGTATATCTTCAATATAAGCTTTAGATCGATGAAAGTTTGGAAAGGTTTTGGTTAAAGAACAATTTGTTGAAATGTTCCCCTATCTGGACTCCTTTCATAGTTATCCCTTTGACTAAACCTACAATTAAGACTATAACTGTAATGTTCAGGAACGAGTGAGTACATGTCAGTGATATAGTCCACTGGCTGAGCCAAAGATTCATGGTCCTCAGTACCCTTGAAGCAATCATTGACTCAGAGTTCCTATGCACTGGGGGTTGGAGATTTACAGTGAAACTACACCACTCTGAGGACAGGGTAGCCCACATCCCGAATAGTTTCTTCTTGGGTAGGGAAAGAGGGGTTTGTTTTTACCCCAGGCAGCCCAAGGCATGCTATAGGTGTGGTTTCCACACACACTTGTTAAATGTGTGTGACACTATTAGATGTGAGTTATGCAGGGAGTGTACTCATAGCAATTCTCAGAGCCATAACCATGTGCAATGCAGTCTTTGTGAGGAATATGGACACATGTATCATAGTTGCCCTTGGGTGGCTAGGAATAACACTTGGAGTATGGACCCTGAAGTTTTGATTAAAAAGGCTCAAGAATCAGAAGCTACAGTAGGAAGGCTGATATAGATGAACCAGAAAGGGGTTCAGGCCCTGCTGCCCCCTCCCCCCCATAGAAGGCCCTTTGGGAAGTCTGGAGGTGGTTAACGATGAGTCTCAGGACCAAGTTTCAGAAGCAATAAGAAAGGAGCCCTTGGCTGGGATAATGGTTGATGCAGAAGTGCTGGAGGAAGTCTCTATGGGAATAGTTGCTCCTTTAGAAGCTACGGAGGTTGTTGTTTCTGGGGAAGTTCAAGGAAGTGAAAATGTAATGCCTTCCGTCCCCATTGACTTCTGACAATATTCCAAACATGAAGAGATGGAAAAGTCTTCATAGCAACAAAGGGTCTGCCTCAGATATACCATTGTCCAATTCATTTGGGGTTTTAGGTTCCCAAAAGGAGGAAGAATCCTGTACTGGAGATGGAGACTCTGATGTTTTGTCTGTCCATTCTGCCAATCGAACCTTAGGACATAAAAAAGAAGTAAAGACGGGCAGGAAATAAAAAGAAAAAGAAGAGAAGGAAAATGTCATGACAATAATGTTTTCTTTTTGTTGTTTTTCAGCAAGTGTTTTTCATTTCTTTTTGTTGAAATAACATGGTTTTATTCTCTTTTGCCTCTGCAAATATTTGGAGCATTCTTAATGGAAAAAAAAGAGATGTTTGGTCCAAGTTAAGAGATCTAGCTCATGAGGTGATTTTTATTCAAGAAACTTGACTAAATTCATTGCATTCAGTCTCTCAGGCACAAAGGGGTTGGGTTTGGGGTCCATCTTATTTTTCCTTCGGGACAGACAGGGCTGATGGCATAGGGTTTTTGTTCTTGGGGTCAGGTTTCCAATTACAAAAAGTGAGTGATATAGCCCTAGGGAGGGCTTTATTGGTTGATGGATTATGGTATAATCAACCTAGTAGGTTTGTGGTGTTTTATGGGTCTCAAATTAAGGCTGAAAGCATTCAGTTATGTGAGCAGATACATCCTTTTTTGGCTACTGCTAGGAATGTTTATTTTGGGGGGGATTTTAATTGCTCTTTAGAAATTCAAGAATGAAAGAATAGTGGCAAAAAAGTTTATTGTGATGCATATGCTTTGAAATGTTTGAAAATCGCAGAATTAGTGGACTGTCTTTCAAAAGCGACTCGTCCAGTTCAGTTTACTTTTGTAAAAGGAAGCTGTTTTCTAAAATTGACTACGTGTTTGTGTCCAAAAGACTGAATACTATAAAGGTATGCACTATCCCATTGGTTCTCTGACCACCTTTTGATTAAGGTTGTTTTAAGTACAGAGTCTGGTGTTGAGCAACCAGTGTCTCACTGGAAAATGAATGTGTCTAGTTTGGAGAAGAATGAGGTTAAATTGGGACTGGGGACCCTTTTTGTAGCCAGTGTCTCTGTGTTGGGCTTATATGAAAATATTTTTCTTTGGTGGGTGGATACAAAAAATGATGTAATTAAATGGATGCAAACTTTTAGGAAGAATCAGTCTAAAAACAATTTTTTGCCATTTTTAGGTCTTCGAGGGCAGTTATATTGGTTATTAGAGACTTCTTACAGTGGGAGAGAGGATCTCTCAGACCAAATTGAGACTATAAAGACTAGCATGAGAAAGGTGCAGTATGACAGATCTGCTTCTCTGATGTCAGAATTGAGTCTAGGGACACAAAAAAATCCTTATTCTGACCCATGTGAGGCATGTAAAGATAAAAAAAAACATGTCCAGGTTCTCAGGTTTAAAGAATAAAGATGGGGTGATCGTAAATAGAACAGAGGGAATAAGAGAAATTGTTGAAGAACATTTAAGAGAGCTAGTTCAAGAAGTGCATACTCAAGACAAAGAAATTGATGAGTTTTTGGGTGAATTGCAAGTTTCTAGTTTAGATTTACTTAAAGAGACTCACCAAGCTAAATATATTTAACTGAGCACCATGCAGTTCGGTGCCTTGCCTCCCAGACATGCTTTCTATGTCTAGTGCACTTACCCGGTCAACAAAAACTAAATAAATAAAATAAATGTATGGTTGACCTGAAAATATGCGATTGTATTTTATTTATAACACTTGTAAGATCTTCTTTACTGGGGCACAGGCACTTCCCTGTTCTAAGATGATCACAGGGAGAGCGCGGGGATGTGTGACACTATAATCTATAGGGGACACTCTTACGATCCTTTTTTAATATTATAATGGCTGCTTGGCAATGAAACATGGGCACTGGTCTACTAATAAGGGCCTTGTTAATTAACCAGTGCCCACGTTTCATTGCTAAACAGCCATTATAATATAAAAACATGATCGTAAAAGTGTCCCCCATAGATTACAATGTTGCGTGTCCCCACACTCTCCCTGTGATCATGTCAGAAACTTTCTGAGCGTGAGGCGGTGCAGGGGATGGATCTTAGAATAGGGAAGTACCTGTGCTCCAATAAAGAAGATTTTATGAGTGTTATAAATCAAATACAATCGCATATTTTCTGGTCAACTACACTGGGACTGGACAGATTTTGGTCACACTACAAGAGAATGAAATATTCCACTTTATGGCTTCCCTTTAGAGCCATCTCCCTGCCAATCACCATTTGCCTCAGTGCTTGAGCAGCAAGGTTGTTTGTCTTTTACCTTGTTTTTGTTTTTATTGGGCTCACCCCAACCCAAACCCGATAGACCAACTAAGGATAGCTGGTCCATTCCACTGGGGTGTCATACAGATGAGGCACACTGATGAGTCCTGGTAGGATGAAACATGTGTCTGTGTCTTCTGTTGGCACCCTTTTCAGACTGTGTGAGAGGCCTTTCAGCACCATGCATTTCTGCTTAAAGTTGAACTAGCATAATATTTTGTGTTGATTTGCATGTACAGCCCATGGTTCTTTGCATTATGGGGGTATGTGTGATTTTGTATTTCTTTGAAACTTGGCTTCCTGGCCAATGCCCTTTGGGGGTAACCCTTGCCTCAGTGCTTGAAAACTAAGGTTCTTTATCTTTTAGCTTGTTTTTTGTTTTTATTGGGCTTACCACAACCCAAACCCGATAGACCAACTTAGGGTAGCTGGTCCATTCCACTGGGGTGTCATACAGATGAGGCACACTGATGAGTCCTGGTAGGATGAAACACATGTCTGTGTCTTCTGTAAGCACCCTTTGCAGACTGTGTGAGAGGCCTTTCAGCACAATGCATTTCTGCTTAAAGTTGAACCAGCATAATATTTTGTGGTGATTTGCATATGCAGCCCATTATGTTTTGCATTATGGGGGTATGTGTGATTTTGTATTTCTTTCCACAATAAAATTGATTATTATTCTATTCAGAAATGAGGGGATTAGTGTACATGACATTCATCATTGGCTAAGCCAAAAATGTGACATTTTAGGGCCCCTGCAACCGATTCTGGATGAAGAACATATTTGGACCAGGGGTGGAAATTTAAAGTTAAATAAAAAATGTCTGCACAAGGCCCATATGCACTTGTCAAGCTGTTTTTTTCTCAGCCGGGACAGAGGCCATTGCTTTTATCTAGGCCAACCCAAAACTTGCCTCAAGTATGGTTCAGAATTACATCTCAGTTCAGCTTATGATAGAATTAAATGCAATTTGTGTCTATCATATGGTCATAATAGTTCCAACTGTACAAATGACCTCAATTGTAACCTATGTGAACAGACAGGACATGGTTACAGATTTTTGTTCATGGGCAACGCATAGCCAAACAGACAGGCCTGACCAGGATACTAGTCTCACAAATGCACAAAAAACAAGTATAGAAAGGCAAAGGCAACAGCGAGAGTGCGAGGAGGCATATGCTCCCCCTCCGTCCCCCCTCACCACCTTCAATTGAGGCACCTATGGAAGTTGTCCTTGATCCAACTGAACAGGCTCTAGTACAGCCAGAGCACCAGGACAGTATACCTCCATCAGATAATGACTCTACCGGTGGGGGGAGGAACTCCTACTCCTACGGATGTAGCTCCCATGGAAGATCAAGAAAACGAGCAAGAGATGCCCCCCCCCCATGATGACAGTTGCATTCAAAAAGAAAAGGCCTCCTAAATGACAATTGCACAAATCTAACCTTCCAAAGAAGCAATAGTAAAGGAATCAGAGGTTAAACTGAGTAACAGGTATACCACCCTAACACCAGAAAGGGTACAGGGGGCAGAATCTGAAACATCATTAACTGTATCATTACTACTTCCTTCCTTCCTTGGAGTCAGAGGATGAACATCTGACAGAAGAAGTCCAAAAAGTCAGGACTAAATCTTTGTGCCTTAGATCTCAGAGGAATAAAAGGGGGAAGTGACTTTAAATCATCCTGATGGAATCTACAACATCTCTCTCCATAGCCACGTTTAATATTAACAGTATTAAAAATCCCAGGAGATGGCTACTAAATTTTCCTATAATCAAGGACTTAAATCTTGATATTTGTTTTTTACAGGACACAAGACTGAACTCTCCTGTATTGATAAATGCAGCAAAAAAATGGTGGTACTGGGGTTCTTCGTATTTTTCATATGGCATGAATATGTGTGATGAGCTGGGGATTTTATTTACAGGACAGGCATGTACAATCACTAGAATTATGGACATTGTATCAGGTAGAGCTATGTTTGTAGACTTTCAATATAATGCTACAGTATGGAGGGCCATTAATATCTATGCTCCGCAGATAAAAAAAATAGGGTTGAACTGTATCAAAAGATAAAACTTTTTTTAAAGACCACTAGATTTATTATCTGAGCTGGGGACTTTAACTGTGTTCTCCAAGCAACAGATAGAGGAGCGAAAACCAATAAGATGTTCTGTGACTCTATTGCCCTGCTAAGTATCCTATAACTCGTAAACTTACAGGATACTTACAGACAGATCCACACCAGTGGGGGATATACTTAAAAAAAAATACCCTAGTAATTAGAATTGATTTTATTTTTTCATCTCAGTCTCTTAAAGTGCAAAAAGCTAATATTCCCATAGAACATTCAGAGCATTTGATGCTGTCTATTAAAATAGGCTTCTCACAACATCAGCCATTTGGGATAGGTTATTGGAAATTAAATTCATCCAAATTCATCCCTGCTGGATAAATCAGATATTTATGACCCGATTTTGGATTTATTAAATGGTACAAAATCTATGGCCTTCTTAGCGGACAATTTAAGTCAATGGTGGATTCATACAAAAAAGTAAATAAAAACTCTATTTAAACAACAAGCAGGTCAATTTCATTCAGATCAATATAAAAAATACATAACCTTAAAGTCAAAATTATTCCATTATATGACTCCGGTTCAAGAGGAACATGAACACTGCATGCCACAAGTAAATATGATAAAAAAAGAAATCCATGCAGTATTCAAGGGCTGCATCATTATTGTATGAACATAGGATTAGTACACCAGAAAAAACTACAACAGGGGATATTTATGCTAGCTGTACAGCCAGGGTACAAAACAAAGTTCTGGATAAACTGTATGATAAATAAGGGAAGGTGGTAACAGATTCTAAAGGAATCTTAAAAATAGTTACAGCCTATGTCAAAGATTTGCATTCTGCTCCTCCCCATGACTTACAAAACTTAAATAATTTTCTGAAAACTATAAAAGTTTCAGCTGTATCTAAAACAATATTAGATGCCCTTATTGCTCCTATCACTACTGAGGAGGTAATTATAGCTATTTAATCACTAAAAAATAACACTTCCCCAGGAATAGATGGCTTAATGTCAGAGTTTTATAAAAAAATGCATAGCTGTGATATCAGAAATATTGCAAGCTGTGTATAACAAAATATTAAACACAGATAAAGCCCGTCCATATTTTGACACATCTGCACAAGCATTTTTCTATAAAAAGAATGATAAATGTTATCTAAAGAACTGGCATCCAATTAGTTTAATAAATATTGATATAAAATTGTTGATGAAAATCTCGAATTCTAGATTGGCTACTACTGCCCCTTATCTGATCTCAGAGGGCCAGACCTGTTCAATAACAGAGAGAAATACTGATAACCTGCCTTCAATCAGAGATATTGTGGATATGAGGAATAGGAATAAAAGTGGATGGATATATATATATTTATGCTTGTTCAAGTGCAATCATTTGATAACATTTCTCACAAACACACGATTTCTGTACCACAGGCATATGGGTTACCCTTGCAATTCTGCTCTTGGTTAACATTGATATATTCACTAGCTTCCACAATTCCATTAGTTAATGGCTTTTTAGGACCCCCTGTCCCAATAAAAAGGGGCGTAAGACAAGCGTGTCCTCTAAGCCCACTTTTATATATCATTTGTACAGACCCATTAATATGTGCTATTCACCAGGATCCACAAATAAAAGGAATCCAGTGGGACCAAAATCAGTATACTCCTCCAACAGTGGCATATGCGGATGATCTATGTTTGTTTATGAATAATGCTCAGATGGCAGAAAAAACATTAGCCATAGTGGACAATTTATCGGTAATCTCACGGGCTGCAATAAATCCTACTAAAAGCAGGGGTTATATACTGTCCCCATACCCCAAGGATAACTTCTTTGTGTCAGATCTCAGTATCAGAAGAGCCACTTAAAATACTGGGTATTCAGTTTGCAAGAGGAGATATGGCTCAGGTAAACTGGCAACAAAAAATAAATGAAGGGATGGAAAAAGTCCAGGTATGGAAGACCTGGCAGCAAACTAAGAAGAAAACAGTTCTCTTAGTTAACACTTTTTTGCTCTCTATCTTTACTGAATTACTTAAGTATAGGGCTCCTTCCACACAAAAATATGGAGCCCACCATGTAAAGTTTATTTTTTCAAATAATCTGGGGAAGTCGATTAAACCCAATCAAACGGGAGATCTTACATCTTCCAATAAAGGCAGGGGGCCTTAATCTCCTGAATCAGATTGTTTTTTTTTTTGTTTTTTTATAACCTATTTTTATTTCCTAACAGCTTCAAATTTACTTAATTAAATTCAAGTGGCTGGAAACAGATTGCAGAAAAATGATTGGGTCCTTTCTTACAAGTCTGGTCACAAAACCCAAATGGAGTAAAGAAAAATGTTGATATACCACCCTTTCTAGTTCCACTAATAGGAAAAATGTTACACTTGAATCAGGTTACAGTCTCTAATGGAAAAACTGTCTATGCTACAATACAAGCCCAGGCTTTGTCAATAGCCTCTGTGTATCATATATATTCTTACCCATTGACACATATTATATAGAAACATACTGGTTAGATAAAATAACTCCACCACGTATGTGGGACATGGTGTGACTGTGCTGTCATGGTAAGTTAGGGGTGAGGGGCAACACAAAACATAAAAGTCGTACAGAAAGATTTTGCTTTAGACCTTCAAGCTCTCAACAAGAAGAAACAGTGATTCATTTTTTGGAACGTGGTCCTTATACAAAATCTGTTTGGTCCTTTATGGGCACCAGGTGGCACTGTAGGATTTGGGAAAACAAAGTATGCTGAAATTTATTTATTTTTATTTATTTTATTGTGATATTCAGAAAGACCTTTGAGTCAGAGACGCATTTACAAAGGTTCCACGTCATACATAAATTGAACAGGGACGGGACTTATGATACAGAGAATACAGTACATAACAAAGTAACAATTATAATAAAAAACAACAGGTTACATGTTGTTTTGTGGAGATTTAACAGAAATTTAGGTAGTTTAGCACAGTCAGGGGGAAGGAAAAGACAGAGAGACTCTGTAGGAGGCTGATTGTCATGTTACGTAAATGCATTATTTTTGTACATTGACCTGCTAAGTAGATTGTTTGAAAGGAGGCAGTGGCAGATCAGGTATCAGGTAAATTGTGACATGGTATTTGAATGTATTTTTATGTTTGCTTGCACACATGTGTAAGAAATATAGTGCCACCATACGAATTTTCGTAGGTGTGCCACCACACTTCCAATGCCCTGCTCCTTCTTGCAGGCGTGGTCTCTCTGCACCAATAAATATCCAAGCTGTCTATGACAGCAGTTCAGATGCAGCGGCGTACAGTTGAAAGCAAAAGACCGCTACAATCAGCGGTGGTAATATGTAGGCAATGTGCATACTGCCGTTAGCATTCAAGTTATATACCACCATCGGCAGTATGCAAAGTGCCTACACATCAGCACTGCATCTGAACAGTTGTCATAGACAGCTCCATTTTTTTCTTGGGCCCTCCCTAAACAAACACCCAAGTAGCACTCTGGGAGCCCACCCCAGCATGCTCATGCGCTCCCCTCAAACACTGTATGGCTGATGGGGGTGTCCAATCCCCCCTCGGCTCCACTGCCCCCCCAAACAAACTTCCAGGTGCCATACTGGGAGCCCACCTCAGGGTGGCAAAAGTCCCAATCCCCCGTCGGCTCCACTGTACCCCCCCAAAAACACAGACTTCCAGGTGCCACGCTTGGAGCCCACCCCAGCATGACAAAAGTCTGTATGGCCGGGGGTGCCCAATCCCCCATCAGCTCCACTGCCCCCTAAACAAACTTCAAGCTGCCATGCTGGGAGCCCAACCCAGCATGGCAAAAGTCCCATGTTGTCTTCCTAAAAAGGAAAAAAAAACACCTATAAAAAAAGGTCCCTCATTGACTGTCTTGCCCCTTCCCCAACCCACCCACCCTCTGTGCACCCACCTCCCCACACACACCCTGACCTCATACTTACCTCCAGAGCCCAGCCCAACAATCTTCGGTGGACCAGGAACACATCTGCACTCTTCAAAGCCGAACACAACCTGAAGAAATGCTGGTAAGTTGTATAATGGCATGAACGGGGGTTTTCCCAACTTTGGTGCACATCACGGCCATTTTGAGGAATTTTTCACCAGATTTTCAACATGAGGTTCTTGAGGCCTCACCTCATGAACTCAATCACTGTCATTTTGTTATTCGGTCCCGAAAGGTGATTTTGCGGTCACTGCGTGGAACCACCTTTCAGGACTGATTAACAAAATGGCAGTGTCGTTCGCGGTGAGCCCCAAAACCCTATGTTGAAAATCTGAGTGAAAATCCCAAAGATGACTATTTCTGGCGTGCATTGCACAGTTCCTACACACACTCATAACTTTGAGAATTTTTAATGTTTTCACTCCAGATTTTCAACATTGCCATTTTACCACACCTTCTTATGAACTGTACAGCTGTCATTTTTCATATCTTGCCCAAAATGTGTTTTCACACATGTAGCGCACATTGGCGTGGTTGGTGGCAAAGTCAATGTTTCGGACACATTAAGAAAATCACAGTGACACTGTTCATGAGCAGAGGTGTTAAAATGGCTATGTTGAAAATTTTGTGACAAAAGTCCATAAAATGACTCTGTTACAAGCGTGCATTGCGCAATTTCCACGCACCCTCGTAAGTTCATAAATGTGTAATATTTTCAGTCCAGATTTTCAACATTGACATTTTTCCACACCTCCTTATGAACAGTACAGCTGTCATTTTTTACACACTGGCCAAAATGTGTTTTCGCACTTCCGGCGTAGAATAGTGCGGTCGCTGTGGGAAATTAGTGTTCGTGGCAGATTAAGAACATCACAGTGACACTACTCATGAAGTGGGGTCTCAAAATGCCTATGTTGAAAATCTGCTGTAAAAAATCCCCAAATTAATTACATTATGGGTGTACATTGCACAGTTTCTATGCATGCTCATGACTTCACCAGTTTTTGTATATTTTCACTCCAGATTTTCAACAATGCCATTTTTTCACTTCCTCATGAATAGTACGCCTGTCACTTTTCACATCCTGTTCAAAATGTGTTTTCGTACCTGTAGCACCAAATGGCACAGTCACTGTGCAAAATCACCTTTCACCTAACGAACTGATAGTGTCGCTGTTCATGTGGAAAACTTGGAGTAAAAATACCAAGACATACTCAGGGCATTAGGGTTTTTGACCATAATGCCCTACCCTATAGGGACTGACAGGCATCAGGGGTGTGACTTGGGATTGTCGACAGTAATGCTCATGCCATTCCACCCCCACCCCCACCCTGCAGCCAGTGACAGGCATCAAGGTGTGCCTTGACCCTTTGCCCCTGAGTTCACCCCATTCTCCTATCTCCTATACTGCACCCATTTCAGTGTATTTCCTTGTGGAATGAGGTGAATGTAAAGCTCAAACACCCCAAGGCACACCTTGGCACTTGTCAGTGTCTGAAGGGTAGGGTGAGGTGAAATGTTGTGACTGTCATGGGTGATGACCCAAAGGCACACCCAAATGCCTGTCCATCTCTGCAGGGTGAGGGTTGAGTTGGCATCAGTTCAATACTCCAATGTCATTCCTATACTACATCTGTCTAACTCCTGCACTTCCACTGTTAATGCCAGCAAGCAAACATTTGGCATTGACAAATGCTTGTTCTTTATGGCTACAGGTACTTTCCATCTTAGAAACATAGAAACATAGAATTTGGTGACAGATAAGGACCCCTTGGCCCACCTAGTCTGCCCATTTCCCTACCTGATGGATAAGCTGCAGATTCTAGTTAATCAACAGCTTACTTCCTCCTTATTCTTACTATTACCAAATTTATGTCGTGGCAAGTAAGATGCAAGTATATTTCAGCAGAAAGCTCCCCAACCCTTGGCAGTACTTTTGTTGCTAGAGAAAGAAATGGCAACACAGTATAAATATGGTACTTTATATCTATCTCCTGAACAATTGAAAACTAGATGGCAAGGGGTATCTCCAGAAATACTGAACTGAATATAATGACTATTTGTCATATGAATTCTTTATTTTCTTTTTTCTCTTCTCTTCATTTTTTTCTCTTTTTTTCCAGTTTATAGTATGGTAAGAGGTAAAGTTGTATAGTATGTTGTTCATTTTGGAATGTATTGTTTTCTTTTTCATGTGGATTGTAGTAATTGTTGAAGATATTTATGATAAAAAATTGACCTGCTCTTTTTGAGCCATGGGATCTTTAACATCCAAAAGAACAACCACCAGAACAGGCAGATGGGTCCTCATGTTAACATCTCGTCCAAAAGACAGCACCTCAGGAGTGCACCATCCCTCTCATGATGTACTACAGTGTCAGTATTGGGATTTCACCCCAAAGTGCCTGGTGTGGGTCTAGAACCCACAACCATCCAATCTTCTAGCCTCAGAGGCAAGTGTGCAATCTGCTGAGCCTCTGACACTCTAGTCAGAGAGAGCACTAACAGATGCTATTAAAGAAAAAAGCAATAAAACCAGGGAGGAGTTACGGAGACCGAGTAACCAGAATAGGACCTACGTGGACAACAGAGTGAGCTTTGACACTACCTATGGTATCAATATACAAATGCACAAAAGGTGACTGATGTGATTGAACAGAACTGGCATGTGCTGCAGTCAGATCCTGTGTTGTACAGGCACATGAGAGATCCCCCAAAATTATTTTTACGAGACCTAATAATTTATCAGGCAGAGTGGTGAGCAGTATTCAACCTGTAAAAAAGAGCAGGGGATTGGAAATTGGCTACCAGATCCTCCATGGGGCTCATACAAATGTGGTAACTGTACTCAATATACCCAAATTGACAGTTGCAAAACTTTTAAGGTTCCATCTGATAAAACTTTTCAGATCAAGAATGTCATAACCTGTGCAACAGAGAGTGTCATTTATTTGGCACTGTGCAATTGTCAATGTTTTATATGGGGAAAACTGCTGGTAAATTCATAGTCAGAATAGGTGAACATATTATTGAAATCAGTGGGTTTAGAAAATGCATTGGAATGCCATATCTTGGAAAAGGGTAGTGGACATGAGTTCATTTTCTCAGCACTGAAAATATTTGATTAGGCCCAAGAGGAGGGAATCTGGAAAATCTGCTTCTGAGGAGGGAATCCAGGTGGCATTTTAATCTGAAGGCATACAAAGCCCCAAGGTTAAATGGGAGAGTTAAATTGGCACCTTTTTACAAAAACAATAATTAAAGGTTTAGTTCATTAAACCTGCCCTGACAAAATAGAGTATATTTTTTTGTCCCAATAATAACTGTTTTTAATGTTTTTTGTTACATTAGTGTTGTCTACAGGAGGGTTAGATTTTAAGTAATGAAAATTGTCAATTTGTTAAATAATATTTTTTGGGCTAGTAAACACACTGGTTTAGCTACTGGATTTTATGGGTGTTATGGGCCTATGAAAATCATTATTGACAATAAGTTATCTCACCAGTGCAATATTATGAACTCATATTGCACTTTTTTATAATATTTATGTTTCCTATATGACTGTTTATAAAAATGCGCACTGTCACTTTAAATCATTGGTTTAAAGGGGAATTTTCACATGTTCAGCAGAAATCCTGTGGGACCTTTAGGTCCCCCATTAAGAGAAACACAGTTACAGGAAAATTTTCCAGACACTTATTAGTTTATAAATGAATTTTTCATCTGCGTAATCGGTACCAGTAAAATAAGCGCAATCATGCGCTCCATCACAATAAAACACTTTTAATTGACCTGTCAACACATAGAGGTCCCCCGTAGCTCAGTCCATCAATCACATCATCAGAGGGCTGGCCACAGGGGACACTGGAAGATGTGGGAATTAATCATGGCGGGCGGAGGGACTCGCAGGATCAACTAGATTAAAAATTAATTTACGGACTAGTAAGTGTCTGGAAATTTTTGTTGTAACTACATTTCTCCTAATTGAGATCTAAAGGTCCCACAGTATTTCTGCTGACCATGTGAGAATTCCCCTTTAAATGTCTTCTACCATGGCCTTTTAGTTACCCATGATGAAGCACCAGTTTGGGACATGGAACATTGTGTGAACAGATCCCTGCTGTCTGTATGTAAATGCTTTACTTGAATAAACAGTTTTTAACTTCAGTCAGAGCAAGACTGTTTTAATTTAAATTATGGGTTCACCACTGTGCCCAGTTTGTTATTTTGCCACGTAGTACGTTTACTGTGTGCCATGGGATACAAGGAGCATTCCCTGTTTATTTGGAAAAGTAGGGGGTTGCCCACTGTGCAAGAGTCTGAGCCATTTGTTAGTGGAGGTAAAGCAGCTTTGATGGGAGTTAGGTAGGTTAGTGATGGAGGAGTAGAAGTTGGGACAGGCTGGAGGGAGGACGGGGGGGGATGGTCCAGGTGAGCAAAGCAGGCAGGCAAGGGAGGGTTGAAGAGGGAAGGACCCAGATGCCTTGGCCTACTTAACCTCAGAAAGAGATGGACAGTGGTGGCAGGATTGGGGAGGTCAGAAGTGAGGGGGAAGGAGTTCTGCAGTGGTGCATGTGTGGAATAGTCGTCCCATTAATTTGGGATGGTGAGAGAGGAGACAGAGGTAGAGAGAAGGATTCAGTTCACAGTGTGGGATCCAGGGAGATTAGCAGGGTGTTGGAGGGGTGGAACAGTGAATGGCAGTAGTGGAAGTATTGGATGGAAAGATGGGGGGGAGATCCAGTGTAGGGAGTTGTGGGAGTGGGCAGAAGGATGGGGAGGAGACGACCAAGGGGATACAGGAAGGCAGGGCAGAACCATGGAGGAAGGTAGGCAAGGTAGCTGTGAAGGGCATTGGGGAGGTCGGTTAGACTGGTAGGGAGAGCAGGAGGGAGGCTCAGAGGGCAAGGCTGGGGGTGCAGCCAGACTGAGAGGGAACTTGAGAGGCAGGCAGTGTGGTGGGGCACATGAAAGGGATGGGCGATGGGGAGGAACAGTTGTAATCCTGGGTGACTTAGTGGTGCATAGAGTACACTGAAAGGAAGGGAATGAAAAGTACACAGGTAGGGATGTGGTGTATATGCTGGGAATGATGGCAGAGTGGGTGAGTCCAATGATAGGACAGCTTGTGCAGGAATAGGGAGAACCTCACATAATAATTCACTTAGGAACAAATAACCTAACTGGAGCGAAGGTGGAGGTAGTGAAAGAGAGGTTTAGGCAGGAGGGGATGATCTTTACAGGGGGTGGCTAGACAGGTAGCCCTCTCTGAAGTGCTACTGGTACCTATAGCCATTGCAGCAAGGAAGAGGAGGATTGAGGACTTTAATTGCTGACTTCGGGGATGGTGCAGGGAGGAGGGTTTTGGTTACAAGGCAGGCTAGGAGGGGACCAGGAATGACAAGAGCCTATATACACCAAGACTGCACCTTAACTGATGGGTTCCAGGTTGCTTAGGGACAAGTTGGGGGAGTATATGACTGGGTGATCTAAACTGGTGGTGGCCACAGACTGGGTCTTCTGGCCCAGAATTTCCAGGAGGAGGGGCTATCAGGCCTCTTCTTAGTCTGAACAGGCTGCATTGTGATTAGGGTATGGGACTGAGAGGGGGCACTATTCAGTAGTGAACAGAGGGAAGGGGTTTCTTCGGGGAAGGGGGGTCTTCAGGGGACAGGTTGTATACAAGACACAGGGGCATACACAGAGAAACTTATCAGTGGCTCTGATGGAGAAACAGGGGTGCAAAGGTCGGGGAGAGGACAACTATGCTAAATAAGGGAGGGAGGGGCATAAAGTCATGACGGAAGGTGAGATCCCCTAAATGTAAGAATCCTTGGTAACAAAATAGATGACCTGCAGAAGAAGGTGAACACTGTGGCAGTCACAGAAATGTGGGCTACACAAAACCATAGCTGGGACCTCTGTCCCTGGGTATAAGTTGTACAGAAGGGACAGGGGAGTAGGAAAGGGTGGGAGCGATATGCTGTATGTAAAGGAGGGTATACTCTATATCACAGAGGAGGGGAAGGCAGAGGTACTGTGGGTGCAGTTCCAATCCACTAGGGGAAAGAAGGTAAAGCTGGGGATAATTTACAGACTGCCTAACCAGGAGGAGGAAAGGGAGAGGAAGTGGTGGTCCTTAATCAGGGTGGCTGCTGGCAAAGGTGAGGTGGTGATTGTGGGGGATCTCAATCTGCCCAAGGTAGATTGGAAAATTCCCAAAACAACCTGTGCCAGGAGTCAGTTAACCCTGGATGCAGTTCAGAGTGGATTCCTGACCCAAGATGTCACAAAATCCACCAAGGAGGGAGTAATTCTTGATCTGGGACTGACGGATGGGGACCATGGCCAGGACATCCAGGTTGAGGAGCCCTTAGGAGGGAATGGGCACCAGATGGTGTGGGTTAGGTTGGACATGGGGAGGGAGAAGGCAAGCACCAAGATCAAGGTCCTAGACTTTAAAAGGACTGACTTCAGAAAGATGGAGGATCTGCTGAGGGGACACCTGGCTAGCCTCAATGAAGGTACGGGGTTGGATCAGAAATGGCCCATCATCATAGGAGGGATAGCAGCAGCCACAAATCAGTGTGTCAGGCTGAAGAGTAAAAACTCCATGTCCAAAACACCCAGTTGGTTTAGCAGAGAGGTATCCCAGGCATTCAGGGATAAAAAGATAACCTTACATGAAGTTATGGAGGACTCAGAAGGGTGAGGACAGGGAAGAGTACCATAGAAAAGCCAAAAAAGGTGGGAAAGCAGTCTGGTGGGCCAAAGCCAGGAAGAAGTTGTAGATAGCGGAAGGGATTAAAAAGGGGTAAAACCCCTTTTTTCAGTACTTAGACAAAGGACAAGAAAGGCAGTATTGTACAGCTAGAGAGAGGGGAGGGATGGATGGAAGATAGTGGGGACAAGGCAGAGGTACCGAATGAATACTTCTGCTCTGTCTTCACAAAGGAGAGGGATAGCCCAGTACTGCAAGGGAGAAGGAAGGGAGGAAGGGGTGCACAGGTGAAAAGATTAGTGAGGACAGGGTGAAAAAAAGGTTTATTGATCCTCAAGGTTGATAAATCTCCAGACCTGGATGGTATCCATCTCAGGGTGCTGAGGGAACTAGTGGTGGAACTAGCAGTCCCCCTGGTGGACCTGTTCAGTAGTTTTCCAGAATTGGCAGTAGTGCCACCAGACTAGAAAATGGTACATGTGGTGCCACTCTATAAAAGTGGACCCAATGATGGCTCGGGCAACTGCAGACTGGTCAGCCTGACCTCAGTTGTGGGTGAGCTTATGCAAGCAATCCTTAAGGAAAGGCTAGTAGGTTTTCTAGAGTAAACGGTCTTCAGCACAAGAGACAGTGTGCATTCATGGCTGGGAGATCCTGCCAAACAAACCTGATTGATTTCTTTGACTGGATCATGATAACAGTGGACAAGGGCGAGGTGGTGGATAGCCTTTACTTGTACTTCAGCAAGGCATTTGACTCTGTGCCCCACAGGAGGCTAATCAGAAAGCTGGAGTATAATGAGATAAGGGAGAAACTCATTTGATGTGTGGCAAATTGTCTGAAGAACAGGACCCAGAAGTTGGGGGTGAGCTCTCAGGTGCTACAGAAGTCGCCAGTGGGGTCCCACATGGGTCAGTACTTGGTCTGGTGTTGTTTAATGTATTCATTGATGATACTGGAGATAGTATAAAAGGCAAGATTTGCCCATTTGTGTTCAACACCAAGCTCTGTGGTAGGGAGGATGCAGCAGAACAGATACAGAACCTAAAAGAGGATCTGGCCAAACTTGAGAGGTGATCAGTAATATGGCAACTCAGTTTCAGTGCAAAGAAGTGCAGGGTCATGCACGTAGGAGCTAAGAACTAGAGGACAAAGTACGGCCTCGGAGGGTTCCTGGTAACCAAATCTGAGGAAGAAAAAGACCTGAAGGTGACAGTCACTGGTGATGTGAAACACTGTTCACACTGCAGGAAGGCAGCAACAAAAGCCATTAAAATGCTGGGCTGCATTGCCAGGGGAATCAATAGCAGGTGGGAGGAAGTCATATTGCTGCTGTTCAGATCACTGATGCAGCCTTACCTGGAGTATAGTGTGCACTACTGGTGTCCTTGCCTGAAAAAGGACATTAACCTGCTAGAGACAGTCCAGAGTACAGTAACAAGAATGGTTAGAGGTGTGCAGGACAGGTCATATGAGTAGAGGCTAGAGTGCCTAAACGTGTCCTCCATGGAGGAGAGGAGGGAAAGGGGGGAATGATTGAGACCTTTTAGTACATAAAGGGTATCAACAGAGTGAATAAAGAGGGCCTCTTCAGTCTCACCAGATACAAAACTAGAAGGTGTCATTGTCTTAAGCTGGAAGGGGGAAGGTGCAAGAGAGAGTTCAGGATGCATTTCTTCATGAAGAGAGTGGCTGCAGGGTGGAATGAGCTCCCTGAGGAGGTGGTCTCACTAGAAACAATGGAAGGCTTCAAAGGAGGGTGGGATAGAGTAAAGGGGAAGGTCAGGGTTGAGGGTTGGCAAAAAGGAGGAGTAGCAGTTGGGGAGGGGGCAGAGCACTTAGTTGCTACTTATGACTCTGTAAGACAAGCAGACTAGATAGACCTTGGGGTCTTCTTCTGCTGGCAACTTTCATATGTTCTTAATCCCAGCTCCAGGACTGGGCTGTGTGGCCAGGACCAGGACCAGGACAGCAACTGCAAATCAGCAGCAGCTTTACTGGTCACCTGGGGTTGGCAAGTGGAGCCATGAGCAGGGACTTGGTGCCAGAGCACCCTATTTTGAGTGAACACTGTTGCATGTGGAAGGAGAGTGGCTCCCCTACTGTCTCTCCTCTGTTTTTCCTGGTGATAAAGCAGGCCATGTGTAGCCCCAGGGCAGGAGCGGGATGAGGACAGAAGGGCATTAAACCCATCAGGACATGCTTAAAGACCACCAAGAGATGCTAACAAATCATCCAACAGCCATGAATAAAATGTAAACAAACATGGGCAGCAGAAAGCCCTCTGACTGTACAGGGACTGCTGGGAAAAAAGGTCAGAGGTACTACAATGTCAAGCCCATGAAAATACACCAATCCAGAGCTCAGGTTTTACAGAGAGCATTCATGCAAACCTTGCTCTCAAAACAGGCACACTTAGAAAAAACTAGCAGTACAAACACAAATGTCTGCAAAAAAAGGAATCTGTTAAACAAAACAAAATTCCATACTGGTGCCAATCAGCGCTTCACTCATCTCACTCTCTTGCATTGCACCAAGGGATTAGCTAGGCTCAGTCTTCAGAGCAGTTAGTGAAACAGTTAGCTTTTTATGGCTGTATATGGCTCTCATCTTAGGGCCACTGTTAGATGCCCAAACATTTATTAATGTGACGTAGCCAACCAGACGCAGTTCTCTGTAGCAGTTAGTGAAACAGCATTTTATGGCTGTATAGGGCATTCAGCTTAGGGCCACTGTGAGATGCCCAAGTATTTAGTAATGTGACATGGCCAGTCAGACAGTCTCCACAGCAGTTACTGAAACAGATTAGCTCTTAGTGCTGTATAAGACATTTGTCTTAGGGCCACTGTTAGACACCCCAACGTTTATTAATGTGATATAGCTAGCCAGACTCAGTCTCTGCAGCAGTTAATGAAACAGATAACCTTTTACAGCTGTATAAGATATTTGTCTTAGGGCCACTGTTAGATGCCCCAACATTTTGTTCACTCTGCCTACCCCCTGTGATCTTCTGAAAAGTCCTACATTGCCCAACTCAAGTGCAGTAGTAAAATGGGTGAAAACATCTTCTCTGTTAGTACTCGATAAGTATGGAATTCCCTCCTGCTGCCTCTCAGGAACTCCCAAACCCCCCTGAGTTTCAAGTGGGAACTCTGTAAGGTACTTGCCAGTTCTGAACTCTGCTCCTGTGGTGGGTGTAACCACTTACTTGCCTGACCCTCTTAGCTCTTGCCCTGGCATTTGTTTCTATTCTCCATGTCCTGCTCTCCCAGCGCTTTACCAGAACCAATTATTCCCTCGCACTTACCCTCTATTTGTACAGCGCTGATAATGTCACATGCAGGGGCACTGTTTCTGTCTTTTCTTTGCCTATGCCACTGTAATGTGTACATTTGTATTAATTCCTTGCTTGACTTATTGCTACATATTGTAGTTACCTGACTAATGCTTTGGGCTAGTTTGTACTGCATGTTGTGACCCAGTTTATTCTTTGTATTCACTGTTGTTTCCAACCCCATTGTATGTAACCTCCCGGGTCATGCCTGAAAATAGGCAGCATTACTGTCTAGCGCATCTACCAGGTCAACAAAAACTAAATACATTATTAATGCAATATAGTCAGTTAGACTCTGTCTCTGCAGCAGTTAGTGAAACAGACTTATACAGCTTTATAGGGCATTCATCTTAAGGCCACTGTTAGATATCCTGAGCCCTGACATTTGTTATTGTGACAATTTTACAGTTGTATAAGGCATTTGTCTTAGGGGCACTGTTAGATGTCCTGACATCTATTAATCTAACGTAGCAAGCCAGACTCAGTCTCAGTAGAAGATAGTGAAACAGGTAGTTTTTTATGGCTGTATAAGGCATTCATCTTAGGGCCACTGTTAGATGCCCCAACATTTATTAATGTGACATAGCTAGTCAGAATCAGTGTCCAAGGCAGTTAGTGAAATAGATGGATTTTTACAGCTTTAGAAGGCATCCAGAGACCTAACATTCATTAATCTGACATTTTTACAGCCATATAAGGCATTCATCTTAGGGTCACTGTTAGATGTCCCAAGGCCCAATATTTATTAATGTGACATAGCTAGTCAGACTCCACAACAGTTAGTGATACAAACTTTTATTGCAGTATAAGACTTTTATCTTAGGGCCACTGTTAGGTGTCCCAAGATTTGCTAATGTGACATAGCCAGTCAGACTCAGGGCTGGATTCTAGAAGGTGGGTGTGCCAAGCCCTGTGTCCACCACAAAGTTTGACACAGCTGCGCCAAAGCCCTCGGGTGAAACAAAGTCAGATTCTAGAAGGACTGGCCCAGTTGCAACATTTTTCCCACTTTATGGCAACTTGCACCAAAGGTTGGGTGCAAGGCCCATAAAAAGGGTACCACCATGGGCACAAAGTTAGACCCGGGGGCAGCTGGTCTAACTTTGCTGCATCCAGGACTTGCAGCAGAGTCTTTCTGGAATAGCAGATTCTCCCAGATCTGGTGCAAGTCAACACTTGCATCAAATACCCTGCTGCAAGTCCCCTGCGGTAGTCGCAACCCTTTCCAGAATCGGCCCCTCAGTCTCCACAGCCGCTGGTGAAACAGATAGCCTTTTACCGCTGTATACGACAATTGGGGCCCTGACATTTATTAATGTGAGATTTTTACAGCCTTATAAAGCATGCGTCTTAGGGTCACTGTTAGATGTGCCAAGTCCTGACATTTATTAATGAGACATAGCAAGCCAGACTCAGTCTCCACAGGAGTTAGTGAAATAGGTAGCCTTTTTCAGGGGGATAAGGCATTCATCTTGGCACCACTTTTAGACCCCTCCAACATTTACTAACGTGACATAGTCAGCCAAATTCAGTTTCCACAGTAGTTAGTGAGACAGCTTTTTTGTAATCCATTGCTGGATTGCATGTTAAATATTTGTATAGTTATGAATGTGTCTACTCTTAAATAGAGACACAGGACAATTTTGTGACTAGGTCCTTCAGACGTGAAGTTTTATATCCTGGTGAAAAATACATTTTACTACTACTGCTACTTTTACAGCTGTAAGAGGCATTCGTCTAAAGGCCACTGTTAGATGCCTCAACATTTATTAATATGTCATGATCAATTAGAATCAGTCTTCACAGCAGTTAACACAACAGATACCCTTTTATGGCTGTAAAAGACATTTGTCTTAGGGCCACTGTTAGACATCCCAGGCTGTGAAATTCATTATTGTGACATTTTTATGGCACTATAAGGCATTTATCTTAGGACCACTGTTAGATGTTCCTGAGCCCCAACATTTATTAATGTGACATAGCCAGCCAGACTCAGTCTCCACAACAGTGAAACTAATAATCTTTTATGGCTATGTAAGGCTTTCATCCTAGGGCCACAGTTTAATGCCCCAACAATTATTAATGTGACATAACCAGTCAGATTCAGTCTTCACAGCCGTTAGTTAAACAGATAACTTTTATGGCTATATAAGACATTTATTGTAGTGGCACTGCTTGATGTCCCAAACCCCAACATTTATTAATGTGACATAACTATCAAAATTCAGTCTCCATAGCAGTTAGTGAAACCAGAAGACTTTCAGGGCTGTATAAGGCTTTTGTCTTAGGGCCACTGTTAGATGCCTCAACATTTATTAATGTAACTTAGCCAGCCACACTCAGTCTCTGTAGCAGTCAATGAAATGGATAGCCTTTTACAAATGTACTGTATGAGGCATTTGTCTATGAGCCCATGTCAGATGTCCCAGCTTTTATTAATGTGACATAGCCAGCCAAACTTAGTCTTCATAGCAGTTAACAAAATAGACAGCCTTTTATGGCTGTATAAAACCCTCATCTTAAGGCCACTGTTAGAATGTGCTGTTATTCCCTGTGGTGTTTATGATCACAGTCATAACTTATGATGTCTACTACTAATACCAAATCTTGTAAGTGTACTCACAGGAAGCACAGTGTTGCTACACACACAACTTTTGAAGATATTACAGACTCCAGTAATCATAATTCTGAAGAATCAGAAGATAACAATAAAAAATAATAACACCATGATCGTCACTAAATGTCCTGCAAGGAAAAAGTACAATAGCAATGAAAGAATAGCAGACTTTCAGAAACAACTGACTGAAGTTACCTGTAGAGGCAGTGGCAGAGCTAGGGGGGGCTGGGGGTGGTCGCCCCTCCTGGCTGCCCCAGTGTGAGTAGTGGTACCCCACCACCATCTTTATTCAATGCTTAGTGGCCATTGTGGAGCCCATGATTGACTGAATGCCCCCCCCCCCCCCCCCCAGCTCCCAAATGCTCCCAAGCCTGGCTCCGCCACTGTGTAGAGGTACTGAATGTTTTACAACATGTGCCCGGATAGTTCCTGCTGCTGAAACAGCACACAAGAAGACATCCTCCTCATATTAACACTCAGACAGGCAGAGAATGCTGGTGAAGATAACGGGCCTGGGAATGGGACAGCTCAGGATATGTTCCACATGAAGGCACTTCCAAGTCTTCTGATTCTAAAGTTGGAGATGATGAAGTCAGTAATTCAGAAGAGGAGGTAGGAGAGGATTCTGCTATAAGGCATGAGAGGCAAACTCAGAGAAAAATCACCTGCTAAAAGTAAGAAGAAGAATTCAAATAATTATTCTACAATATCTGAACAAGGAGATGACAGTGTAGTGTTTCTTCTGATTCCCATAACTGTACAAACAATAGTGCCAGGCACCCCAATAGAAAGCTAAAAATGTAAAATCTTTAGTGTGTAATTTATTCTTTATTGACCCTGAACACAACTGTCGAGTTGTATGCAGTCTATGCAAAAATGGTATCAGTCATAACAAGGGTAGGCAGTTTGGCACATCGGTAAAGATGCAACATGCAAAAAGCAAAACACCCAATTGAGTGAGGCAAGGTAAAATGGGGCACTGTGGTTGGCATGGGTGGTGGAGGAGGTGGTGGTGACCATAGAGATTACAATGAGTTGAAAGCAATACATGACATTGAATCTGTTAATTTGTCACTGTAGTCTTTTGAGAGAAACACAATGTTTTCTGACACCATTAAGTAATGGAAAATCCCAAAGTATTACTCCTGCGAAAAAGGCACAAAAAATACATTCCCAAAGAATTAATAAATATCTCAACTAACACTGAAGAAAGCGCTGCAGGGCAACAAAATGTACCCACAAGAATCCGACATGCCAGCACGTAAATAAAGCCATTGCAGAGCCGCTCAGTGATTGTAAACTCCCTTTTGCTTTTGTTGCCCCAAAAGGTTTTAACAAGTTCATGCACCCAATTGAACAAGGATACACTGTTCCCTGCTAAACGTGGCTTTTCAAAAAAGGCTGTTTCACAGTTGTATGAGGTGGCGTGTACTGAAGTCATTAAGGAATCAAAAGATTCTGACTAAAAAGTGAATTCACATTAACAGCAGAAATATGGAACAGCCCCCAATTGACAACACGAGTGTTACAGCTCATTAGGCATGTTGTCAGTCAGACAGTAATAATCCAAGATCTGCTCTAATCAGAAGCAGGCTGTACTGTGTGTCGCCACTTTTGAGGAAAACAACACTGCAGTCAATATTTTGCAGGAGCTGCAAAACTAATTCCAGAAATGGCTCACCGTTTTCTCTCTCCAGGGTTCACAATGTCAGATAATGGTGCCAACATAGTAAAAACCTTTAGCGGTAACAGCTACTAACACATATCATGTTTGATCACTGTTTACATCTTCTCTTTCATCATTTCTTAATTGGCAACAGAAATGTTGAAAACCTGCTATGTCCTGCAAGGAAAGTATGTGGCCATTTGAGTCACTCCCTGAAAGCATAGAAATCTTGAATGGGCTACAGAGGGTAAGCAACTTTCGAGTATATAAACTGAAGCAGGAATTTCTAACCCACTGGAACTCAACATTTTACATATTAAAAAAAGGCTTCTTGAACAGAAAAAAGCTATGCATTACATACGAACATACAAAAATGCCAGCAGAAAAAGACCATTTTGGTCTATCTAGTCTACTCGAGTGTGCAGCTCAGATGAAGTTACTGGAGCTGCCCCCCCCTCCCTTTTCCACATGGAATCTTCCTTCCTCCCCCCTCCTCCCCCTACCCATCTTCCTACCTATTATGACTCTCCCTTTTACTGTGTCCCAACCCCTTTTAAAGCTGTCCATTGTTTTCAGTGATACCACCTCCTCCAGCAGTTCATTCCACTTGGACACTACTCTTTCTGTGAAAAAGTGCCTTCTCATTTTCTTTTTGAATCTTCCCCCAACTAATTTTAGACTGTGCCCACTAGTGGAACCACTCCCCCTGAGATTGAATATGCTATCTGCACTAATCTTGCTTATACCATTAAGGTACTTGAAGGTTTCAATCATGTCCCCCCTCTCTCTTTTGTCCTCCAGGAAATACATATTGAGCTCCTGCAGCCTCTCCTCCTAGGGTTTGCCCCACAGGCCCTGGATCATCTTACTTGCCCCACACTGCACCCCCTCCAGTAATTCGATGTCATTTTCCAGATATGGGCATCAGAACTGCACACAGCGCTCCAAGTGCAGTCTCACCAAGGACCTGTACAAAGCCAGAATGACTTTCCCTTTCCTGGAGTTGAGTCCTGTGGTGATGCATCCCTGCATCCTGTCTGCTTTGGCCAGAACCAAGGACTCCTTGATCTGATGGGTTGCTGAAGGAGTTGAGGAGAGTAAGACAAAGGCTAGAGAGAGAGCCTGGTGGAAGTCCGGCCTGGAGGTTGATAGACTTAGATTGTATAAGGGCTATCAATCTGCAATCACCTGTAAGAAAGTAGAATTCCTGTCCGTGGAGATCACTGCTGCACAGAATCGACCAGCTCAGCTCTTTCGGACTTTAGACAGATTGTGCAATCCAATTTGTCTCCAGTCTGAAAGATTTTTCACAGATGAAGTGTGATGATCTTGCGCGTTTCTTTGCAGATAAGGTTGCCAACATCAGGTTGAGTATCGGCCTGACTCTTCCTGTGAGGGATTGTGGAGGTCAGCAGGAGGAGATGAGCACCCGTTCTGTCTGGACTGACTTTAGCCAGCTGGAATTCATGAACATTGTGAGGATTGTCCAGATTTTGCAACCAACCAGCTGTAGTTTGGATCCAGGCCCTATGCCCCTCTTGGTAGGTGCAGAGATGTCAGCTGCCCGATCCTTGTTGAAATTGTTTAGAGCTCCTTGGAGAAGGGAGTCTTTCCTGATCCCCTTAAGGATGTGGTGTATGACCACTCCTAAAAAAATCCTCCTTGGATCCAGGCTGTCTAGTTAACTACAGGTCTGTCTCTAACCTACCCTTTGTGGGAAAGGTTATTGAGAAGGTGGCTGCGTTGCAGTTGGATGACCACCTTGTAACCCACAATATCTATGATGCTCTCCAGTCTGGGTTTAGGAAGAGACACAGCACCAAGACTGTCCTTGTCCAGGTTTTAAATGATCTCCTAATTGTGAGATATCGAAAGGCTCGTTCTTAGTCCTTCTTGACCTCTCAGCGGCATTTGACACTGTGGACCATGGTGTACTTTTGGAGTGCCTGCAGCTCCTCTGTGGACTGTCTGGGACAGTCTTACAATGGTTTCGATCATTTCTGGTGGACAGGTCTCAGAGGATTGTCACTAGAATTTATTCCTCTGCTGTCCTCCTTCTGTCCTGCAGGGTGCCGCAGGGCTCCATGTTATCACCCATGTTGTTCGCAGTATATATGATGTCATTAGGAGATATCATTAGGTGATACGGTTTGAGTTTTCACTGCTATGCAGATGATACTCAACTGTATACAGTAAACAGTAAAAGAAGGTGACAAGACTATCTATAGCTACATTAGGGAAAGGAGAAAGTCCAGAGGTGGTATTGCTAAGATCAAAGGGGATATGGGGCATGTGAGGAGGAGGACCATGTAAAAGCATCTATCCTAAACAGATACTTCTGCTCAGTATTTACTGAAGAGAAGGTAGGGCAGGGCCCACAGCTCAGCACCCTGGACACAGGGGGGAGGGGAGTGTGCACTAGTCCCTTCACAAAAGAAAGGGTCCTACAAGAGCTCGATAAGCTCAGAGTGGACAAGGCAATGGACCCTGATGGCATACATCCCAGGGTCCTAAAGAAGCTAAGGGTGGAACTAGCAGAGCCATTATCAGAACTGTTTAGTGAGTCTCTGAGCATAGGAGAGGTCCCAGAAGACTGGAGAAGGGCTCATGTGATCCTGCTTCACAAGACTGGTAGCAGGGAGGAGGCAGGGAACTGCAGACCAGTCAGTCTTACCTCAGTAGTGGGCAAGATTATGGAGGCACTCCTTAAGGAAAGGATAGTGCAACACCTGGAATCCATAGGAGCGCAGGATCCAAGACAGCATGGGTTTGCAACAGGAAGGTCCCGTCAAACTAATCTCATAAATTATTTTGACTGGGTATCCAGAGTGGTGGACCAAGGGGGAGCAGTTAATGTTGCCTACCTTGACTTCAACGAAGCTTTCGATACTGTTCCACACAGAAGATGGATTAATAAGCTGGGTAGACTCAGAGTGGGTCAGAAGTTGGTCAACTGGGTGGCAAACTGGTTGTCGGACAGAAAACAGAGAGTGGTGGTAAACAGTATACAGTCAGAAGAGATGTAAGTCACAAGTGGAGTACCTCAGGGATCAGTTCTGGAGCCAGTCCTCTTCAATATCTTCATCAGTGACATTGGAGATGGACTGGAGGGTAAGGTTTGTCTGTTTGTAGATGACACCAAGATCTGCAATAAAGTAGATGATCCAGATGGGGTGGGCAGAATGAGAAGAGATCTGAATAAACAGGCAAAATGGTCGGAAGAGTGGCAACTGGGGTTTAACGCACAGAAGTGCAAGATCATGCACATAGGGAAGAGAAACCCTGAAGCCACCTATAGGCTGGGAGGGTAGTTGCTGGCAGTCATGAGGGAAGAAAGAGACTAGGGCATCATCATCACCACAGATGAGCTGAAATCATCCAAGCAGACCACTAAAGCAGTAGGTAAGGCTAGGGGGATGTTGGGGTGTATTACTAGGGGTATCACAAGTCGTAAGAGGGAGGTAATAATCTCTCTTTACAAGACACTGGTTAGGCCCCATCTGGAGTAGAGCATGCAGTAATGGAGGCCACACCTTTACAAGGACATTAACCAAATTGAGGCAGTCCAGAGAAGGGCAACCAAAATGGTGCAGGGACTGCATCAGAAAACATATGAGGACAGATTAACAGAGCTCAATATGTATACCCTAGAGCAAAGGAGGGGAGAGAGGTGATATGATCGAAACATTCAAACACCTTAAGGGCATTAACAAGGTGAAAGAGTCTAACATATTTCAATATAAGAAAAATAGCAGGACAAGAGGACGCAGCATGAGATTAGAGGCAGGTCGATTAAGGGGTAATGTGAGAAAGTTCTTTTTCACAGAAAGGGTGGTGGATGCATGGACTGGCCTACCTCAGGAAGTGGTGGATATGAATTTAGTGCAGGGCTTCAAACAGGCATGGGATAGGCATAAGGGAGCAATACAGATAAGTATGAATAGATAGGCCATTGACAGAGCAAAGGCCAATGGCACATTCATAAGGCAGAAAAAAGAAATGAGCAGACTGGATGGGCCTTGAGGTCCTTCTCTGCCATCAACTTCTATGTTTCTATGTATATGTCCTTTATGAATGGATAGGATGATGCGGTCTCTGTGCTTAACAACAGTCTGGCTGAGATCAAGAACTTTATGAGCACCAGCTGGCTGAGGCTGAATCTGGATAAGACCGAGGTTCTGGCTGTGGACCCGGATCATCCGGAGGCTGGTTTGGGGGCTGGACAGGCCTCAGGCTTATGGCTGGATGGTATCCAGTTCACTACCTCAGACCGGGTATGTAACCTGGGCATTATTTTTGATAATGGTTTGACCCTGAATTCTCAGGTGTCTGCCATTGTCAAATGCTCATTTCATCATCTGAGGACTAATACCCAGGTGAAATACCCAGTTCGTCCTGCTGACTTTCCTACATTGGTCCATGCATTCGTGACCACCTGCCTTGATTACTGCAATACCCTCTACCTAGGGCTCCTGGGGCTGATATCCGTCACTTGCAGCTAGTGCATAACCCGACAGCCAGGCTTTTGGCTGGTACATCTAGGACTAGTGATATTATGCTTGTGCTGCGTGAAGTGCACTGGCTGCCTGTACAGTGGTGGATCACCTTTAAGGTCAGTTTACTGACCTATAAAGCCCTACATGAACATGGACCCCATTACCTGCAAGATTTCTGACTCCCTGCCCACTCCAATCCACTGATGAGGGATTGCTAGAGATTCCCAGGGTTCGGTTAAAAACATCGGGTGCACATGCTTTTTCTTTTGCTGCCCTTACCCTGTGGAATTCTCTACCTCATCAGTTAAGGGAATGCCTGACCATCTCAAGTTTTAAATCTGAGTTTAAAACCTACCTGTTTAATTTAGCATTTCCTGATGGTTTCTAAAGTCTGCAGCTGTCTATGGATGTCGTGATCTGTTTTAAATTGTTTTAAAGTGATGTAATTTTATGATTGTAAAGCAGCTTGGTTCTGTAAAGGTGCTGTATAAATAAAGTTTTACTTACTTACTTTCCCTTTCCCTTTCCTGGAGTTGATTTCTCTGGTGATGTATCCCAGCATGCTGCCTGCTTTGGCTGCTGCTTTACAGCAATGTGTGGAGTGCCTCAGGTCCCTTGGGATGATTACCCCGGGTCCTTTTCCTCCTCAGAACTGGACACCTGCACCCCTTCCAACCAGTAACTGGCCCCTGGGTTCTTAGCTCCCAAGTACATGACCTTGCACTTCTTGGCATTGAGCCCTAGCTGCAAGATGCCCAACCACTTTTCAAGCCTAGCCAGGTCATGTCTGAGCTGCTGTCTCCCCTCCTTTGTGTCCACTGTCCCACAGAGCTTAGTGTCATCTGTGAATAGGCAGATTTTACCTTCGACTCCATCTGCTATGTCACTAATAAAGATATTAAACAACACTGGGCCAAGCACTGAGCCCTGTGGGACCCCACTAGTTACAGGTCTAGACTTTCAAGAGTACCCCTCCCATATTACCACCCTCTGGTTTCTGTCTTGCATCCAGCTGTTGACCCACCCTGCCAGTTTCTCCCCAGCTCCCAGGTCCTGCAGCTTACTGAGCAGTGTTCCATGTGGCACAGAGTCGAAAGCCTTACTGAAGTCCAGATATAGGACATCAGTCGCCTGACACCTAGCCACAGTCCCTGTAACCCAATCAAAAAAGTCTATCAGGTTTTCCTGGCAGGGTCTTCCTAAGACAAACCCATGTAGCATTTCACCTGGAGACCATTAATCTCCAGGAAGCCCACTACTAGTCCCTTCTTTAGTATGGTCTCCATTCATTTGCCTACAGTGGAGGTAAGGCTGACTAGACTATAGTTACCTGGTTCATCCCTGGGTCCACTCTTGTGGAGAGGCACTACATGTGCCATTCTCCAGTCCTGAGGCATACACCCTGTCTGTAGCAAGGTATTAAATAGATCTGCTAGGGGGCTAGCCAGGACTTCTGCAAATTCCCTCAGAATTCTCAGGTGCACGCCATCTGGTCCAGGAATTTTGTCCACCCTAAGGGCCCTAAGGCCCTTTAAAACCTTCTCCTCTTGAACTGCTCCATCTGTTTCATTCCCTCCCCCCTTCCAAACCCCTCTTTTCCCCTATGGCATAGGTCCATCCTTCTCCCCAGTGAAAACCGAACTGCAGTACTTATTCAGTGCCTCCACCTGTTCCTCACTACTTTCTGCCCATCCCCCTCCCTCTTTACTCTAACAACCCCATCATTGCTACTCCTTTTCTCCTTCATGCACCTAAAAAAAAATCCTTTTCCCCTACTTTTATCCCCTGAGCTAACTTTAGTTTACTTGTGACCTTTGCTGCCCTGACTGCTGTGCTTGCCTCTCTTGACTTCACCGAGTATACCGCTCTGTCTGCATCCCTCAGAGTACGTTTGTACTCATGAAAGGCTGCTCTCTTTTCCCTCACTTTTGCTGCCACCTCTTTGCCAAACCAAGAGTTCCAAAGAGAATGTCCCATCCTCAGTCAGCGGTGGGTTCGCTGAAGCAAAGCAGTCAGCCTAATTTTAAACAAAAGTCCAAAAGACAGCAAATTGTTGTTTTATTTGAAGAACACAGTGAGAGCACCTAACGCCTCAGCTTCAAGCCTTCAAGGGGGCGTAAACCATGCTAGATGCTGCGCACATTTATTCAATACAATGTCATGACATCACACTGACATAAAAAATCCAAACCAATCAAAATGTTCAAACTCAGAAATATGCAAATTACAAAATGAATATTCTTTGTATCAGAAAACAACTTGTAAATAATTAATTAATTGTAAATCAGTTCATCCTGACAACATAACTAAGATACATATTTATCTAAACAGGGGGAATATCTCATTGTTTAGGAGTTTGGGCATTTTTGATTGGTTTGGATTTTTTATGTCACTGTGATGTTATGACGTTGTATTGAATAAATGTGCACAGCATCTATCATGGCTTACGCTCCCTTGAAAGCTTGAAGCCAAGGCTTAGTGTCTGTCACTATGTTCATCAAATAAAACAACAATTCAGTTGGAGATTTGTAGTCTGTGTTTCATGAGGAGCTCTGTCTTTTGGACTTTAGTTTAAAAGTAGGCTGGCTTCTTTGCTTCAGCGAACCCACCCGCTGACCGATGGCGGGACATTCTCTTTGGAACTCTTTGTCTGTGTCTTCTTTTACCTGGAGCATCAGAGCACTTCTCATGTGCTAAGGTATAGTGAAACCGGCCATTATTCTGAAATAATCACAGTGCAAGACATGCGGTTTGCTGAGACTGTTTGCTGAAACTGTAAGACTGTGTAACTACCCAAGCTTGTAAGGTCTGAAAATTGCATACCTTCAGGTATTTTTGCCAAACCAGCTTGTTTTTTTTATCCTGGCTTTCTTTGCTCTGGGTCATTGTCACATATTAGTGGCCTTGACCAGACCCATCTTTATAATGGACCATTTCTGGCCCACATCCATCTCTGGCCTGATTTTGGCAAGATGCCCCTCTAGTGTTGCACCCATCTTTCCAAAGCCAGCCTTCTAAAGACCACTACCCTTCTCTTAGTCCTGGCTTTTTCCTTGCCCAGATTTATGGAGAACCACACCGTGCGGTGGTCACTTCCTGCACAAGGGTATTCCACTTCTATTTTCTGGACCTACTCACCATTGGGCAGTACTAGGTCCAGTATGGTTCCAAACCTGATAGACTTCCTGGTGCAGGACCAGGAAAATATCCTAGAAAACCTCCAGGAGGACCTGTTCCCTGGAGCAGGTGGTAACTGGGGTCCTCCAGTCCACTCCAGATAGGCTGAAATTACCTGGTTATGACTATGTTTTCTCCCCTACGTACCATTCTAATCTGCTCCCCCAGCACTCTGTCCAACTCCTTATCTAGGATGCACCATTCAGAATTCAATACAATAGGTAAAGTAGACACCATGCTCAGTTCCACAGTTGGAGTTTGGTTGAATCTTTGGTCACCATATTATAGTCCTTTGAGGCTGCCACACACGATTTAAGTGCAGACAGTGCAATTTCAAATTCTTCAAACAGATTCTCAAATAAGATTTCTCCACAATAACCCAGATGACAGCAAGAAAGAGTTCCAGTCAAAAGAAGACAGCACCACTGTAATTCTGGCAAATGGAGTTAGAAAGTACTAGGAGACCGAGATGGATGATGACAGGGAGGTATATCTACCACAAGAAAGGAAGGCGGAAAGGAGTGAGAGGGCAGCTAAAGTGCCAACAGAGGAGAGAATAGCTAAGGAGGTCAAAAAAGAGGACAAGACCTTCTTCAAGTATGTGGGGGAAAGAGGAAGACAAAGGAGGAATAGTGAGAATCAAGAGAGCATTGGAGAGACTAAACAGAGGAAGATAATGAGAAAACGGAAATACTAAACGATTTGTTCTGCTCGCTCTTCTAAGTAGAGGGTAGGGGGGACAGACCAGCATACTGCAGTAAGCACCAGGAGAGGGGTGAGTGGACACAAGTCCATTCTCGGTGGAAGGGATTGGAAGCCTTAAAGAGCTAGTGTACTGCCTAAAACTAATATTAGTTTTTAAAAGCAGTCAACCATTACCTTTTATATGTGAGGCACATTTTATTTTCCCTTTGTTTAATTAGAAGATTGTTTACCTAATGTTAAGAGATGTGATGTGTAGGACAGCACCCCTGCCTGGCAGCTAACATATCTATCGCTCTTCACACCACTACATCATTAGCATTGTGACATTACTGAATGTGACATCACCGCTGCTTAGGAATAGCCACTTAGTGGATGCCAGGTCGATCACCTGTGATGTCACTGTTTGTGAGATCACAATGCTGATGACGTAATAGGGGTGACTAGAGATAGATATGTCAGCTGCCAGGCTAAGAGCTGTTTCACACATCCAGCACAATATTATCATATAGAAGGCTTCTAATGAGCAACAGGAAAAAGAAAAAGAAAAATAGTTCAGAAATAAAAAGTTACAACTGACTACTTCATAAAATGTCTTATTTTCCTGTCTGCCTGCTTTGGCTCCACTAGCTCTTTAAAGGAGAATAAGGTGATGGGGCTAGATGGGATTCATCTAAGGGTCCTAAAGGAACTGAGAACAGTGCTGGCTTCCCCTCTTGCAGCACTTTTTAGTACATCAATGGAGCTGGGGGATATTTCAAAGGACTGGAAGAGGGCTTATATGGTCCCTCCGCATAAAAGCAGCAGTAGAGAGTATGCTAGCAACTACATGCCAGTCAGTCTCACATCAGTGGTGGGGACGTTAATGGAGACACTACTGATGGATAGGCTTGTGGAGCACCTGGATGCAAAAGGGCTACAGAAGCACCGGCAGCATGGTTTCACACAGGGGAGGTCATGTCAAACTAATCTCACAGATTTCTTTGACTGAGTTACCAGGGAGGTGGATCAAGGGACAGCAGTGGATGTGGCCTATCTGGACTTCAGTAAGGCTTTCAATAGTGTGCCGCACAGAAGGTTAGTTAAGAAACTAAGCAACCTGGGGGTGGGGGAGTAAGTGACAAGCTGGGTATCAAACTGTTTAAGGGATAGTAGGCAAAGGGTGGTGGAAAATGGTAGTCACTCAGTTGATAGGAGAGTGACTAGTGGGTTTTACCAAGGTTCGGTGGTGAGTCCAGTCCTCCTCAACGTCTTCATACACAACATTCCAGAAGAGCTTGAGGGTAAGGCGTGTCTCTTGGCAGATGATACAAAAATGTGCAACAAGGTTGACACTGAGGAAGGGGAGGGGAGAACGCAAAGGGATCTGAGTAACCTAGAGAAATGGTCAAATGGATGGCAGCTGGATTTCAGTGCATAAAAATGCAACATTATGCATGAAGGGCTGCAGAACCCAGGGGCTGTGTATAAGATGGAGGGAATGGAGCTTATACTGGTGAGGCCCCACCTGGAGTACTGTGTCCAGTTCTGGAGGCTGCACCCCCGCAAGGGCATTAAAAGGGTGGAGATAGTACATAGGAGGCCAATCAAAATGGTGAGGGGGTTGCACGAGAAGCCATATGAGAAAAAGCTGCAGGAACTCAATATATACTCCTGGAAGAGAAGAGAGCAAAGGGAACATGACATAAACTTACAGGAGTACTTCACAGTAGTAAACAAGGTGCAAGTGGAGGGTCTATTTCACAGAAAAGGAAACACTAGAACAAGGGCGTGTGCAATTAAGCTAAGAGGGGAATGTTTAGGAAAGATGTGTGTAAATACTTTTTCACAGAAAGGATGGTGGGTGACTGGAACAGCCTGCTAGAGGAAGTAGTGGGTGAAAAAACTGTGCAGTGCTTCAGGCATCTGTGGGATAGCTACAGGAGTGTATTAGGTAGAGGAACAGGGTGAGGGAGTGACACCTATGACCAACTAGGGTCACTGGTGATGGAATAGGTAGGGACAAAGGGCAAACTGGATGGGCCTAAAGGCCCTTTTCTGCTGACAACATCCATATTTTCTATAAGTCCCAAATTGTCAACTGGTCAGAGAATAAACACCATGTTTTGAAATGAAAACTATGTTTTGGCTACTTTGATAGATCTCCACTAACATGAAAGCCATCATTCCTGCAGAGGAAGACATTGATTATTGGAGAGATCTTCAGATAACCAAATTTGTCAGTGCCTCACCAACACCATTAACTGATGTACAGGAGTCAAAACCTGTCAAACCATCTGTGTAGGCCTGTGTCACAGACAACAGCACATCTGTGAATTCTTCACAATCACCAGTGTCATCAGCAAGGAAAAGGACAGCTACTACTGCTTTTGGGGCATCCAATGTTCAAGATCAGAAACAGAAATCAGTTCTGAGTTATCTGCAACAATATGGACTAGTATCCTATAGGGGGGAATGCAGCTGGTTCTTCTTATAGAACGTTAGCCATGTGCTCAGAATACTGATCCCGGCATATTCTGCAGACCATACAGTGATTGGTCTCAAGGAACATCCGTTACTATGGAAACAAAAGAAATCAGTATGGCCAGATCTAGCAAATCTTGCAATAATGTACCTCAGTTGTCCACCTTTAAGTGTATATTCAGAAAGTATATTTAATGAAGCTGGAGGAATAGTCATTAACCACAGAACACTGCTGAGTCCTGCAAATGTGGAACTGCTTCATTTTCTCAAAATAAATGCAGACAATTTTCCACTAATCATACCACCCGCTGAAGTATATAATTATGAAAAACAGCCTGCAAACTGTGGTACCGAATATGATGACTAGGTTGTGTATGTAGGTTGTATGAAAAGAGAATCATGTCTGGACTGGCGTACCACCAAACTTGTTTAACAAACATCTCTCTCCCTCTCTCTCTCGTATCAACTGTCCCTCTGAAATATGCCTACCCACCCCCTGATTTCCTTCCTTTGTTACCATCCCTACCTGCCCCAATTTCCTTCCTTTGCCCCATCCCTACCCCCCCCAATTTCCTTACTTTGTTTTTCTCCTACCCCACCCCCGTGCTAAGCCCTCCCCCGATTGTTTCGGCCTAGCTCAAATCACTGCTTAATCTGACTCTCCCTTCTCTCTTCCCACAGCTAAGCCCAGAATGGGCTCCACAGAGCCTTCCTGTGGTCGCTGCCCTGACCCCTCTTCAGCAAGCTGCCCTCAGAATCTCAAACAAGGTACAGTCTCTACCGGGAGGTTTTTGGCCTGAAAGCCACAATTACCATTGGCTCCTCTACTGCTAAGCCACTACCTAATTTGCTCCCCCAGACTCCTCTGATTTTTCGAACTTGTGGTGCTCTCAGTGCCTCCTGGAGCCCTGAGCCAAGCCTCTCCAGCTCATAAATTATTGTAACTCTGTTTTTTATCCTGCCCACCCACCACGACCCGTCCTCTATTAAATGCTCTCCCTAGAGCATGTCCCCACCCACACCTCCCTATTGGTGGCTCCTGCCTGATTCTACCAATAAACTGTCTTAAGGTGACACTGCTGCAATCGCTACAAACAAGATGACTGCATAAAAAAACTTGAGATGAACTGGTATCTCCTCCTCTTTAGTCTATACTTTATTGGAGATGTAGAAAGAAACACTACAGCCCACAAATCAGACCTACCAACCTTATCAGAAACCATACCATATTATTCTAGGGGAACGCAGGTTGACTCATGTACAAACCTACTCTCCAAACCAGCACCCCAAACCTACAAACCCCCTGCCACACCTAAGATCCCAGTAGCAGCCCTACTACTTGGCAACACCCTTATGGCTGCTACCAATGGCCACAATCACCGCAGGGCAAAATATACAGTAAAAAGCTGGTTTCTCTGGGCACAGACCCTAAGGAAGCTAATCCTACTACTACTGTTGATTTCAGGAAATGTGCACCCCAACCCAGGTCCCCCCCAAGGCTAATTCCAATATGAGCCTGGGGCACCTCAAAATAGTATCCTTGAACATTCTCAGTCTCCTACCCAAATTAATGGAATTCCAGGCATGGGTGGAACTGCTCAAACCAGATGTTATTGCACTTACGGAAACCTGGCTCTCCCCTAAGGTCAGCGATGATGTCATAGCACTAGATGGCTATACTGTGTACCATCAGGATAGATATCCAAACACAGGGGTGGCTGTCTGATCTATATCAAGAGCGAGATCAGAGGCCAAATACTGCCTACTAATCTACACATGAAGGAAGAACAAATTCTGAGCCTCAAACATACTCTCAGACTTCAGAACAAAGTGCTACTACTCTTCACTGTTTACCTACCCCCCTGGAACTCACACTACTGGTGTCCAGCAATTAGTTACCAACCTACAGCAGTATAGGCAAAACTGGGAACACCTCATTGTCAGAGACTTTAACGTCAATTGGCAGTCCAATGATGCATCCACAGTCCAAGATCAGATCTCAGCTGGTAACTCAACCCACCAGATTTAACTATAAAACTGGCTCAAGTACACTAATTGGCTGGCTCTTCACTACCTGCCCAGAGCACATCACTGAGGTCACAGTACTACCCGACACCCCTAGTGATCACTCCCCAGTAATGTGTATCTAGTTGAATAAGTTCACCAGAAGTGTTCTCCAGGTTGTAAGAAATAGATCACTCAGAACTGGTCAGTTCAATACCTTTAGACAATATCTCATGCTGGTGGACTGGTCACCACTGGACAGGACACATGATGGCAACCAAGCCCTAAATTCCTTAATCGAAATATTTAACACGGCATGTAATATATTTGCCCCCTATAGAACTAAAAAAGTTAGAGGGGCTACCAACCCATGGCTCACTGTCTCCCTCACTTGAGCTCATGCACCAAAGGGACAACTTGTGGCACAGGGCTAAAACAATGAGGAAACATCCTGACATTGTAGCCTACAAAACTGCAAGGAACAAATGCACAAGGCTCATTTGACGGACCAAGGCCTCTTATTACAATGGCCTCTTAAAGAGGAGATGGGGCCGTGGAAGAGAGTTTTGGGACTCTGTAAAGTCACTTATGGGAAAAGCACCCAAAGCTCCTCCTGAATTAATTATCACCTCAACTGAGACACTCCAGGAGTCAGGTGACAGCGAATGCATTTAAGCAGGCTTTCACTGATCTCAGTACGGAACTACCCAGGAGTTATATCTAGCCCTCTCAACTCCAAATATGCCCTTTAACATAACTTTGCACACCACTACTACAAGTGGGACCACCCCATTCTACTTTAAGCAGCTCTGTAAACATGAAACCCTAAAATATATCAAACGAGCACTAGGGAAAACATGGATGGGTAGTGACCTCATTGACACAAAGATGATAGCTCTGGAACTAAACAAGGTAGTTGAACTTCTTACAAAAGTGTTCAGTGCCTCCCTAAGGTTGGGTGTCTTCCCAGACAAATGGAAGGAGGCACTGGTAATCCCTGTCTTCAAAACTGTGAATACCACCAACCTGTCCAATTACAGGCCTGTCTCTATTCTCCCCCCCCCTCATCTAAAGCCCTCAAATGAGTGGTCTTGGATCAACTCAGAGTATCTATTCAAATACAACCTATTATATGCCCAGCAGCATGGGTTCAGGGGAGATCACTTGACTCTCTCCTCTCTGGCTGATTATACTTCCCAAATATATGATGCTTTTGACAAAGGTCTGCCAGTGGGGTCGGTTTTTATAGACCTCACAAAGGCCTTCAACACTGTCAACCATCAACTCCTACTATAAAATCTCCTCACTATTGGACTGTTCAGTGACATGGTGGAATAGTCTGACAGCTACCTCTCTTGCAGGACCCAATGTGTCAAAATCAAAGGTAAGCTGTCAGAGCCAAGGGTGGTGAGCCTAGGTGTTCTCTAAGGATCAATATTAGGGACATTCCTCTTCAGTCTCTTCATCAATCCCTTACCCTCAGAATGCCCTGCGCACATCATGCCATATGCTAATGATGATGGGGTCATCTCTGTCAAAGGAAAAAAACCTAGCCAAGATCCCCGCTGCACTTCAAGACAATTTCCACAGACTTGAAAAATGGTTCTCCAGTAACACACTTTTGCTCAACTATAAAAAAACAGAGCATGCTTTTCTCTGTCCAACCGAACAAAAAGAAGTTTGGGCCATTACAGGTCCAGAGTCTCAAAGGTGACACATTGGAACAAGTCTGTACATTCAAATATCTTGGGGTCCATCTGGACGGCACCCTATCATTTAGAAATCATGTTGACCACGTTATTAAGACTGTCAATGTAAAGCTTGGTGTAATCTACCAGCACCGGCATTTAATGACACCAGAAGCCCTGAAGCTGATAACAAGCTGTCCGGTCTTATCAACCATCGGCTATGGCCTTGTTATCTATGGCACAGGTATTGATACTGCCCTCAAAAGGGTAAAAACCCTACTGAACAAAGCCTGTCACCTAGCTCTGGGGGTTGATCACTGGACACATACTTGTGCCCGCTATCAAAAGACGGGCTGGGTCCCACTCCACAATAGGGTTCTATACCAGACGTACCTACTGGCTAAGAAGTCAGTGCTAGGACTCATCCCAGGTTCAACCTCCTGCCTCTTCAAAACTGCCCACCCTACTACTAGGATTCCGAATGCAGTGAAAGGGGAGTTGGTGGTGCCGTTTAAGTGAACAGCTCAGGCCCAGAGATCCCTCTCCTTCCATGGACCCAAATGGCTCAATGAACTCCCCAAGGACCTGATTGAGTGTAGTAAGGTTAGCCAATTTCAAATCAGGACTCCATGCCCACCTTGCCCTTCGAGAATGTCTGCAAATATTTTCACTAACCTCATATTATCTAGCCTGCTGCCTACCACCCCCCATTGGTAGGACACTAGGTAAATTGCCTCCTTGCTCCCCCCCTCCCCATGCCACTACTGCCCCGCCACCAGTTTCCTCACCTTGCACTTCCCACCTCTTACCACCGACCTCCCCATGCCTCTCCTCCTCCTTCCATCTGCCTATTCCCCCATTTCCCAACCTCCCCAGCCCTCCCCTGCCCTCCCACCTAAACAATCCCTCCTCCTTCTCATCTCATCCCCATTCCCCTCTGCCCACCCACCGCTCCCCACTGCTCCCCTACTCAATAGAAAAGCACTGACAAAGCCTTCTCTGTCTGCTTCTATACAGAGCAATGGTATGGCTCCTTAGACCACGAGCTTTACCCTGCACTTACTCTCTTATTGCCTTACCATTCAATCTGTCTTTGCTCAGGATACAGTTTCCACGCATTTATATGCAACCCTTGTATATATGTACACCCTTTTGAAACTACAGCGTAAACTGACTATGGAATCTGCGGATCCATATATAAACTAATTGTTGTTTTTGTTTGTCTTGTGTATCTGTATGATCTGGAACCTGTGTAAACAAGTCTCTGACTTAAAGGTATTACAGTAATCCCACTCTAAAATAAATAAATAAATGCCAACATGGATACAATTTAAGGGCAAACAGTAATGTTTGTCATTTTTCTGACTATGTTGGTGCCATTATCTAGCATTTACCTTTTTTGTACTACACCTGTCCTGCCCTGTATGAGCCCTTCACGATACTGAAAGGCACGTTGTTTATAACAGAATTGTAACCACACTTTGTATTGGCATCAGTTTCCTTAGTTTTGCTGACTTTATGCTTAAGACGCATACTGACCCTACCTGGTCAGAATAGTACTACATGAATAGCACACGCTAACACAGCGTGGTCTATACTGCACTACCATGGACAGCGACAGGGGAATTACGGTGTCATGCAGTAAGCGCCTCCCTGGTCACCGTCTGTGTTACTAGCAACCTCCACTGGTCACTGTCCAGGGTACTAGTACCTGGGTCAAGAACCAGGGAATGGACAAGGCTGGCCAAGTTGCTCCCAAGGTGTGGAGTGGTAATGCAGGACCAACTCAGCTGGAAAGGTGGTGGAGACCAGGGGTCTAATCCCAATCTCCACAATTTTACTTTTACCCCTGTAATCCAACTCTGACTCAGAGTTGATTATTTTAATCATGGGGGGTGCAGCGGGCAGAGCCCCCCACATTGGGGGGTTGGGGGGCAGAGCCCCCAGCAAAAACAATGTTTTCCAATTGTAGCGATCACAATCCACACTTGTGATCGCTACCACTGGTGCTGAATTTGTTGTTGGCATTGTCTCCTGCTGCTTTTCTCATGAGCGCTGTTTGGAGGGCACTGTTTTTGACAGCGCTGTTCATACAGGCGCTCTTCTCACCTAGTGCCATACTGACAACAGTTGTCATTATCTATCGCACCTTCTTACAGCACTCCGAGTCTCAACACATGGGGTAGTTAGCGCTCTTCTCATAGGCTGATGCACAAAGGAATCCCAAAATTTCAAAATCTTTTTTTTTTTTTTTAATTTTTCCTCTTTATGCCCCTACCTTTCGTCGGCCTATCTGCTCTGGTCACGGACCCTGGAGCCCCGACCACCGGACATCGCCGAATCCCCCAGGTCATCTCTGGCTTGCCCCCCAGAGAGCGGGACCGCGGTACCGACCCGCTTTATCGGCCGCGGAACTGTAACTGGTTAGAGGGAACGGCTCCGGTGGCCAATCAGGGCAATCCTGGGCAGAGCGTCATTTAGACGCTAGGCAGGGATTTTATCCCCCCCCATACTTCCCTTCCCTCAAGGAGGCGGGGACGTGCAATGACACCAGCATCCGCCCCGCCTACCTCGCCCCTCCCTTACCACAGGCCGGTAGCGTGAGTTCTCCCAGCCTCCGCTAGGAGTCCTCATCACTCCGGATACTGTCGGGACCCACCCCGGAGAAGGAGAGCTGCCTGTGGGCTCAATCCTTCTCCCCGGCCAACCCTCCGACAACCCGGATCCGTTCCGAACCCGGTGCATGTCATGGCGAAATCCAGCACGCTGCGCCGGCCGGGCGACCTCCGCTTCAAATCTGATCCCTCTCCTATCCTTGCTGTTCCCAGAATCCTCAGTTTTTCTTTGTGCATCTTCCCAGGCTGGTCACGTTTTCATCTGGATCTGTGCCAAGCCCTAAGATAAGCTGAATATTTCTCAGTTTTTAAAATTGTATTGAAATCCCAGAGTGCCTGTAAAGGCATACAGTTATTCTTACAGGTCCCTTTTTAGTAAAGGGACCACTAAAACAGTTGAATTTACCAAAGGCTAGTCGCTGTTAGACACAGGAGTCTCCGTGGCGCAGGGCCTAGAAGTAGCTAAAGTTTGTTGTTGTTGTTTGTTCTTGTGTGCTTTAAAAGACTAATCTGTTACAAAGCATCAGAAATACTTGGCTACAGAGTTATTCCTCCCCCCTCAGTTCACCTTGTTCAGCTGAGGAGGGGAAGGTAGTGCCCTTGTCCACCAAGTAACCAGAGCCCCCCCTTGTTGGCTTATCTCATTCAGCTGACAAAGGAAAGAGGCTGCCTGCATTGCTGTGTGTTCTCCAATTGCCTGGGGGGTCACGGTTTACCTTGTTCAACCGCGACCACCTCAGGGGCCTTCCCAACTCTACAAAAGGTGTCTTTTGCACTAAAGTGAAGGATTTACAGCCGCTGTCTACGGCAAACTGTGAGGAAAGCTCACCTGCAATTTAGAGGAGCCATCTGAATCTCCTCATGTTCTGACAGCGGGGTCTGCCCCTAAAAGCCACAGAATCTTCCTAAAAGCTCCCCGATGCGTTCCTCAAGTTCCCCTGCCTTCCCCATCGCCATCATGCCTGGAAATAACGCAAGATTTCCCCCCTCGAAATCTCGCGGCTTCCCGAGGGAGCTCTAGGGAAGGAAGACCTTCCCAAAATGGCAGTGCCATCCTCCCCATTCCAAAATGGCACCCACAATGTGGCCACTCTCCTCTTAAAGGCACAGTGACACTTACTGGTGACTGCACAGAACAAATCCAGTTTAAAGGCAAACAACCCACATTTTCACTAGTGGACAATATTAAAGTGCCAGATATTACCACATTAAGAGAGTTTTGCCTGCCTTTCACCTGCTTACTCCCTAAATTGATGATGAGCAGGTATTTAAGGAACTAAGGTTGATTATTTAGCCCCAGTGTTCTTAAAGGGCCCTTCAAGAGGAACAAAGTCAGCTTTTTCTGTATCTGATCAGTTGATTATGACTTTTTATCCAGACATCCACTGAGCAAGTCCAATAACATTATGTCTTTCAGAACCATGTCGACCGTAAGACGATTGTGCAGAAAGTGCCCCAACATCTTACTCACCTCGGACCGGGGAGAACTATGCTGTCTATGCATGGTGGATTCTGAGCCTAGGGAGTTCACCCTCAACTTGGCTTCCACAGACGAAGATCCCCTAAACGATATTGTATCGACCACTTCCCAAGACGTTGTGCTGCAATTATTCCAAAAACTCCTGGATAGGATCGACTCCCTGGGAACAAACAAAAGACCCAGGTCACCCAGCAATACCCTCCATCCCAAGTGCCCCAGAGGAGACCCAACCTCACATGACTCGCCAGAGGTGTCAGAAGATGAACAGTCTGATGAAGAGGGGGAGGAACAAGAGGAGGATGTGGCCGCATGTCTATGCCCCTTTGAAGCCATTCCCGAACTCATTAGAGTCATATGTCAAACGCTTAGAATGGATGAGCCAGTGGAACAGCCGGACAACAGATTGGATCCCCTGGTTAGGGAGAGGAAGCAATCCTCTGTTTTCTTCCCAGTATGCCAAGCGTTAGAGAGCATACTAGCCAAGGAATGGGATGCACCAGATCCCATTAAGACTAGGGAGAAGGGGACCTTTGAGAGATGGTACCCACTTCCTACAGACAGAGAGAAACTCTGGGCAACTGCCCCCAGAGTGGACGCAGAGGTCGCGTCCCTTAGCAACAAGACCGTTTTGCCCTCTGAATCAGCCTCAGCCCTAAAAGACCACATGGACAGAAAGGTCGATGAAATTGTGAGAAAAGTTCATGATATGATGATCATGAACATGAGAGCATCCATGGCCGCCACTTATTCGGCAAGGGCTTTACTCAGATGGTTAGAGGAAGTCCAACTGGACGTCCCTGAAACCAGTGCCCATGGAGCCACCATGGACTATGCCATCTAAACCATGAAATACATAGCCGATGCCATGATCGATAGCTTTAAGATGGCATCTAGGTCAGCAGCTTCCATCAATAGAGCCAGGAGACAGGTATGGCTGAAGCTGTGGAATGCAGATCAAGAGTCCAAGTCTAGGGTCATGAAACTTCAATTCTCTGGAGACAAAGTGTTCAGACCCGGAATAGAGGAGTTCACAGTAAAGAAAGGGGATGACAGGGATCAAGGAGGGTGAACCACTCTACTGTCTTTTCAAAATAATAAATTCCGACATTTCTCAGGAGGAGCCAAAAGGGGTCAAGGCCACCAGGGACAGGATAGACGTTCCTTTGGATTCAAAACAAATTTTTTCAGCAACAGACAGAACTTTCAAGGCAACAGGGGCAGAGGCTCCCACTACAATGGCAATCAGGGGTTCAGGACAGCCAAATCGAACAGAGGATTCTGCCAATGAAAATCCGCCAGTCCAGGGCCAAACGGACGCAGTGGGAGGAAGACTACAGCAGTTCACCACAACCTGGACCAAATCAATCAACGACAAATGGGTCAGGGAGATCATCTCGCAGGGCTATGCCATAGAATTCAGCTCAGTCCCAAGAAGGGACAGATATATAGACTCTCACGTCTCAAGGGACAAAGTGACCTCGCAGCAAGTATGAACCATCCTTCACCAACTGCTACACAGCAGAGCCATAAAGTCCATTCCAATTCAAGAGAGATTCTCTGGCATCTACTCAGTATTCTTTCTAGTCCCAAAAAAGACCGGAGACCTCAGACCTATCCTGGACCTAAAATTTGTGAACTTTGTCTGGTACCAGAGGTTCAAGATGGAAACCCTAAGATCCACCATCACAGGGATATGCAAGGGAGACGTCTTAACCTCAATAAACCTGAAGGATACCTATCTACACATACCTATCAGACCTTCCCACCAGAGGTTCCTCTGATTCAGCATTCTGGGATACCACTTCCAATACCAATGCCTGCCATTCGGATTGGCATCGAACCCGTGACTGTTCACCAAGGTGATGGCACCCCCCTAGCAGCAAAATTACGCACAGAGGGCATTCATGTGATCCCATACCTAGACAACTGGTTGATACGGGTGAGAACAGTGCCGCAGTCAAACACAGCAACATGCAGAGCTCAACAGTTACTGACCGAACACAGGTGGCTCATCAACAAAGCAAAGAGCCACCTGACTCCAACCACAGTATTAGACCACTTGGGGGGCAACGTTCAACACAGTGACAGGCACAGTAAGACCATCTCAGACACACATCCGCACGTTAACAGTGCACTGCAAGACAGTTATACAGAAGAAGTCAACAACATTTGGCATCTCATGCAGCTACTGGGGGTCATGGCAGCATGCATAGACCTACACAACTGGGCCAGATTACACATGAGACATTTACAATGCCTACTCCTAGACAACTGGAACTGCAGTCAACAGAATTACAGTCAGAGAGTAACAATTCCACCAGCAGTGCAGAAATCTCTACGATGGTGGACAGACCCACACACCTTCTCACAAGGGGCACAGTTGGAGAGAGATACAACAAGAACCCTCGAAACAGATGCAAGCCTGCTAGGCTGGGGTGCTGTTCTGGACAGACAGTCCATCCAAGGGAAATGGACAAACAGGGAGGCAAAACTCCCAATCAACATACTAGAGACAAGAGCCATCCGGCTAGCCCTAATACATTTCAAAAGTCAACTCCAAAGACATCACGTAAAAGTATGCACCGACAACCGAGTAGCGATGGCACACATCAACAAGCAGGGAGGAACAAGAAGCAGAGCCATGGCTCAAGAGGCAGAAATACTACTGCAATGGGCAGAAAAGAATCTGCTCAGCCTCTCAGCAGTCCTCCTAGCAGGTAACTTAAACACAAGGGCAGACTGGCTGAGCAGGCAAACGCTACAACAGAGGGAATGGCAACTTCATCCAGAAATTTTCAATGAACTCCAGAAAAAATGGGGCCCCTTCGACATCGATCTCATGGCCTCAGTGACCAACACCCAACTCCTGAACTATATGTCCAGATTCAAAGACAAGAGAGCGATAGGGATGAATGCCATATCGACCCCATGGACATTCAAAAAGATGTATGTATTTCCCCCAATAGCCATGCTATCCACAGTGCTACAGAAGATCCAAAGCACGGGCAGCAATGTAGTCCTCATAGTCCCAGACTGGCCGAGGAGAACCTGGTACACCCTAATCAGGAAAATTCTAACAGACAATCCTATGACGTAACCTCGCCAACACAATTACTCAGGCAAGGCCCGATCTGGCATGAAAACCCTCTACCGCTGAAACTGATGGCTTGGCCACTCAAAGGGCTAGATTGTTAGGACTAGGGGTATCAGGTACGGTGGTGGACACCTTGGTACAAGTGAGAAGGGATTCCACCAACAGGACCTATATCAAACATTGGTGGGCATTTGCTTCATGGTGCAAGAGCCAGGACTTGAAGGCATCTCAATGTAGTATTATGAATGTATTAGAGTTTCTGCAAAAAGGGTTGGAAAAGGGGTTATCAGCCACATCTCTGTGGGTACAGATGGCCGCAATAGGGGCCATAAGGGGAGAAACCAATGGAAATTTGCCTGTAGCCCACCCCTTGGTCCAAGTTTTCCTAAAAGCCGCAACCCTTATCAACCACACCCCAAGAACCCTGACAGTTCCATGGCACCTCAATTTGGTACTTGACGCTCTCGCCATCCCAACTTTTGAACCCATTGAATCCATCCCCTTATCCATACTTACGATGAAGACCGTATTCCTAGTAGCTATCTCATCAGCCAAGAGAACTAGCGAATTACAGGCTTTATCTTGCAGAGAGCCATTTATCTGTTTTTTCCCAGACAGGGTCGTACTCCGACCCATCCCATCCTTTATCCCGAAGGTGGCCAATACCTACCACACATCCCAAGAGATCTTGGTCCCTACCTTCAACCACCAGTTAGGGGACCCTCACAGGGAAACCCTACTCAGCCTAGACCCAGCCCGAGCAATTCAGACCTACCTGACCAGGACGGAGACTCTCCATTGGACAGACAGGCTGTTTGTACTACTCCAAGGCAATAAAGAAGGTTTGGCAGCATTCAGATACACTACTGCTAGATGGCTATGGGGAGCCATAGCGAGGGCCTATGGGAGTGTAGGTAACATCCCTCCAGCTAACATCAGAGCCCACTGCACTTGAGCAGTAGCCACATCTTGGCCGGAACGCAACTCCACGTCAGTCAGAGAGATTTGCCAGGCAGCAACCTGGGAGTCCCCACATACCTTTCTCAAGTACTACCGGTTAGACACAGGCTTAACGGGTAACTCAGAGTTTGGTCGCAGAGTGCTCCAGACAGCATTGATCCCAGTTCCTCCTCCCACCCAGGACAAAGTCTAATACTGCTGTACAATCTTCCCATGTGTTGAGACTCGGAGTGCTGTAAGATGGTGCGATAGAAAATGGTGGTTTACTCACCTGGTAAAGGTGATTATAGGAACACCTTCTTAAGTACTCTGAAATCCCACCCATTGTGGAGGAACATGTGTGTGTATATATACATATATATATAGCGATACAGTTAAGGTAAACATATAGAGTGAGACATCTAAGAATGTATCTGAAACTCTCAATTTCTAAATGTATACAGTCATAGCACATACATCCCACACAGTCAGTAGTTATGTAACAGGGTGTCAAATGTTTATAACAACAGCACATAGTAAAGATTAGCTTTCAACATAACATCATTGTGATGTGTATTATTCCATCCAACGGCCCCTCGTGGGACCACCGGAAAGCAGGGTGTCTGCTGTTTTTTCTTGGTTGATTAACAGGTTACTTTCAGGAGAGAAACAAACTTTGGAAGATATCATACTGAGGATTCCGGGAACAGCAAGGATAGGAGAGGGATCGGATTTCGAAATTTTGGGATTCCTTTGTGCATCAGCCTATGAGAAGAGTGGTAACTACCCCATGTGTTGAGATGCAGAGTGCTGTAAGTAGGTGCTCCTGTAATCACCTTTACCAGGTGAGTAAACTACCATTATCATCATCCTCTTGCAAGCCACATTTTCCCCAGTGTTCTTGCATTCATCAATTTTCTGTGTTTTGGACCTTGGCAATGCAAGATATGGGAATCATTTTTGGAAGCAGCAGCAGGCTCACTCAGAACGGCTACACTTGACCTACCTGTCTCAGCAGTGCCCATCATGGGTACAGTTTTTGGAAACAGCAGTGGGCTCTCTGTGAGTAACTGTGCCTTTCTTACCTGCCTCAGCAATGCCTGTCATGGTTGCAATTTTTGGAAACAGCAGTAGGCTAGCTCAGATCAGCTGCACTTCTCCTACCTGCCTGGCTCACAATGGCCCTATAGACAAATGGTTTATTTAACTGTGACATGCTCTCTGTTTAACTTCTGCAGAGTCTGAGGCTGGCAATTTTAAATTATTACAGAAAAGTTGGGCATCTCACAATGACTCAATAGATGAATGCCTTATACAGCCATAAAACTAGAAAGGCTCTATTTCAGAAACAACAGCAGGCTTGTTCAGAGCAGCTGGGCCCTTCCTACCTACCTCAAGACATCCCCTTGTGGGTAATCTTCTCAGTTCTGCTTAGTCAAAACAAAGTCTTTCCCATTTGTTATGGTCATGGTAGTAGTAGACCATCAGGCTAGTAACTAACCTACCCTAACCAACTACCTGCTTTTCATTTAAGTATTCATTAGGGTATTTTTAGGGAGATTTAGATCAGGATGAATGTAGCTGCAGGTAACATTTAAGGCAGGGTATTTCAGTACTTACCAATGCCTATTCTGTAGTTAAGATAGAAACATAGAAACATTGAATTTGATGGCAGATAATGACCTCTTGGCCCAAGTAGTCTGCCCATTTCCCTACTGAATGCTTAGGCTGCAGATCCTAGTTAATCAACAGCCTACTTTCTCCTATCCCCCACTAGAATTGCCTTATGTCTGTCCCATGCATTCTTGAATTCCTCCACTGTTTTTGAGTCCACTATCTCCTCAGGAAGGCTGTTCTATGCATCCACAACCCTCTCTGTGAAAAAATACTTCCTCACATTACCTTTGAGCTATCCCCCCTCTTTCTTCAAATTGTGCCCCCTTAGTCTTACACATCTCTTTTTCTGAAAGACGTTACCATGTTGGACTCTGTTGATTCCCTTGTTGTACTTGAAAGTTTCTATCATGTCTCCCCTTTCCCTTCTCTCCTCGAGTGTATACATATTAAGCTTCTTTAATCTCTCTTCGTATGTCTTCTGGTGCAGACCCTGCACTATTTTAGTTGCCCTCCTTTGGACAGCCTCCATCCTGTCTATGTCCTTGCAAAGATGGGGTCTCCAGAACTGGACGTAGAACTCCAGATGGGGTCTCACCAACTGTCTGTACAAAGGGATGACAACTTCCTGTTTTCTACTGGTGATGCCTCTCCCTATGCATCCCAGTATCCCACCAGCTCTTCTTACTGCCTTCTCACATTGCTTGCCCACCTTAAGGTCATCTGATATGACTATCCACAGGTCCCTTTCCATTTCTGCAGTTATTATTATCTCACCCCCCCATTGTGCACTCTTCCCCTGGATTTTTGTTTCCCAGGTGCATTGCTTTGCACTTCTTTGCATTGAATTTAATCTGCCATGTATTTGACCAGTCCTCCAACCTTGCCAAGTGCCTTTGCATCCTCTCCACCCCACCTTCTGTATCAACCCTATTGCAGATCTTTGTGTCATCTGCAAAGAAACATACTTTTCCTTCCAGTCCCTCTGCAATGTCACTTATAAAGACATTAAAAAGGAATGGTCCCAGTACTAAACCCTGTGGTACCCCACTTGTAACCTCCCTTTCTTCAGAGTAAACTCTGTTTACTATTATCCACTGTATCCTGTTGTCCAGCCAATTTTTAACCCAGGCTACCACCTTGGGACCCACTCCAAGGCTGGCTAACTTGTATATTAATCTTTTGTGCCTGACTGTGTCAAATGCCTTGCTAAAGTCTAGGTAGACCATGTCCACTGCCCCTCCCTGGTCTACCACATTGGTCACCCAGTCAAAGAAACCTATTAGACTCGTCTGACATGACCTTCCCGCTGTGAATCCATGCTGCCTTGGGTACTGTGCCCCACAGGACCCAGATTCTAATACTTTTATTGTACATGAGTGTTGTCAGCTGTCAACATAAGCCTCTCAGAATGCTGTCAGCCTATCAGACAGCTCCTTTCTAAGTCATCGTTTTTAAAGCTGTTCAGATTATGTGATCTGCTTAAGAAGTTCTGCAAGAGCATTTTCAGGAATTTGGGAACAGGCCTACTGGAATTCTGTAGAATTTGTCCAACATGTTCCCTTCAAAAACAAGCATTTGTCAATGCTGAATGTTGGCTCACTGGCATTGGCACTGGTAGCGCAGGAGTTAGAGAGATGCATAATAGGAATGGCAGTGAAGTATTGAACTGACGCCAACCCCACCTCCACCCTGCAGAGACTGACAGGCACTGGGGGTGTGCCTTTGGATCATCAGGCATAACGCTCATGCCATTTCATCTCACACTACCCTGCAGACACTGAAAGGTGTTGCTGTGTGCTTTGGGGTCTTCAAGCCTTACACTCATCCCATTCCATAAGGAAACATGCTGAAATGGGTGCAGTATAGGAGAGTGGGGTGAACCCTGGGGCTGAAGACACCAAGGCACACCTCAATGCCTGTCATTGGCTGCAGGGTGGGGGTGGAATGGTGTGTGCATTATGGGCGATGATCCCAAGTCACACCCCCAACGCTTGTCAGTCTCTACAGAGTAGGCCTTTATGCTTAGAAACCCAAATTTTCAAAATGGGATTTTTGTGACCCCACCTCATGAACAGTGGCACTATCATTTCATTACTCAATCCGGAAAGGTGGTTTTGCACAGCAACTGCGTCATTTGGCATGACAGGCGTGAAAGCACATTTTTAAAAGGATGTGAAAAATGACAGCTGTACTGTTCATGAGGTGGTGTAAAAAAATGGCAATGTTGAAAATCTGAACTGAAAACATGAAAAACTGATGAAGTTATGAACGTGCATAGAAGCTGTGCAACGCACGCTGGTAACACAATCATTTTTTGGAATTTTTTCAACAAATTTTCAACATGGGTATTTTTGAACCTCTCCTCATGATCAGTGGCACAGTGATTTTGTTACTGTGTCCTGTATGTTGATTTCCCACAGCGAACGCGCCATTCTGCACCACAAGTGTGAAAACACATTTCAGGAAAGATGTGAAAAATGACAGCTCTATAGTGTTCATGGGGAGGTGTGAAAAAATGGCAATGCTGAAAATCTGAAGAGAAAATATTAAAAATTGGCGAAGTTATGAGCGTGCATAGAAACTGCACAATGCACGCTTATAACGCAGTCATTTTTTTGGAATTTTTACACCAAATTTGCAACATAGGCTTTTTGGGAGGCCTCCTCATGAACAGTGACACTGTCATTTCATTAGTCAGTCCCGAAAAATGATTCAGCACAGTGATCACGAAATCACCTTTCAAGACCGAATAACGACATGACAGTGACTGAATTCATGAGGTGGGGTCCCAAGAACCCCATGTTAAAAATTTGGTGCCAAAATTCACAAAAATGGCTGAGATATCCACCTAAGCTGAAAAAAACCCATTTATGCCATTATACAGCTTACTGGCATTTTTCCAGTTTGCAGTCAGCTTTGAAGAGTGCAGACGTGTTCCTGGTAGACCAAAGATCATCACGCCGGACTCTGGAGGTAAGTATGGGTTGGGGGGGTGCAGGGATGTAGGGTGTACAGAGAGTGGGTGCGGGTTGGGGGAGAGGGCATCATAGATAGCGAGGGACTGTTTTATGTTTTTACAGGAAAAAAATAAATAAACTACAACATGGGAGGCTTTTGGCACACTGGGGTGGGCTCCCAGCATGCCACCTGGGTTATTGTTTGCAGGGAGACTGTAGCCGATGGGGATTGGGCACCCCTGTTGGCCATACAGTGTGCTTGGGGGGGCTCATGAGCCGAGGGGGATTGGGCACCCTCTTTGGCACACAACAAATGGGGGGGACATTATGCCAATGGGAATTGGGCTACCCCGTTAGCAAATGAACTGGGAAGGGGGCATGCAGACATGGGGATTGGGCACCCCCGTCGGCTTTCATGGGGTCTGAGAGGTGGCTGGCGACAGTCGCTGCTTGCCATCAATATGCAAATTGCCTACGTTACCACCGCTGATTGCAGCAGTGGTTTTCTTTTGAACTGCATGCCAATAGATCTGAACTGCTGTCATACACAGCTCTGCCATTCATTGGTGCAGTGTGGTCACACCTGCAAAATGGATCAGGGCATTGGCAGAGCGGGCGGCACACCTCCAAAAAGTCATATGATGGCACTATGTTTCTTGTGCCTGCGCGCAAGCCAACATAACTAGCCAGTGCTGACTCTGAGGTTAACAGGCATAGACAAGCAAAACAAAAGAAATAAGCACATGCACAAGGAGTCACATGCTCGTGATATCAACATGGTCATGTAAATGTCAGCCACAAGATAGCAACAGCAAACAGCAGCAAAGAATGACAAGTAAACACAGTCCTGTTCTAAGGACAACCCCACTTTATTTTTTAGAATTTTTCTGTGCTTTTTATGGTGACACTATTTCTTGCAAGATACTGGCTCACAAACTGAAACTGACTTGTTGTCCAGAGGAGTTACTGTATTAGCCGTCTTTAATCTGCTTAGACATTGGTAGAAAGAGTGCAAGTATGTTGTAACTTTTAGTAATCGAAATAAAGAGCAGAGTGTTCTTTTCTTTCAATGCCGCTGGGGTTGACAAGTATAGTGCTACGGCTCAGTAATACCAGACCTTGGGTTCCCGAGGTACAATATCTCCTAGATTCCAGCAGAGGGCAGGACTTGCCTGTCAGCCAGCCCCTGTGCACTCAAACTACTTGATGTGCCTTTAAAGAGAGGCTTCAGCTGCCACCTAAAAACAAATTTGCACTGGCAGAACTAAATTACACAAAAGGTCCCTTTAAGTGAGAACGTCATGACATTTTATTCTTTGTAGCTAAGGACACTTAACAGGAACATAAACTCACCAAGATGAAATTAGATCAATGCCCATGTAGTGCATCCTCTGGCAGTTGCAACCATGCTGTTTCAGAATCAACTGAGCTTTGTGCCCTCTCTCCATTTTATTCAAAGGTTATAGTGTCTGATATTCTGCTCCAATAGAAACGTTTCTGGCTGAATTTTAAAAATGCTTGTACTGGCAGCTCCTACAGCTTCATTTGGCATTCTATGCCATGGCCTCATTGTCACTCTCTGAGTGAAATAATGCTTCCCAATGTTTTCCCTTTTCCTGCCCCCAGTACCGCTTTACCTTGTGCCTCCTTGTTCTACTATCCCACAGTAGTTTTAAAAGGTTACATAGTCCACTGTATCAGTCAGTTCCCTTCATAATTTTAAATTCTATTCTATGATCGTGTCCCCCATAACCATCACCTCTTCTGTGTAAACGTATCTAAATTCTCCATTCTTTTCATAAAGGTCAGTCCCTCTAAACCTGTAATTAATTTTGAAGCCTAATTTATAATAACTGTAATTCATCGATGGTGCCTAATACAGTGTGTGCATCATTCTGCATTAGAAAATGGGTCTGCTGAATTCTACATGCTGATTGGCTCAGACAACCAACCACCCAGTCCGGTATCAGGCAACAGAAATCGGGAAATAATAACTCCCAGTCTCTGTGTACCTGCTTACCAATATTACTGTGCCATGGAATATTAAGCATTTTAGTTGTTGCCATTTTTTACCCTCAGTTAGTAAGATTTAGTTCATGAGTAACTCTGCCCTCCCTTCCTCTTCACACTGTTCACCTTGTACTGTACTTTTAAATAAGCTGAAAATTCTTGTACTGTGCTTTTCCTCAGCATAGCGCTGTCACAGCACCATCAATCCTGCTTTCATGAACTGCATGGCTATTATACGGCACTAATCAAATCAAATCTCCCCTTTTCCACCCTCCTGCTCTCTGCCTATATGCCCCCCACCTTCCTTCCTTCCTAGCTGTAGTTATTGGCTAACCCCTAATCTCTAATACACTTATAGTCAACCTTGCACTCTTATTACACCTTGCACATTTTGTTCTATCTGTGTCTCTCCTCGCATTCTTGCCCTAGTTCAACCTCCTTGTATGCTATCCAGCCATTTTCTAACTACAAAGCTATGTCCCACCAAGTGTTTTCCCAAGATATTTGTGCTAGCGTAACTATCTAGTTCAAGACTGTTAGCATTGTATTCCAGCTAGTTCATACCTGTTAGCATTCCTCCTTTTCAGTACTTCTGTATAATCTGCTCACTTTATTGAATGTAATCAAATTGTATATCCATACTGTGTACCAAATCTCTGTATAATATCCTCATGTTCCCCTACCCCATAGGTCGCAACGGGAGATGAGCAACATGTTGCTCAGTGTGCCTTCCTGGTGAAACATTTCAATAAATAAATAAAAATAATCACAGAAGTTAAGTTAGTTAGGTAAAACCTTTATTTTTAGACAGGAGTTTAGGTGGAATAACACATCATTAGGACATAGTCCTATTTACAAGATGGTCCTGTTAAAGTGTTTTTAAACAAAAATCAACTACATATAATTCACAGAACAATCAAACATTAATCCCATTCCATACAGATAAGATTTCCAACACATCATACATTTCACAATACAAGTACAGTATATAATTACTAAATGCAGACACCTTAGTTCAATTAAAATAATCCATTTTACCCATAACAGTCTCAACGTACTCTTAATTCTATCTTCAGGCTAGTTGAAAATGCTTTCACATCATTGATTTGATTGCAAATTACTGGTTTTAGGACCTTCCATATCCTATTAACAATTACTGAAAACCTTAAGTTACTGACAAGGGGTCTGGGAGATTGGACTTATGGGGTTAATGGACTTTTGCCTCAGCTACCTTGGGCCTCAGGATCTCAAACTACCTGTCTCATTTGGTTAAATATCAGAACACATTCTAGAAAAAGGGCAAAGCTGTGGCTCTGGCCCTCCCAAAGGGGTCCCAAAGGCAGGATAGCCTCAAGACTTTTCAGGCAGCAGAGGATATTAGTAAGCACCTCCTCTGCATCATTTCCAGCATGTCTGACACTACGGCCAGGGTGGCTGCCTCAGGTATCTGCCTTAGGAGGCACTTCTGGCTCCGTGTCTCTGGGTTTGCTGCAGATGTGCATCAAAAGGTTCTGGACACCCCCTTTTTGGGGTCCAAACTTTATGGCCCTGATGTTTAGGATATCATTAATGAGCTGCAGGCCTCAGGGAGGGCCCTCAAATTTGTGCACTCCCTGTACCATACCCAGCCCAGAAGCTACCTGTGGCCTTCCTTTCAGAAAGTCTATCAGAAGTCTGGCTCTGGCACCAGTCCACAGGGAAAGCACAGAGCCAGCTCTTTTCCACCCACTTCTTCCTCCATCACGGGTGCCTCTGCCAAAGTCCACAGAGTCGGCAGGGCTGCCCAGACCCCTGGCTCCACTCCAGCCTAACTCCTTGCTCGACCCCACCTCCTCTTGCCCCAAGCCAGAAGAAAGTGGTAGGGGGTCGCTTTTCCCTCCATTTAGTCCAGTGGAGGGCCATGATTTCTGATGCTTGGATTTTGCAGCTCGTGCAAAGGGGTCACACTCTGGAGCTTCTGGAACGGCCGCCCACCATTCCCCCAGGGCCCACCAGCTGTCCTCTGAACCACATTCTGGTCTTAAGGGAGGAGATTCACTCTCTCTTGTGCAAGTGGTTCACAGAACCTGTCCTGCAGGCACAGAGAAACAAGGGCTTCTAGTCCATATTCTTCCTGGTGCCCAGATGGATGAGAGTTGTCTGTACTATTCTGGACCCCAAGGAGCAAACCAGTACATTCAGTACAAGCAGTTTCACATAGTCACTCTACAAGGCCTGCTACCTCCGATCAAACAAGGAGACTGGCTTTGTTCTCTTGACATGCAGGATGTGTCCCTGCATATCCTGGTTTATCCCCCACACCCAACATACCTCAGGTTCTTGTTCCAGGGGGAACATTTCTAATTCAGAGTCTTGCCCTTTGGCTTGTTCTCGGTGTTGCGGGTCTTTACCAAGTGCTTAGCGGTGGTGGCAGTGGCCATCTGTGGTAAGGGCCTGTATGTGTTCCTGTATCTGGATGATTGGCTATTAAAGGTCCCATCCAAGAGGCTCTTGCTGATCACCCTGCACAGGACCCTGCAGTTGTTAAATTCCCTAGGTGTCACAGTGAACCTGCCCAAGTCCACCTTCTCCCCGTCTCAGCGCCTGCAGTACATAGGCACGATTCTGGACTCATTCCAAGGAAAGGCCTTTCTGCCCCAGGATGGGGCAGACTGCCTGATGGCACAGGCCTCCCTTATGGCTTGGGACTGGTATGTTATGGCCAGGTCCTGCCTTTGGCTCCTAAGCCTCATGGTGGTGGCTATAACCATGGTGCCGCTGGCCAGACTTCATATGCGTGTGCCCCAGTGGAAGCTGTACATTCAATGGTCTGTTTTGATTGAATGTTGATTTAATGTCTTGTTTAAAACATTGTATGCATGGTAAAAGACTGCCTTGGAAATGAGCTATGCTCAATAGAGTACTTTTCTCTCTGTTCATGACTTTTATGAATAAAAAAAAAAATTAGTACTACTACCAGTGCTCCAATGACTTGGATCAATTGCTCCTAGTCTCCTCTCTGGTTTGCAGGATACTGCAGTGGTGGCAGAATCCTCTCATTCTGTTATGGGGAGTCCCCTTCCTCATCCCCCCCTCCCAAGTAAATCCTGACTGCAGACACCTCGTGCACCAGCTAGGGAGCCCACCTGAATTCTCTTCGGACCCAGGGATCCTGGTCTCCAGTGGAGGCCAACCTCCACATACATGTGCTTGAAATGAGAGTAGTCCTGTATGCCCCTCAGGTCTTTCAGAGTCACTCATCTCCAGGTCACCTGCTGGAGCAATCAGACAACCTCAATATGGTGTAATATCTCAACAAGCAAGGAAGAACACATTCTTACCCCCATGCCAGGAGGTGATGAGAATCTTGTACTGGGCTCTGGACCACGGCCTCGAGCTGTCAACCATCCATGTTTCAGAAGACCAAAATGTCTTAGCATACAGCCTCAGCAGGTCACAGTCCCAGAAGCATAAATGGGAAATACTGTCTTCAGTAGCCGAGAGCCTGTTTGAAAGGTGGGGATGCCCAAAGTTAGACTTTTTGCATCCCCACTCAACACAAAACTGATGCTTTTCTGCTCATTAGATCCAGGGCCTGGAGTTTTCTGTTGAGATGTGTTGTCCCTCTCCTGGAAAAGGAGGTTCCTCTATGCCTTTCCCTCCTTTCTGCTGATCCAGGGGGTGCTACTCAAGCTGCAGATGGAGCGAGCCTCCCACATACTGGTGGCACCATTCTGGCCTCAGCAGATTTGGTTCAGTTATTGCAACAGCTGATGGTGGAACCTCCAGTTCCTCTCCTGGTCTTCTGGGACCTGTTGACATAGACTCAGGAGACCCTGGTCTATCTGGATCTCAAGTCCCTTTGGCTGCATACTTGGCTTCTGAGGACATAGCCATAGCCCACTTTGGGGCTTGTCAGAGGGTATCTGATGTCTTGGTGGCTGCCAGAAAACCCTCCACCACAGCCATGTATTCTAGAAAGTGGAAGCACTTTGCCAGTTTTGCCTCATCTCGCCGCTTGGACCCTTCCAACTGTTCAGTGAACCAGGTTTTGGAGTACCTGTTGTCGGTTCTGTGTGATATCAGCGAAAGCCTAAAGGCGATCGCTGTTATACATAAATTCAAAGATGCAAAACTTTTCAGCACTCTGACACCTCGTTGCACAGCAAAACAGCGCGGGGACTTAGATTTTAATGTTTTTGTGGGGGCTGCTACCACACCTACTAAAGGATTCTCAACTCCAGTGAGGTATATGTCGGGTGGGGTGAAAACATTAAAAATAAAGGTTCAGGCAGCTGTAACAAAGCACCCAGACCCAAACCCAGTACCCTGCCGACCGGCGTCAAACCCACCCACCATGCCACAGGGTTTGGCACAGCAACCGACCGTGGCACCACCCCCATCCTCGCTGTGTATGCCTAATTTACGCGATATGTAAAGTGACAGATGCCTATAGTCATGCACCCCCCATCTGGCCGCCATATCCTCCTGTAGCCATTCCCAAATGAGCTGGGGAGGGAGTCTTCATTATTGTTGGCGCCCTTCACCCAGCACCCGTATAACGGAATACCCCTGTTGTCCCCATCTGACTCTGGACTTAAATATTCCTCCACTAAGGTGCACATGTCTGCCAACTCTGCCTTCCATGTGTCCACAGACAGCTGTCCAGTAGCCCAGTTAGAGGTGACTCATAAAATTTTGAGGGGCATCCTCACTTGAAACCCTCTAGTTATAGCCCTGTCCCACCTTGGGACTTGAATTTTGTGTTGGAGAAACTGACCCTGCTTCCTCTTGAACCACCCATATTTTGTGAGCTATGCTTTGTGTCATGGAAAGCATTATTTTTAGTTGCCATTACTTCTGCGCAAAGAATTTCAGAACTACAGGCTCTTGTATGAGCAGCCTTATTTGAGTTTCCACAATGGCAGGGTTTCTTTCTGTATTAACCCTAGGTTTCTTCCTAAGGTGGTATCTGAGTTTACCCTAAATCAGTCCGTCCACCTGCCTGTTTATTATTCAAAGCATGACAATCCGGAGGAAGCATTACTCCATACCTTGGATGTACACCGTACTAAGGATTGCAGGAAGTCCAAGCAATTGTTTGTTTCTTTTGCCCCAGGAAAGGGGGCACCCCAGTTTCAAAACAGTGCTTGTCCAAATAGTTGGCAAACTATATTACTTTTTGTTCTAGGAAGTACGGTAAGGAACATCCTGGGACTATCAAGGGCCATTCCACCAGTGGTATGGCCACTTTTGTTGCCTGTTTCCAGAATGTGTCAGGTGCTGAAATCTGTGCTGCTGCCACTTGGAGTACTGTCCACACTTTCACCAAGCACTACACTTTGGATATTACCTCTCACAGGCAGGCAGGGTTTGGTCTGGCCATGCTTCAGGGCCTCCTTTCTTAGATCCCTAACTTCCTGTCACCCATTGTTACCTTGCTATCAGAACTGCTTGGGACTCATTCCATAGGTGTGACCTGATGAAAGAGATAGCCCCAATGAAGATAGTACAGCTACATAAGAACTTACTGCAACAGTAGATCTTTGAGGGAATCTCTTTCATCAGCTCATGCATCCCACCCTCCCTCCCCTTTGGGGTCTTTTCTATTCAGACTTGTTATTTAGTGTTTCAGCCTTATATAAGGCTAGGCACTCTAGCTCTCTCTTTGGTTCCCTATGGATAGCCGGATGGGAATGGTCTCTGGCAGGAATGAACTGAGAAGAGAGCAGGGCCACCTAAGCCTATACAGGGAAGGGTGACATCGGCAGGTGACATCTACTTGGGTGGCCCTGATAGACTGCTACAGAAGATAACTTCTGTAGAATCCTAGCACCTAACGACTAAGTTCCATAGGCATGACCTGATGAAAGAGATTCCCTCGAAGATCTACTGATACGGTAAGTTCTTATGTAACTGTACTTTACCTCAGCTAATTCAGTGCCCCAAACCTCCAAGAGTGAAGATGTCCACGTCTCCTTCTAAATGCACATGGCAACTACACAGCTAAATTGAGCATGTGTACTGGCAGCACTTTTCAAGCTCAGCTATTTCAGACCACATGTCATCTTATACAATGATGTGCTCTTCCTGCTGGACATATTTCTCCCACACCACAAGTCCCCATGTTTCTGTAGTAAACTAAAAATAATAATACTCACTGCTGAACCACATTGTATTTGGGTCCAGATGTCTAGCATCTGTGAATTGGTAAACTGGTCCCCATGGCATACTGCTCACATCAAAGTTCTGTCAAGGATATACCTTGTGGAGCAGCGCCACGTTACCTTGGCTGATCCAGTACCCCAAACCTCCAAGAGTGAAGATGTCCACTCCTCCCTCTAAATGCACATGGCATGAACTCTGGCTCTAGGCAGGTGTCATATTGCAATTACACAGATAAACTGAGCATGTATTCTGGTACCACTTTTTAAGCTCAGATATTTCTGGCCACATGTCATCTTGTATGATGATGTGCTCTTCCTGCCGAGACATATTTCTTCTACACCACAAGTCCCCATAAACATGACTCACTCCCTTTCCACAGCTTTAGTTTTATATATCTATATATTTATAAATATATAGATATATAAAAACAGAATACAAGGAGGTAATTCAGCTATGTGAATAAAAAGCTTAGTCCATTTAAGTCCCCAAAATAAGTCTGGGTATCGATGGGAAAACAGCGCAAATGTCAACAGCCAACAGAGTACATACAAAAAAGTTCAAATGTCAGGAAAAGTTAAGTAAAGAATAAGGCACGGCAGAGGGGGAGAGGGGGATTATATGTTACTGTACCAAATGATGGGTTGGAGTCCCAAGCCCAAAAGGAGAGGGACTTCAACCAACACGAGATACATTCACATAGCATAATCCCTCCCCCCATGGAATTGCTTTATTCCTCCTATAAAATGTTTAGCGATCTTAGTCTTGTAGCAGCATAGTAGTGTTGTAATTTGGTGCTGTATCTTTCAATGGCTGCCTTTAGGTATTAACATAATTAAATATGCAATGGATTAAGTTGCAGTTGTAAGTTGCACTAGTTGGCCGTGGTTGCACTACAAGGGAGCGGGTTATTATGTTGCTTTAGGCATTCCTAACTTTTAACTTCCTGTGCTTCCCATGTGGTCAATGAGGCTAAGCTGGAAGCTTAGGTTGTGTTTCCTGTTCTTTCCATGTGATCTGAGTCAGATCGCATAGCCTAGGCTATTGATTAGATGTCACGTGACCTCTTTGAGGTACAGTGTTGGGCAGTTGAGATTCAAGCAGAAAGTCTGAACTGTCCTTTATTTTAGATCTGTGTATATTTTATTAGCTTTTAGAGCAATGCTTGCAGAAGTTTTGCTAATGGTTTAGTGATGTATGCATTCATGTTTCTGTTGTTGTGTAGAATCATAATTTTGAAATATGGTTTGTATTTTTATTAGGTGTTCAAAATGTGTTTCTTGTATGAGCAGCACTGATGCTTTTGGGGTTTGGATTTGTGAGTAGGAAGTACTGTATGTTTTTTTCAAAGCTGTTAAATGGATTTCCTCGACATAGAAACGTAGAAACACAGAATGTGATGGTATATTGGGACCATATGATCCATCTAGTTTGCCCAATTTTTCAGACCCCCCCCCCCCATGTAGCATCCCACTTGAGTATTCCACAATCTCTGTCCCAGGCCAGTTTAAACTCCCTTGCTGACTTTGCCCCATGACCCCCAGTGATAGTCTGTTCCATGGCTCCACCACCCTCTCTGTGAAGAAGAACTTCCTCACAATACTCCTGAACCTACCTCTCTTTAAGCACATGTCATGTCCCCTACTCCTGTTTCCACTGCTGACCTGGAAAAGGTCTTGTACCTGAACATTGTTATTACCTTTAAGGTATTTAAAGGTCTCTGTCATGTCACCCCTATCCCTACACTGCTCCAGGGAGTACAAGTTGAGTTCTTTCAATCTCACCTCATATGGCTTCTAATGTAAACCCTGCACCATCTTTGTCACCCTCCTTTGCACTGTCTACAACCAGTTTATGTCCCTCTTGAGCTACAGCCTCCAAAACTGGATGCAATATTCCAGGTGATGCCTTACCAGGGACCTATACAGTGATAAAATAACCTCCCATCTCCTGCTGGTGATGCCCTTCACTATGCATCCAAGGATGCCACTAGAACTTCAATGCTGGCTTCTGGCATTGCCTACTCATCTTTAAGTCATCTAAAATGACAACCCCTAAATCACGCTCCTGTTTCATAGCCATCATCTTTTCACCTCCTAGAAAGTATTCATTTTCCAGGTTCCATCTCCCCAGATGTATGACCTTACATTTTTTAGCATTAAATTTCAGTTGCCAGTGTCTTGACCATTCTAAGATTTGCTCTCTGAGGAAGACGCGGATTTGGGTCGAAGCACTGGAGCATTGGTAGTGTGATGAGCACTTTGTTAATAAACTCAGCACTTAGCTGCTTAAAACATGGAATCTTGAGTGTAGAGTGCTTTCTTGCATGTTTTGCATCCATTTAGCAGCTTATGCTCTTGCACCATGATCTCCTGAGCATGCTCTTTTGATGTTTTCTTGACCATTCTTCCAGTTTCTTCAAGTTAGTCTCCATTTTTTGAGTCCCTTCAGGTGTATCCACCTTGTTGCAGAGCTTTGTGTCATCCACAAGCAGGCATACCTTTCCCTCCAGCCTGTCATTAATATCACTGATGAACACATTGAACAGGATCGGTCTCAGCACCGATCCCTGCAGTATGCTACCAGTCACCATCCCCTCATCTGACTATGTGCTGTTGACCAGCACCCTCTGTGTTCTCCCATTTAACCAGTTTTCAACCCAAATGGCTACCTTATGCCCAACCCCATGTGATCTAGATTTTTTATCAGCCTTCTGTGAGGAATGCAGTCAAAGGCCTTGCTGAAGTCCAGGTAGGCCACATCTACCGCATCCCCCTGATCCATCGTTTTAGTGACCCAGTTGAAGAACTCAACTAGGTTTGTCTGGCATGACGGCCCCTTAATGAAGCCATGTTGCTTTGAGTCCAATTGATCAATTTCTTCTAGGAATGCCAATATCCTCTCCTTTAAAAGAGATTCCATCAAATTTCCCACTACTGAGGTGAGGCTGACTGGGCAATAGTTGCTAGTGATTTTTTCTCTCTGTTTGAGATTTATCCTATCCATACTCACAACCCTTCTAATGCTGAATCTAAAACTGTTGAATCATACCCCCTGTTTGTAAATCTCTGCTATACATCTTTAGATTCTTTATCAAAGTCTAGAAACTGAGGAACAATGTTAACATAGCTTGAAAGTCTTCTGAATGTGGTGTGGTTGCCTCGTGTTGTTCTTCAGTATCATTATTCTGTACTTCTGTTTCCACAATCCATGTTAGTGCACTGTCTACTTCCAAATAATATTTTTCATGAGGTTGCATTTTTTGCAATATTGTTTGGAAATTAGTGTTGTATGCTGTTCTTGCATCTAAATTCTGAATTTTTGGCTTTTCATGCCATGGAGAATACAACATCACAATGGAAAACATCCACCTTACTTTATCAGCTTGTCTGCTGACCCGAAATATCCGAACAGCAAAAAATTACCAGCATTTTACAGTGACTCTATTGATAAGTGATACTGTATTACGACTTGGTGGAGACACATAGTACATACTTGCAAACTCTGCAAGACATAAACCTTCATCTTCTGCTATTCCAGCCTCATAATAGCTTATGATGTTCTTAGCAAATATGTCCGTTTCATCTACTCTAAGTGACTGCAACTCAAGCGTATTCTTAACAAATATTAGTCTATCTTCTGGTGGTGATGAATAAACAAAAATTACATTTGTGCTCAAAAATAAAAGGGGTAATTTGCATAGTATATGAATCACTTCTTGGGCAGATCTTTCTCTCTTGTTCAGGAACACATTTCCACATTTTCTATGTCTTGAAGCAGAATCCCCTTTTTCAATAATATGACTCAATTTCCTTTTTATCTTTTGTCCCATGTTTGTTGACATGCATTGCTGCATCATGCATATTAACATCATATTGCAGATCCACATTTGCCCTCCAAGCTTTGAGCATTGTTGGATTGTAGGGGCCACTGTCAATTTCATTTTCATTACATTTCAGTACTAGGGACAATTTTAGCCTTCTAGCTGAGTTGCTGTTATCGTCATTCAGAATGTGTTTGGCAATGAATGTTGTTCATATAGAGATGTCCCTTGGCAGTGAAATATACAGTTGTCATTACAAAGCATTGATTGTTTATTTTAATAAGCAGCAAAATTAAAGTGTTTCTGTAGCTGTACTAATGATGAAACTTCAGCATCACTATGTTGTTGCTACAAGTTGCATATTGTATCAATGTATTTAAGAACATTAGAAGATGTTGTTGTATCATACACATTGACCATGGGAGCATTCTTACACCACAGTAGCATATGTATGTTAAATTAGTTAACTTGCAGTCTTAGGGTTCAGATTTATGTTTTGTTTCATTTTGCATGTACTGAGTTACCTTGTTTTCTGATTTAGCAACTTGATATACAGTACAAATAAGACCAACTGTAATTATTACAGTAAATGAAAATCATATACAGTACCATATTAATACTATCTGTACCATAAATGCAAGTTGCACGCCTTCCTTTGTTTAACACTGCACATTCGGTGTGGCGAGAGGCTGCTGCAGCAGGAGGATGACATCGACCTGACCAAGAGTGACATTCGCACTATACAATGACACTGGGAAATTATAGTCTAACACACATTAAACTGTTAAAGTGTGCAGCCTACCTCTACAGAGTGGTACAGCCAAATCAGTACTTGTACAACTATTACTAATGTAAATAGAAATTATGATGTAATACTGCTACTGCAGTTGCATCAAATGAAAGATGTGACACACTAGCTGATAATTTATACTGTCTAATGGACTGATATCAGCCAGGTCATTTAACTTAAATTATAAAATGGGCAAAATAAATCTTGAATGCTGATTGGCTGGAAGACCTTTCCAGCCGTGTCCTTATCAGCATATAACTCTTCAACATGCAATACTTGTGCCAACTTGAACGCAGCACAGGGAGAAATCAATCCTTACCACTGGTCTCCCAATGCAACTCCTCTGGTAGCATGCGACAAAACCGCAACCGCTGCCATACTCTCACCAACAGAAACAGAAAACTCATAACATGAATATATCCAGCATCCCCCTCCCCATCCTGCACAACAAAACAGTTTGCAGTTAATACCTCTTATTTAGTTTCCTTCAGTGCCTGCCTGCCCTTCACCAGTGTCTCTATCTTGCTTTCAAACCACACCAATGATCCAGTCACTCTCACCACAAACTGGAGTCTCCAGGTCCATTACCATGTCCAGCTTCTAAAGTCTCAGTGCTCCAGCCTACCAGCTCTCCTCCAGCCCTGCTAGCCAGCCAGACCCATCCATACGAGAAAATTAAGTCAAGAGCCCTAGCTGTAAAGACAGTAGATGTTTCACTTCTGAAAACAGCAAAGTGAAAACTGACCTGTACGGTGGCTGGTAAGAGACATATTCACTCATAGTCAAGTGGGCCGATGGCTGCAGCAAAAAAAATTAAAAAAAGCAGTGAACACAATAAAGCAAATATAAAAGAGCACGTGCTCTACAGAGTGCCCACTAACTGACAATGTGCCTCACAGTTCAGCTAGCTGATGGCTACAGAACTGAAAAACAAAGCATATACAAAAGTGAAAATAAAGGGGGGAGGGGCAAAGTGTTACTCTGTTGGAGGACAGAAAGAGTAGGAAGGAGAGAGACACACCAACACCATGTAGTGGCTGGATTGTAATACATGATATGCAGTACAGATGGACTATTTTTTTATGTTCTGCACATTTAACACTTTTTAGCATACTTCTTTTATTTTTGTTTTTAATAAATGGAGTTCATGGGGGGGGCCATTTTATAAGCGCAATAACACACTCCAAGATATGGGTTATATCCTGATAAGAGCTCTTATCGGGGCATAACCCACACCTCATCATGTGTCATTGCTTGCGTATACATACTGTACTACTACTGTCACATCTGTGACAGAATGTTATACCATACCCACATGTAGACATGATGTATTGATTCAAACTATAATGTCAAAATGTTCTTCAGTGTATTGAAACAGTAAAGAGTTCCAAAACTAGAAATTAGTGTGTTTGTTCATTGAACGAACAAGCACTAGTATCTTCTGACTGCCCATATGATGTCTATGTAAATAACTGAATATACTCATACTATTTTATACAATACTTTTTTGAGACAGTGATTACAAGGAAGTATTAAGGAAACAAAATGTTTCTATGAGCAAAATTATTTTATTAAACTCCAACAAAAGAACCAAAAAAAACAGTACATAGGTTAACATATCTACAGTGATAAAGTACTTGAATAAATTAAAAATAAATACCTGCATATGAACAAATGAACATATTTAAGTAGTGTATTCTGACATGAATTTAATAATTATTCTTCTCATCAAAATACATCCACAAACAGAATGACATCACCATTACTGTATTAAAAGGCATTGATTTCTTAGTGTTAAAACCATGCAGTCACATCAAGATGCGTTCTCAACGAATACATATTTTTATTAAATTGTATACCCATAGCAATATAAGAAAACATATATATATATACACACATATATATATATATATATAAATATACTTACTTGTTAGTGGTTGTAAACCACTGCCAGTGAGTGTCCAACAGCTCCATAAACTACATATGTGGTTTATGGCGCTCCGTAAACCACAGGCAGAACAGTACCTCAGCATCACCATTAAAAATGCCAAACAAGTTGTTCTCACACTGGACATTCACAAGCGCTACACAATCGATCACTCAGCGTGAGACAAGCTTGTCATTGGCAGTAATAGTTACCCTTGTAAAGCACCAACAAAAAAGACAATTTAAACCAAAAAACACCAAAAACCACTAAATATAAAAAATAAAACATGGAGAAGTGTGGTTCTATGGGGATTTTTTGCACCCCCTCAGTGTGTGATGCCCATATAAACCCCTTGAGCTTCACCCTTGGGGTTTATGGGGCAGCACACACCTTGGGGGTGCATAAAATCCCCATAAACCACACTTCTCCATGCATTATTCTATATATATTATCAGTTCTATAGCTATAAATATGTATTCTTCTGATGTCAACATCCTTAGTCCAACCATTTTATTGTTAGCTTTAGTATTCGTTTCAAGTGGCAGTTACCTACATAAATATAGACTGTTCAACACTTTACATCTGCTAAGTGTAACATATTCTGTGAAAAAGCTCCTGAGGTAGGAGCGAAACGCCTTCGGACGAATTGGTGGTGGTCCACAGACAATGATTATCACTGGTTTTTTATTTATATTTTTTATGTGTGTGGATATGTGAAATAAAATATTCTTCTGAACATATAGTAGATTGAGCTCCTTTGTTGACTGAGTACAGAGTTTAGAGGCTTTTCTTACTGCTGTATAATTTTTTATTTAGCTTAACGTAACTCATACCAGTGGGCGAGTTCCTTCTGTTGCCCCAATTCTTCAATGATACCTAACACTCCCTCTCATTTGCTGTTAACAAACAGCATGTTTTTCAAAAACTCATCAAAATGTTTTCTGAAGTAGTGAGCTACCACACAGTAACATTTATATAGCAGTTCACACTCTTCCATGTTATGTAGTTGGCCAGTGGTGTTCAGATCATCACTTCAACCACCGCATTGCAAAAGGATCTGTAAAAGCTCTTCCCACTTGAGATTAGCTGCACTCAATGTCCCAAACCATGTTCGCTTTCCATAGTGCTTCAGAGAGCAGATTATATCATTCCTACAATCTTTCCATATACTGGAGAGCCCCTTATTGTCAAACACTGAAACAAGTCTGCAGAGTTTTGTATAATGTCTGGTTCAGAAAGAACATCATCAGCTGTCACATACTCATTGTTTGTGGTACTGTAAATATTATCCTTATAGCCAATATTCCAGTACATTCAAAGCATGAAATAAATATTGTATGCTGGAGAATCAATTTGTTTTGTTCAGTCGAACATCAAAATACATCAACATATTCATAAATGTTTGTTTTTTTACACTCCATTCCATGCCCGCCATGTCCATGGAGGAATAAACATGGAAAACAAGGAATAACATAGAAACATAGAATCAGTTGGCAGAAAAGGACCACCAGGCCCATCCAGTCGGCCTTTTCCCCTACCTGTACTAGTGGCCAGTGCCAATAGAACGTGACCTGCTTTAGCTATTCCTTTTCATCTCTATTATCCCCTTATTCCTATCCTATGCATGTCTGAATCCTGCTCCAGTGCTTGCTCCCACCACCCCCCTGGGGCAGGCCATTCCATGCATCCACCACCCTTTCAGTGAAAATACATTTTCTCTCATTTCACTTTATACAGCCCCAATCCAACCTCATGTCATGCCCTCTTCTTCTAGTACTATTTTTAAACTGGAAGATGTTTTTCCATTCACCTTATTTATGCCCTTGAGGTACTTGAATGTTTCAACCATATCACCCCACTCCCTCCTCTGTTCCAGTAAATACATATTGAAGTCTTTTATCCTATCCTCGTATGACTTATGCTGTAACCCATGCACTATCTTAGTTGCTTTTCTCTGCATCATCTCCATCCTGTCTATGTCCTTATGAAGCTGCAGCCTCCAGAACTGCATGCAGTACTCCAGATAAGGCCTCACCAGTGTTTTGTACAGTGGAACCAATACCTCCCACCTTCCGCTTGTGACGCCCCTTCCTATACAACTCAGCATCCCACTGGCCTTCCTTATCATGTTTGCTGCCTGCTTGGTGGCCTTCAGGTCATCTATGATAATGACTCCTGGATCTCTTTCAAAATCATCCTTTCAGCATTTTTGTCATGCAGGTGCGATACTGGCATCAAATTAATGTGAGGATGTTCTCTCTGGTGTCAGCAGAAGACATTTCTGCTGAAACCAGAGAGAACATCCTCACATTAATTTGATTAGTATCCATACACACTAATATTGTGTCCATCTGATTGTCACAATAATCTATAATGGATCTCAATATGATCATCTTGCAGTTCACTATTTTCATTAGAAGTTGTGCAATGGTTCTGTATTTCTGATTAAATGCCTTTGCATCTAGTTAGGTCTATATGAATCTCCTGATAGTGTACTAATAGTAATATTTTATTCATGTAGCATGCATGGGAAACTCAACTTCAACATTCCCATGAGGTCCTTGTTGCTTACAAGTTACCAATATTCACATACTGAGTTGCAATATAAAACAACATCTAAAGAACAGAAGCGTATTCATAACTAAATGATCCCAGTGGGAGTCACATATACAATTTAAAACTGTATGCACATACACAAAACATATAAATACAAAAACTAGTATATTCTGAGCTACACAGTAGATGTCAAGTATAATATTTCATATGGAAACAAAGCATACAAGGATTTATAAACACCCCATGTTAGAGAAACGTTAGCCAGTATCCAGTTCTGAGCAGCATGTTAATTTACGTTGCTTGTTCAAAATGACGTTTTTTTATTTTACTCAAACTTATTTGTCTAACACTGGTATTAGCACTGATGGAATATTATTATAAAATTTAGGGTCCATACTAAAGAAATGAGACCTCCCACTTCCCAACGTCTTTTAAGAGGGTGAAATGCTGCTCCACATGCAGAGCTAAGATAATTCTGATGCTTCTTTGTTGAACATTTTCTAAGACAGGTACAGATTTTCTATAACATTTATACATGAAGGTAAGATAATGAATCTCCTATGCTCCACTAGACTCATCCAGTATGATTCATTATAGAACTCACATTTGCCCACGTATTATTATCTGGCTAGGAAGATAATGAAGGCTTGGGAAATGCTATTCTTCCCTACACTCAATGCTATGATTTTTAATAGTTATATAATTCACCAGAAGAATGCAGCCAAAAAAAATTACAGTACCACTCCCAGTTGGAAGTAGTAAAGAACTGCTAACTTGGGCAAAGTATGCACCTCATCCACCTTTACTATCTCAGAGAAGACTAACCTCTGCAAATAAGACTCCATTGGCCCGGTGTTTGCCTTGATTGTCTGGTGTCTCCTGTCAGAGGGGGTCTTCCCTGATGTCTTGAAGGAGGCATGGGTTGAGACTGCTTCTGAAAAAAATCATCATTGGACCCTGTCGTCAAGGTGAATTACCATCCCATCTCCAATCTTCCATTTTTGGGTAAGACTGTGAAGAAGGTGGTAACGCTTCAGCTCGAGGAGCATCTTGTGGCCCATGATTTATACAAGCCGCTCCAGTCTGGGTTCCTTGTGAGGCATAGCACAGAAACTGCATTAGTTCAGGTGCATAATGACCTCCTCAGGGCAAGAGATTGAGGGGAAGGGACAATTCTCATCCTCCTTGATCTCTCTTCAGCATTTGACATGGTGGACCATCGTGTGTTACTTGACCACCTAAGGGAATTCTGCAGACTCGCCGGCACTGTCATCTGCTGGTTTGAGTCTTTAATAACAGGAGCAAAGGGTAGTGATGGGGAGTTTCTTCTCCTCCCCAGTCTCCTATTGTGCGGAGTTCCCCAGGGTTCGGTCTTGTTGCCGATGTTGTTCACCATGTACATGCTGCCCCTGGGAGAGCTCATTAGGAAGTACAGCCTGGGTTTTCATTGCTATGCTGATGATACCCTAGTGTATCTTTCCTTTGCCCCAGAACATCTTGTGCAGTGGGAGTGCTCAACAGCTGCCTCACTGAGATCAATGACTGGATGGCTTCCAGCTGGTTGCAACTGAACCCTGATAAGACAGAGATGCTGGTGGTGAAGTTGAACACAGGGCATGATAGATTGGCCTCTGTTGCAGAGACAGGGCTTTTTCTTGGCTCTGTACCATTGATGGCCTCCTCTAGGGTGCGTAATCTGGTCATTATTCTTGACAGCGGATTGATGCTTGAGTTTCAGGCATCATCCGTTGTCTGTACTAGTTTCTATCATCTGAGGAATATCATCAAGATAAAACTCTTAGTTCTGCCTCTGGATCCCCCCACCTTGGTGCATGCCTTTGTGATGTCCAGGCTTGACTACTGTAATGCACTCTATCTTGGGGTCTCTGGGGGTATCCTTTGCCAACTGCAGCTGGTGCAGAATGCAGTGGCTAGGCTGTTGACAGAGCAGCCTAAGTACTGTCACATTACTCTGGTGCTGCGTCAACTGTACTGGCTACCGGTCAGGTGGAGGGTCCTCTTTAAGGTGGCCTTGTTCACCTTTAAGGCCTTACATGGCCTGTGCCCTGGTTACCTGAAGGACCTTCTTACACCTGCTGTCTTGGTCCGCTCCCTCTGCCCCTCCTCTAGGGACCTCCTTGCGATTCCCAGGACAAGGTTAAAAACAGCAGATGACAGAGCATTTAGTGTCCCACCCCTGTCCTGTGGAATTCTCTTTCTCCAGCTGTTAGAGAGGCCCCTTCTGTTGAGGTATTCAAGGCCTGCCTCAAGGCCTTCTTGTATAGTCTGGCCTTCCCAGACTGTGTCTTATAGCCTCACCCTGATTCCTGAATTTCATGCCTTAACTGGTCCATGGCTATTTTAAGCAGCTGTTGTGGTGGGTATTATTTATGAATTTTATAATAATTACTGTAATAGTGCACCACATGTTCTTGTATTTTTATGTTCAATACTGTGTTGTTCATATATATATATATATATATATATATATAATATTATTGAGTTTTGTATGAAATTTTAATATGTTCCATGCCCAGTGCCTCCAGGATGGGAGTTTATTTAAATAAAATGTGCCTTGCCTTGCCCTCACAAGATTGCAAAAGAGACACTTCCCTTCCAATCTTCTCAAAGGGAAAAACAGAAACCCCCCAGAAGATAGTGCAAAGTCTGCATGGCTCCTGGCCTTTGCCTCAAGTCTATATATTGATGCGTGCAATGTGCCCCTCCTCTGTGCACATCACCATGCTTTGGGATTCACCATACAGGGGCACATCGTGAGCAAAACAATGATGAGTTCTCTTCTGGTGAGTCAACATAAAAATGTGAATGTATATCGCTACCAGTAGAAATTAAAAATGTATGGTATGTATATAGGATTCATAAGGAAATAAAGGTAAATAATGTACAGTACTAAATGTGTTCAAAAACAAACAAGACGCTGCTTATAATGGAGATGTTTTTATTCACTCCTTATAACCAAAGTTGGAATATGAATTAACTGTTTTTCTCATCATTTCTGTTACTTGTAATGCAGTAATAAAATGTTATATTTTGTTATTGAACACTGTTCTGCCTCAATGTTTTGTCATTTTGTACATATTTCGAGCTTTTTTTATAAAACTAATATTGAAGTATGACAGTGTAAATAAATATCTTTCAAAAGATGTACAGAATGTGTGTACGACTACAGTGAAAATAACTCTGATAATTCAACATACCAAAACCAATCAACATTTCAGAGTAGAAAAAAAAAACATGTATACTGATTCAGAATACCGTTTATATGTAGTAATGTATTTTCCCCAATAATGCAGCAGTCCTATATAGTCAGGATGTAAAAGTTTCCAAAAATGTGTCACATGGCACTTATGACAAAAAGGTAAGATCTACCATCATAACATTTACAAAAAAAGTGATTTTGTAAAAAAAGGCCTATTGTATCACACTTATTATTGTATTTTATATGATGCTAAAACGTTTACCTCAAAACATTACCCACTTTTCTGCAGGCTATTTGAATACGTTTCTAAACATATGTAACATGACACATATACTACATTTATACAATTCACATGATCCATTACATACAACTTGGTACACAAGTCTGCAAACATGCCTGACCCACAGGTGCAAATTTGTCAAAAATGTGTTGGCAGTCTAAGGGTTAATACAGTCACAATATGGATTAGCATACTGACTTAGTATAGTCTAACTTATTTATTTTAGCAGTATCCCATGTATCATCACAACAGACTGGCTGCTTTAAATGTAGACATACATGAAGGGAATAAAAACTTGGACATAATAATACGCCCACTGCACACAGACCAGTCATTATCAGCTGTGATAAGGTTTGATGACTCTCACACCACTGACGATGTCCAGCAAGGACAAGGTTAAGATATTGATAAAAGGGGAAAATAAGGAGGTGACACAATCTACACAGTCCCCTTCTAAGCAAGTTGAAGAGGATAAAGATTGAACTTTAATGAGGGGCGGAGCAGCACGATGGCCACAGTGCTGCTCCGCTCCCTGCTACTGAATGAAACCCATGTTTTTTTAACTTATAGTCTCTGGTCATGTGCTTTCTTTTGCTTCTAAATCAATTTACTCACTAATTTCTCTGTCTTGAACAATGCATCCCCTACCATCTTCTCTACCCCTTGTTCTGCTCATATCTCTCTCTTTACCACTTCCACTTGCTCTCTATTCACCTATTCCTAATTACTCTCCCAACCCCAGTTACTACCTCCAATCCCCTACCCATATCCATGCTATCACTCCCTCCCTGCCATTTGAAATATGGTCTCACTCTACCACTATTCCTCATGTGGTTTTGATAACTGTGTCCACTTTCACTGCAGTTCTCCGCCTTCTTGTTCCTCACTCATCCACTCCCTTCTACTCAAAACTTCCAACCTCCTCAGCAGCCCCTTCAAAATCTTCCAAGCTCCACTTTTCATACTTGCCCTCCTCTTGCTCTGTGTTGGGGATATCTACCCCAACCCAGGCCCTATTGCCCCTTGCTCCTCTGGTGCCTCCTCCTCCTCCTCTACTACCTCCCCTCACTCTCTCTTCTCTCAGCCCTTCCAAAGGGCTTAAAGATCCTGTATCTAAACACCAGCCGCTTGTTGCAAAAAGTAGACGAGATACAGACCATGATGTGCTCTCTAAAACCAGAAATTCTAATCATCTCAGAAACTTGGCTAAATAGCAGTATCCCTGACCACTCTGTCTCCATTCCTGGCTACTTACTGCTAAGGCAAGACCAGGCTGGCAGGGGTGGTGGTGTGGCCATTTATGTCCTAGTCTCCATCCAATATTCAATCATCTACTCATCCTCCAATCCTGAGACCCATGATGCCCTAGCTATCCATGTGGCCCTCCCCTTCACTCTCCCAGTCTTCATAGCCAGCATATACTGCTGCCCAAATGTCCATCCTTCGGTCATGCTAGACCTTGCTCACTCTGAGGAATTATTCATCCTAGGCAACTTCAATATAAATTGGTTGTCACCTAAAAAACTACCAAAACTAAAAACAAAATCAGAGCCCTATACCTCTCCCAACTAATCTCTGAACCCACCCACCCAAACCACAAGACACAGCAACACTCCCTATTAGACTGTTCCCTTACCTCTCACCCCCAGCTCGTCATCACCTCTGGCATCCTCCCTGATGCTCTCAGTGACCATAACCCAGTATTCATAGTTAGGAAAGTTCACAGAACTAAATCACCACACAAAACCATACAACTGCACTCTTTCAAGTCTCTTGACCTCGAACCTCTCCAGAGTAACATTGCCACTTCTCACTGGTCCCCTCAACCTTCTTCCCTTTAGTTGATAAGGCCCTTGCCTACTTCAGAGAAATCTTTCTTGTAAACCGGAATGCCTTTGTCCCACTCAAACTAGATAAGAGGTAACCACTTACTTTGGATAACCCCTGAACTTCTGGCCTGTCTCAGGGCTAGAGACACAGCCTGGAAGTGTCATAAAGCTACCCAGCATCCTAGTGACCTCGTGAACTTCTGCATGCTCAGAAACACTTGCACAAGGGCTACAAGATTAGTCAAGTCCGAATATTTCAAATCTGCCTTCATCACCAACATAAATTCCCCTTCAAAGTTCCGGAAGGTGGTGCACACCCTATTTACCTCCTCATCTCACCCACTGCCCCGGCACTTAAAGTAAATAGCTCACTAATGTCTGACCCACCAGCTATAGCTGCAGAATTTAACTCCTACTATACCTCCTGCATCACTGAGCTACTGAAATCCCTCCCCACCCTCTGCCAGTGTGCCCCCTCCACCACTCTCCCACCTTCCCTTCTCTTTTGCCACTGTAACCCCAAACAATGTCTTAAGTGCCCTTCTTGCCATCAACCCCTCTAAAGGTGCCTCCCCTGATGGTCTTGACCCAAAACTCATCTCTCTGTCTGCTATGGCCATTGCCTACCCCCTCTCAATAATCCTAAATCTTTCATTGTCTACTGCCTCTGTCCCCTCTTCATGGAACATGCTGTGGTCCTCCCTCTACTCAAAGGGGGTGACCCCCCCATCCCCTGGCAACGATCGCCCTATTTTTCTCCTCCCTACCCTTGCCAAGCTCAAGAACACTGTCCTCTTCCCCACTCACCTTTTTTCTATCAGACACCTCCATTTTCACCCCTTTCCAATCTGGTTTCAGGAAAAAAACACTCAATCACAACCTCTCTCCTACTGCTCACAGACCCAGTCCTAACCGGGATGGACAATGGACAAATTACCTCTGCCATTTTTGTCAACCTGGCCAACGCCTTCAACACCGTCTCTCACTCCCTTCTCCTCAAGTCACTCTTAGTAGCTGGCCTATCTTCCTCCATCACAAACTGGGTCAAGGCCTACCTTATTGGTAGAACCCAATCAGTTAAGATCTTGGATGCCACTTCCTTTCCCCTCCCGATCAGCACTAGAGTCCCCCAGTACTCAGTATTAAAGCTCCCTCCTATCCTCCATCTTCTTAAATGACCTTCCCCTCTATTTGCTCCCTATCCTCTGCTATACATACATACATACATATGTATGTATGCCGATGATACATTCCTGTATGTATCTGGCTACTGTCCTGTTGAGGTTACAACCAGCTTGCAGCAAGACTTCAACAAGGTTCACCTCTGGTTTGCTAACCATAAATGTTTCCTCAACGCCAAAAAGACAGTCTCCATGGCCTTTGGCACAAGGTAGAGACTCTCTAGGCTTCTCTCCCCACCCACTTCTCACACCAGTGGGGACTTTAAGATTGGTGCCCTGTTCAGGAACCGTAGTTGCATCCCTCCTACGGCTAGGCATGAACTTGTTCAGAAAATGATACTGCCCTTTTTCGACTACTGTGACATAGTCTATGGTGCTGCCCTCAAGTCCTCCCTGGCCAGACTGGACACCCTCTTCAATTCATTCTGCCACTTTGCCCTGGGTGCCCCCCCCCCTTTGCACCCATCACTTTAATCTTTATTGTGCCCTATCCTTTCCTACAAATAGCCAACTCTCCCACTGTGCTAAATTCACCTCCAAGCACTGGTTGGGTGAGCTCCCTTCCTACCTCACGTCCTCCTTTTATAACACCCTCCCTTTCACCCTATTATTCCCTTAGATCAACAGACTCCTGTACCCTGGTTGTCCCCTGCAGATCCGTACCCCGGTCATCCCCCACAGATCCACACAAAAAAAAAAAGAAAAGAAAAAAAAAAGCCAGCCAATCTAGTTACTCTCTCTGCCTCCCAAAAATCTGGAATCCCCCCAATCCAGCACTCATCCTCTGCAAATTCCATCAGCTCTGCCCTCAATAATTACCTTTCATCTACCTGCTCCTACCATGTCCCTCCCTAATTCCTCTCTAAACCCTGGACAAGCCTCTACCCCACCTTCATTTTACCCTAGGGTGGGACTAGGGCTAGAAGACACTGGTGAATGATCTTTTCCAGGTAAGAAAAATTGTTACAGGTCCAGCATCCAGCATAGTGGATGGGGCACCTAGGTGTCAAATTTAAGAGATGGGTCAGGTAGGGAGAGGGTGGAGGATACCTCCAGTGGGACTGTGCACCCACTGCCAGTTTTTAACATCTGGGTCAGGCAGAAGGGGAGTAAACATCAGCTGTGGGATTGAACACCTGTCACCAGTTCTTATACTCATCCTCCATCTCCCAAATCTCTAGCCCTTCTCGCCTTCCCCCAATTGCTCCCCCTTACTGGCCTCCCTTGAGCTCACAGAATGTAAAGGGCCCTGAATGGTCTCCACAGGTCCCTTTCCTTATCCCCCCCCAAGGGGCTTGTATCTCATCTACTTCCTTCCCCCATCATCTTATAGCCTTATCCCTATCTCTCTGGTCCCCCCAGTCCCCTTGCAGGGTTCCTCGCATCCTGAAGGGGTCTCAAGGGGCACAACTCTTCCCCTCCCCACCTCACCCTTCCCTCCCTCCCCTCCCCTTTCTTTCATGTAAGCACTTGTTTACTTATTAACCTGGCACTTATTGTTCACCCTTTCTACATGTTATGCACAACACTGTTGTAACACTAACACCTGCCTTACAACTGTATGTTAATGTTGATCTTGTAAGTTGAATGTTTAATGTCTCATTCCAGTTGAACCCCTTCCCCTCCAGGTGGCACCGGAAGAAGAGTGACTTGTTGCCCAGTGTGCTTTCCTGGTGAAACATTTCAATGAATAAACAAACAAACACCACTATGAAACAGAGCTGGGGAATATGATCGAACAGGGTTCGAGGACCCTACACTATAGAAAAGGATTTTATTACATTCAGACCAGGTTCGAGATGGGTTCCTACATTATGGAAAAGGGATGGTGTTTGTTGTTGCACGGGACTGGATGGGGGGGGGCAGGCTGCTGTGCTCCTATGTGCAGTACAGCAGCCTGCTTGTGGGTGGCTGGGACTTGGGCATGGTTCCTCCTTGCCTAACTTTGTGCAGCACATTTCAGAGATGAAACCTAGAAACATAGACTTTGACGGCAGATAAGGACCACTTGGCCCACCCAGTCTGCCCATTTCCCTACCTACTGGATAAGCTGCAGATTCTAGTTAACCAACAGCCTACTTCCTGCAACACCCCACTACAATTGCCTTGTGTTTGTCCCATGCATGTTTGAATTCCCCCACTGTTTTAGACCCAACAACCTCCTCAGGAAGGCTGTTCCATGTATCCACCACTCTCTCTATGAAAAAAAAATTCCTCACATTACCCCTGAGCCATCCCCCACTCTATCTTTAAATTGTGCCCCCTTGTTCTTACACCTCTTTTTCTGAAAGATGCTACCCTCCTGGACTTTGTTGATTCCCTTGAGGTACTTAAACATTTCTATCATGTCCCCCCTGTCCCTCCTTTCATCAAGAGTAAACATATTAAGCGCTCTCAGTCTCTCTTCATATGGTTTCTGCTGCAGACCCTGCACCATTTTAGTTGCCCTCCTCTGAACTGCTTCCATCCTGTCTATGTCCTTGCATAGATGAGGTCTCCAAAACTGCACACAGTACTCCAGATAGGGTCTCGCCAACTGTCTGTATAGAGGGATAACCACTTCCCTTTTTCTACTTGTGATGCCCCTTCCTATGCATCCCAGTATTCCCCGGCTGTCCTTAGCGACTTGTCACATTGATTACCCACCTTTAGGTCATCTGATATGACTACCTCCAGTTCCCTTTCCATTTTTGTTGTTGTTAGTACCTCCCCTGCTATTGTGTACTCTTCTCCTGTGTTTTGTTTCCCAGGTACATTACTTTGCACTTCTTTGCATTGAATCTAAGTTGCCATATGTCTGACCATTCCTCCAACCTTGCTAAGTCCCTTCTCATCTTTTCTACCCCCTCTTGTGTATCAACTCTGTTACAGATCTTTGTGTCATCTGCAAAGAGGCATACCTTTCCCTCCAGACCCTCTGCAATGTCACCTATAAAGATGTTAAAGAGGACTGGACCTAGTACTGAGCCCTGAGGTACTCCACTAGTAACCCCACTTTCTTCGGAATGTGTTCCATGCACTATTACCTTCTGTGTCCTGTTGTGCAGCCAGTTTTCTACCCAGGCTACCACCCTGGGACCCACTCCCAGGCTGGCTAACTTGATTATTAATCTTTTGTGCGGGACTGTGTCAAATGCCTTGCTAAAGTCTAGGTAGGCCATATCCACAGCCCCTGCCTGTTCTATTACTTTGGTTACCCAGTCAAAGAAATCAATTAGATTCGTCTGACATGACCTTCCTGCTGTAAATCCATGCTGCTTTGGGTCCTGTGCCCCGCTGGCCTCTAGGTACTCAACAATTCTTTCTTTCAGAAGTGATTCCATCATTTTCCTACCACTGAGGTCAAACTTACAGGTCTGTAGTTTCCTGCTCCTGCCTTGCTCCCGCTTTTGTGAAGGGGAATCACATCTGCCCTCCTCCAGTCCTCAGGTACCGTTCCATCCTGCCATGATTTGTTAAAAAGCGTGGTCAGTGGTGTCACTAGGTCCTCCCTTAGTTCTTTTAGGATTTTGGGGTGAATCCCGTCAGGCCCCATTGCTTTGTCCACCTTGAGTTTTAGGAATTCTTTCGGGACTTTTCTTCTGTGAATGGACTGGTGTCAACCTCCCCCACCCAGAGTGCTTCTATTGTCTGGTTTAGGTAACTCCTCCTCATCTTCATTTGTGAATACTGAGCAAAAGTATTCATTCAGTATCTCTGCCATTTCACTGTCTCCCTCTGCCCACCTCCTCTCTCCTTTGTTAATCTTCGCTATCCCTCCCTTAACCTTTCTATGCTCCCTAATGTACCTATAAAAGGTTTTATCCTCCTTCTTAACTGAGTTGGCTATTTTTTCCTCGGTTTGGGCCTTTGCTAGTTTGACTGCCTTCCCCACTTCTTTCTGCTTTAATTGATATAGTTCTCTGTTATGCTCCTTCTGTGATTCCTTATACTTTTTGAATGCAGCCTTTTTCTCCTTAACCTTCCCTGCCACCTCTTTTGAGAACCATAGTGTTTTTTTACTCCGTTTTGTTTTCTTTATTTGTTTTACACAAAGGCTTGTTGGCTCTATGATGGCAGTTTTGAGTTTTCTCCATTGTTCTTCCACCCCTCCTTTTTGGTCATTTGCTAGTGCATTCTTCAGGTATTCACCCATTTTGCCAAAGTCAGCCCTTCTAAAGTCCAGTATCCTTGTTTTTGTATGGCTTATCTCCATGGTTGTGCTCATTGTGAAGCACACTGTGCAGTGGTCACTTGTTCCCAGATGTCTACTGACTTCAAATTTGTGATCCTCTCTCCATTTGAGAGTACCAGGTCTAGTATTGCTCCTCCCGAGTGGGTTCCAACACTAGCTGTCTAAGGCCTACCCCCTGCAGGGCATCGAGAATGACCCTGCTCTTGGATGTGGCTGCAGTACATGTTATCCAGTTAACATCTGGCATATTCAGGTCTCCCATCAACAGTATCTCCCCTTTTTCAGCCAGTTTGAGAATGTCCGCTATCATTTTGTTGTCCATTTCCTCCCCTTGAGACGGGGGTCTGTATACAACCCCTGTGCGGATTGTGATGCCATTTCCTGTCTCCAAGGTGACCTAGGGAGCTCTTGTCCTCCCCCTTTACTTTTTAGTTCTGTAGCTTTGATCCCTTCCCTTATGTATAAAGCTACTCCACCTCCTCTTTTACCTTCCCTGTCCCTTCTGTAGATTGTGTACCCTGGTATGTTGACATCCCAGTCATGGTTCTCGGTGTACCATGTTTCCATGACTGCCACAATGTCCAATTGTTCATCTTTCATCAGGACTACTAGCTCAGGAAGCTTGTTTCCCAGACTACAGGCATTGGTACCCATTGCCCTCCATTTAATGTTGGCTTTATGCTTTTTTCCCCCATCCCTGCTCTTATTGCCCTTGTCTATTTTTCCATTTACCCCTGTCCTGCCCTGTGTTGAGCTCTGTACCTCAGTGTTTACCTTACTACCTGCCATGTTTTGTGGGAGGAGGCTTGAAATGTTCTGCCTTTTATCAGCGCCTCCCCCCTTGGCTAGTTTAAAAGCTTGCCAAGGAAGCATTTAAACCTATCACCTAGGAGCTTGGTTCCCTTCGTGGACAGATGCAGACCATCATGCCAGCATAGACCTTTATCTCTCCAGGTGGACCCCCAGTCCCCAATGAAGCCAATGCCCTGTGCTCTGCACCAATTTTGCAACCATTCATTAAACTGCATGGTGTGCAGTACCCTAGCCTCACTCCTGCCATGGACTGGTAGCACCTCTGAGAAGGTTACCATGCTTACTACCCATCTGAGGCCCCTCCTCAACTCCACAAATTCATTCTGCACTGCACTGATCCCATGCCTAGCTAGGTCATTTGTCCCAAGGTGGACTATGATATATAGTTCCCTCTCCTGTGATGCTGCTTCTGCAATTCTGAGGATTTGCTTCCTGTCCCTCCAAGCCATGGCACCAGGTAGGCACCTTACTTCCTTCTCCTCTCCCTTCCCCAGTTTTACCCCCCCAACAATTGAGTCCCCTATCAGAAGTTGCTCTTCCCCTGTGGTGTCTCTTGCCACCCTTTTGTGGGTCTCCCTTGTGGATGTCCTCAGCATTCTTCTGGGTCTCCACTGAGGGTGCCATCATACAGGAACCTTGCTCTGCCAGAATGGCATATGATTTGTGTAGAGGTACAACTAGGGGGCTTCGCCTCTGGTCCACCACCCACACCCTCCCAGAACCCACTGTGGTCCAACTGCTCTTCATACTTAGCAACCTCTGAGGCAGTGGTTGTGGCAGTGGTGCTCTTTGGAAGGGGGGCCTCCTTAGTCCTTGCTAGTTCAGCCTGGAGGTGGGCAACCTCCTCCCTCAGAGCTGACAATTGCCTGCAAATAGGACAGCAACGCAGTTTCCAGAATGTCTCCCGGAAAACTGCTGCCCCACAGCCAGTGCATTGCACCACTCCCCACATGTCCCTCTCCCTTATAATATACAATATATAATATATATATATTATTTGTGGTGTGTACCTACCCTTTTTGCACTGTGCTGGGTTGTTAAGAATATGACAGCGGAGAGCTGTGCCACACATCTTTGCTGGATATGGGGATGTGCCACATAATCATGGGCATGCCCCTTCGAGATGCGCCACATACATTATTGCTGTGCTTTGGCACAGCCGGAGATGTGCGCTGCATCCTCTCCTTTTGAATAATCACGCTGTGGTGCATCTCCTTTAAAAATATTCCCCTCAGAGTGTAAGTAGCAGAGGTGGTGGCAGAAACAGCATCAGCTTCAGTTCTGTACAGTGCTGGAGATCATTCCAGAAGTGTCTCTGCGGCTAGCCAGAAGGGCAGCTGCAATGCAGAGAAATTTTCAAAAACAGGGTCACACCACCACACTGCAGTACTTAGGGAAGTATGTCAGGATACCACAGCAGCATGACAAAAAGAAAGTCGGTGACTATAGGCACTCAGTAAGTTTGAGACTTTGTTTATAGGTGTGGGGGGGAGTCAGAGAGGTTAATGGATGGTATTATGACCATTTAGGTGAAGTACCACATGGATGAAGTTAGCAGTGACTACATCCCAGCCCAAAACATTATCTGGACCACTGTGTTGGGCGTAGATAGCACAGCAGTTAAGTCTGGAGTCTTTTTTGACCCCATATTGTGATTAAGACAGGAGGAATTTTTAAATCCTGCCCAAAAGGGTGATTGTGAAGTGACTGAATTTGTTCTTTTTTTTTTTTTTGGGTGGTGGGGTAGGGCAGAAAAATTTGGGGTGAACAAAAAAGTTAAATTATGACAGTTGCCACCCAATGCCCCAGCAGCACTGCACACTCCCATGCTGGCAACCCAGGTTTGGAAGTGAGCACAGGAAACCAGCCTGTGGACCACTGAGAGTCAAGAAGGTGCTGCTGCACACAGCATTCCCAGACGAGAAGGGATGATGCCAAATCCCACCACTCTAGTGATCCCTGCAGTGGGCCAGGGAACCTCACAAGGGGTATGTTAGAATGCACAAGATCTAAAGGGGTGTGATCTAGCTCCAGCTTTGATATGATCACTGGGAGTAAAAGGACAGATCTCCCTCACTTGGCCGTGCCACTGGGGAAGGAGCAATCTGTGGGGGGGTCAGTTAAGTCCTAGGGATGGTGGGGGTTGGGGAGCCAGGAAGATGAAGGAGGCTGGAAGTGGGTTCCTCCCATCCCCCAAATAACATGACGAAGTGGGAAAAAAGGCAAAGTTATGAGTAAAAGTTTGAAACACATTCAGCCATTAACCCAAACTTACTTTGGGTGTTGGTTCAGTCGGCCACTACAGGGATTGGAGCTTCAGTCATGAAAGGAATGACTTCAAGGGACCCTTCTTAGGTAAAGGATGGGGGTGGGACTAGGGCAAGAAGACACTGGTGAATGCTCTTTTATAGGTAAGAAAAATTGTTACAGGTCCAGCATTGTGGATGGGGCACCCAGCTGTCAAATTTAAGAGATGGATCAGGTAGGGAGAGGGTGGAGGATACCTCCAGTGGGACTGTATACCCAACGCCAGTTTTTAACATATGGGTCAGGCAGAAGGGGCATAAACACCAGCAGTGGGACTGAGCACCTGTCACCAGTTCCTATGCTTGCTGGGTTAGGCAGGGAGGGGTATATGCATGGTTAAAGACCTGCCATCAGTTTGGTGTACTGGCTCAGTCAAGTAGGAGATACCAGCAAAAGGATGGAGCACCCACCACCGGTTTTGTTGAATGGTTGGTAGATGTCCACATGGTGGCCAGACAGGCAAGAACTGTGGTCACTCTGCAACATCTCTATCATTCTCTGAGAAACAAAGTACGTAACTGTAACACTAAAGTGGTAAGCGGTAAGTAGTATGTGGAAGTCAAAACAGGGAAAAGGTTTCAAGTAGGAATTAGGAGTTGCACAAGAAAACCCACTTCAACCTTGGATTTTCCAGCCTTGTGACTGGGCAAGGATAAAAAAGGTAGAAAGTCAGCAGAATTAGGGAGGACAGTCAGTATTCTGAAGCCAATATAGGTGAAGGGAGGGTGCATCTCTTAAAGGTAAGGCAACTTATTTAAGTGGAGCCCAATCCCAGAGGCTCTGGGTGCCTTACATAGACAAGACAAGCAAGTAAAACGTACAAGACTGCACGAGAGTTCTATAGAACAATTTCAACAACAAAAACATTTAAATAAATAAGCTATTTCAAAAACCAGCTGCATTCAGACTGGGAACGCATCCTTAAAAAGATAGACCCACTTTAAATACCTCCACCGAGGGTGCCTCCCTCAACAAAATCGGGGACGTGAGTCCCAGAGGGCCGGGCCAGCCACCTCAAACAAGTGGTCACCTGAGGTTTTCAGCCTGGCCCTCAGAATTGCTAGTAGGTCCTCAGTGGAGAAGCAGATGGATCGGACTGGTACTGTAGGTGTAAGGAGATCAGTCAGGTAGCTAGGGCCTGAGCCATATAGGTGAGCAAGCCCACATTGAAGGTGATCCTCCACCTGACAGGCAGCCAGTGCAGGTTTCACAGGACTGGGGTCACATGACAAGACTTGCTGCATTCTGCACTAGCTGCAGTTAGTGGAGGTTCCCTCCACTGATCCCAAAAGAGTTGCAGTAGTCCAGCCTGGATGTAATAATGGCATGTATCTGTGAGGTGAGAGCAGGTTCTCAGGCAGAACTGGGGGATTTAAATTTAAAGCCCTCTCACAGCACAGACTGGTACAATACATTTGCATGCTTTGTGAGCAAACATAGAAATGAGAAACTATGTATGCTATGTTACCACAGTATTGACTCACTGCTGGGTAAGAAAGGCTAATGTTTAAACTCAGGGTGGAGTTTTTGTTATGAATCAGCAGGAAGCACTTTTTGATCCTATTTAGTAATTAGTTCTTTGGGATGGCAGGCTAGGTGCGTTAAGACCTTATCACCAAGGTCAACTGGAAATCATAGTTGGGTCATATGCAGTTATGTTATTTCACAACCCAGTAGTTGGTTAACTCCAACAGTTGGTTATTTTTTCTTTATGTTGGTCAACTGGTCACGTCTTGACAGGGGGATCAGAGGGTCTGGCACAATGAATCCCCATGAAGTTTTATTACCCTTTATTTTCAGTCTAGATGGCACATGTTGCAAGAGTCTTACTATACCATAAACCTTTCCCACCCTCACCTTCAGTGAAAACTAAACAAAATGAGACTTCACCTATTTAAAGAAGTCAAATTATGGGATCCTATATGCTTGTACTACTTGGTCTCTGCTCACCTGCATACTCTTCCCCTGAAGCCATCTACTGATCCAACCATTTACCCATCTCCTTTTCAACCAAGATCACCCATCTCAACCAGGATCACCCATCAACTAGATGAAAGTCTACAGGGATATTCCTATATGCTCAGTGTAGTCATTTCATAATCATTCCCTCTGGCAGGCAACACCCAGTCACAGGAATCGTAGGGGGTTATGCCTTACCCACCACTAGTGATTGCGATTTCCAGTTCTACACCAACACCCAGCAATAAGTTTCATCATGACAAGATTTGACAGTTGCAACTAGTTGATGCTTGGTGCCAATTTTAAAATGCTGTACATATATCAACATCTGCAGATGTGTTAAAGATGGCACTGTACAGAAACAGTACTGCACATGTCCATTTCAAAAGCCCTCAAGTCTGTGGGTTCTAGCAGTCCTACTGCAAGAAACCAAGCAAGAGCTAAGTGATACCATTGTCTATTTTGATGATTCTTCATGTAAGATATGGATTATTTGCAGACATTTCAGTGGGCACCAAGAGCAAAATCAGTTTGTTTGCTGATGACACCAAGATGAGAGCAGTGGTGGATGACCTAGGGGGATGGCAAGGGTTGCAGGAGGATCTGTCAAAGTTAGAGACCTGGTCGGACACCTGGCAACTGGGGTTCAATGCCAAAAAATGCAAAGTGCTACATTTTGATGCAAAAAAAACCAAGGAGAAACTACCAACTGGGGGTGTGCAGTTAGCTGTGACTGAGGAAGAGAAGGATCGGGGGTGCTCATTACAGGAGCAATGAAAAAAAATCAGCAAAATGTAGAAAAGTGGTTGCTAAGGCCAACAGAATTCTGGGTTGTATTGCTAGGGGTATATCCTCAAGTGAGGGGAGGGAGTGAGTCTGCCATTGTATATATAGCTGGTTAGACCACACCTGGAGCACTGGGTGCAGTACTGGTGCCCATGCCTGAAGGGCATTAAGTTATTGGAGGGCATGCAGCGCAAGACAACAAAGATGATACATGGTCTGGGGGACTTACCTTATGAGAGTAGGCCTAGGGAATTGAACATTTGCTCACTGAAGGAGAGGGAAGAGGGGATAGGATTTAAACATTCAAGTACATGAAAGAAATAAATAAGTCCTGTACCGGGGAAAGAATAGTTACGTAGGAACTTACCGTAACAGTAGAACTTCGAGAGAGGTTCCTTCAGTAGGTCATCACATATAGGACTGGCGCCACCTGGCATCAGGCCACACAGCAGACTTTTCTAGCAATCCCTGACAGGGGACCGCCCATCCGACATCATGTGACTGACAGTATATAGCGGGTGGTCCCCACGCCTGCCCTCCAGTTCTCCCGCCAGAGCCAGGAAGAGGCCTGACAGCAGAAGTGAACAGGATTTGGAGTCCCTGTAAAAACACAAAATGAGGGGAAGGAGGAAGGGAAAATTATGACCTACTGAAGGAACCTCTCCCGAAGATCTACTGTAACAGTAAGTTCCTACATAACTGTACTATCTTACTTCGAGAGGGTTTCTTCAGTAGGTCATCACATATAGGACAGAGTCCCAAGCAGTCCCTCCAAAGTGAGACTGAGAGAAACTAGAAAGGAGGAGGAGGAGGAGAATAACTCCAACAGAAAAACTGGAATCTAGGATGGACCCAGCCTACGACAGAAGGCCCTGTAGCACAGCGAGGTTGAAACTAGCCCTCCGTCTAGAAGCAATGTCCAGACTGTAGTGTTTAGCAAAGGTAAAGACAGAACTCCAAGTGCCTACAGCACAGATATCAGCCGCAGAGACATTTCGCAAAAAAGCAGTGGAAGCAGCCATGTCCCTAGTAGAATGACCCCTTATAGTACCCGACAAAGGTTTTTCATACTTTTGGTAACAATACCTAATGCAATTGCCTAGCCATTTAGAAAGGCCCTGCTTAAAAAATGGTTTCCTCCTTGCTCTGGGGGCAAAAGATTCAAAAAGCTGATCACAGCTATGGAATTCTTTAGTCCAGTGAGTGCGACACCGAAGGATCCAATGTACATCCATGGTATGGAGGAGTGCCTCGCCTCTATGAGAGGGGGACAGATAGTACACAGGAAACTCTATTGATTGGTTCAGCATGGCTTCTGATACCTTGGGAAGAAATTTCAGATTAGTTCTGAGGACCGCCCAGTCCTTATGGAAAATAAGATAGGGTTTCTTGCAAACCAGAGCGTGAAGCTCTGAAATCCTCCGGACTGATGTAATGGCAACCAGAAACAATGTCCTCCAGGAAAGGAAGCACAAGTCACAGCTCATAGCCGGCTCAAAAGGAGGAAGGGTGAGTTTTTCCAAATAGAAGTTTAAATCCCAAGGTGGAGTTGGGCTGCAGATGTGGAGTTTCAGATGGAGAATCCCTTTCAGAAAGGTTTTAGAGACTTCCAACTGAGCCACGGGTTTACCATCCACTCGCTCGTGGTACGCCAAAAGGTGGACCATCAACGATGAATATGAAAGACTGGAGTCCGACAGATGAAGGAGGTACTCCATGACTTGAGGAGAGGGGCAGAACATAAGAAAGGGTTCCAACCCTTGGCAGTCGCCCAGATGGAAAACTGTTTTCACTTCATGGCATAAGTGGATCGAGTGGAGGGTTTTCTGGCCTTGATGAGGATTTGAGTGACCTGGGAGGAGACCCCAAAGTGAGAGATCACTATGTAAGCAGGAGCGATGCATGAAGGTGCAGAGTTCTGAGCCCAGAGCCCCGGATGTAATAGTCGACCTTGGTCCTGAGTCAGGAGGTCATGAGTCACTGGAAGTGGAACCGGTGGTTCCCTGGAAAGCTGTTGCAGCAGCGGAACCAAATCTGTCTCAGCCAGAGAGGAGTGATGAGAATCATCTTTGCCTTCGCTGCTTGAAGTTTGAGAAGGACCCTCTGGAGAATGGGAAATTGAGGGAAGGCATACAAAAATTTCCCAGTCCAAAGGAGAGACAGTGTGTCATGCCAGAAAGCACCATGCCCTGGAATGAGCGAGCAAAAACTGGGAAGTTATATATTGTATTTGGAGGTGAAAAGGTCGATTTCCAGATGTCCCCAATGTAGGAAGTTGGATTCTGCCACTTACTGATGTAATTCCTACTCATGAGTTAGGCTCAGATCTGCTGAGACTGTCTGCTAGGACATTTAGGACACCTGGTATGTGCACGGCAATGAGGGCCAGATTGTGCTGGACCACCCAGTTCCACACCCGCATCACCTCCCTGCACAAAGGGTATGAGCGGGTTCCTCCTTGTTTGTTGCAGTACCAAACTACTGACATGTTGTCAGTTTGTACCAGCAGTGATCCATTGGGAAGGAGGATATGGAAAGTCTGTAAGGCATACAGGACAGCCCTTATCTCCAGAACGTTGATATGTAACGTAGTCTCCAAGCTGGACCACAGTCCTTGGGCTTGGTACTCCCCTAGATGTGCTCCCCATCCCAAGTCGAGGCATCTGTGGTTAGGGTTGATATGGGGGTTGGGTTCCAGAAGGGAAGACCCAAAGAAAGATTGCAGAGATCCCTCCACCAAAGCAATTCCTTCCGAACTGCTGAAGAGACCAGTACCAGATGGTCCAGGTTGTCCAGGAGTTGATCCCACTGCATGCACAAGGACCAATGGGTTACTGTCATGTGGAGCCTTGCGAGGAGAATAGTGGTGATGGAGGCTGCCATCAGACCAAGAAGGCGAAGGATCTCCCGGGCCAGGATGGTTCCTGGAAGAAGCTACACAGGAAGCTTGATGGATCAGCATCTCCACCCTGTCTGGAGGGAAATAGGCTCTGCAATGGACGGTATCCAGTACTGCTCCAATTAACTGAAGTTTCTCAGCTGGGGTCATGGAGGACTTGGGAATACTGACAGTAATCCCTAGTCTGTTGAAAAGTTCCAAAGTGAAAGAAAGCCTCCAGTAAAGAGTCCCAGGATGGGGCTCAAATCAGCCAGTTGTCCAGGTAAGGGAAAATCACAACACCCCTGCGGCATAAGAAAGCCCTTAGTAAACACTTGGGGTGCCGATGACAGACCAAAGGGGAGCACCCAGCATTGGAAGTGTTCCCCCTGGAACTAAAACCACAGGAATTGGTAGTGGCTGGGGAAGATGGGGATATACAGGTAAGTATCCTGCATGTCCAGAGTGCATAACCAAAGATTCTCCAGAAGGAGTGGAAGGAGGCTCTGGAGTGTAAGCATTCGAAATTTATTTTACTTGACAAACTGGTTTAGGTTGCTTAAGTCGAGGATGGGTATGAAATCCTGTCTTTTTTGGAACCAGGAAAAAAATGAGAGTAAAACCCCCTTCCCCTTTGTAGGTGGGGAACATGCTCTATTGCTTCCTTGAGCAAGAGACTGTTCACCTCTTCTTGGACGAGAAGAGCCTGATCCCTTGAATAGGAGCATCTTTTTGGTGGAGTTTCTGGAGGAAAGTCAAGAAACTCTCATGTGTCCAACGGACACTAGCTGCAGGACCCATTCGCCTGAGGTAAGGTTATTGCGATGGCCTCTCCCCTGCTCCCCTGTTGAAGACTGAGGAGACAGTGGGGATAGGAAATCAGATGGCTGGACATTCAGGAGGGCCCCCTGCATGTCTCTGGTTCTTGGAGGCAGGAGGGGTGGCTGTACCTGTGGCCTTACACTTTCCCTGGCGACGTGCCAGGGCTTGCTTTCTCTGCCTCCAGGTCCTTTTCCATAAGGGCTGCTGTCACTGGTTTCCCGAACAGTACATGGACCTCATTGACCTGAGGGCAAGACCTCTGTCCTGCAGGTCAGTGATAATGTCCCTGGTGTCCCCACCAAAGAGTGCAGAGCCCCTAAAGGAGGAATCTTGAATCACCAACTGAACTTCAATAGCAGATCCTGAAAGGTGAAGCTAGAAGTGCCGTCTGAGGGCAATGGCAGTTGCCAAGGTGTGAGCCACAGAATCAGAGTTATATGTGGTCCACAAAGCATGCCTGCAAGAAAGTTTGGAGAGGCAAAGATCCTTGACAAGCTCCTCTTTCAAACTCAAGGATTCCATGGTCTGGACCTGAGCTTCCAACCTGGCCAAGGTAGATTTCTGCTGAGACACCATATGGGCCACATTGTTAAGGGATCAGATAGCGCATGTGGCTGAAGCATAAATGTTTATCCCGAACTGGTCCATCTGCCTCGACTCTGTCCGGAGGAGAGATGCTCAAGCGCTTAGGTGCAGCGGAGCGGTCATGAGCAGCAGAAATAACAGAGTTGGCCTTAGGGTGTGCTTTCAAGAATGGGGCATCCTTCAACACCCGGTAAAGCCTGTCCACCCTCTTGGGGACAGCAGGGAGTGAATGAGGCATCTGCCAGATGATAAAAGTGAGGTCCTGATGAGGTCCAATCCATGGAGGAATGGGGACCGGAGACAGAGACTCCATAAAAGAAATCCTTCATGGACCTCAGAAGGTTCGAGAAGGCAGGGTCCTCTGGTGGGGATTTCAGGGAAACCTTGCATGCAAGGCCCTCAGGCTCCTCTAGGATATCCTCCACAGAATCGTCATCATCATCCCCTTCATCAGGATGGTGTCAGATATCAGGAAAAGTGATGTCCTGACAAGCCTACCCTGAAACATGCACCGTAGCCACTGAAGAATTACCCAGAGACCATAGGAGATGGAGTCTTGTCTCCAGGTCTGACACCAACTCCAGCCAAGTCCCCTGCCATCAAGACTGGACTAGGGTCTTGAAGTCCAGTGTAACCAGAGGAGGTGAAGGGGATAGCGGAGGAGGCGGTATTACTGGTGGATGTGCGTAATGGTAACCCTGGAATCCCTGGTAATGAGGGTAGGGATTGAACACAGGGTAAAACTGTCCATAGTGGCTCCAATCCAGAGGGGGCCAGCTGTGTAGTGGTCCCCAGGGGAAACCCAATGTGTAATGGGGGGCAGTTTGGGGTCTAGAGTAGATACCTGTCATCAGATCTGGTGGAGGGGGTACCCACGTCAGACCTGCCGTGGTATAGATAGGCTGGGGATCCTGCGTCGGGACAGCCCACATCAGGGGAACCGACGTCGGAATTGGCACCACCTGATCCAGTGCCGGGGCTAGCGTCGGAGCTGGATGAAGGGGCCCTGATGGCAGGACTGGATCTGGCGTCTGGCTCAGTGATTGTGGCTGATCGCTGTCCTGGCTGAGAAACCATCATCTGACATCTGGTGTCAAAGCAGTATTCATTGGGCCCACTGGCAGGATCTTGGCCAGAATTGGCTACATCAGGATCCCACCCAGAGGAGGAGGAGGAGGAGGAGAAGGAGCCTCCATTGGTAGGCCAGCCGGCCAAGCAGGAGCCTTCTTTCCCTCAACCCCAAAGGGAGAGCATGGGGTAGACCCTGCAGATTCAACTAAGTCGAGGAGTTCTCTGCTGTTTTTGCTGGAGGTACCCACTGGAGAAGGGGAGGGTATGGGCGAGGGGGGAGAGGGGCCATCTCCCTCTGGTTCCACCAGATATTGGGTGAGACACCATTAGGCCTTGACAGGGGAACTCCCCCCAAGCAGCCGTCTGGGATGGGCGTCTTAGCAGGTGGCATTAGAGCCCCAGACGGCTTATCGATGGATGATGGGTGGGTCCCCTCAGGCTGGGGAGCCAGCTTACCAGCTGCCGCGTGGTCCCTGGAGGAGCCAGGGGCCACTTATTGGCTGGCGCAGTGTGATCATCGGAGGGGCTGATGACAAACTGACCCGCTATGGCCTCAGACTTACCATCTGATTTTCTGGGTGTCAGCCGGGCCTTGCTCATCGACTGGGCCTTGCTCATCGAGGGCCGCGTGTCATCCACGGAGCATTCCCACTCCCGAGGTTTCTCCTTGTGCTTCTTCAATGGAGAAGATTTCTGCTGAGGACTCTCTTAAAATAGATCCATCTTCTGCTCAAGAGAAGCCAAGCGGGCTTTCAAGAGAGATGGGCATCCAAACCCTGCCATCTCCTTTTCTTGGTGGCCTGGTTAAAGGTCTGGCACTCCAGACAGGAGGAGACAGGGTGGTTCGGGCCCAGACAGAGGACACACTTCAGATGACAGTCCTTATGTGGAATTTGCATGCCACAGGATGAGAACTTCTTGGTCGAAGACATCAATGTAAACATACGAAAAAGAACATTTTTGGCGAAGGAAAATCTGACACAGGACACTTTCACGACGATCGCTATATGGAAGTCAGCAATGCGACGGACACGAGGAGATGGCAGGAAAGAACTGGAGGGTGGGCATGGGGACTGCCCACTATATACTGTCACACTGATATTAGTCATGTGACATCAGGTGGGCGGTCCCCCATCAGGGATTGCTAGAAAAGTCTGCCGTGCAGCCCAACGCCAGATGGCGCCAGTCCTATATGTGATGACCTACTGAAGGAACCCTCTCGAAGTAAGATCTTTTCAAACTAAGGACAGGGAGGGACACCCGAGGCCATGATATGAGATTAGGGGGCAGTCAAGAGGAAGATAAGACACATTAAATAACAAAGAGGGTGGTGGCTGGGTGGAACACGTTACTAGCAGAAGTGGTATCCAATAGAACAGTGGATAGCTAGGGAGGGAGGGGCAGCTGCAGAATAAGGGCTGCTAGCTGCACAATTGAGCAGACTTGGTAGACCACAAGGCCTTTTCCTGGTGGCAATTTTCATATGTTCATATTGACATGACCAATACATAAGGAACCCCAATGCTGGGCACAACTGTGACAAGACAATATAGTTCAGAACTTATCTGGCAGAATTTATCAGGATTTGTCACCTTATGGTCAGAACGTTCCAGACCAAAGATGTATAGTAATGTAATGTAGTCTGGCTGGCTCTGCCCCCAAGGTCATGATCCTTGGTGAAGTCACAGCCTGCAGGGGGATACACTGAAGTTTCTTTCAGTGTTACTTTATAGGATCACAATCTAATGCAATGGCTATTACTCAAACATTACGCAGGAAATCAACATCTGCAGCTCACTTTTATCCTGATGGACAGCTCTGTATCACTCCCATTGTTACTTGAACACCAAGGCTGACAGCGCAGGCAAATAAACGTAACCTATCACCCTACTGAATGTATTACCCAATGATCATACCTCTCTACCCATCATAACTGTACCAAACTGCATTACCTGGCCTATACTGTGCTACCCATACCCTGTAACCTTCCAGGTTGTGCCTGAAATTAGGCAATGTATGCCTAGTGCACCCCACCCGGTAAACAAAAAGTACAATTCCTAGGTGGTCTTCACTACTGTTGCAATGTAAGGTCTGTCTTATGTCCATGCCCTAAATAAGCATAGCTCAAATATTGTTACACTCAGTTACTGGAGTTGGAATGTGGGCTTCAGTCCACACTGTAAAAGTCTTGGCCCCAAACTTCAGAAATGAGGCTTGTTCAGTAGGTGCCATTTTGGAAGATTATCCAAGTTGGTTAGGGAGCACTGGCTGAAAGTACACTTTGTGCTACAAAACACGGGCATCACCATCTTGGATACCATGTTGCCTTTGCTGGCTTAACCATAGCGATAAATTAGAAAAATCCTCAGTCAGAAAAATTATATTCCTGAACCAGTGAGACACATGCATACCTGTAATCTGGTAGCTCGCAACTCACAACTCCTGGAGGAAAGTTACTTGTATCCACAGGAAGGTGCTCTTCATTCACTGTCCAGCCACTGAAGTCACTTACATGAAAGAGATAAAAAACAGGTCTGCTTAGCAAACTACTATCCATGTTAATTGGAACCCATCACCACATCATATGTTCTCTACAATCTGCATCCACAAGCTGAAATAAGCAAAAAGTGAACCACTGCATCCCAGGTTCTAATCCGACCCAAGTCAACTTCCTGTGCTTTAGGCTGCTCAGTAGAAAAATATACACACACACACACACACACACACACACACACATATATACACCCCCCACCCAACAACACACGTATTCTCTAGTAAATGAACATCTGAAACATCTTATTTATGAAAACACATGCTGAACTGTAAGAGGCAATGACTTCTGGCGAGGTCATCCTCAAGACAGCAGTTTGAGGACCATGCTGGAACACCAACCCTTAAAGAAAAGCCATTTTAGTCTCTTCAAAATTATAGCCAGTCATAGGGGATCTTGGTTTTCATAATTGCAAGGTGGAGCAGAGGCAAATCTGGATCAGAGGTAGACGATGGGAATACAACAAGAAGGCTATGACAGTGAGCAATTCCAGGCATCAGCAGATTCCTCAAGGTTCGGCCATCACAAAGCTACCAAGCAGTCCTGTCAAAAATGGAAACAGCTACCAAACAAGTCAACAAGAATTTGGATTTCCCAATTTCTGATTTCCACAACTTCTGACAAGAGGCAAGAAACACTGCTGTAGCCATGAGAACAGACATCTCAAAGCTTGAGACGGGCCGATGACTATGTGGCCCAGTTTACCGAGATGGACCAGCAGGTGAACACTGGAAACTGCCCTCCTTCAGCTGTACTCCATCATCTGCTGTCTCGAGGCTCAGATGGAAGATGCTAAGAGTCAGAACCGGCTGATCAACCTTTGCCTCCATGGCATCCCTCAAGAGTGAAGAGGGCTCAGCTTTGGTCCCTCATCTTCAGCGCTTCTTGCACTTGGCTCTGGACCTCCCATCACCCTGCACACTGGAAACAGAGGAGGCACACCAGACATTGGGCCCCCAACTGATAGCACCAGATACCTATCTGAGATCATTGCCCAGTTCCTATGCTACAATGATAAACAGGGCATGTTGCTGAAAGCGTGGAAGGCCAAAACTGTTTTGTACAAAATCCATAGTGTATTTGGTTATTCCGCTTCTCTCCAAGCGAGGCACAAAAGTACATCTTCCCACTTTTAAAGACACTCCAAGCTCACGGTATTAAGTTTGTACATTCCTTACTAGGGAAAGCTCTAAATGTACAATATTGCCTCTGAAGCCTGTGATGCCCAGATTGCTAATGGTCTGCTGGGTTCCCAGAATAGTGAGAAGATCTGAGATATCTGCCTCCCTCGCATTCAAGACTGCATGACAAGCATGGAACATGGTGGAGGCAAAGCAGCAAGTGCCCGTGACACTCAAATGGCAACTGTGGCACTCCCAGCTGGCAACCACCTCAACAGATGCTTGCACCAGACTCTGCTCTGGTAGGTTTTATGTGACCTGAAACTGATCTGGGGCATCCTGCCGAGGTAAGCCAGGCTGCTCAATAAGACGGGGGGGCATTTCTGTTGTACTGGGTGTATAGGTTAATGTAAGGGGTACTAGTAATAGTAAATTGAGTCCACTCTGAAGAAAGGGGAGTTACTAGTGGGGCACCGCAGGGTTCTGTACTGGTTCTGGTCCTTTTTAATGTCTTTATAAGTGACAATGCAGAGGGACTGGAAGGAAAAGTATGCCCCTTTGCAGACAACACAGGTCTGCAATAGGGTTGATACACGAGGGTGGGGGGTGAGGGTGGAAAGGATGAGATGGGACTTGACAAGGTTGGAGAAATGGTCAGAAGTATGGCAGCTTGGATTCAATGCAAAGATGTGCAAAGCAATGCACCTGGGAAACAAAAACCCAGGGGAAGAGTACACAATGGGGTTGGGGGAGTGTAGTAACAAAACATAAAAATGGAAAAGGGACCTGGGGGTAGTCATATCAAATGACCTAAAGGTTAGCAAGCAATATAAGAAGGCAGTAGGGATTGCTGGGGGGATACTGGAATGTATAAAGGGAGGCATCACCAGTAGAAAACAGGAAGTTGTTATCCCTCTGTACAGACAGTTGGTGAGACCCCATCTGGAGTACTGCATGCAGTTCTGGAGACCCCATCTCCACAAGGACAGACAGGATGGAGGCAATTCAGAGGAGAGCAACTAAAATGGTACAGGGTCTGTAACAGAAGCCATATGAGGAGAGACTAAAGGAGCTTAATATGTATGCCGTTGAGGAAAGGAGGGAGAGGGAGAAGTGATAGAAACTTCTAAAATACCTCAAGAGAATCAACAAAGTCCAAGAGGGTAGCATCTTTCAGAAAAAAAAATGTGCAAGAACAATGGGACACAATTTAAAGATAGAAGGGAGATGGCTCAGGGGCAATGTGAGGAAGTATTTTCCACAGAGGGTGGTGGACGTGTGGAACAGCCTTCCTGAGGAGGTTGTAGGGTCAAAAACAGTGGGGGGAATTCAAGAATGCATGGGATAGACATAAGGCAATTCTTGTTTGGGGCAAGAAGAAATAGGCTGCTGGTTAACTAGGATCTGCATCTTATGCGGTAGATAGGGAAATTGGCAGACTTGGTGAGCCAAATAATCCTTATCTGTCAAAGTTTATGTTTCTATGTACTGAGGCCTCCCGGAACTGTGGGATGGATCCTCTGAGAGCCCTGGGTGGCTCTATCAGAGTTAGGCCTATTCTGGCACCTGCTTCTCCCCCCCCCCACCAGCACACCTACTTAGCAGCAGCAGTACCACAGAACTTTGGTAAATGCATGGAAAGCATTAAAGGTGCAGGGTGAAGGCCGGCCCAAGAGATAGGACTTGGTACTGGGCCTTCGAATGGCACACCTTGCAACTGATGACGTAGAAACAGCATGCTCTGGTGGTGAAGAGAGAAGGCAGTGTCTCCCTTACAGTCTCAAACAGCTGAAGCTGTGAGACACTCAATCCACAGTGAGCACTTCTGTATTCACCTATAACTAGTTCCAACATTGCCTGCTGGTAAACCCACAAGTTGCCATGCTGAAGCCATGTATTTCTCTACCTGATGTTTAAAGATTGCTGTGGGGGTTCCGTGGATGGAGAGGGATCTTGCAGCTTCTGGACAACTGTGGGGGTGGTGGGCATGGGCACTGTGCATGAGGTCATGCAGAGGGGCAGCTTATTGTTGCATTTACTTTGGCCCATCAGTTCCCTATATGGACAATGCTACCAACTGTGACCCTCCCCAAGTCAGTTGGACTGGTATACTCTGAATTCTAGACAAGTCCATAGCCCCAAACCTGAGCACTTCTGGTCCACCGGCCCTGGTAGGCCTTACTGGCAGAGCCAAGGGGTGGGTTACAGATACAGACACACTGGACGTGTACCCAGTCACTACGGGCTATAACTAGTTGTAACTGCCATCCCACAAGCTACTGAGTCCTTGTTACCATCCCCTACTTCCCCCCTTCTATTATTTGTTTATGCTCCCGGAGCCTGGCAGGCTGTGATGGCCCTCCCTCCGAAGGACTAATCCTCTGGCCCTGCGTGTCCCTGCTCATGCTGACCCCCTCAGTATTTCCCCCACGGTGGGGCCAGGGAGGAGAGTGCCAGCTTTCTCACCCCCAGCCCCCAGAGCACAATCAACAAGTGGCACAGGAATGCAAAGCCATCATGGAGCCTGCCAGCTCCCCATTTCCTCCCTTCCCTTCCCACTGTGAGGACGCTGGTACCTGCCTCTTGACCCATACTGCCCTCAGGCTACAGCCAGAGGGCAGTCAATGACTGGGACAAGTCCCCCCCAAGACAGGAGAGCAGTTCTCTGGACAGTTGATCCTCCTCACCCCCGCCAACCTGGGCTCCTTCCTGAACCCGGGTTGCCGGCGTGGTGAGAGGTGTAGTGGCCAGCACCTCAACCTCCAGCGCAACCAGGCCAGCTTGCATTCTCCTACTTGAGAGGATTCCAGCCCTTCAGAAGTGCAAGCTGCTGCCTTCACTACTTGATGAGGAGCTCTCTCACTGCACAGACAAAGTGGGAGGAACCATGCAACCTCCATTTATTAGTACAGGATATTAAGCCACAAACTGCCTTCCTGGCCACCAGGTTGCTGGACTTTCCACAGTTTTATGAAGGTTGCTTTGACTCCTCATAAGGTGACATTGATTCCAACTTCCCTATTCCATAGAGTGGTAACACTACAGAGGAAGAGATAGCCCACCAGTGCAGAGAGCCCCCTCAGGATTCCCACCTTGGAATCCCACCACTACCCTCCTTTATTGGATGCCCTGTTGGCATCCAAATCAGTTTTATTATTTTGAGGTTCTACATTAAAGGTTTTAATAAGTAAACAGTCCTTAAAGGTGATCTACCATTGAACAGGCAGCCAGTGCAGTCCACACAGCACAGGCACAATATGGCTGGTTCTAGATGTTCCTGTCAATAGCCTGGCTGCTGCATTCTGCACTAGCTGCAAGTGGTGGATATCAACCCCAGGAAGCCCTAGGTAGAGGTCATTGCAATGATCAAGGCAAGTGGTGGCAAAGGCATGGACCAGTGTTGGTAGGTCATCCAGAGGAACCAGGTATTTCACCCGGGTAATATTTCTCAGATGGTAAAAGGAGGATTTGACAACTGCTGATATCTGAGATTTCAGGGTCAGGTCATTGTCAAAAATAACACCCAAGTTACGCACCTGGTCTGAGGTAGTGAGCTTGATGCCATCAAGCCATAAGTCTGACGCCTGCTGAGCCCCCAAACCTGCCTCTGGATGACCCGGGTCCACAACCAACACTTCCATTTGTCTGGCTTCAGTCTCAGCAAGCTGGTGCTCATCCAATCCTTGATCTCAGGCAAAGTGGGAGGAACCATGCAGCCTCCATTTATTGGTACTGGATATTAAGCTGTAAACTGCATTCCTGGCCAGCTTGCTGGGCTTTCTGCAATTTTGTGAAGGCTGCTTCAACTCCCCATAAGATGACATTGATGACAACTTCCCTATTCCATATAATGGTAACACTACTGAGGCCTCTCCTTAAGCAGGAAAGATAGCCCCAGTCCAGGGCTTACCAGTGCGCAAGAGACCTCCTCAGGACTCCCACCATGAAAGGCCACCACTACCACCTTTCTTAAATGCCCAGCAGGCATCCCAGTCAGTTTGAAGTTCTACATTACTGTTTTTTTGTTTGTTTGTTTGTTTTTTTTTAATATGCTTGTGCAGCTACTTTACAATGTATTATGAGGGAGAAAGGGGAGTGTCATCCAGAAGCAATAATGCTAAGATGTTATGGATGTGATGTGGACAGCCAGTTCTGAGTGCGGTATCATTTTTTTAAATATAAAATGTATTACTGACTGTCTCTGCTGAAAATCTGGTGCTCTAGGAAGGACCTCACCCCCCCCAGGTTTCAGCTGAAAGATGAAAGCCATGAGAAAATGCTGAAACAGGATGTGAGATCACACACACACACACACCGGTTTTAGATACCAGGTGTTACAGAGAAGGCCTGAAGCTAATTACAGGGTAGAAGAAGCTTGAGTTGAGCATATAAAATTTTTTGTTTATGACGTTGGAGGGAAACCCAGGTTGTTACACAGGGGTGCAAAGTTGTGAATGCTCCTGTGAAGCCTGTGTGAGAGAGGATGCAGCATGGATCAAAGAGATGTCATTTGAAAGAAATGAGTCATGCTGAGGATTGTGGAATTTAATTCTTGAAAAAGATATCCTATTTTTTATTAGATATATTTTTTATATATTCTGACAGAGGAGGAGCTAGGTGACCTCACACAAAAAGGGGTTGGCAAATACAATTTGCTTTAAGGAATATTCAGTTTTACTTGAGACACACGTTTATCTAGACTCTGACAATGAAACATCGATGAGCACTTTAAACAGGTATTTAGAAAGAGAGATAAATCTAAATATTGTTGTAGGAATTTGCGCTGTTAAATCTTGTTATTTTAAAAGATTTGTATGTCTTGTGATATAAGAGTACTGTATTGTATGTTTTACATATTTAATATATTTTAGTAAAACTCATTTTAGAGCATACTTGGTCTGTCTTTGAATTTCTTTTATTTGTGAGAAACGTATATATGGTTATAGCAGACACTAGGCATAAGCTTGAAGGGTGATACCAAACTGGAAGAGACGCATTTTAAATCTGAGGTCTTTATTAAAGTTTTTAAGGGTTCATCTCTGTATACCAGGTTAGGTGCCCATAGGCAAAGATATCTGGCCCCCCGAAGACAGAAATATCTGAGCCTGTGCAATGGGTACACTAGCAAGAGGTTCACAGTTTGAATCCTTCCAAGACTTGAGACCAAAGGTTGCTCTGAACTCACTAAACAGACAAGAGGGTTACCTTGTTCTGTTAAACTGTTCACAAGACTGCGCCCGGAGGTTGGCACTTTGGGAGTAGAGGGCCTGACCTGCTGAGTGGGTTTGTGACAGATTGGTTGGCAGCAGTGGCATAAATTTTGGTATTACAAACTTGTATTGTCCTGTGTTAGGTTGAGACTGTAAGCTCTCTTGCAAAGAAAGAAAAAGACAGTTTTATTTTAAAATGGAAACAGAACTATATATCACTTGGCATACAGTCAAGTTCCTACCCATTTTTTCCCCTAAAGTACAAGTCAGAGTAGCCATAGTCAGGGAAGAAGATGGCTTCCGACTACAGCAGGCACACTGTAGATTACTTAAAGCAGTTGTGTGGGGACAGCAGAGTCCTGTTCAAGGGGGACAGCCAAAAAGCAGAATCTCATAGAGGCCCTGATGGTAGCAGATACCCAGAGCAGCAAGTCACAGACTGTGACTGAAAGGGACCAGACCTCGAGTGTGGCAGGACTAGCGGCCAATGCTGTGTCCAGATCCGGTGAGGATGACAGCAGGGCCACTGTCAGTGAAGGGCCACAGCAGCAAGAGAAGGTCACCAGTATCCTGAATACAGAGGTACTCAGGTTGCAAACTGAGTTACGTAAGATGGAGCTGGAGTTCCAGGAGAAGAGAGTGTGAGAGAAGTGAGAGCTAGACCATGAGGCAAAGCGAGAACACCGAGAGGCAGACTGTGAGGAGCAGGAGCACTAGAGGCAACATGAACTGGAGAAGATATGACTCCAATCAGTGGCACCAGAGCAGGTAAGTGGCTTGGGTTTAACAGGGACTGCAGGACTGGGTTACAAATTGAATTCCAAAGCAATAGCTGAGTTTAAAGAGGGTGAAGATATGGATGCCTTTTTAAATTCTTTTGAAAAAGTTTGTATTCAGGCTAAAATTTCTAGAGAGTCCTGGAGCTTCCAGCTATCCCTGCTACTTACCGGAAAAGTTGGGAATGCATTGGGTCAAATGGACAATGAGGACAGCACTGATTACAGCAAGCTAAAAGCTGCACTTTTAAAAAAGTTTGAATTAACTGCTGAATCATTCAGAGCTAAATTCAGTAAGCTCAGGAGAAGCCCTGATATGAGCTATGAGGAACTAGCCATGAAACAAAGTCAGTTTTTAAAACGTTGTTAGGAAAGAATTGAGGCAAACTCTGTTGATAAAATTGAAAATGTGATTTTATTACAACAGTTTTATTGGGCTTGCCCAGCAGAGCTAAAAACCTGGCTAGAGGACCGAGATCCCAAAACAGTGCAAGAGGCTGCTGAACTCTTGGACCGCTGTGCCAAGAGCAGACCTGCTCTGAGAACAAATGGGGCAGGCGTGGCAGCTCAGAAAGGGAAAAATGCACCTTCAGGGCAGCTAAAACCCTCACTGCTTCCACCGAAACCAGTTAGCCCCAGGTTTCAGAGAAAAGATTTATCTGAGAGAAGAACTGAATGTTGGTTGTGTAAGGAAACTAGGCATATTGCCAGACAGTGTCCAAAAAAGGTGAGCCATAATACACAACTGGGTGCTAGAAAAGAAGTGGGTTGTTTGTGTGTCCCTGGAAGCATGCCAGTAAGCATGAGGGAACACATGCACCCAGTCATGGTAAATGGTGTGCAGACACAAGGGTTAAGGGACACAGGGGCATCCCTGACATTAATAAAGGGGGATCTGGTACAGCCTGGTCAGCTTATACCCAATAAATATGTCACTGTCCAAGGGTTCACTGGTGAAGAGAAAACATTACCCCTCGCTAGTGTTCTCTTAGACTGGGGTGAAACAGGGGGAACTGTGCAACAGGTGGCTGTAGCCAAAACATTTACAGTGGATGTGATCCTGGATAACAATCTCCAACAGGGGATGGTATATGCAGTTATCCATAGCCAAACAGCAAGGGACAATTGTAGTTCCCTGAATCCCACAGAAACCATTGTGGAAACCACTGGGAGGCTGGTTCCCCAGCCTGTGTCTCCCGATATGGAGACCGATAAAAAGGGGGTAGAAATTTCCCCAGTAGCAAGTAACCGCACAGCTACAGAGGGTTACTCTGAAGAGGGAGGGGTGACCCATTGTCAGAGGGTTGGGATTGACAGTGATCCTGAGGGCCCTGACGCTAGTGCTAGGGACCCTAGTTTAGCGACTGAAGTGGACTTGTCCCATGCCTTGGGAATGTGTGAGGGGTTCGCAGTTGCTCAGAGGAGTGACCCTAGTTTAGAGAAGCTGAGGGCTTGGATAGACTCGGACAGAACACAGGGAGGTGACGGCAGACATAAGGTTTATTGAGAAAATAGACTTATGTATACTCAGGCAGTACAGACAGAGGGAGGGATGGCAGCTTGTCATTCCCCAGGGATAACGTGAGCAGTTGCTCAAAATTGCACATGATATTCCTTGTCTTGTCATCTGGGAATCATACGCACTATGCAGCAGTTAGCCCAGAATTTCTACTGGCCTAACTTCACCCAGCAGGTGAAGGAGAATTGCAGGTCTTGTCACTGGTGCCAAGAAATAGAGAAAGCGGGCAAGAAAACCCAAACCGCCCTGATTTCCTTGCTCATAGTTGAGGAGCCATTCCAGAGAGTGGGAATGGATATTGTGGGGCCTTTAAATACCCCCAGCTCCTCAGGGAAGAGATTCTTCCTGACTGGTGGATTATGCCACCTGGTACCCAGAGGCAGTTGCCCGATCCTCACTGAGGACAGACAAAGTGGCAGATCCCTTACTTGGGATTTTCTCCCATGTTGGGTTTCCACAGGAGGTAATCACCGATCGAGGGGATTCCTTTATGTCGGACCTGATAAAATGTTTATGGGAGAAGTGTGGAGTGGTGCAGAGATGCACAACACTGTATCACCCACAAGCCAATGGACTTGTGGAATGATTCAATGGTACCCTAAAGTCAATGCTCCGGGTGTTTGCTGAACAGCATGGGAGGGACTGGGAGAAATACCTTCCTCACCTTTCTTTGCATACAGGGAGGTGCCCCAAGAGTGGACAGGATTCTCCCCCTTTGAACTCTTATATGGAAGCTGGGTACGTAGGCCCCTAGACTTGATCCAAGAGGACTGAGAAGGCAAGCATGCCACCCAGGGAACTCCCATTGTGGATTATGTCCTTAGGTTTAGGGAAAGGTTGAAGGAGCTTATGGGGACAGTCCAGAGCAACCTGGCAGCTGCCCAACAGAAAAGAAAATGTGTGGTATGACTGCAGAGCCATAGCTTGCTTGTACATGGTGGATCGGGAAGTCATAGTCCTTATTCCGGTCTGGAAAGACAAGCTGTAAGCTGAGTGGGCAGGACCGTACAAAGTGGTTAGGAAGGTAAATTATGTGAACTACATTATGGAATTACCTGACAGAAGACAGACTGAAAGGATATACCATGTCAACATGATGAAGCCATATGCAAATAGAGCTAACATGGTGTTTGCAGTGTGTAGACATGGGAAGGGGACAGATGAAGAATATCCTCTTCTGGACTTGCTGGAAGAAAGTAAGTGGGAGTCCTCTGTGGAGGCAGTAAAATTGTCTCCCCAGCTGGCCCTGGACCAGATCCAGAAAGTAAGGGAGGTTTTAGCAGACTTTGCCCCATTATTTAGCACCAAGCCTGGACTAACTCCCTTAGTGACACACGATGTGGAGATAGGGACACAGACGCCCATACGGCAGACAGCATATTGGGTATCAGAGGCTGTCCAAAAGGGCCTTAGGAGGGAAGTGGAGGAGATGCTGGATTTATGGGTAATCCAGAGATCCCACAGTCCCTGGGCCTCACCTGTAGTCCTTGTACCTAAGCCAGATGGCTCAACTCATTTCTGTGTGGACTATAGTTGACTGAATGCAGTCATGAAGTCCATTGCCCACCCGATGCCCCAGACAGATGAACTCCTAGACAGGTTGGGAGGGGTGACCTACCTTACGAAAATTTACCTGACAAAGGAGCATTGGCAGGTAGAGTTGACAGACAGAGCTAGGGAGAGGTCAGCCTTCATCACTCCAATAGGCTTACCTGAGTTTAAAGTAATGCCTTCCGGAATGAAGAATGCCCTGGCCACTTTCCAAAGGGTGGTGAACCAGGTGTTAAAAGGTGCTGAGGAGTTCGCTGTGGCATACCTGGACGACATTGCCATCTTTAGTGCCAGCTGGGAGGAGCACCTATCCCACCTTAGGGAAGTGCTTGGACAGGATACAGAGGGCCGGGCTCACTGTCAAAGCGGAGGAGTGCCAGGTGGCCATGGGGGAAGTGGCATACCTCGGGCATGTGGTAGGCCAGGGACAGCTCCGTCCTAACCAAATAAAGATAGAGGTGATCCAGGTGTGGCCCAGACCAGAAACCCAGAAGCAGATCAGGAGTTTCTAGGGGCAGCAGGGTACTACAGGAAATTTGTACCCAATTACAGTGCCCTGGCTGCTCCTCTGTCTGACCTGACAAAGAAAAGGATGCCAAAGAAAATTACCTGGGGCCCAGCCTGTGAGGAAGCCTTTGCCAAACTAAAGGAGGCACTGTGCAGTGCTCCTGTTTTGACAAGTCCTGACTATAGCAAGACCTTTATAGTTCAGACTGATGCCTCAGACGTGGGTATTGGGGCAGTATTGAGTGAGACATCTAGCCAAGGGACAGATCACCCACTAGTGTACCTGAGTAGGAAGTTACTTCCCAGGGAGAAAACATACTCCACAGTGGAAAAGGAGTGTCTTGGCATAGTGTGGGCCCTAAAGAAATTAGAGCCATACTTGTATGGGCAGCATTCTGTGGTGCAGACTGACCACAACCCCCTGGTTTGGCTGACGCAGATGGGAAAAACAATGGCAGACTGCTAAGAAGGAGTCATGCTTTACAAGGGTATGATCTAAAAATCATACATAGGGCTGGAGCCAAAAAACAGAACTCAGATGGGCTGTCTAGGTTCTATGAGGAGTGAACTGATTTGGGAAGCTCATCCCATGTAAAGGATAGAACCCCTAAATCCAGTCTAGGTGGGGAGGAATGGTGATGTGGATAGCTGGTTCTGAGTGCAGTATCATTTTTTTTAATATAAAATGTATTCTTGACTGTCTCTGCTGAAAATCTGGTGTTCTAGGAGTGATCTTACCCCCCCCCCAGGTTTCAACTGAAAGATGAATGCCATGAGAAAATGCTGAAACAGCATGTGAGATCACACACACACCGGTTTTAGATACCAGGTGTTATGTGGAAGGCCTGAAGCTAATTACAGGGTGGAAGAAGCTTGAGTTGAGCATATCCATTTTTTTTATGACGTTGGAGGGAAACCCAGGTTGTTACAGGGGTGCAAAGTTGTAAATGCTCCTGTGAAGCCTGTGTGAGAGAGGATGCAGCATGGATCAAAGAGATGTCATTTGAAGGAAATGAGTCATGCTGAGGATTACAGAATTTAATTCTTGAAAAAGACATCCTGTTTTTTTATTAGATATATATTTTTATATATTCTGACAGAGGAGGAGCTAGGTGACCTCACACAAAAAGGGGTTGGCAAATACAGTTTGCTTTAAGGAATATTCTGTTTCACTTGAGATACACTTTTATCTAGACTCTGACAATGAAACATCTGTGAGCACTTTAAACAGTTATTTAGAAAGAGAGATAAATCTAAATATTGTTGTAGGAATTTGCACTGTTTAAACCTTGTTCTTTTAAAAGATTTGTATGTCTTTTGATATAAGACTTCTGTATTGTATGTTTTACATATTTTTATCTATTTTAGTAAAACTCCTTTTAGAGCATACTTGGTCTGTCTTTGAATTTCTTTACTTTATGAGTGAAGTATATGTGATTATAGCAAACACTAGGCATAAGCTTGAAGGGTGATACCAAACTGGAAGAGAAGCGTTTTAAATCTAAGGTCTTTATTAAAGTTTTTAAGGGTTCATCTCTGTATACCAGGTTAGGTGCCTGTAGGCAAAGATATCTGGCCCCCCGAAGACAGAAATATCTGAGCCTGTGCATTGGGTACGCTAGTAAGAGGTTCACAGTTTGAATTGCTCCAAGACTTGAGACCAAAGGTTGATCCGAACTCACAAAACAGAAAAGAGGGATACCTTGTTTTGTTAAACTGTTCACAAGACTGCGCTTGGAGGTTGGCACTTTGGGAGTAGAGGGCCTGACCTGCTGACTGGGTTTGTGACAATGGGTACTGATTAACATTTAAGGAATATCATATCGTGTGTTAATGGGTTGAATAATCTGGTGGAGTGGTCCTGGACACTAACTTGCATAAAACAAAAAAAAAAAACATAAAGAGCGCTCAGATCTTTACTTACAAGATACACACCTGAGCCCACCGCAGCAACATGCTAAACTCCACCAATTTAGCTTTCATAAAAGCTGCATAGCTTGGAACTACCCAAGGGTAAACAATTGGGGGGGAGAATGGCCAACTTACATACACACACACTTCCAAGAACAAAAACGTTAAGGACAAAGAGGGCAGGCAAGTCACAGTTCAGGGCTAACTGCAGAATGCAGAAGTTACATTAGCCTCGATACCTCTGGAGACAAAGTCCCCCAAGGTTAAACTACTCACAGGACCTAGTGTTAATGAATACTACCGGGATGTTGCTGTTAGCTGTAGATTTTAATATGGACTGATCTGCTACCTGGATACCTCCAATCCCTACTCGCGATAGCCACGCAGCACACAAACTGTGCGTTTCTCTCTGTGATCTGCAGTGGACGGACACATGGAGAAACCTACATCCCAGGAATTACACATTACTCTGCAATTCTTGGGGTCTACACCAGGATAGATTACAACTACATACAGCAACATACTGTGAAGTCAGAGATGTATTACTATCCGACCATGCCCATTTAGGACATATCTATGCATCTTGCCCTTTCGCCAACAAATGCAATGAAGACTAAATGCTTACCATTGCAATCAATGGAGTTCCACAACTATCTGGTGGAGAAAATTAAGTGTCTGGAGCTGAATCAGGGTAGGAATCATAAGGCTGCAGTCCTTTGGAACACACTCAGATCAATTATCCCAGGTCATGTCATCACTTATACATCCCAGAAGCACTGGAAAAGGCAGCAAAGGTCAAGTGATCTACATGGCATACATCACTTTTTGCAAGGGGGATAATTCCATAAAGACTCAAATGGACAAAGTAATGCAAGAAGTAGAGTCCGTTCTACTGCACAAAATGGAGACGACATTGCTGTTTCGGGCATAAATATTATGAAGTAGGCCTGTCTAGAACACCCCCTTATTAGTCAAATGCTACAAGAGACCTCACAAAAGCTTTTCAGACCACCCTATACAACCCAGAGTGCCTGCAACCCTGTAGTGAACAATTTTCTGAAATATTTGACCCTGCCAACCTTTACCCCAGAACAGGTGGAGGCAGTCATCGCCACAATACAGCTAGCAGAATTGGAGCATTTGGTCCTCGCTGCCAAAATGAAAAAAAAAGCCTAAGCCCTGACGGCTATATTGTGGAACTCTGTTACCCCCGCTATTGCAAGCCTGTAATGAAGTGCTTGGAGAAGGGGAGATTACGAGTTCCTGGCAGTATGCCTTGATTTCTGTTATTCCCAAGCCAGGGATTCTACTGACTGCAGCCTACCACCCAGTCTCCGTCTTGAATGCAAATTATAAAATTATTTATGCCTATGCAAGCCTATCAGCTAGATACCCTTCTACTGGAAAAATCAATACACCCCGACTGACTAGCTTTGTTCGCAATAGGCAAAACGAGTGACCAGCTTTGATTGTAATAGACAAAATGAGCGATATCAGATGAACACCACATACACGCTCGTTGAAATCCTTCCCCCATCAGTTTAGATGCTGAAAGGTGTTCCATAGGGTGTCATTGCCATATCTGCCACTTAACATAATGGATTCTCAGGGAACTTTCCCCTGCTTCAGCAGTCCTATGCATCCCTGCTGGTCTTAGCAGGCAGTATAGTGCAGTGGTTAAGGGCACCAAGCTGCAAATCTGGAGACCTGGCTCTGAAATCCCATCTGCTCCCACTTGCATACTGGGTGACCCTGAGCAAGTCACTTAACTTCCTTGTGCTCCAGGTTGCACAAGGAAGCTCCAGCTTTGTGCACCTTTCCTGGTTAAACAATTTTCCCTTTCCCTTTAAAGGTAAATGGGCATACCTTTGCTTCGTGTGCCCTGGGCCAGGGTACTTGTCAGGGGTACCCACTCTCCACTGTTCACCTTATATCGAGCCAAGCCACTGGCTCAGGCTATTAGGGAGAGTGGGTCCTACATGGGTACTCAGGTTGGGGGATGGGGAGCACCATGTGGCACTCTGCATGGATGACGTTATTCTTTATGTGGCAGACCTAGAGAACTCATTCCCTGAGGTATTCCACATACTGACCCCAGCACCCTTTCCACCCATGAACTGAACACCATGTAAACGGAGGCCCTCCCGTGTCATTTTATCCTAAGTGCAGAGTTGCAGCAGGAGTATCCATTCTGCTGGGACCTACTGAAAAATACCTGGGCATTAAGCTACCCCTTAAGCTGGAAAAAAGCTTTTATGATGCTAAATGAAAAAGATGATGTACTGATGTTTTCTTACCACAACAGTGTAATTCAGGCTATACAAAATTACTGCAGATCTATTTTGTCATCTTGGCAGGCTCAGACTTCGACCATAAGCTTCCTTTCTCATGGAAGGGTGGGGCGGGGGGAGGGAACACTGTTTATTTGAAGATGTCATTAACGGAGAACTGGGTTTGTGGTTCCCCTAAAGCTCAAAGTCAGATTGAGGTCAAAGCAAATTAAAATCTCCAACTCACAAAGTAAAGTCTTTACACAGTTTTTACACTGGTAATTTTTTGCCATTTCCATTATTTCAGTAAAAGGTAGAGAAGCAGATGTAAACCACATACTGTATAATGGTACAGGCACCAAAAAAGGAGCATTTTGCAACACTGGTAAACATAACTCCATGTAGATTAGTGACTCTAGGAAGCCTTGAAGTAGATATCCTCAGGCATAGCGGAGCAAACTGTAAAATGGCATACTGGCATTATAGGGGTCTATTCCAAGGATGCCACTGCTGTTAAACAGCAAAGTCTTCCAACTTCTTCAGCTCAGCTTTTGCCACTTCAAATCTGACTCAAAAAGTGAATTTCCAATTTGAGTTTTCAATTCAAACGGTCACTGGGCTCCCGAGTAGGTTAGGACTGACTGTAACCAAAGTAGTATGTGGTGCTTGAGCAACGGTGAACGTTGACTTACACCCTCTCCGCCCTCTCCCCTGTCCGTGCTGTGGGGGCCAACATTTTGTCAGGGTGTCACAAGGATGCAGAACCCTGAAGAAAGGTCCCAACCCCTGAAGGTGTTGCAGGACCGAGGCCGCTGGACTAGACTCCTTTGGAAAGAAGACCCAAAAGCACAATGGAAGACAAACACATTCAAGCAAAAGTGATGCAGCCAGACTGAGGCCTGGACCGCAGATTACCCAATGTTTATTACCTTTGGCACAGAGGAGAGGACCCTCCCCCTGGAAACTTTTGGGGATCCAAGGCCTTGGTCATCTTCCCTCCAGGCTAGGGTAGAATTCGTGGTGGCTCAGCCACTTCAGTTTAAAAAAAACTGAATTCAAGGGAAGGATTTTACAGTAAGGGCTCTCCCTCCATCTCTCAAACAGGAATGCCATGAGGGTGCTGTGAGCCGATCTCTACAGCTAAAGGAGGTTCTCTACAAATGAAGCTCCTCCCCAGGTGGGTGGATGGAAGTAACCATTGAAAGGCACTTACTTGGCCACCAACTGAGAGGAGGCCTTGAGAGGAAGCCAAACCCTTGAGGGACTTGGTATAAGAGTTGAGCCCTTGAGTAGCAGAGACCCAGTAGCTTAATTTTCATCCTTGAGGGACAAAGGATGGGAAATAGATGGAAACCAGGGAATCTTAAGCAACCATAGTGAAGAATAGCTTTCAAAAGGTGCTGCCCCCAAAGACTTAAAGCCCCACCCTCCAGTAGCAAAAGTCTTAAATGCTACCTCAAAAAGGTGCAGCATCGATTTGCATGGCAAACATTTCCGACAGATGTTTCCCACAGAGAGTAGTACACTCTTACCCAGAGAGCAGAAAGAAGGACCTCGCTGAAGTCAAGGGACCTACCCTCAAGATGTAGACTTCACAGGATCAGAGAGAAAGACTGTCAGGAGAGCCCTGGAAGGCATGTGTCCAAATGCAGGTGTAGAGGGAGGCCGATGGCAAAATCCAAAAGTCACGAGTACAATGTAGAAATGAAATGTATGCAAGGCTGAACAATTGACTGAAGGCATGGCATGCTGACTGAGAAGTACACGGTGACCGAATGATACATGCCTGGGACTGAATGACTAATGCACCAACCAATTCCATAATTGAGGTTTTAGTGCCAATTACTACTTGCACTAGTAGGCTGGTTAGGTTGAATCAGAGGAAAACTAGGAAGCAGAGAGCTGCTGAATGCTGAGGCAAGAAACATTCATGACTCAAGGAGGCACAATAGCCGAGTGGTGGTTCTCTGACAAAGGCATTAGGACCCTGGGACAGCAGCAGAGAGGAACAGCCACTGGATGAAAGCCCAAAAGGTTAGCCCTAGAAACACACAGTGGTTACCTGCTGGAGTTTGGGGTATCTGGAAAAGAAACTGCACAGCTGAAAGCAAGTACACTACCTGGAAAAGAGGGTGAGGACCAGCAACACAAAGGGAGTATCTGGCCACTAGGAAACATCCACAAACACCACAGCCCAAACCCACAACAGGACAGCAGAAACTACACATGGCCTGAAGGGTAGGAGTAGCCAGTAGGAAAATGGGATGACCAACAGTAAGTTGCAGAGAAAGGGAGGCCCAGAGGCAAGCTGTGTGATGGCAAAGATACTGAGAGGGGGAAAATTAAACCGCAACACACCCTATCAACAAAAATGTTGACAGTTGACATGCACAGTTTTTTACCACAAGAAGGGGGCATAGCATGGTCGCCAACTGCTGCTCCATTCCACAGGCAAAAGCCTTAACAATGTTATGTTGATGTATGATTAACTGTAGACATAGCAACTTCTCTTCATGTACATACATTATGCTTGTGTCTGTACAAGATATTGATTCTACTGGCAAGGCATATTACGCGAATCTGCTCATTTTCAAATGCAACCCTTACAAAGAGATCCACGAATAAAGACGATCATAGTGAGCAAGAAACTCAACGATCAGTGTGGACCGAACAGTAGCAGACAAGACTGGTCAGAGTAATTTCATCCAGTAACACTGGGGGTCGAATAAACCACAAGTCCAAAGAATTAGCCTTCTGCTTCACACGATGATTTACAGGCACCTATGTCTAATTTATGACAGGATTAGGAAGAAATGCATTAAACAAATTGGAGGGGAAAATAAGTACCTAGAACATTACGTTTAGTGAATCCTGCTTTGATTGATGGCTCTATCCCAAGTTCTCTTGTTGCCGTCTGTTACTGCTGGATCCAGTTGGTGCAGGTTCTCTGTGCTGCTCAGAGTCTGCTGCCGGATCTGCCGTCCTCTACAAACATCAAGTTCTTTTCAGTGGGTAGAGGGGACAAAACCTTTTACAGGTACATAAGTTAAAAAAGAAAGACAAAGGGAGGGATAGTGAGACTGAAGAGGGAGGATGGGGGCCGCGTGGAGGATGACAACAGTAAAGCTGACATATTGAACAGGTATTTCTGCTCAGTCTTTACTGAAGAAGAGGAGGAGGGTAATGGGTCTGAAGGGAGTACAAGGTTGAGAATGGTGCAGAAATGGACACAAGTCCCTTTACATCAGAGAAAGGGTCCTGAAGGAACTGGACACAAGAGTTGATAAAGCAATGGGCCAGATGGGGTGCACCCCAAGGTCCTTAAAGAACTAAGAGTGGTGGCTGAACCTCTGGCTATCCTGTTTAGCCGATCACTGGAAACAGGGAGGTACCCAAAGACTGGAGGACAGCAGATGTAGTCCCTTATACAAAAGTGGAACAAAGAGGAAGCCGGGAACTACAGACCAGTCAGCCTCACCTCGGTAGTGGGAAGATCATGGAAGCACTACTGAAGAAGAGATTGGTGGAACATCTGGTTGTCAATGGACTACAGGACCCAAGGCAGCATGGTTTCACAAGGGGAGGTCATGTCAGACCAACCTCGTTGAATTTTTGACTGGGTGACTAGGAGGTGGATCAGGGAGGCAGTGGACATGGCCTATCTGGACTTCAGCAAGGCCTTTGACACTGTGCCACATAGAAGACTACTACACAAACTGGGGAATGTGGGTGTGGGCAGGACAGTAGTGTGGTGGGTAGGTAACTGGCTGGGTGGCAGGACACAGAGGGTGGTGGTAAATGGCTGTCACTCCACAGAGGGAAGAATGACCAGTGGGTACCACAGGGATCAGTGCCGGACCGGTCCTATTTAACATCTTCATCAGTGACATGGCTTAGGACCTAGAAGACAGAATTTCACTGTTCGCTGATGACACAAAGCTCAGTAACAGAGTAGACACACCAGAGGGTGTAGACAGAATGAGAAGGGACCTGCAGAAACTTGAAGAATGGTCAGGGGTTTGGCAGTTGAAATTCAATGCAAAAAGTGCAAGATAATGCATATGGGCACAAAAACCCTGGCACAATATATCAGTTGGAGGGTGAGGATATAGCATGCACCAAGCAGGAAAGGGATCTTGGGGTTATCATCTCTGATGACCTCAGGTAGGGAAACAGTGTGACAAGGCAGCAGGAAAGCAATAGGATGCTGGGATGTATAGGCAGGGGCATCACCAGCAGGAAAAGGGAGGTCATAATTCCGCTATACAAGACGCTAGTGAGGCCCCACCTGGAGTACAGTGTACAGTTCTGGAGACCATACCTACGTAAGGACATAGACAGGGTAGAGTAGGTTCAGAGGAGGACAACAACGATGGTGCATGGATTGCATCACAAGTCCTATGAAGACAGGTTGAAGGAACTGAACATGTACTCCTGGAGGAGAGGAGGAGAGGGATATGATAGAGACATACAAGTATCTTACAGGGAGGAACAGGGCAGGAATACACTATTTTTAAGTGAAAAGATGTTCCAGGACTAGAGGGCATGGGATGAAGTTGGAGGAGGACGATTCAGAGGAAACATGAGGAAGAATTTCTTCACAGAATGGGTGGTGGACAAGTGGAACACCCTGCCAGAGGAAGTGGTGGGGGCTGAAACAATCACGGGATTTAAGAATGCATGAGATAGACATAAAGGAATTCTGGAGGTCAGGGGTAAGGGGCAACAGACTTCTAGGAAAACATAAACTGAACTTACAAGCTCAAATGGGCAGACTGGGTGGGCCATAGGCCCTTATCTGCCGACACTGTCTATGTATCTATGTATCTATGTACACCGTCCAGATCTTCAGCTGCTTTTAAGCCCCATTTTAAAAATGACACCTGAACATATTTGCCAGCTTGCACATCACATACTTAGTGCTTGTGTAACAGAACCCATACATCAAGTGCCATTTTCTTCCATAATTTCAGTATTTACTCATCCCAACCATCTCTGGTGGATGGCAGATCTGGCACATTTACTGACAACGTGACGCTGAGGTGACTTGACATTTGCATGAATGGGTCACAGTTTTTGGCAAGTGGTATCAGTCAAACAATTTTACTGCTGGTAGACAGTTTCCAGAGCACAAACTGACTGCAACATATTCACTTCTTTCTCTGAAATACAAATCCATGATTCCGGGCATGTGCATTAGCTTCCGAAACAGCCAGTGTGTGTTCTTAGAGCAACTGCTTAAGTTGCTGTATGCTTCAATCAAGTGCTTAAGGTTAATGCTTAATGGGCCGGCCCGGTGGTGCTGAGGGTGGAGGCACTGGACGCCACACCTCGCGCCAGTGACCTGGGTTCAGGAACGAGCCTGGACTGCCGGGGGTCGGTAGGGAAGGGAAAAGATTAAGCATCCAGAGGATGGCTCTCCCTGGGGTGGGTTTGGGGGGCTCCTCGGTGCAGTAGTGACACCCGGTAGAGACCGGGTGTACTACCTATGCTTGGAACATAAGGGGAGGAGCACAGCGGATGCTTATGGCTTCTCCATACAAGCGTCACTGCACGTCTGGCTCCTGGGGTTAACATGCAGGAAAATAAATCTGCACCTCGATAGGTGACAGCTTCTCTCCAGGTCACCGTCACATGCCAAATACTGGGCCTTGCCTCCACCCCTCTTCCTCCTCCGCCGGCATTACATTGTAGATAGAGCACTGGATGGAGTGGTGGCCCTGCCCCATGGGGCTCAGATCTGGGGGGGTTCCTGGCCAGAGGTTGGTGGAGGGGGTAGCATGCCCTCTGAGGAGGCAAGGGACCAGGTTGGTGGTAGAGTGGCTGTCGAGTAGAAGCAGCCTGAGAGTTTTCCAGGACACAGAGTGCATAAATAGAACTGGAAAGAAAAAAAAAAAGGTTATTGCTTAATTTGGTTAGTGTATTTTTCAGGACAGTCTCCTTTGGTTAGGAAATGTTAAGTATGGGGAAGGAATGAAAGGCAGTGTTACTTTTCCTTCAGTTTTGTAGCCAAAGTGCAGTATCACTACAGTGTTCTTTCGGTAACCGGGTAAGGCCCACTAGGCACAACTGCCTGTTTTCAGGGGTAACCCGGAAGCTCTAGGATGGTAAAGTGACTTGCTCAGAGTCATACAGTGTGCAAGTGGAGGTTGTGGGAATCCAACCCAGGTCTGCTGGATGTACCAAGCTCATTACCTTAACCTCTAGGCTATACAGCCAGCCCCAGTTAATGACTGACATGTCAACTGACACTAATTCAAAATCACTTTCCTCCATTAACCACCGCAGTGATTTCAGTGTGGGTAATGTACGTTTCTCAGCAACAGAAAATTAGTGGATAATTGCATGTAATTGTAACCCCTAGGTGGCACTATCCCAAGGGCTACTAACCCCTGCCTGCTTGGCTAGTAGCAGGTTAAAGGGCCTGGGTAATGAAACAGGTGCCTCCACCCGGAAGTCAGGGTAGGTAGTGGTCAAGCTAACCTGGGCACAGCCCTCCAGGACACTGCAACCCCCCTCTTTCCCTTCTAGTGGCCTGAACAATATACAATAATTACTTTCACAAGGACCCTTATTCACCAGGCAGTTATCCACACTGCACTTTCCCCCAGGGCTGGTTCCTGTAGCTTGACCTTGGGGACCCCCTGTAAAACAAGGTTAAGCACAGCAAATAGCAACAGTACAATACTTTTGGCACAAACTAACTGGAACCACAGTCAGGTTAAATGCAAACAAAGTTAAATCGGATTTATTCAGGGGACTTGAACAAGGGAGGGGTGTAATCAGGTTGATTTGCTTAAAAGCTATATTAATCAGACAGTTATGTATGCAGTTCAGAGTACCTACACAGTCGCACACTCTGGGTACCCGGGTAGGAGAACGGTGGGCTAGCCAGGACCATTGCAGCTGGTTGGGGCCCTGTGATGGAAGAAAGCAACATGCACAACACACACTATTTGTAATCCGGAGTCGGAGGGCTCAGTTCATGAAAGAAATGGCAACAAGACAATCAGATGACAACACTTTTAGATTTAGCTGTTGTTGCAGGGACCTACCCTGATGTTTACTCATGATACCCAATACTAGACACAGGCAGGATGAAATCAAGACTGCAGGCTGTTGAGCTGGAGTGCCCGGAGAAGCAGGGTCTACATGAATCACAGAGGCGTCGTTCCTGTTCAAGGCATTGATCCCCAGGCCGGTCTCTCGTTGATGACTTTCTGTGCATAGCAGGTATTCTGGCTGGGCCAGTGTAGCAGGGCCCAGGCAAATGGAAATGGATATGGATTCAGTCCATGGAGCTGGATACAGCCTCTAGCAAGCAAAATATAGTTCAGACACACAGTGAGGAACCAAATCACGACCCACTATAAGCACACAGCACATTCACATGTAAGGAAATTCCACTGTACCAAGCAAATGGCTCTCCGGTCGCAATTACAGAGTCTCAGCACAATCTGGGAGTTCAGAGGTAGCTGGAAGTCCTGACAGGCTGATCACATTCAACTAATCTTCGGTCTTCTTCAGGTTAAAGCCTGGTCACAATTCAGCGGCTTAATTCGATCTCCAAATTCGGATTCAGTCCGAAAAAAAGCACAAGTTCCCTCTCAGGAACAGCAGACAGGCAGGCATGCAGGCCAAACTCAGGCCTTTCCACAGTTCTCCTGTGCGAATCCACTATGGATTGCTGCTCGAACTATCTCGAGCTGTTACATCTTCACTTCCCAACTCAGATCTAACTGAAACTGCATGCAGTGTGAGACTTTCCCCAAGATCCAAAAGGTTCAGTTGGCTGATCTGTCAGTCACAACAAGGGCTTCCCCTCCAGGTTATTTTAGGTGCCAAAAGCCCAAAACTACAATTCCTACAAGTTTTGGCCCCACCAAGCCCCTGTAGGCAGGCTCCATTTTAGAGTCCCAGATGTACTGATTGGCCCATTCTGCAGTCCAGGACCAAGAAGAAGGAAACAAACAGAAATGTCCATGCTGCAAAGAAGGCAGGTTAGAACAAACTGCAATATTATTACTACTCTAACAAATAATCAGCAAACAAGCACATCTTGTAACAGTGCTCCCTCTCAGATTAATTATGACTACAATCCAGGCAGCTCTTAAAGAGACAGTACACAGAGGCTATATAGGCACTCTCTGGCAATACATTTAAACTGCTAAAATGCAGAACACCAGCTTGGCATAAAGCACTTAGGCAAGCTCAAGGAAGACTTTTGGGAACCCCCATTATAGGAGGGTTACATAATAAAACCAACAACTTTATGGCTATTTAATCTCTACTTGTTTGGCACAAATATCCAGAACTCCAAAACTTCTACCAGATCAGTTAAACCCAACCTAGCCCTCATCCAGTTCTGTAATCCATCTCAAATGTTTTCAGTGACCTGTCATGGGATTAGTTATCAGCAGCGGTGCTGGTCCTCAAGCTGTCCTGCTTATTATTCTGAATGCATATCTGCCACAAACAAAATGCACGTGCAAGATAAAGAGAAATGCTTAGCAAAATGATAGGCATAGGGCAAAGACCATATGTGGATACACCATTTATCTGATACTAGAAGGTGAATGTGTGTTTTGGGGCCTGCGCACCAAGTCTCCATATGGTCTGCATTGCTGATATGGTAAACAACTTCTATGCTGCCAATGTCAGGCATAAACTACTGCTGGCACTCCCTCCCACTCAGTCATGTTTGTGCTGGGCTAATTAAGTCTGTGGAACTAGGCAATTTACCCAGTCCGTAGTCTAGCTGGCTATTCTGACCTCTTAACATTTGCAATTAATTCTAGCAGACTTGTTCTGTGCTGGGGCAGATGCAGTAGACAGTAGAAAAATACACCTAAAGTGTAACAGACTGCCCATTATGAGCTTGATTTTAGAGCACAAGATGCACAATTTCTGCACGATTTGTATCTGGGGTATATGGGCATGCTGCTGTCCCTGCATCAGTTTAAGGCAGTGCATAGTGCAGTCCCAATGTAGTGGGTAGAATAAAGGGTAAGGATAGAGATACAGGTGAAAAAAATAACCCTAGCTTCCCAGCTTGATGAAGGGAGAACAAGAAGTGGCCCCAAAGTGTGTACACCCAATGCTCCAAATAAGGGGAGCACAGGCCTATTTTACTTATCAAATTTTAAGAAACACTTTTTGATTTTGATAAGTACCAATACTCATTCTAACCCTTGGAAATGCAACATTGATCCATCAAAAGGCACCATCTTTCACACTTAAAGCACCTTTACTCAAAACTGTATTTTACTCACTCAACACCAAAAATTAGGAGTACATTACTCTTCAATGTCACTGTTATCTGGAGCAATGTACACCCACTGTGTAGGGTGGCTGTACAGGATGTGTGACTATAGGATAAGTGGATGGTCCACTTGGGGACCCTCTGCCTCTCAATGTAGAGATTCACAAACAGCACATGCATTTAGAGAAATTCTGTGGAACTGTGTTCTAGCAACACCAATGAACAGTCAGGGGAGATTATTAAAAGTCTGTACAACCACAGCATCATAATACTAGAATAACTGAGGATGGTGGGGTTGGGCTTGGACTGGAGAAAATAACATTGTAATAAATACACCAGCTAGGCCAGTGGAAAAGACTGTGGGAGAACTGTTTTTTCCCAATCACTAGCCCTGCGGGCTACTGGCTGCAAAACTGACCCCCCTCCATTCAGTTGTATCCATGAATATTGTTGACCCTCATGTGAATATTTTGAAGGATCTCAGTACAGGACTTACCACATTTTGTGGTCAACAGTTCACATTCACCCTGTGTGCATTGTGGGGACAGAGAAGGAGCCTCTTCTGCTGAATTTCCCCACTTCTTAGACAATGCCTCCACACATTCTGATGACTTCTAAATGTTTTATCTCCAAGGTTCTACATTTACATGCCAGCTACCACCAATTAAAAGGGCAATACTAAGACACCCATACCAGAGGAGCAATGCAAACTGCTGGACCAGACATTAGCGGGTAGACCCTCTAGCACCCCAGCATATGCTGCTCAGTGCCATGCAGAGACCCAAAATGTAGAACACAGAATTTGTTAGCAGAAAAGTACCACTTTGATGGCTGGTCAAGTGGCATGGAGGGCCAAGCCATTCACAGCCTTGCCTCCTGGCACGCCAATGACTCGTGTTTGGGAATTAGCACAGGTTGCCGGGGGGAGGAGAAAGAGTACTGAGCATCTCAGGGACTGCTGTGCTCTCTTCTCCCATTGATGGGTGGCCAGTCAACTGTGTTTCACTGCCACCAGGTGCAGGCAGATAAGCGACTGGAAGGAGGAGCTGCAGTTGGTCGCTAGGCATTTGCACACACACACACACACACACACACACACACACACACACACACACACACACACTCTCCAGCATGCTGCTGCAGTCAGGGAAAGTTAGGGCAGAACAGAAGGGGCCCAATGGCAGATCACTGCTCCACGCACCTCCCCAGGCCTGAGCCACCACCCGGGGCACCCGAAACAATTTTGTCAGGGGAAGGATAGCCATCACCCTCAACCCCGCCATGGGGGTTGGGGGAACATACCTCTCAAGTGTCCCTCATTACGAGGGACATCCCTCATTTTGCCCCTTAAAATTGCTCTGTCCCTCATCCATCCTTCATGGAAAAGGCACTGCCCACACAAAGGTGTTGCTGTAAATTGAGACTTTAAAGCAAAAACTCTTCATATTCTAAAATACTAAATTCAAAATAAACTTTGTACAAGTAAACACTATGGTTTTTCCACAGTGTTCTGAGCTTGTATCTCCATGTTTAAGGATGTGTCCCTCATTCTGAGTGTCTGTGTCCTTCATTTTGGTGCATGTCCCTCATTTCGGGGACAAAATGTTGAGAGGTATGGGAGGGGGATCTGTAGGGGACTAACTTAGGAAAGCTCAGGGGAAGGAAAGTACCAGCCCAGGGGGAGGTGGGGACAGATGTGGGGTTGCCAGAGTACAAAGCTGTAGTAAACAAATAAGTACCACTTTGCTCACCCAGTCTGCCTAAGTGTTCCCTGCAGATCCTATCTGGTCCCTGTTCACTCTGCCTCTTTTCTAATATATCCCCATGTTTATCCCCTCACTGATCATGGTGCTGGGCACACATCCCACCCGAGGAGTCTACTATACCTAGTCCATCACAGATAAGAGATCCTGATAATGTAGTGGTTCTTGCCACCACCATACTACTGACTGGAGTCTGGGCTCAGACCGTTTTCTTCCACCATGCCAGGCAGTTCAGTGGTTCTGACCCTTCCCCCCATTCCTTAACCCAGCATCTATCCTTACCTTATGGACACCCCCCCCCCCAATTCTGGCTGGTGTACTGTTTGCACAAGCTGTATATCAGGGGCTGTTTAAATAAATGCACCACCTTTTCTCCATCATAGTCCATCCAAAAACAGTATCTCCTTTTCGGGGGAGGTGCTGCTTCAACCCATTTTTGCAGCTGTGTGCATAGAGATTATGCAACTTGCCCTTGGTCACACAGTGATCATTTGGTTCTCTTCTGAGTGTGAACCAGTGATATCCTGACTTCAAGTCTGCAAGACCACACTGCCTCTGAATTACACTGTAGGGTGCCCCAAAAGTGGTTGTGATCCCATTGTGTATGGCCAAGACCTGAAAGCACTTAAACAATCCTGTTCTATAAAATGGCTCCCCAGAACCATTTCCAAAGGCGGGGCGTCATCACACATCAGCTCTATGGAAACAAGGCAAAGCTAGTCATTTCCTGGACAGAACCAAGTGTGCCAAAGCATGTAGACTAGAAACTTAAGAAATGGTTTGTAACTCAATTACTGTACCAAATTTTCAACCATTTTCCCCAGACATTTAGCAACATGTGTTGAAACACAACTTTGTATCAGCCTAGCTCATCCCCCTTCTGCAGGAAATTTGGGTTCTTAAGTAATTTACAGTAAGCTTTCATATTTCATCTTTGGGCATGGTCCATAATGTGCCACCAAGATTAGTCAACACCGCCAGAGCACGAGTTCACATCGGAGGAAGTTCTCTATAACTTGGGAGAAGTTGTAGAGCAGGTGCTAGGCCAATCATATTTGAACGGGCATATGCACACAGAAAGGCATGGGGTGAGCAGCAGATTCATTTGCTTTAGTAATGCAAGACCCAAAGCTTATCAAAAATGAACAGGAAGTTGTGCCATGTGCCCCTATGCAATTCTGAATGTTACAGCAGCAGCAAGATGTTCCTCAAACACCATTGTGCTCTCTTCCATTTCATTCTCGTACAGAAGGCAAAGTCCACTTTATATTCCCTCTACAGTGAACTTGCATCTCCATGACAACCCAGAACGGTGGCCCTTTATTGCTTTATAACCACACTTGAGCTGCAGACACCCAAGACCAATGGTATTTAGTCAAGGCCACACATTTACTTCACCTGGGGCCCAAAGGGACAATGCAGTAACCATTATTGTACATAAACAGCTAGATATATACATTTTCTATTCTAAATAACTAATTCACTTCAGATTATAGGCATGAATTCAAAACTACAAGCAAGAACCATCTGCCACCAGGGGGAAAGAGGGCTTGTTTACAAGAATAGGGCCAATGACGTCCCATTTTCAAAAACAGAAAACACTGGTAAAACTAAAGTTTATCATTTTTAAAACCAGCAGTGGAGTCAGGTTTTCATGGAAAAATAAAAACTCACAGTTTACACCACATTATCATGCAAACAACTTTACACACCTGTGCACAGATTCTTGTATTTTGGGCAACATTTGGATAACGTGCCATGGGCCCTCAGTTCTGGGAATTTCTTTGCAAAGAATTGGCCATTCTTGAAAACTGAAATAATTGACAGCACTAGAATTCCAGTCTATGGAGCCTACTGATTGGTAGAGCCTCTACTCAGTGGATGGACCTAGAGTGCTGGCACATGTGTCAAGATGGCAAAGTGACATGAGGCTACAGGTATGTGGCACTCCTGGCTCGCAATGCTGCCAGAAGAGGCAGGGTTGTCCCCCCCCTCACTTGAGGCAGCAGTTTGTGGATCTGGTGAGAGAACATACCCCATGGTCTGGTTGCCTTCAGGGACAGATACCAGGACAGTCGTGAAGATATTGGAGTCTGAAGACCAAGTGTAGCTCTCCATTAATTCTGGCAGGAGTTCAAGAAATCACCTTAAGGGAGCAGTCCCAAGGGGATGCCCCTCAAAGACAGACCCTGGTAACATTTCAGTGCATGGAGGATCTCACCTAAGTGGGCATTAGCCTTTGGGTCTGCAAATGGTGAGAAGTCTGGTGGCAGAAAGCGCAGCAGAACCAGGTAGAATATGTGCTTACCATTTGTATGGAGAAATTGCAAACTGGGATGTGTATGTAGCCTCTTGAAGAGGTCAGCTTTAAGTATGCACAGTCATGCTGGTGCCCAGAACACGGTCTGGTAGGAGTAATGATCTGATTAATGAGAGGCACCTAAAGTCAGGATGTCCATTAGCCAGAAATGTGCAAGTGCAGGTCCCTTCAGTGGTGCTGTTACTAGTGTACTAGCTGAACAGACACCGAAGACTTCAAGTGTTATGTAGTAATCAGCCCAAGTATATAGCAAGCTGGGAGATCTGGCACATTTAGAACTCAGCGCAGAGCCTCTGACCAAAGGTAAAATAACCTTGTTCACTGGTGAACAGCAAAGAATAATGAGTCATGGAAGATTATCAAACACACACTAGAGACACACACACACACACACGCACACACACACACACACGTGGTTAGAATACAGCACTACAACCCATTGTGCAGAGTACATTATTTCCATGTAGACAGAAAAGCAGCAATAACAGAGGGGCTCCTGGAGTGCCTGCCACCTAGACTGGGAATGGTGAGACAGGGCACTAAAAGGTGACAAAAGCAGAGGTTTACAGAACATGCTCTTTGAGGTGAATTTTCATTTTCTTAATAGGAGAAGCCAGATAAGAAAAAGGAAACCAGTTAAAAACCAAAACAGTCTAGGCCTCAAACTGTTCCTAGTTTGGAAAAGGAGAAAAGATACACATGTAGCCGAGTTTACAAAAAAAAAGGGGGTTAGCCCATTCAGTCTGTCCATGCAACCCACCTGGGCAACCAACCCAACCACACTGTGCCAGCCGAAGTGGACATCCTACCCTCTTCCTATGGCTATGTGTCAGTCCCACATTACCTTGAAGCCCCTCCCCCAACTTCAATGTTCAGCCTGCACCACCTCTTCAGGCAGCCTATTCGACGTAACCACCACACTTTTGGTTAAAACAAAAAACCTGCGAACATCTTTTTTGAACCACTGCTGTCAGTTTCAATAAATTTCCACATTGTTCCTGTGTTGCCTAGGGTGAAAATGATTTATATCCACCCAATTTATCCAGTGCATGTGTAACCCCCTACAAATGCGGGTTCCCGAAAAGTCTTTCTCGAGCTTGCCTAAATGCTCACTGCCAGGCTGGTGTCATGCGTTTTAGCAGTTTAAATGTGATTGCCAGAGAGTGTCTGTATAGCTTCTGTGTACTGTCTCTTTAAGAGCTGCCTGGATTCCAGTCATAAGTAATCTGAGAGGAAGCTCTGTTGAAAGATGCAACTATTTGCTAAAAATCATTTAGAGTGATAATGATAATTTAGTTTTTCTAACCTGCCTTCTTTGCAGCAAGAACTGTTTTGTTTATCTCCACTATCTTGGTCCTGGACTATGAATTGGACCAATCAGTTCTGGTGGGACCTAAAATGGAGCTGGACTACAGGAGCTGTTTGGAGTCAAAATCTGTAGGAATTGTAGTTTGGGGTTTTTGGCACCTTTTTGCATATGAAGGGGGAGCTTTTGTTGTGACTGTCAGACAGCTCAGCCAACCAAACCTTTTGGATTCTGGGGAAAGTCCCACTCTTGCTGGCAGTTGAGTCAGATCTCATTTGGGAGCTCAAGAGGAAACAACTTGAAGCAGTCAAGCAGCCGTCTGAGTAGTTTTGCATGGGGGAAATGTGGAAAGGCCTGAGTTGTGGCATGCATGTCTGCCTGCTGCCCCTGAGAGGGAGAGAAGAGAATTATTTATGACTAAATCCAAGTTTGTGAGAACGAAGTAAGCCACTGATTTTTCACCAGGCTCATACCTGAAGAAGACCGAAGATTTTGCTGAATGCTCTTGGCTTGTCAGGATTTCCAGCTGCTTTTGAATCCCCGGTTTGTGCAGAGACTTTGCGATCATGACCGGAGAGCGGTTTGCCTGGTACAGTAGAATTTCCTTACATGTAAATGTGCTGTGTATTGAAAGTGGGTTGTGATTTCATTACACACTATGTGAACTGTGTTCTGCTTCTGGTACCGTAGAATCCTTTTTTTTTTTTTTCAGTTTTTGTTGACTGGGTAACTGCACTAGGCAAATCCTGCCTATTTTCAGGCATGACCCGGGGGAGGGGAATACAGATGAATGCCAACTAACCTTGAATCAGATTAAGCTGCTGCTGGTATTTTTAGTGAATGTAATTTACGTGTAAATGTGCTGTGTATTGAAAGTGGGTTGTGATTTGGTTCCCCACTGTGTGAACTATGTTCTGCTTGCTGGAAGCTTTATCCAGCCTAATCTAACTGAATCCACGTTCATCTCCATTTGGCCTGGGCCATGCCACGCTGGCCCTGCCAGACTACCCCACTGCACAGAGAAAGTCACAGACGAGAGACTTGCCTGGGGATCAGCCCCCTGCTCCATGTTTGAACAGGAACAATGCCTTGGCAAATTGTGTAGGCCCTGCTTCTCCTGGCACTCCAGAATAACCATCTGCTGTCTCGATTTTCTTCCACCTGTGTCCAGTCTTGGGTATCCTAAATAATTATCAGGGTAGCTCCCTGCAACAACAGCCTAATCTAAAAGTGTGTCATCTGATTGTTTTGTTGTTTTCTTTTTACGAACTGAGCCCTCTGGCTCCAGATTACAAATAGTGTGTGTTGTGCATGTTGTTTTCTTCCATCACAGGGTCTCAACCAGCTGCAACGTTCCTGGCTAACCCACCATTCTCCATCTGGGCACCTAGCGTGTGTGACTGTTTATGGACCCTGAAGTGCATGCATAACTGTTTGATAGATAGAGCCTTTGAGCAAATTAACCTGACTATGCCTCTCCCTTGTTCAAGTCCCTTAAATAAATCAGATCTAACTCTTTTTTGCATTTACCCTGACTGTGGTTCCAGTTTGTGCAAGAGTACTGTACTACTGTTATTTGCTGTGTATAACCTTGTTTTACAGATGGTCCCCAGAGCTGAGCCAGAGGAAAGCCCTGGTGGCAAGTGCAAACAGTGTGGGTACTTGTGTGGTGTATCAGGGGTATTGTGAAAATGATTATTGTGCATTGTTCTGGCCACTAGTAGGGAAAGAGGGGGGTTACAGTGTCCCGAAGGGCTGTGCCCAGGTTAGCTTGACCACTACCAAACTTGACCTCCGGGTGGAGGCACCCATTTCAGAACTCAGGCCCCTTAACCTGCTACTAGCAAAGCAGGCAGGGGTAGTAGACCTTGGGATAGCGCCACCTAGGAGTTACATTTTGGAGGCTCACTGCTAGGATGTTGTGCCTTCTAGTGGCCAAAAATGATGAATTATTGTTAAAGATCAATGGCCACCCCAGTAGAAATGGATGTACACCAGTTGGTGGGGTGGTGTACTGGGCCGGAGATCAACCCCCAAACTGCTCTACTTATACTGGATATCCCCCTGGGTACCAGTAAAGACACTGTAGAGGGAGCACTCTCCAAAGTTGAATGTTTAAAAAACCCTGTGGTGGTGGGTCGACAGGCTGATTTGATCGCCCAAACTTTCATAGCCTTGGTAGAGTGTAATGACCTCATGAAAAGCTCTAAAGTGCCACAGACTATTGCCCCAGAAGGGTTCCAGCTGCCTGGAGAGTGATAACAAAAGACAGTAAAGACCCTGGGGAGGATGAGCTCCCACCATCAACCGAGACTTTTGAGGAGAAATTTGCCAAGTTGTTGCTGGAGGAAGGGAAAATAGTAGAGGACTTTAAGAAACTATTCCTGACACCTGGGGTATTCCTTCCCCAACACCCCCTCCCACTCCAGAACCTATTACTGCCCTGCCTTCTTTGCCCATGCCAATGCTGGCCCCTATATATGTACCTGCCATTAGTCACGACTCATATTGAAGGCTGAGAATCTACTTGGGCACACTCCCCACCACCCGGGGGGGGGAGGATGACTGGGAGACCTGGATAGACTATGTTGCCCCTCTAGTACTTTAATAGCAATGCTCAGAAGCAGAGAAATGAAAGAGGTTGAGTGAGAGACCCCGACGTCCTGCCCTGGCTACCATCCATGTCTAGCGGGCCAATAACACAGAAGCAACTGCACAGGACTATCTGGATGCATTGGAGAATGTGTATGGGAGCCCGGATTCAGATGAGGATCTGAGGTGGAGAGTAAGAAACGCTTAGCAGTAGCCAGGGGAGCCATTGTCTGTGTATGTACCTCGGCTTGAAAAGCTGCTACAAGAGTGCCTCAGAAAGGGTAATTTGCCATCAAATGAATTAGATCAAACTAGGCTCGACTGGATCCTTAAGTCTGCTCCATTTTCAGAATTGTTACTGCTTCAGTTGCGCCTTGCCACCCGACTGGAATCGCCCCCCCTCCTATGATGAGCTAATGAAAGAAATTCAGAGGGTTGAGCAAAGGCGACCCCGTGGGTGAATTGCACCCATATCTGCTGCTGTTGCACAAGTGACCGAGAGTTATCAGCCAAGTGAGGCTCAGGGGCAAAAGTCGGCACTTAACGATCATTCTGAGAATGCAAAGGACTTCTTGCCCTGGGTCCAACATTGGAAAGATGAGCTACTAAAGGGAGTCCAAGAGATGAAGATGGGTGCCTCTGCAAGGGTTTCCCCCATAGAACAAGAATCTGGTCCCTTTCAGGATGTGACTGCCATGGGGGTGGGTGTGCACCCTCAGGCATCTGCTACTGAGGGTGGCTCCAAGGCTGAGATCACCAGATTGACTTTCACTCTAAAGGAACTGTTAAGACACATTGCACCAGTCTCACCACTGCAAGCAGATACTAGACCCCAATCTCTTACTACTGCTTCAGTTCCTCATATGATGTTCTCTCCCAGGATGACCCAGGAGTCTATCATTTGTTACAACTGTGGTAATGATGGCCATATGAAAAGTGAATGCAGGTCTCAGAAGGACTTAGAAAGAGTAGTAAACAGACTCCAAGGGGAGCTCCAAAAAGCAAATCAGTGGCCAAGGGGTGCCCGAAATGACCGCAGTGAGGGTTCGAGAAACCCTAACTCAAATTTCTTTGTGGCTAAATAGTCTGTCCAGGCCTCTGCTACTACCTCTGCAAACTGGTGCAAAATAGTGGGCCCTTCAATGGAGACTACGGTGACTGTGAATGGTATTCATACTCGGGCTGTGCTTGACAGTGGGTCACAAGTGACCATTGTATTTCAGGACTGGTATGACGGACACTTATCTGATGTGCCTTTGCAATCTCTGGAAGGCCTACATGTGTGCGGTCTGAGCGACAAGTCTTATCCCTATATAGGGTATGTCTGCCTCTGATTGTCTTTTCCTGCAACTGTAATGGGTCTAGAGGAGCGAGTAGAGACAATGACCCTAGTATGTCCCCCCACCGGACTGTATGATGTGGTCCCCCAGTTAATTGGGACAAACGCCCAGATGTTTGGGAGACTGGCGCAACTCTGTCATGAGAAACAAGGGTGGTGGACTTGGAGGGCCTTGAGAATTCCAGCTCTGATCAAGAGGGCCTATGATTTGCAACAGAAACCCGAGGAAGTAGACCAGGATGAACCATGCGGCTTGTGTGGACGAAGGATCCCAATTCAATGGTACTGGCCCCTAACACCCAGTGTACCATTCAAGGGGAGGTCCACCTCCGGAAAGATGTCAAGAACAAAATACTTATGTTGGATGCACCAGGTGATGGAAAATTACCAGAAGGATTATTGGTCAAGCCCAGCATCTTGCCTGTTCATGCCCATGCCTATGCAAGATGAGTGATGATCCAGATTCACAATGTGTCAGATCGGGAGATCTGGGTGAACAGAGGGTGCACCCTAGCTATGGTACACTGTGCAGACACTGCAGTATTGCCCAGCAACAAGCACCTTGGTGAGAAGGCGAGAGTGACCCCAGACTTGTTTGACTTTGGTGACTCCCCATTGCTAGCTGAATGGAAGGCTAGAATTAGTAAGAGACTTGCCCAGAGAGACCAAGTGTTTTGTTGAAGGAATGGGATGTGGGATGTGTCCAGGGTACGGACCATCACATACGCCTGTATGATGAAAGGCCATTTCGAGAGAGGTCCCGATGCCTAGCCCTAGCAGACATAGATGATATGAGGAGACACCTGCAGGAAATGCTCGCTGCTAGCGTGATACAAGAATCCAGGATCCCATACACCTCGCCCATTGTGGTTGTGTGTAAGAAGAATGGGTCTGTGAGGATGTGTGTTGATTATCGAACCCTGAAACGGTGGACCATCCCAGACCAATACACTATGCCTCATATACAAGATGCCCTGGACTGCTTGGAGCAAATGGTTCTCGGTGTTGGATCTTCACAGCAGATACTACCAGATCCCAATGGCCCTGGAAGACCGTGAGAAAACACCCTTCATCTGTCCATTGGGGTTCTACGAGTTTCTGAGGATGCCACAGGGGATATCGGGTGCCCTGGCCACCTTTCAGTGACTGATGGAACGTGCGGTGGGTGATATGAATTTGCTGAAATGCCTGGGGTACTTGGATGATGTCATTGTGTTTGGGAGCACCTTAGAGGAGTATGAGAACTGACTGTTTAAAGTCCTAGACCAACTGGAAGACTTTGGCCTCAAGCTGTCCATTGACAAGTGCCAGTTTTTCCAAACCTCCATGAAGTATGTGGGGCACATAGTATCTACAAAAGGAATAGAGACTGATCCCAGTAAGGTTGAAGCACTGATTACTTGGCCCCAGCCCCATAATCTGAAAGAAATACAACATTTCATGGGGTTCTGTGGCTCCTACCGCAGGTTCATGAAAGACTATTTCAAGGTGATTCGCCCACTCTTGAACCGTACCCAGGGTTACCCTCCTACCAATTATAAATACAAAAAAAGGGGCCGTTAAAGAACCAGAAAAAGTATACTTCCACCCAGGTGAACTCTTCGGGCCCCACTGGACACCCGACTGTGAAGCAGCCTTCCATGAGATTATATACCAGCTCACCCATGCCCCCATCCTCGCCTATGCTGACTCCACCAAACCCTATGTGCTGCATATGGACACTAGTCTGCAGGGTCTAGGAGTGGTGCTGTATCAAGACCATGAGGATGGCCTGAGACCAGTAGCTTTCACCAGTAGGAGCTTGACCCTGTCGGAGTGAAAATACCCTGTGCATAAATGGGCCATCATTGACCAGTTTCATGAATACCTCTATGGAACAAAGATATTGGTGAAGACTGACAATAACCTGTTGACTTATATACAGACTTCTGTTAACTTAGACGCCACTGGGCACTGATGGCTTTCTGCATTACCAACCTATGATTATGCTGTTGAATACAGACCGGGCCTGAACCATATTGTTGCTGATGCCCTATCACGAAGGCCCACTTCTAAGAGTGATTGAGTCAGGCTATCAGAACCTCACATTCGAGCATTGTGCCAAAAGTTTGATAGAGATGAACAGATGTCTGCGGGCAAAGTGAACTGTTTAGTAGATTGCTTGGGCGCTTCTGAAACCTGCATACCAGCTGCTTATTGCCACTTCTCTGCTCTAGATATTAGTGCACTACCTCAATTTGACAAGGATAGCATTCAGTGAGCTCAATCCCAAGATCTTATGATTCAGCCAGCACTTGATGTCCTGCGTGCGGGGAAAGATGTGTCTAAGTTACGTTCCACTGACTTGTGAACTGCTTTATCGTTTAAAGAAGGCTCCAGATTGAAGTTGCTCAATCAGTTGTTGTATTAGAGAGACAGAAGATCATAGTGGCAAAGAAGACAAGCAACAATTGGTCCTGCCCACGGTCTTTAAAGATTTGGTACCGAGGTGCCTCCACAATCACATGGAGCACCTCAGTATTGACAGAACCCTTGATCTGGTATGATCTCGCTTCTACTGGCCCAAAACGGGGCCAGTGTTGAGCACCATGTAAAGACTTGTAGTTGCTGCCTGCAAAGAAAAGCCCTGCCTCAGAGGGCTGCCTCCCTTGTTAATATTACTACCAGCACCCCCATGGAACTAGTCTGCATAGACTTCTTGTGTTTAGAACCTGATCAGCGGAACATTGGCAATATGTTAGTGGTTACGGATCATTTCACATGGTATGCACAAGCTTTTCCCACCAAAGATAAAAAGGCATCTACCATGGCCAAGGTGCTCGTGGACAATTTTTTCGTCCACTATGGTGCCCCCCAGCAGATTAATTCTGATCAAGGCAGAGACTTTGAGAATTGGCTAATCAAAGAAATGCTCTCTCTATGGGGGATGTGAAAGTCTAGAACCACCCCCTATCACCCGCAGGGAGACACTCGACCAGAATGTTCTAACTGCACCCTTCTAGACATGCTGGGCACCCTCCACCCAAAAGACAAGCATAAATGGAGCCAGCAGATTAGCACCTTGGTACACGCATACAACTACACAAAAAATGATGCTACTGGGTTCTCCTCCTACTGCCTCATGTTTGGGAGAGAGGCCCGGCTGCCAGTTGATGTCTCTGCTGGGGTCTCTCCAGATGGGGTCCAAGAAGAAAACTACTTGCAATATGTACAAAAACTGAAAGCTTAGTTGAACCATGCCTATCAACTGGCCCAGACAATGGCCGCCAAGAGAAATCTAGCCAACAAAGAAAGGCATGATAAAAAAGTAAAGTCTCAAGAGCTTCAACCTGGAGACCATGTGTTGCTATGCAATTTGAGACTGCATGGTAAACACAAAATTGCTGAACGGTGGTACCATCTTCCCTATGGAGTGGTTGGAAAGTTGGATGATTTACCTGTGTACAAGGTGCACCCAGAGAACAACTCCAAAGCTGTCAAGACCATGCACCATAACCACTTGCTACCTATCGGCCAAGTCATGATTGAGGCTGAACCCCAAGAAATTGAGCCCCCTGGGCCGGTGACTCATGCTGCTGCAAGAAGGAGACAGAGTCAACCTACCCTAGTGGTCACAGATTTAAGGTTTCTTCTGCAGCAGGCCCAGAATGATGGTGGCTGTCAGTCCACTTCTGACGAAAGTGAATATGACCATGCTTATTACCCCTCTCATGAGCCAAGTCAGCTGTTTCGAGGTAGCCCCCTGATAAATTGTGGGGATGAAGCTGGGCCTTCTGGACTGCCTTACCTCCCAGCTTCGTCCTTGGAGCCATTGCTCCCAGAAAGTGAAGTGCAAAGTATCACATCCGAAGATGCTGAGTCTCTGTGTATTGTGGAACTGTATGATTTGCCTGAAGGAGGGACTGAGGGTTTGAGTCTTTCTGGTGACATACCAGAACTTGAAGAACACTATGAGAGTGCTGACTAACCCCCTTAAGTGCCTCAAAGCTTGATTGTGCCTGAGCCTTTGCAAAATGAGTCAAGTGTAGAAACAGAGTCTGCAGAGCAAGGAGCCAACAGTGCCCCACATTTGGATGTTCCCATCCAGGCAGAGGCACCCCTCACAAGTGATGAAAGCCCCAAGACTGTTGCTGAAAGTACAGAGTCTGTGGTTGTTCCCCCCCAGAAAGACTGGCCGAGCTGTCAAGTCAGTATTGCGTTTCAGCTATGATTCTCCAGGGAGGCCTGTGGACTTGCTTCTCCATGTGGTGCACAAAGGTGTTTATGTCTCACCAAGCTTACTGCCCAAATTGAGCTTGACAGTCAATTCCAGGTTACTTGTCTTTCCCCCTTACCATGGTTCCCCTGCCCCCTCTAGCCCCAAGTTAGCTGATACAGAAAGGCCCCCTCTTGCATTGTTCAAGGTACAAGAAGTTATTACCTGATTCAGCATAATAATGTTCAATTTACCTGTGTGAAATATGCACAATGTGTTGTCAGAATGGATATAGTATCATGAAGTGTAGTGAATATGTATAGTAAAGTGATACGTTTATGTTAACTGATGCATGATGGTACAGACTTGATGCAGACACCAAGTTTTCTCCAGGCAGGGAAGGGTGCAACCCCACTACAAATGGGGGTCCCCAAAAAGTCTTCCTCGAGCTTGCCTAAATGGTCACTGCCAGGCTGGTGTCCTATGTTTTAGTAGTTTAAATGTGATTGCCAGAGAGTGCCTGTATAGCTTCTGTGTACTGTTTCTTTAAGAGCTGCCTGGATTGCAGTCATAAGTAATCTGAAAGGGAGCTCTGTTGAAAGATGTAACTATTTGCTGAAAATCATTTAGAGTGATAATGATAATTTAGTTTGTCTAACCTGCCTTCTTTGCAGCAAGAACTGTTTTGTTTATCTCCACTATCTTGGTCCTGGACTGCAAATTGGACCAATCAGTTCTGGTGGTACCTAAAATGGAGCCAGACTACAGGACCTGTCTGGAGTCAAAATCAGTAGGAATTGTAGTTTGGGGCTTTTGGTGCCTTTTTGCACATGAAGGGGGAGCCTTTGTTGTGACTGACAGAGAGATCAGCCAACCAAACCTTTTGGATTCTGAGGAAAGTCCCATGCTTGCTGGCAGTTGGGAGCTGAAGAGGAAACAGCTTGAGACAGTCAAGCAGTTGTCTGAGTAGTTTTGAGTGGGAGAAATGTGGAAAGACCTGAGCTGTGGCCTGTATGTCTGCCTGCCTGCTGCCCCTGAGAGGGAGAGAAGAGAATTATTTCGGACTAAATCCAAGTTTGTGAGAACAAAGTAAGCGACTGATTTTTTACCAGGCTCATACCTGAAGAAGACCGAAGATTTTGATGAATGCTATCGGCCTGTCAGGATTTCCCAGCTGCTTTTGAATCCCCGGTTTGTGCAGAGACTTTGTAATCGTGACCGGAGAGCGGTTTGCCTAGTACAGTAGAATTTCCTTACATGTAAATGTGCTGTGTATTGAAAGTAGGTCATGATTTTGGTCCACACTGTGTGAACTGTGTTCTGCTTGCTGGTACCGTAGAATCCTTTACATGTAAATGCGCTGTGTATTGAAAGTGGGTCGTGATTTGGTTCCCCACTGTGTGAACTGTATTCTCCTTGCTGGTACCGTAGAATCCCTTTACAAGTAAATGTGCTGTGTATTGAAAGTGGGTCGTGATTTGATTCCCCACTGTGTGAACTGTATTCTCCTTGCTGGTACCATAGAATCCTTTACATGTAAATGTGCTGTGTATTGAAAGTGGGTCGTGATTTGGTTCCCCACTGTGTGAAATGTGTTCTGCTTGCTGGAAGCTTTATCCAGCCTAATCTAACTGAATCCACGTTCATCTCCATTTGGCCTGGGCCATGCCACGCTGGCCCTGCCAGACTACCCCACTGCACAGAGAAAGTCACAGACGAGAGACCTGCCTGGGGATCAGACCCCTGCTCCACGCTTGAACAGGAATAATGCCTCAGCGAATTGTGTGAGCCCTGCTTCTCCTGGCACTCCAGATTAACCACCTGCTGTCTCAATTTTTGTCCGCCTGTGTCCAGTCTTGGGTATCCTAAATAATTATCAGGGTAGCTCCCTGCAACAACAGCCTAATCTAAAAGTGTGTCATCTGATTGTTTTGTTGTTTTCTTTTTACGAACTGAGCCCTCTGGCTCCGGATTACAAATAGTGTGTGTTGTGCATGTTGCTTTCTTCCATCACAGGGTCCGAACCAGCTGCAATGTTCCTGGCTAACCCACCATTCTCCATCTGGGCACTCAGAGTGTGTGACTGTTTGATAGAGCCTTTAAGCAAATTAACCTGAATACGCCTCTCCCTTGTTCAAGTCATTAAATAAATCAGATCTAACTCTTTTTTGCATTTACCCTTAATGTGGTTCCAGTTTGTACAAGAGTACTGCACTACTGTTATTTGCTGTGTATAACCTTGTTTTACAGGGGTTCCCCAGGGCCAAGTCAGAAGAAAGCCTTGGTGGCAAGTGCAAACAGTGTGGGTACTTGTGTGGTGTATCAGGGGTATTGTGAAAGTGATTATTGTGTATTGTTCCAGCCACTAGTAAGGAAAGAGGGGGGTTACAGTGTCCCGGAGGGCTGTGCCCAGGTTAGCTTGTCCACTACCAACCCTGACCTCTGGGTGGAGGCACCCATTTCAGAACTCAGGCCCCTTAATCTGCTACTAGCAAAGCAGGCAGGGGTAGTAGCCCTTGGGATAGCGCCACCTAGGGGTTACATGTTTTTTGTAATTTTCCATCATGTCCACCAGCTCCCTCTTGGTCTCTGGGTACACATTCCAAGGTTTAGCAACTGCTCTTCACATGAACCTCCAATCCCCAAACCCCTGAAACATTTTAGTCACCCTTCCCTGTACTTTCTCCACCCTCACAGTCCTATTATGCAGGTATGGATTTCAGCACCTTGCCATGTACTCCAGGTATTGACACCAGGGATCTGTACAGCGTGAAGAACACCTCCCAGCTACTGCTGCGGATTTCCCTCCCAGTACAGTCCAGCATCTTGTTCATCTTGTTCACCACAGACTTCACACAAAGTGCTGCAAATATCACTTCAAGCTCGCAAGTCTGTTTCCCTGGCTGTGGTCTCCAGCATCCCTCCGCTCCACACCCCACTGAGTATTGCAGTCTGGTTAGTTCTCTGCTGTGCAGTATTTCAATTTCTCTCTTTTTAATTTCTCCCCTCCCATGAGGCCACCACATATGCATGCGTATGCGCATGTGGAGGCGCATGCACACACCAGGATCAGGTGGCCCCTTCCGCCCCTCCCCTGACTTGTGTCTCCACCTATGCGCCCACCGGACCTCCACATGGTGGGAGCGGAACTACGGACAAGTGGGCAGCCACCCCTTTGGAAGGGAGAGCTGCTGCTCAAGCCTACTCCAAACCCCCCTCCCCTAGCTGGCTCACCAGCAACCCAAAGTTGTTCCTGAACTCGGATTGCCGGCCATACCTCTCAACTGCTATGAATTTCATATAGCGCTATGATTTTCACATTCAAATTTACCCTTGCTTTGCATAGGTTTACTGATGTTCCTCATAATGTTAGAGCTATTTCTGGACACAAACGGCCCGATTCTCAAACGCTGCACCAAGACGCAAGGTGCATGCACCAAACAGCAGGATGCAAGCAGCAAGCTACACCAAGATGCAAGCAAGACAAGATTCACAAATGCACTCACTGCATCAAGTATCCCATGCACCAGCACAGTGCCAGAAGGCAGCTAGCGCCATGACTCATGGTGTGTTGCCACAGGGGTAAGACATGTAGGACGCAGGAGTGCATTTCACAAAGGAGCACCTAATAGCAGATATCAAACACCTGCTACGCTACACAGAGCTGATCCAAGGGGATTTAGAAAAAGGAAGGAAAGGGGCAGGGCAGTGATACAGGACTGAGACACAGGACTGCAGCAGAACAGAGATAGACGACTGCCAGGAGGATGTTAGCACCACAGGCCCTACTGGGCATACAACTGGCCAGGCAACACCATAGGCGACATGCCTGCCAGGCTGCACAACAGGGTAGCGCTGCACAGCAGCTGCACAGACAGCAGCAACCCAGACACCAGAGACATGTCAAGCGTGTGTACTGGCCACACACCGCCCACATGGACCTGAGCGAGGAGCAGTGCATTGCACGATATCAACTTGGCAAGGCAGCCATAGCAGAGCTATGCTAGGAACTTGACGCCAACCTCAGAAGCAGGATCCGGAGGGCCATGCCATACCAATAGAGGTGAAGATATGTGCAGCCCTATGAGTACTGGCCACTGGTGGATACCAGACACTTAGTGGCGACATTGTGGGCATCTCACAGCCCTCCATATCATGGTGCCTCAGCCTCAGGGCAGTCATGGATGCCCTCATACACAGGTCACACCAATACATCCACCTACCTACAGATGCCCAGGAGCAACTGGTAATCAAGCAGGGATTCTACAGTATGGCAGGATTCCCATGTGTGCTTGGTGCAGTAGACTGCATACACATTGCCATATGGGTACCACTGGATGAACCAGAAACCTATGTCAGCCGGAAGGACTACCATTCCATGAATGTACAGGTCATCTGTGACAGCAGGTGCAGGATCCTCAACGTTGTGTCACAGTATCCAGGGTCCACACATGATACATAGATACATAGACAGTGTCAGCAGATAAGGGCCTATGGCCCACCCAGTCTGCCCATTTGAGCTTGTAAGTTCAGTTTATGTTTTCCTAGAAGTCTGTTGCCCCTTACCCCTGACCTCCAGAATTCCTTTATGTCTATCCCATGCATTCTTAAATCCTGTGATTGTTTCAGCCCCTACCACCTCCTCTGGCAGGGTGTTCCACTTGTCCACCACCCGTTCTGTGAAGAAATTCTTCCTCACATTTCCTCAGAATCGTCCTCCCTCCAACTTCATCCCATACCCTCTAGTCCTGGAACATCTTCTTCACTTAAAAATAGTGTATTCCTGCACCCTGTTCCTCCCTGTAAGATACTTGTACGTGTCTATCATATTCCCTCTCTCCCTCCTCTCCTCCAGGGAGAACATGCTCAGTTCCTTCAACCTGTCCTCATAGGACTTGTGATGCAATCCATGTACCATCTTTGTTGCCCTCCTCTGAACCTTCTCTACCCTGTCTATGTCCTTACGTAGGTAAGGTCTCCAGAACTGTACACTGTACTCCAGGTGGGGCCTCACTAGTGTCTTGTATAGCGGAATTATGACCTCCCTTTTCCTGCTGGTGATGCCCCTGCCTATACATCCCAGCATCCTATTTGCTTTACCCTGCCTTGTCACACTGTTTTCCTACCTTGAGGTCATCAGAGATGATAACCCAAGATCGTTTTCCTGCTTGGTGCATGCTATATCCTCACCCCTAACTGATATATTGTGCCAGGGTTTTTGTACCCCATATGCATTATCTTGCACTTTTTTGCATTGAATTTCAACTGCCAAACCCCTGACCATTCTTCAAGTTTCTGCAGGTCCCTTCTCATTCTGTCTACACCCTCTGGTGTATCTACTCTGTTACTGTGCTTTGTGTCATCAGCGAACAGTGAAATTCTGCCTTCTAGTTCCTTCGCAATGTCACTGATGAAGATGTTGAATAGGATCGGTCCCAGCACTGATCCCTGTGGTACCCCACTGGTCACTCTTCCCTCTGTGGAGTGACAGGCATTTACCACCACCCTCTGTGTCCTGCCACCCAGCCAGTTACCTACCCACCACACTACTGTGCTGCCCACACCCATATTCCCCAGTTTGTGTAATAGTCTTCTATGTGGCACAGTGTCAAAGGCCTTGCTGAAGTCCAGATAGGCCATGTCCACTGCCCTCCCCTGATCCACCTCCCTAGTCACCCAGTCAAAAAATTCAACAAGGTTGGTTTGACATGACCTCCCCCTGGTGAAACCATGCTGCCTTGGGTCCTGTAGTCCATTGACAACCAGATGTTCCACCAATCTCTCCTTCAATAGTGCTTCCATGATCTTCCCCACTACCGAGGTGAGGCTGACTGGTCTGTAGTTCCCCGCTTCCTCTTTGTTCCTACTTTTGTATAAGGGGACTACATCTGCTGTCCTCCAGTCTTTGGGTGCCTTCCCTGTTTCCAGTGATCAGCTAAACAGGATAGCCAGAGGTTCAGCCACCACCTCTCTTAGTTCTTTAAGGACCCTGGGGTGCACCCCATCTGGCCCCATTGCTTTATCAACTCTTATTACTTTCAGTTCTTTCAGGACCCTTTCTCATGTAAAGGGACTTGTGTCCATTTCTGCACCATTCTCACCCCTTGTACTCCCTTCAGACCCGTTACCCTCCTCTTCCTCAGTAAAGACTGAGCAGAAATACCTGTTCAATATGTCAGCTTTACTGTTGTCATCCTCACCGTGGCCCCCATCCTCCCCCTTCAGTCTCACTATCCCTCCCTTTGTCTTTCTTTTTTCACTTATGTACCTGTAAAAGGTTTTGTCCCCTCTACCAACTGATTTTGCAATGTGTTCTGTCTGAGCTTTGGCTTCCCTTACTGACCTCCCTGCCTCCCTTTGCTTCTCCTGGTACTTCTCCCTATCCCCTTCTGCCTGTGTCTTTTTGTATTGCCTGAATGCAATCTTTTTGGCTTTCACTTTTTTTGCTACCTCTTTGGAAAACCATAATGGTCTCCTCTTCCTTTTCCTCTTGCTAACCTGCTTAATGCATAATTCTGTTGCTCTTGTAATCCCCATTTTAAATACTGCCCACTGTTCCTCAACCCCTGATTCTTGCCCCATTCCCCCTTAATGCCTCTTTCAAGTATCTCCCCATTTTCCCAAAGTCTGCCCCCCTAAAATCCAGGATACGTGTTTTTGTGTGGTTTGGTTCTGCTCTTTCTGTGATTTCACACCACAATGACTGGTGGTCACTGTTCCCCAGGTGCTCCCCCACTGTTACCCCCATCACACTGTCCCTATTTGTGAGCACAAGGTCCAGTATTGCCTTCTGCCAAGTTGGTTCCATGACCAGTTGCTTGAGGAAGGCACCCTGAAGGGGAGTCCAGGATAAATCTGCCCCTAGTTGATGCTGCTGCTGGGATGCTCCAGTCCACGTCTGGAATATTGAAGTCTCCAACCAGTACTACCTCACCCTTGTCTGCCATCGTTTGGATGGCTAGCATCAGCTCCCTATCTGTTTCTTCCTCCTGGACTGGTGGTCAATAGACCATACCTGTGTGGATAGTTGGCCCCATTTTACTTTCCAGCTTAACCCACAGTATCTCTCCCCAATTTTGTTCCTCCTGGATCTCTGTGGCCCTTATGTCATTTTTTCACATACATTGCCACTCCTCCTCCCTTCCTACCTGCCCTGTCTCTTCTGAATATGTTGTAGCCAGGTATGGCCATCTCCCAGTCATGGTTTTCATTACACCAGGTTTCTGTGATGGCCACAATGTCCAGGTCTGACTGCACCATGACAGCCTCCAGATCTTCCATCTTGTTGCTAAGGCTCCTAGCATTGGCACACATAGCTTTCCGTGATTTGACCTCCCTAAACTCTTTCACTGTTCTACTCCAGCCCCTTCCTTGGTTGTCCTTTATCCTTGGTTCTCCTTGCTGTCTGCTCTTCTGCTGATTTTTGCCCCTTTTCTGCCTGTCCACTTCTTGGGCACTAATCTCCATCTTTTGCACACTGCTTTGTAGAGATAGCCACTCCTCCGGTTCACTGGTTCCACTGCTAGCTGTGGGGGGGGCGAGCATGTAGGTACCCTCCTTGCTGGCCTGCCACCACCTTTGCTAGCTTAAATGCTTGTCAATGTAGCATTTAAACTTATCATTGAGTGCTTGGATTCCCCTCCAGGATGGATGCAGGCTGTCAGGCTTGAACAAACCTCCATCCCTCCAGGTGGGTCCCCAGTCACCAATGAATCCAAACCCTTCCTCACAGCACCAGTTCTTCAACCATGAGTTAAAGTTCCTGGTGCATGCACCCCTATGCTCTCCCTTGCCTCTCACAGGCAGTACTTCTGAGAAAGTGACAGAAGTAGCTACTTGCTTGAGACCCCTCCCCAATTTCTTAAACTCTTCCTGAACTTCCTTTGGCTCCCCATTTGCCAGGTCATTAGTACCTAGGTGGATAATGACATCCAGCTCACCCTTCCATCTTCCCTTCCCAGTGGTCCCCAGGATCTTCCTTCCATCCCTCCATGCTGTGGCACCTGGTAGGCACCTCACCTCCCTGTCCTCCCCCTCCTGTGCTCCTACCTGGATCCTTCTTATGATGGAGTCCCCCACCAGGATTCGCTTCCTCCTCCTCTGGGGTCCACTGCTCTCCCCGCTGAGGTCACCTCCTTGGCTAACCTCTACATCCTTTCCTTCCACTTCTCTGGGTACCTCTATTTGGTTGTCCCCATTTGCCAGTGTGGCATATGAGTTCTTGAGTGGAATAGGTTCTGGGATGTGCCTCTGCCTGACCGCTCTAACCCTCCCTGAGCCCACTGTCATCCAAGTGCTCCTCGTTCTCAGCATCCTTTGCGGTAGTTGCATTGGACTGGGTGGTCTCTGGATAGGGGTGATGGTACTCCTGACCCAGTTTACTTCCATTCTGAGTCTGGCTACCTCATCCCACAGTCCAGAGAGATGCATGCAGATAGGGCAGCACCTCAGTGTCCAGAAGGTCTGCCTAAATATGGCTGCCCCACATCCACTGCATTGCACCACTCCCCACATTATACTGCAATTATGCTGCTATTCCACTACTTGTCTGCTACTGAAGCACTCCTAGTTCCCTTTTTATTAATTTACTGTCCTAAAAATCCTGCCACTGATCCTCAGATACTTTTCTTTAAAAAAAAAGAAAAGAAACCAATAAATAAATAAATGAGTCAAAACACTTGTCGTGCTGAGGGTGGGCTTCTTCTCTCTTATGTCCCTTCTACTCCACACCCCTTACTATCCCCTGTGTTTTGCTCCTGTCAATCAGATTTAACAGGGCATATAATTAAGAGTTGGGGGAAGGGGAGGGTGGGGGGTGAAAATTTGCAGTGCATCTACAGGAACTGCGGAGTGTGTGAGGCTTTCCAGAGCGGGACACTCACAGATGACTGGCTGTTGGGTAAGGCACACGGACACATGCAGAATGGGTGGGCATGGGACGAATGGGGGCACAACACTAACCAACACCTCCTTCCCCGCAGGTGACAGTGGATACCCACAAAAGCCCTGGCTGATGACACTGGTGAGGCATCCACAGAGTGCAGCAGAGCAATGGTACAACGATGCCCACACAGCAACACGCAGTGTGATAAAGTGCACATTTGGCATCCTCAAGATGAGGTTCCGGTGCCTTGACAGATCAGGGGGTGCACTGCAGTATACACTGGCCATGGTGTACATACTGTTCATAGCACGCTGTGTGCTGCACAACATAGCACTGGAACATGGCACACCACTAGCAGAGGATGAGGACACACCCAGCGAGGATGGTGATGCTGCAGGGGAGGAGGAGGAGGAGGAGGCTGCGGGGCCAGCCCGTGACTGGTGACAGCAAGGCCAGGCACAACACTCAATAGCAGGACAACAGATGCGAGCACAGCTAATTGTGGCACACTTCAGATGAGCACACAATAGTATGCACAGTGTGCATAGCCACAGGTACGTCAACACCACCATGCTGTGTGCAGGCCCTGAGCCACAGCCCCGAGACCATGGGAAGACCACACGTCTGCAGTGTGCATAGCCACAGGTACGTCAACACCACCATGCTGTGTGCAGGCCCTGAACCACAGCCCCGAGACCATGGGAAGACCACACGTCTGCAGCAGTGGCACACAAAACAGGCACACTGGGCAGCAGTGCCATGCCAATGCAGGGAACAACAATGCAGTGCCAGGAACCCAGGGTCCACCGTGGAGAGAACACACAGCAGGTGGAATGGAACAGCTACGGCGAGACGGAGGTGTCACCACCTGGGCCACCACACAGGCAGTGACAGCACAGGTGACACAGATGTGCCCATTGCCTGTATGCCATCCCAGATGGTACAGCACACAGTGACGTGGACAGTGGCAAGGGCATCAGGGTGTCCAGTGCTAACAGGGGTGACATGTGCATGAGCAGCGTGATGTCAGGATGGGGGACTGTGTGGGGCAGTCACACAGCGGCCATGGTGCTAGGCAGTGAGACTGCACATGCTGGGGCTGGAGCCACGTACAAGTGGCACGCAGTACACTGTTGTCAGTGCCAACATGTAATGGCAGTGCACAGTGAGCACCAGGGGTAGGTGGAATGGGGACATGGGGGACTGTGTGGGTGAGAGGCTGCACACACCATAAAGCAGTGCCACAGGGGATGCACAAGGGTGGGTGCAGTGCACCACAGGCAGCAGGACATGGGTGTGTCATGGCACACCCATAGGACATGTCATGTTGACTGGCACAGTGCCACTGGAGGCATGCCCCCCTACACAGCTGAGGTACCCTGCAGAAGCACAGTGTGCGGTGATGGGGGATGGCAGGCACAGCTCCGCATGGTGCACTGTGCAGCAGCAGCGGGTAGCCACCGTCGCACTGTGCATCAGCCACAGCTATACTGCCGTACCGAGTTATTTTGTAATGCAATGCACAGTGCATTACGTGCTGTGTCGCCAATGCAAGCTGCGTGGTATATGCGATGCGTGTGTGACTTGCAGGGGAAGGTGGGGAACACGTGGAACCAAGCCATCACCATGTGTAGGGCCTCAGTAGTCCATGTTAAGCCACACAGGACAGTGTAGCACAGGCACAGCCCCAGCCACACTGCAGAGGGAGGCAAGGGAAATCAGCAGTCACAAGAGCAAGCTGCACGTGGCAGTCCCAGTTGCCATGGCACACTGGAGCAGGGCACTGCACTTTACAGATGATGAGACAGTGCTTCTCATCAGCCTGGCTGAGCAGTGGAGCAGGGTGAGGTTCCCACAGGGGGCACAGCAGTCAAGCCCAGCAGACAGGGAGAGGGTGTGGTCCACCATAGGCAGCAGGCACCAGGCAGTGTCTGGAATAAGGAGGACCATGCAGCAGGCCAGGCACCGTTGGAATGACCTGGCCTGGAGTAAGGTGCGGCTCCTTGGACACCTGAGGAGGATGGCATGAGAGGCTGACATCCAGATGCGTGGTGGACACCCACACCAGTCAGGTATGTGGCACCAGTAACATGTCCAACACACAGCACATGACAGGGACCTCAACTGCACAGAGGGGTACTGATGTTTCACGTACCATTATGTCCCCGCAGGTGAGGGCAGTGACGCCGAAGACCAGAGCAGGTCCAGGGATGCCAGGCTGGATGGACATGGTGGAGGACACCACAGAGAGCAGCAGCAGCAAGGTAGGTGTGCAGTGGTCACATCATGTATGTAGCTGTGCAGGTGACTGTGTGGGGACCTGCAGGCCGGGGTACACACACACACACATATGCACCAGTGGGCCAGCACAGGTTGCCGTGGGTGGCAATTGCAGTTGGGGCACAGGCACCATGGACACATGTGTGGGTGTGTGCCACACACATGGTCAGTGCATGGCACAGCCCATGCAACACGTGCCATGGCATGGTGGTGACCTGCTGGGCCTGCATCAGTGGTGTGAGCAACATGCATGGAAGTAACGCATGGGCCTGTGGCATACTCACTGACTTTGTGTTCCAGGTGCCCATGGAGGTTCGAGGAGTGAGCAGCAGAGCCAGGACACATGGTGGCATTCCCTGGAGTGGGTGATGCGACGCCTGAAGTGGAGCAATGCACGGGCATACACAGACAGGACCAGGATGATGGCCCAGGACAGGCAACAGGTGGCACCTCAGCAGGGTGTAGAGGAGGCAACAGTGGAGGAAGATGTGGAGGAGGTGGAGGAGGGTATCCCGGATGCCTGACAGGGGCATCGTTGGAGTGCAGGGCCATGCGACAGTGCTGTGGGACAGCGTGCAGCAGGGGACATGGACCTCACAATGACAGGCTTGGACGCCCGTGGCACAGCTGGCCGGGAGGCCACCGAACTGACCAGGGATGAGGCTGCCCCCATGCGTGGTGGAGGTGATGCTACCCCCAACCAAGGTCCAGGGCAGCCTGGGAGTGACAGTGAAATGTTGCCAGACAGAGACGCGAGGGGTGCAGATGACATGCAACCCCAGCCGCACAACCTCAGTGACTTTGCCCAGGGACTCAGCCTGCACATCAGGCCCATGGCGAGGCTGCTGACCGACCTACAGGTTGCGGTGCAGGACCTGCTGAACTACCTAGACTGTATTGATGGACAATGAGTGGTGGACATGTGCGTGCATCAAGGTCCTGGCCCCATCCATGCTATAGCAGACATGCCCAGGACAGGGCACACTGGATAGTATGGACACAGGACATTGGGACATCAGGGATAATGGAGCTGTGCAAGCACTGCAGTTAAGTGCAGCACTGTTGTATGCCTATTGCTGATTGTGGAGCAGTGCCCATTGCATTGTGTACCTCTTGGTTCATCTTGACTGTTGCTGTTTTGTGATGTTTATGTGTCCCCAGTACAATGCTGATCAATGTGCAAGCTGGGTCTGTGTGTCTCTCTGTACTGTGCATGCTATGTACCTGTCTTTGTTGTACACTGGTCGGGGACAGCCATTGTGTGGGTAGCAGCCCACAGGGCCTCTGCAGGGCACCTAGTGGTGACAGGGACCGCTGTCCAGCAACATGTGAACTGCACTGTAGTGTGCCATAGGGTATGTTGCTGCTATAGGCAGGGCACGGTGTTGGGACACTGTACCCTTGTGGGTCTCTGCCTCCCAGTGTAGGGGGTCCTCTTAGTTCCACAGTGGCATGACATGGTGGGTAAGCCAAACCACCAGTCGACAAGGTGGGACCCCACGGTTTGGGTCTGCAAGTGTCATGCATGTGTCAGTACCAGCAGTGAGGGGCTGGGTGATGTGGCATGGTCTGTGGCATACCACAGGGCCTACCCAGTAGACTACTGTGCACAGCGCTGTATGGCTGCCATGGTGGAATGCCCCACAGTGGGTACCGTGTGTGCCAGTTGCTGATGCATGGAATGTGGTGCCCCGTGTGGTGGGGAGGAGACCGTCCTGCAGTGGCCATGCACCTGAGTGCAGGGGCATGCATGGCAACATGGACAGGTGTGTGCCAGGGCCGCACCTGTGCTGGTGCTCAATGCCATGGTGTCGCGCACCTGCTCACACCAGCCAAATGGGGGGGTGTCTAGTTGGCGGTGGCAGGGGGTGCATGGGTGTGTGTGTGTTGTGAGAGCATGCTGTGGCATGCCATGGAGTACACACCCAGGTGCATGCAACAGGTCCCAGGGCCAGCACTGGGGGCCATGCAGGTGTCCGGTATGTGCCTGCAGGGATGACGATGTGCTGTACGCTAGTGTGTGTGGGGGGTGTGCCACTGTCAGGGGATGAGGGCTTGTGTGCCGTTCCCATGCTTCAGTGCCATGCGGGGTGTGCCAAGGCTATGGGCACTGTACTGGGGACATAGGTTACAGGTGCATGCAGCATAGGTTACAGGTGCATGCAGCATGGGTAAGCATGGCCCAGATGACTGAACATCCCCTGGTGTGTGTTGTGCTGTGGCCCCTGGCCATGGTCGGGTGGGTGAGTTGGAACACTGTATTATGGTGGGCAGCACCGTGGGGCAACCCCCCATCCAATGCACATGTCTGGCATGCTGCGTACAGCCTACCAGTAGGTGTGTGCTGGCCTTCCCCTCCAGCCTACAGTGTCTGGCAGCTCGCTCTGTGAAGTGCATGGTGGCTGTACCCCACGTTGCCACTCTGTGTAGCTTCCAGCTGTGGGGCATGCCCTGGCTACACCCCCACCACTGGTGGCAGTGTGCTCACCCTATGCCTCTGTGGCTGGCACCGTGTCACTGGGTGTCTCTTTTGCATTGCAGCAGTCCCTGGTGGCCTGCTGCTGTTGTCCCCCCTACCTCTGGTCCTGCTGCCGGCAGCTGCCATCTGTGCTACTGGTGTTGCTGCTGGTGTGCCTTGCCTGGCCATCTGCTTTTCAAAGGCCATTCCACCTGCCTCTGGGTGGGCCCTCTTGCAGCCTTGGGAATGGGCTGGAATGTGTTGTCCCAGTCTCCATGCTGTGCTGGGTGGCAACATGGCCATGCTGTTGGAATTCACTGTACTGTCCTGTGTCTGTCCAGGCTGCTCCACATCATCGACACATGGGTTGGTGTCCATCTCCCTGTGTCCGTCATGGTCCAGTACCCCTGTGTGTGGGTGCACACCCTCTGCTGTGTTACTGGGTGTTTCACCACGGTTGACATCCATGCCCTGTGCGGCTTTGTCCCCCTGCTGTGTGTTCCCCACTGCGCCATGGCCATCCTCCACACCAGAATCACTGCATGGCTCCAGACCAGCCCTGCTGTCTATTTGGCCTGCGTGTCTGTCATCAGGGGCATCTGCTTCTGGTTGCTGTTCCCCTATGGCTGTGTGTGTGCCTGCTGTGTCACCCACAGCCCTGTCCTCGGGCTCGGCAGTGCTTGACACATGCTGTGTCTGCACTGTGTCTGGCTGTTGCCCCATGGGCATCCCCGGCTGTCCTATGCCCTGTGTGTCCTCATGGCCCTGTCCCACATCCTGTCTGCTGGCTGTGTTCCCCATGCCATGGTGGTTGTCTACTGCCCTCTGTTGTGCCGCCACACATTGCAGTCCAAGCATACCTGTGGGACCGGTGCCATTCCGGCTGCCTGCTGTTGCATGCATCTTGCAATCTTCTGCAGTGCAGTTGCCATTGCTGATGTTGCCTCCGTCTGGGCGATATGCTGCCCCATGCTGAGTTCCATGAGCATGGTCTGCCATTCTATGGCATCCATTTGGCATGTGATGCACAACCATATGTCCTGGAGTAGCCGTGTTGTCTGTGTTGTTTGGCATGCCCCTTCCTGGATCCCATGTACGATGGTTGCGTGGATATCCACCACTGTCAGCTGCAGCTGTCCCATGTGTGTGCTCGCGGCACTGGTGTGTTCCCGGATGCTGTCTTGTATCCCTGCCAGCTCCCACTGTGCTGCCTCCTGGGTGAGCAGAACGTCCTGGCAGTAACGTGACAGGTCATCCCCAAGGTCATCCTCCAGTGGCAGTGGGGTTTCACCATGTTCACCTGACATACCTGCACCTCCATGGTCTGGTGTAGCACTGCAGTGTGCCTGGCCGCCGTGGCCTACAGTGATGGGTGTGTTTCCCACCTGTCCTACCACAGGGCCATCCCCTGTGTCCCCCTGCTGCTGTGTGTCCACCATGGTCTGGCGCTGGTCAGATGTACTGGACGTGGGCATGCTCCGCCCAGCGGTGCTGCTGCTGCTGGATGGTGAGGCATTGCTGTCAGTGTCACGTCCCTGTTGAGCCTCTGACTCACTATCTGTCACCCTCCTGTGGGCCTGGCTCACTGTGCTGTCACTGGCGGTTGCCTGCTGCTTTTCCTCCTCATCGCTGCTGTGTCTGCTGTGCTCCGATGCCTCACTGTCACTGTGGGTCATGGCATGGCATTGTGGTGGTCTTGACTGGCTGACTGTGGCCTGTTGTCTGGTCGCTGTGGTCCTGGCACCTGCTGGGTATGCAGACAGATGTGCACAGTGCATTACCTTGGTTGTCCATGTGCCAGTATGTGTCCAGTGCCATGGTGCATTTCCAACCTTTGGCAACCAGTGGAGGGGTCACCCCCTGCATCTCCTGAATCTGCATGGGGTCCCAGGCCACTCTGAGTCCCTCTTCACTTGCCCCCAGATCCCTGTCCAGTGTGGGTCCCTGGTGCCCCTGTGGTGCACCAGCTTCCACTGGTGGTGCCACATTGGCTGTCTGCACAGTGGTGCCACCCACCCCATTCATGCCCGGTGCTTACCTTGTGCATGTTGTTGCTGATACAGGTCTAGCTCTGTGTTGCCCTGTATGCTGCACATGTTGTTGTGTGCCAGTACACGTTCCTCATGTCTGCTGAGGAGTTGTAGTTGTGTGGGTCCTCCTCCCATTGACATTGTGCAGTACCTGTTGTGGACTGCCTTCTCCTTGGCATGGTGCCCGATGTCACAGTGCCGCTTCTGCAGCTCCCTCACACTGCGCTTGGTGGGTGCCACTGAATTCACTAGTCTGGCTACCTCGACCCGTGCCTCTTGCCGCTTTGCCCGTAGCTTCTGGTCCCCTCCCCAGGATACACACTGGTCAGGGCCTTGCACCATTGTCCCACATGCTCTTATCCTCCTGCCACACATCACACCTACCTGGGCCTCTATTGCATCCAGGAGGATATCTGTCTCCTGGTCTGTGAAGTTCTTTTTCCTGGAGTGCTCAGTCTTCTTCCTCCATGTCCCTGGGGTTGGCTGCCCCCTTTCTTCTTGCTGCATCCTCTGTGGTTCGGACATTCCTCCACCCCTTGTGTTTAGGTGCTGCCTGCACCATACGTGTTGCCTACGCTATGTATCTGATGCACTATGTGTTCATACGCCATGTGCGCTGCATCTGGCGCATGGTGCGTTCCGTACAGAATGGGGTGCATTGCTGATGGCGCAGGGGGCTTTGGCGCATGCTGCATCTGACGCACCTTGCACTGCTCTAAAGACATTTTTGAGAATCGGGCCCACGATCTATTAAATCATGGAACTAAGTTGATAGAAACATTCCATATCGCTAACTATATGGGGCCCACTATCTGTAGACATAGTATTGTTTAAAATTAAAAAGTGCTACACATTCTGGCCCTTTGCTATGATTTTTGAAGGCCAGTGCTATGATCTTTAATGCTGAAAGGTTAAGAGGTATGTCCCCAGCATAGCATGAGGTAAGGCGCCAATGCCTCAGCCCTCTGTGCTACCTGGCCAGCTCAATTTAAATTTTTTTTATTTCGATATACATATCACACACTTTATATTTTAAAATGTTGTTACATTTCAGGAGTGTGCTAGCTCTCCTATAGTGAAGGTTGATTAGGGCATTTAATCTTAAACCCCCAACTTTGCACTCTAATAGCTTCATCCTCATTCAATGGAATTGCATGCAATATCACATGTGCAGTCAAGGACTTGGCAAGTTCCAGTCGGATTTGCAATTTGAGATACTGCAAAGAGGGGAAAAAAATAGTTTATCTGCCATTTGTTTTGCTCTCACCTACAGCCCAGACAGTTAGGAATTTTATTCCAAAAATCTCAGTGTAGAATGGGTTTGCCAGAATGGTGGCCTTCATTGGCTTTAAATATTACTCCATTCCAGAGTTATAAGATTTGAAATTCTAAGCATGATCCGCAACCTTTCTGAAATTTGTGTGCCGAAATTCTTAATCCTTTTCATATGGCAGCCATCTTGTTTGCATCCCCCCCCCCCCACAATTACTGAAAACCCATTACAAAAAAAAAAAATTACACACAACACACACACCTAAATGGGTCCCCATTTAGCTAGATTCTGAGATACAGATATGGTTTTGGGGATATCTCCAAAAGCCTGATTCACGAGTCTCATGAAAACCTCTGTTCACAAAGGAAGATGGTGACTAGGTGAGTTTCTCTCTCTCTACATCTCTCCCCCCATTGTTCTTTCATGAGCAAACTATGAACAAAAAACAAGTTAACCATTCTCCTTTGGATAGTTTTTTCATGACTCATGAAAGAAGAATGCTGAGTCATGAATGAAGAGGGGTGAATGGGGGGGCCCCCCTCACAGTTCTTTGATGTCAAATGAAAGAACCACTGTTCTTTCATGTGATTGCTCAAATGAACTAACCATGACTGGAACCTTACAACTATCCACCCCCCTCTCAATTTTCTCTTAAAAGACCAGGGTGCCCACCTCTGGTACCACGTCTGATGCCTACTCTCCCCAGGTCACACACACTCCTCTTTTGAATTATACTAAAAGAGTAGACCACACAGCTTCTTACCACCCACTTCCCCTCTAGGTCATACCCCCCCCCAAAGAAACATGTGGCAGCACCAGGGTGGCCAAACCTGGTGCCACCAAACATTATCCTGGCCCTGGGGTGTCCAATCCTAGTGTCGCTGTCACCCCACAACAAAGAAAAAATGGCACTCACTGATCCCCCACTCCTTCTTGTTCTACAAAAGACAATTCAGGCACACGCATGCAGAGTCTGTCAGAATCTGAGCAGCTGCGGCATAGAACAAACGCTTGGCAAGGATTTCTCAAATGGGACTACTGCCTAGACCTCACTGAAATCAACAAGATGTAAAGCCAGAAAACTGAATTCTGAAGTGACAATTTTTGGGGGATGACGTTTGTCACCAAAACAAAATAAATAACGAGACACCTGCGGTTGGAAATATTTTTGCAAAATGTCAGCTCATTCAAGGGATAGCACATTGGCACAAACAGTGGGCAACCTGCCCTGTAACACATACTGCAGGGTCAAACATTGGAGATATGATCACACACAGTATGCACAAAATGCAGCACTCCCTCAGGAATTGGCTTCCAGCACCCCCAAAGTGTTGCAACAGATGTGACCACAGTAGTGTGTGCCAGTTTTGCATGACCAGTGCTACTTTTCAGTCAGTAATTGACATAAGGGACTTCTCATGTGCTACAGAGATTTGTATGCTTTGTATGCTATTGTCTGAAAAACAAAATGTTGGACACACTGTACAACAATTTCACAGACATTTTCAACAGCATATCTGCTCTACAAAGGTCTGCAGTCCATGATACTCAAATAGATACACACTGATACATCAGTAACAGAGATCCACCAAATTCCAGTTGGGCAGCAGACATCAGCTCTGTCTTTTTGGCAACCACCCTCTCCGGACTTCTCCAAATTCCAGGGGCTTGTATCCATTATGGGTTACCCCCCCGGCAGGGCCAGAGTAGATCTTCCTCTCCTAGTCACGCATCCAGATTGGGCCATCTTGGATCGGAGCAGCGTAGTAGATTGCAGCATGCCAAACATGGCTTCATGAAGCTCATCCTCCATCTTTATGTTTTTCTTCTCTTCCACAAATGTACAATGAGCAGGTTGTGTGAGCTGCACCTCTGCAGAGATGCCCCTGATGCTCTGGATGTGGAGCCTCCTTCACATATGCCATGCACATGCCTCAACCAGGATTCCTCCAGGTGGCTATCAATTGGGGGGTCATGCTACCCCCTCCCTGAGAAAGAGAGCTGTCCTCTGGATGCTCAACCCCCACCGCCACAGCCAACCCAATCCCCCCAGCCAACCCAACCCCCCTAACAACAACTCATGTTTGTTCCTCCCAATGTGGGTCGCTGGCATGGCAGGAGGCAAGGTGCTTACAGAGCTTCAGTCCTTAGTGCCACTGAGCCAGCTCATCTTGCAGGCATTTCTACATGCTGCTTCGGCATGCATCATTCCTTCACAGCTATCTGGATTTTTCCACTTCTGTTTATTACTCTAAAAAGATTTTGGTAACTCATTTTTACTCCAGTTCAGACAGTCCTTTACACTGTAGTTTATTTTTGGATAACATGTAAACCATGGCTATCTTTAAGCTTTTGGGTTAAGTATTTCTTTCCACTTTCCAAGTATTACTTACATTTCTTCATTAGTTTCCCTCCATTTCCCCCTACTTCTCTGTTCCATTGCCATTTTATTCTCAGTTTTTATTATATTATTACATAATATTGGAGAAATTAAGAGTGGACAAGGCTATGGGACGTGACGGAGTATGCCCGAGGATACTAAAAGAACAGAGGAAAGAAATGGCTGCACCCCTGGCAGCCCTGTTCATGATCTGTGTATACAGGGATAGTACTGGGAGATTGGAGAAAGTCAGATGTGGTGCCAATCCACAAGAGCAGAAGGAGGCAGGGAACTATAGTCCACTAAGCCCGATGGCGGTGGGGAAGGTAATGGAGACAATACAATAAAGGTAAGAATGGGGGAGTAGCTGACCAGAAACAAATTGTAGGATCCAAGACAACAAGAGCTCACAGGGGACAGATCATGCCAAACTAACCTAATCAAGTTTTTCAAAAGGGTGATGAGAGTCTTGGACCGGGAAGGGGGAGCAGTGGATGTGGCCTACTTGGATGTCAGGAAGTCCTTTGATACAGTTCCACATAGGAGATTAGACAACAAGTTGAACAGTCTAGGGTTGGGTGCAATGGTGGTGATGTGAGTGCAGAACTGGCTAAGCAACAGGAGCCAGATGATAGCAATGAATGGGGGAAGATCAGAAGAGAGGGAGGTGACAAATGGGATACCGAAGGGGTCAGTCCTGGGGCCATTACTATTCTGTGCATTCATTGGAGACATTGCAGGCAGACAGACTAGAAGGAAAGTATTCCTGTTTGCAGACGACAAAGATCTAAAACAGAGTGGACACACAAGTGAGAGTATAAAGGATGAGAAGGAACTAAAAACTGAAGGAATGGTCAAAGGTATGGCAGATGGGGAGTATGGCAGATTGGGAGTAATGCTAAATAATGTAAGGTTATGTACATGGGGCACAAGAACCCAGGGGCAACTTACCAACTAGGAGGGAAACAAATAACAACCAACCAAGTAAGGAACCTAGAAGTCATAACAGAGGACACAGAGAAGAGCTACCAAAATGGTCCAGGGCATACGTAACAAAATTTATGAGGAACGGCTCAGGGAATTAAATATATACTTACTGGAGAGAAAGGATGGGGGGGAGGAATGATTGCCAGAGGAATAAATAAGGTAGAGGAGATGAAAGGAAGGAAGGAAGGAAGGAAGGAAGGAAGGAAGGAAGGAAGGAAGGAAGGAAGGAAGGAAGGAAGGAAGGAAGGAAGGAAGGAAGGAAGGAAGGAAGGGACACCAGCTATCTTCAGAGAAAGAATGAACACTGGGACTAGGGGTCACAATATGCAGCTAGAAGGGTGGTGGGGAAAGAGACAGACAATGTAAGGAATTACATCACGGAGAAGGCAGTTGAACCCCGGAACAGGCTACCAGTGGAAGCAAAAACCATCAGGGCATTCAAGCATGCATGGGGTAGACAGATGACTAGTGAGACTAGGACAGAAGGGAAGAATGGAAATGGGACCACAAGGAAGCAAGACATATCTTAAAGCTAAACCAGGGCAGACTGGATGGACCTGGAGGTCCTTTTCTACCGACAACTACTATGTAACTAAGTAAATATTATTTGTTATTGTTAAGCTAGTGCTCCTACTGTTATGTAGCTTCATTTGTGTTTACTTGGGTTTCTTTTTGCCCTGTTATGTTGCTTGCACGCATGTGCAAGAAACATAGTGTCATCATCCGAGTTTTCAGAGGTGTGTCAGCCCCTTTTCCAATGCAGTCAATGTGTTTGCAGGCGTGGCCCCAGTTCCCCAATGAGTGCTGCAGCTGTCTATGACAGCTCCAAAATGCAGTGGCATACAGTTGAAAGGGAGAGCTCCGCTTCAGTGAGCAGAGCTCTCCCCCCCCATGCACACACACGCCGTAGCATGCATACATTAAGTGTGCTGATGCACTCCCCACACACACACTGTAGGCCGGGCGGGGGGTGCCCAACTCCGCCGGCCCACGTCCCCCAACAGCTGTCCAGGTACCATGCTGAGAGCCCACCTCAGCGTAGCAACAACTATTATAACCCGGCAGAAATTGCCCAATCCCACGTCGGCTCAAGGCTACGCCCCCCCAAAAGCTTTTCCGGTGCCACGCTGGGAGCTCACCCCAGTGTGGCAAATCTTGTTTTGGCCAATGGGAGTGCTCAGTCTCCCATCAGCTCCACGTCCCCCCAAACAGCTTTTCCTGCTGCCACGCTGGGAGCCCACCCCAGTGTGGCAAACGTCCCGCGTCGTCTTCTTAAAAAAAAACAACCTGTGAATAAAAAAAATGGTCCCTCGTAGTCTCCCTGCCCCCCTCCCACAACCCGCACCCATCCTCTGCACGCCCTGCCTCCCCACACACACCCTCACCCCATACTTACCTCCGGAGCTCGGCGCGACGATCATCGGTGGACCAGGAACACGTCTGCACTCTTCAAAGCCGACCACCAACTGAGGAAATGCCGGTAAGCTGTATAATGGGATAGATAGGGTTTTTTCAACATTGTTGCATATCTCAGGCATTTTTTGGAATTTTGGCCCCAAATTTTCAACATGGGGTTTTTGGGACCCCTCCTCGTGAATTCTTGCACTGCCATGGCGTTACTCGGGCCCGAAGAGTGATTTTGCAGTCACTGCGCAAAATCACCTTTCCACACTGATTAATGAAACAACACTGCCAGTGTTCATAAGGTGGGCTCTCAAAACACCCATGTTGAAAATTTGGTGAAAAATTTCCTAAAAATGACTGTTTTACGAGTGTGCGATGTGCAGTTCCTACACACGCTCGTAAGTTTGCGAATTTTCAATATTTTCACTCCAGAGTTTCAACATTGCCATTTTACCACACCTCCTTATGAGCAGTACAGCTGTCATTTTTCACATCTTGCTCAAAACGTGTTTCCGCCCATGTAGCGCACAATGGCGCAGTCGGTGTGTGAACTCAATGTATGGGACACATTAAGAAAATCACAGTGACACTGTTCATGAGCAGAGGTCTTAAAATGGCTATGTTGAAAATTTGGTGAAAGAAATTCCTAAAAATGACTGTTTTATGAGCGTGCATTGCTCAGTTCCTACGCACGCTCGTAAGTTCGCGAATTTTTAATATTTGCACTACAATGACTTCCAAATACCTAAACAGCACATAGAAGCAAGCAACATTCGGCATTGACAAATGCTTGTTTAAGTTACTTGTTTTGTCTGACAACTTTGCCTCCTACAGAAGTAATCATGTATGCTTAGTGGCCTCATTCCCACCACTATAAACAGTTTATAGTCTATATTAGCTGCAGCTAACTAGGCACATGTGTTTTACCTCTCTCTCCCCCTTTTTTCAGCACTACTGCTGTTTATTTTCTAGTTTGGTTTAAGCAGAAAGCGTTCCTGGCAGCTGCCACCTCAATAGACATATTTTTTCTATTTGGTAAGAGTTGCTCAAGAGTTACTCACATGGTGATATTTTTACATGGTTTACATTTGGGAATATCAGTCTGATATTCTGCTTTGCTGTGGCAGCTTATTCTTTACACAAAAACACAAGTTTAAATGTATTAATCATCCTCCCCACCTTTACTGACACAGCTGACGGAATCAGATCATTGGCTGCTTTTACGGGAAGCCCCACAACTTGTTTGTAATTAAAAGAACAAACAGCAGCTGCAGAGATTTTCCAAGGGTATTTTTTTTTGTGCCCTGGTCTGACTCACTCTGTATATTCGACTTGTTTTTGTGCCACCTGCATTCTTCTTATAATGAATTTAAAGCACTATGAATTTCCAGTGAGTTGCTGCCACTTCGTGAGTGATCCCTATAATGGGGTCAGTTTCTCCCATCATGGTTTCTACTATGAAATGTACGTATTCTTAGATAGATAGTCTAAATATCAATTACCTTCGTTCAAGTATTTCTTTCCCTAGATGCTCTGTGTTGCAAGTCTGTTGTTTCCTGTATTGTTACAGTTATACCCATTTGGTATACCTGAGTATTTCAACCTTAGGTATCACTAATGTTTTATTTTGGCACACACACACACACACCACACCACTGTCATCGAGGCACAGGTCAGAAAGCATAGGAAAAACCAGGAGCAGTTGTAAAATTCACAAGAAAAAAAGAAAAACAAGGATTTGTACTAGCAGCAACATAAAAAACATAAAATTGTTCAGAATAACTATCTACAAAGGCAAATAATCAGAAGATCCAGAGTTCTCCTTTAATCTCTGTGTCCCTCTTCCTGCAAGCAGTTGCAGCTCTGTCTTTTTATAAGTCCTTGCAACCCCCCAAAAAAATGTCCTTGTATATTTCAGGCAGGTGCTGGCAGGAACACAGTGTCCCAGAACTGAGGCTCCATCTCCACAGCTTTTGCAAAAGGCCTACAAATTGCACCAAGATGACCTCTTGAGTTTCCAATAGCTTTTCGCAATCATCTTGAACTGTAATTATATACATTTCAAAAATTAGAACTATATAATTTCTATACAAAGGGATCCCAATATCAATTAGATTTCCACATAATGATTTGCATATATTTTTTATACCAGCAGATATGCAAGGGAGGAAAAGACAAACAGCAAGGGAAGACAGAGAAAGCGAGAGGCAAAGAATTGAGACTGTCGGGGTGATCAAGTCCTACGTCTCACGAGAACATTGGGTTGCGCAACCAGACATAGAAGGAGAATTGAACAGATCCCTGCATTCAAACTCTTTCCATAAGAACTGGGACAAGGTCCTATTCAACCCTATCACACCCACCCCACCTCCACTCTATATATTGGGGTCATTTTAATGTTTCTACTTGTCCATTAGATGTATTTTGGTGTACTACAAACAGTTTGTTTTTTCTATATGACTAGATGTCATCACAGGTTTATGTTATAGGAAAAAATATGCATCTCTAAAGAACATTTTGTATTCATTTTATTTTATACTGGAAAAGTCAATGGGCCAAAGATCCATTTGCATAGGTGACCAGAACAAATACACTACGGTAACATTAGATACATAATGTACAAAGATCAGACAAGCATAAATACTGTATACAGCAACAATGTTAAATGGCTAACCAGATGTGCATTTATGTTTACTGCTAGACAGAAGATCTTTAAGGTTAATCTGAATGTATAAAAGGTGTTGCTGACAAGTTATCATTGGTAGCAAGGCATTAAAAACTAGACACATAGAACAGAGATTTTTGACCAGTGGATGTTGTGACAGGAACAGTAAACAATGTACATTGTGAAGATCTGGTCAAGGCAGTAGTAACATGTTTTTTTTAAAACATGAAAGGAGCTTGGGACCTTGACTTTAATTGCTTTAGCTAAAGTATTAAGTTGATACTGGTACCTCTGTTCAAGCTGCAACCAGCTTAATTGCTCATACAAATTACAGTGACAAGTGATGTATGGTAGTTGGGAAACAAATCTAGCAATATGGTTCAGTAAGGTCTTAACTTTATTTAGCAACCCCACACCCCTGCTGAGTGATAAGCTATAATAAATGGCAATAAAAAAACTAAAAAATTGGGACAGCTCATGAAGATCTCTACACCATCGGAGTAAAGAAAAATTTTGTGTACTGCAACAAGCAGCAGGCAGTGTATTCCGAAACACTACATAAAATGCCCCCACCCCAAAATAAATAGAACCCTAAGGAAACACCCAGTGAGGCTAAGAATGGGGGTGAAATGCATCCCTCATTTTTAGTTGACTGAAAATTACCATAAAGGTAGCTCTGGAACCAACCAACAACCCCAGTGGACATACACAATTTAAGGATAGACAGAAGCAAGTTATGATTCACCCAAGTCAAAAGCCCACAAAGAGTCACATCTTGAGACCCAAAGCACTGGGGCAGTTTGTGTTATTCTCACTTGGGCAATAAATGTAATGCTCCTCACTTACTGTGCAGTGCCTCCTCTGTACTTGCTCAGATATGTTCTACCTATTGCCCTAATCCTACCATCCACCACTGCGCAGATCTTCATGTCATCTGTGGAGAGGAAGAGGCAAATGACACCTGAATGTCCACCTCTATATCACAGATGGATGGGTACAGAAGTTGATACCAGCCAATTTACAGAAGAAAGGGTTCTGAAAGAACTCTTAAAACTGAAGGTGGACAACGCAATGGGGCCTGATGGGATTCATCCCAGAATTCTAAAAGAACTAAGGGTAGAACTAGTGACACCACTGACTACCCTCTTCAACAAATCATGGGAGGATGAGGTGGTACCTGAGGACTGGAGTAGGGCAGATGTGATTCCACTTCACAAAAGTGGGAGCAGGGCAGAAGCAGGAAACTACAGACATACTAACATACTATTTGCCAGCAGATTAGGCCTTACGGTCTATCGAGTCTGCTCGAACCTTAGATCCTTGGTTGGGTGCCGAGGCCCTCCCATCCCTTGTACTCCAGAAACCCCTATCATCCATCCCCACCCCCCCGGGACAGGCCATCATCTGATACATCCACTTTCTGTGTCTGTCCCACCCTCTCTTGAAGCCTCCACTGTGGATTCTCTGAACCAGCTTGCCAGGCAGTGCATTCCAAGGGTCCACCACCCTCTCAGTGAAAAACCTCCTCTCTTTCCCCTAACCCTTCCACCTTCCAGCTTCAAACCATGCCCTCTGGTGATACCTCCTGCTTTAGTCTAAGATCCCCTCCATGTTTACCCTATTTATTCCCTTGAGGTACTTGAAGACCTCAATCATGTCCCCCTGTCTCTCCTCTCCTCTCCTCCAATGAAAACAGGCAGAGCTTCTCAAGTCTGTCCTCATACGTCAAATACCCTAGCCCTTGTATCATCTTAGTTGCCCTCCTCTGTACCCTCTCCAGGAGCTGTATGTCCCTCTTCAAGTGTGGTCTCCAGTACTGTACACAGTACTCAAGGTGTGGTCTAACCAGTCCATTGTACAGCGGCAGAATAATTTCCTTGCTCCTAGAGGTGATCCCCCTTACGATGCATCCCAACATCCTGTTTGCCTCGCTAGCCGCTCTCCTGCACTGCTCAGAGTTATTCATATATGCATCCACCATGACCCCTAGGTCTTTTTCCCCTATTGAGGCCTCCAGCGCCTCCCCTCCCAGGGTGTACCTGTGTTTAGGATTTCCCAAACCAAGATGCAACACCTTGCACTTGGTGATATTGAAATTTAATTTCCATGTGTGAGCCTAGCTTTCCAGGGTGTCCAGGTCCCCTTGCAGGGCCAACCTCCCCTCTTCTCCCTCAACTACTGCTCCCATCTTGGAGTCATCCATGAATAGACTCATTTCACACCCTATACTCTCCCTGATGTCCGATATGTATGCATTGAACAAGATCGGACCCAGGACCGAGCCCTGCGGTACCCCACTACCAACCTCTCTAGGGTTCGAGAGCTCCCCACAGACCACTACTCTCTGGGTGCATCCAGCTAGCCAGTTTTCAATCCATCTGACCATCAAAGGGCCTACTCTTAACCCCATCAGTTTCTCCACCAGACCATTGTGGGGGACAGAGTCAAATGCCTTGCTGAAGTCCAAGAATTATACATCCACAGGCTTTCCCCTGTCCAGTTCTGATGTTACCCATTCATAGAACTCCACAAGATTGGTTTGACATAATCAACCTGGCACAAACCCATGTTGTCAACTATCCAGACCTCCCACCTCCTCCAAGTACAAGTACACCCCCAATCGTTCCTTTAGTATACTCTCCATTAATTTTCCCACCACCGAGGTCAAACTGATGGGTCTATAGTTACCTGGTACTTCCCTCGACCCCCCTTTATGGATTGGCACCACATGTGCCTCTCGCCAATCCCTAGGTACCCTCCCTGTCTCAAGTGACCTGTTGAAGAGCTCCACCAGGGGTGCAGCCAGTATCTCCGCCAATTCCTATAGTACTTTTGGATGAATGCCATCCGCCCAGGAGATTTGTCTTTCTTTAGGGCCTTGAGGGCTAACCACACCCTTTTGGCGGAGATAGCATCATCCGTCCCCTCCACCTTACTGGCCTTTTTATCCTTATCCAGATGTGATACCCTTGGGGTACCTCTCCCTCCCTCTTGCTCCATTTCTGTTGCTCCCCTGATCCCACTCACTGTCGCTTCTATCCCCTTCATGCCTTGCTTTGTAGATATCCCATCCTCCTCCCTAGTGAACACAGAGACAAAGTACTCGTTAAATAACTCTGCCTGGTCCCTCGCCTCTTCCACCCACCCTCCTTCTGATCTCAATCTGCTGAGATGGCCCTTAGTTTTTCTCCGCTCCCCAATGTACCAGAAGAACCCCTTTTCCCCTCCTTGTATCCCCTGTGCCAGCCGCTGCTCTTTACTGGACTTTGCTCCCCACCAAACAGGTGACTTTTCTAGATGCAAGATGGTACATTTCCTTATCCCTATCCCCTCTTGTTATTTTATATTTTTTTGTGGGCCGCCTTCTTTTCTCTGACTGCTACCTGTACCTCACTGGACCACCAGCATGGTTTATGTGACCTTGCTCCCTTACGTTTCAACTTAGCGCAGATCCTGACTGCCTCATGAAGTCCCCGTTTTATGACCTCCCATCTCCTTTCCACACTTGTCATTGATGTTATCCCCTTCAAGTGATCCTTGAGAATATTTCCCATGCCCTCAAAGTCTGCCCCCCTGAAGTCCACTGCCAGTGTCCTAGCTCTCACCCCACTCCCCCATGCTTATTTGAAACCAGACAGTATTGTGGTCACTCCCAGTCAGGGGGTCCTGTACAACCAGGTCCCTTACCAGATCCCCATCTGCCAGAACCACATCCAGGACATGCCCTTCCCTTGTGGACTCCGTCACATGCTGTGTTAAGAACACTTCCTGGAAGCCGTCCAGCAGCCTCTGCTCCTTGGCCACCTTAGAGGACATGGTTCCCCAGTTTGTACCTGGCATATTAAGGTCCCCCATCAACGCCACTCCTTCCCCTTTTGGTCCACACTGGGCAATGATGTTGTCCAGCAAACCATCCAACCATTCTCTAGAACATCACTTATCCTGGGGGGCCTATATACTACACACAGCTTGAGCTTGTCTCCTGCTGGGGATCGTAAGGTGACCCATAAGGCCTCCACGTTTCCCTCTGCCTCTTCTATCCTAGCAATTTCTATGTCATCTCTAATGAACATAGCTACTCCACCCCCTCTGCCCTCCTTTCTATCCTTCCTAAGCATAGTGTACCCCCATCGTTTAGGTCCCAGTCATGGTTTTGTTGGCCTCGTCTCCAGTGCTGCCACATCCACCCCCGAACAGCATGGCTCTGGAACTCTGGCAACTTGTTTCCCAAGCTCCTGGCATTTACTAACACCAACCCCAACCCCTTACCCCTGATCCTCTTTGTCAAACCCCATCCAGATTCCTTATACTTCCATCCTCCCTCTGCACCTCCTGAAACCTCCACCCTCAGCCTGTTTCCTCCCTCCCCCCTTGGGCTGGAAGGCTACTCCCCTCATCTGTAGGAGAGGGCTTCTGGTCAGCCCCTCCCTTATCCCTTCCCCTCACAAGTTTAAACCCCACCTTTCTCTTGAATGTAGTCAGCCATCCCTGCTTAAGGACTTCCTTCCCTAATAGGGCAAGATGAAGCCTGTCCTTGGCATATAGTCCCTTATCCTCCCAAACTCCATTCCAGTTCCTAAGACCCCAACCCACTCTTCACCCCACTTCCTGAGCCAGTCATTAACCTCTGTAGTCTTCATTTTTCTCCACTGAGGCCTTTGGTACTGGCAATATCTCCGAAAAGGAAATGTTGCATCCATTATCCCGACAGACTCTGGCAAGTTCTTGGAACCTTGCTTGGATTTCCAAATGCTATTTCCCTCTAGATCGTTAGTTCCCAAATGCACCAGGAAATCCAGTTTCCCTCCACAATCCCTAACCATTTCATACACCATGAACTTTGCTCTGTGCACTGTCAGCCCAGAGATACTCACTACCTTCACCTGGCTATGGCATCCACCCCCCTGTCCCTCCCACTGGATACCCCTAATCATCGAGTCTTCCAATAACAGAACCTTAACACCGCCATCATCCTTATGGTTACCTCCACTATGCCCTCTCAGCCCCCTTCCTCCCTTTATTCATGATCTCAATTCCATGGGAGTCTTCCTGCCTTATTAGAGACCCCCTTGTCACCCTCCCCTTTCTGCCTCCCTCGTTATTTTACCCACTTAACTCAAACCCCCTCTGAATAGGTGTCCCCTTTAACCCTCTCTTATCTGAACCATTTATCCTGGCCCTGATGGTTTCCCCTTCCCCCACACCGCCATCCTCCCCCCTTGCAATAGTACCCCTGCCTCCAGAGACTCTCTGTGGGTCCCCTTTAGCTAGGGCCCCATCCTTGGTACTGACCCCCCTGCTGAAGGGGGGCTCCTCTCCCACCTCCTTGTCTCCCAGTTTCTCTCCAATCATGCTCTTCTCCCTCATGTCTGCAGTATGTTGCATCTCCCCATTTGCTTAATATTTATGTTTCCCTTCTCCTCTGGGACTATTTCTATCCTTTCCATTGCCAGTCTGTGATGCCCTATGGGTATCCGACTCCTCCCGCCTCTGTATAGTTTCTCACTTCCACCAACCTTCCTCCCCCTCTAGGTTGCTTGTAGCTCAAATTTATTGTGACACTGTATGTCAGCCTCCACAAGTAACCCAAGTTTCCCCTGACTGCACCTCTAAACTGCCCCTCTTCTTCCCCTCTTGCTCTGTTCACCTTAGGAGCTCCCTTCCCACAGTCTGCTGTTTTAGGCTTCCGCACAACAGCCCCTCCTGACTCTTTCCCCTCCACTCTCTTTGTATTCAGAATGTTCACCCGTCGCTTTCCCCTTAGCGTCAACATCCCAATCTAAGGTCCTCTGTCCTAATATCCCCCTGCTTGCTGTAACATAGCGTCCTGTAATTTCAGAGCGTTGCCCCAGCCTCCCTCAGCCCCACCCTTCTGCTGCCCATATCCACACCCCTTATCTTTGGACACCCCCCAGCTCTCCCAGCTTACTCCTTAACCAATATACCTCTACCCTGATACAAGATAGCTGTCTACAGAGTGGCAGCCTCCCTCCTCTCCAGGCCCAATTGGAGAATTATTGCCATCCCACAGCCTGTGCAGCCTACAACCTCCTCAAGATGCCTGCCATGGTGGGAATATGGCCACCCTGTTTATCCCCTGTTTATAATGGCACCCCTTTTCTCAGTCCCTTTCCCTGGAACACAGTTTCTCTCTATACTGACTGCAGTTATTTACAAACCCAATTTCAACCCCACCAATAAAGTTCCCAAGTCTCACAAACACATACAGTCCAGTGTGTGTTCAGTCCCACTAACAGTGTGTGTATACAGACATCAGGTACCGTATGATATCACAGGCCCACCAGCTCCTGTTGCTTCGAATTTCAGTCCCAAACAGAAATACTCAGCCCTTCAATCCCAACCCCCAGTGGCTTTTCAGTATGGCAAACAACACATTTAAAATTCACTCTAATTATCACTGCCAAACAACTGTTCCCAAGCCTCCAAAGTTACAATATCACAGTCCAAGTAACAATTCTAACTCAAGGTAATAATTTTTAACACATAGAACTAATTTCACTTACAAAACTATTCAAATATTTCAGTTAAAACAGAATATAACCCCAGACCTCTGTCCTTACCAGCCTTCTGCTTATATTCCCAAGTGAACCTGTTAGTTTAACCTCAGTGATAGGAAAAATGATGGAATCACTTCTGAAGGAAAGAATTGTCGCGTACCGGGAGGCCAGAGGGGGTACAGGACCCAAGGCAGCATGGATTCACAGTGGGAAGATCATGTCAGATGAATCTAATAGATTTCTTTGACTGGGTGACCAAAGTAGTAGATCAGGGACAGGCCTCACCCATGCCATAGACAGGCAGCACCTCCGAGAAGGTTACCGTGCATGCTACTTGTCTAAGGCCCCTCCAACTCCACAAACTCCTCCTGCACTGCTCTGATCCCTTTCCCAGCCAGGTCATTTGTCCCTAGGTGGACAATGACATCCAGCTCTGTCCCCCATGTAGCTGCTCCCGTGATCCTGAGGATTCACTCCCTGCTGCTCCCCCGATCCTGAGGATTTGTTCCCTGTCCCTCCAAGCCATGGTGCCAGGCAAGTGCCTTACCTCCCCTGCCTCCCTCCCCCAGTTCTACCACCTAATAATGGAGTCCCCCACCAGGAGTGGTTTCCTTCCACTGTGGTGTCCCATGCCACCCTCCTGTGGGTCTCCTTTGTGGAGGTTCCCAGCAACCTCCTTGGTCTCCACTGCGGGTGCCTCCATAGAGGAATCACACTTTGCCAGAACAGCATGTGAATTGTGGAGCAGTACAGCTGGAGGGATGCACCTCTGTTCCACCACCCTCACCCTCCCCGAGCTTACTGTAGTCCATTCGCTCCTCTTTCTTGGCAACCTCCGAGGCAGCGGCAGCGGTGGCCCTGGTGGTCCCTGGGTGTGAGAGGAGGTCCCCTGAATCTTGGCCAACTCAGCCCAGAGATGAGCAACTTTCTCCCTCAGCCCAGAGAGGTGCCTGCAGATAGGACAACACCGTATCCTCCAGAATGTCTCCCGGAAGACTGCTGCTCCACAGCCACAGCACTGCACCACTCCCATCATGTCTTATTTGTGACCCCTTAACTGTTTCATATACCTACTCTTTCCTCTTTTTTTTTTTGTTTATTTTATTTAATTTTTTTTATCCTTACTTTCCTGCTGCCTTTGTGCCCTTAAAGCTCCTGATCTTCCTGTTCTGGGACAGGAAGGTCCTATATTCCTCAGTAGTCTCCTTCTTACTTGCTCAGAGTCAGATCTCCAGCAGCTGGGGGGGGTGGAGAGCTACTCTTTTCCTTCTAGGATGGTGAGTCTTTTGTGCCTCTCATCACTCCCTTCCTGTACCCAAACAGGAAGTTCTTGTTGTCAGTCAAATCCTGTGCCTATAAAAAGTAGAACTGGCTAAGGATGGAGGGGTAGAGCTGCCATATGCACTGCTCAGGCATGGACACACTTGATGGGTCTGCACTTCTGCAGCCACCGGTGTAAGACACACTGAACTCTGGCTGTGGAAGCAGAGGCTCTACGTTCCAGGATACCAAAATTGCAAAACTATTTCTGTCTGCAGAAGTGCAGGCCCTTGATGGGCCTGTGCCTCTTCACCCACAAGTGTAAGAGATACACACCTTGCAGACAAAAGTACTGTGCAATGTAAGTATAATGGGGTTGCAGCAGCTGCTCTAGAAATTGTTCAAGAGGGTAGCAGTTTCAGTCAAGCAAATGCATATAGAAAAGCATGCACTAATGGATCACGCTATCTAGTGAGGTACCTTGTACAGTGTTCATGAGTGCAACAGAGCCAGCCATGATACATGGTAACTTTCAGTAAATGACATGTCACAAAAAAGGGTCTCATTTGCCATTAGACTGATACACAGCAGCATTACTGTGTTACATCCTGGCAAGCACTGCTGTACCTCCCAACTGCAGAGGTGCAGGCCTCAAGGGGCCCTTCTGTCTACAGAAGCCCTATGGTACCTGCGCTACAGCCACATAGGTCTAGTATGATTTAAACACAGGTGAGGCTGCATAAGCACGGGCTCCATGAGGCCTGTGCTTATGCAACCACAGATGCAAATCCATGAAGGCATTACATTAGTGCTACTGCATTGGTGTCATCTACAAACAGTTGTATGTTGCCTTACCTGATGGAAGTCTGTGGTTGCTTGTGTGGTGCTGTCCTTTTGTTGCTTTTGGGGTTGGGGGAGAAGTTAGGGTTGGAAACAGTAACACCTTGTTTCCCTACTTTTGTTGCATTTAAGCTCAAACCAAACTGGTACATTAATGAATTTTTTTGCAAAATATTTCTTTGAGAAAGTGGAATCTTATTCTGATGCAGATCAAGGGTAGAATTTAAACTTTAGTACTTGTACCACAGTGCATGTATCCAGAAAGTTGCATGCACTAGTCAGGAAATAAAAACTAAAATTAAACTAAGGAAACAGACAAATACCAAAAATTTCACTTCTCTGACACACACACACACACACACACACACACACACACACACACATACACACACATACCTCTCAACCTTTTGTCCCCCAAATGTGGAACATTGCCTGTCAAAATGTGGAACAAATGGGCAACATGTGGAACACTTAATTGAATCTTTACCTAAGAAGTTAAAAACACTGTTCAAATGTTGCATTTATGTTCAGAAAGTCTGTTACTGATTGAATAATTCATTTTTTCCATCATTTACTATGGATTTGTGCTTTAAAATGTTGACTTTGAATGTGGAACAAGTCCTCACAATGTGGAACAGGGAACTTTTTTGAAGTAAAATGAGGAACGTTCCTCGTAATGTGGTACATTTGAGAGGTATGCACATGCACACACACACACACACACACACACACACACACACACACACACTCTTTCTCCGCCTAATTAACCACTAAGTGCCAGACAGATTACCCAAACCTCCTCCAGACATTTTTCTTCTCCACAAAATCTATATATGTACTGCACCTGTGACCAGCACTATTGCATCTCTCATCAAGACTCCACCCCCATCCGCAATTCTGGGCTCCGATTAGCACCCATCGCATATGGTTACCCAGCTAACATAAACTTGCTCTCTTGATTAGCCTCCCAAAATTGACTTCTTAACAATCTTGTGATCTTCTACTGCAAACTACATAAGCTTACACATTTTCAGCGATTGTGATGGTACTCTTAGTCGGTTGCTAGAGCCTCCCTCTCCTAATACACATGGCCCAGCAGTGCCAGTCACAGTGATAACTTAGAGACATTGACTGTCAGTGTGAGGAGAGCGATTGATAGCAGGCACCATATGAAAGCAGACTTGCCTATCTAAATCTAATGTCATTAGAACAAAGACATTTGAGGGATGACTTAACACTATCAAATAATGCAAGACCCATATCTTATAAATGAACCTTATAAACAAAGCCTCAAGTTTAAATAAATACAAGAGGACATACACCTGAATCAACAGGACAAGTCTTTGAAACAATAAAAATGTATGTTTTTTTTTTACTCCAGGTGTTATTAACCCATGGAACTTTACCAATGGATATAATTAGTAATAGCAAGACAGAAGTTAAAAAACAACTTTGATACATTAATGTAAATTAATGTACCACCATGTAGTACACTGGAGCAACATGGGCGCAAATGCCTCATTACTCCTATTCCTCCTTAGTATAACCCCCTATTCCGAATCCTTCCCCCAACCCATTTGCCATGGTTGGACCTGGTGCACTGCGATTCATGCCTTCTCTGCTCTCCCCTGCATGTCACACTAAGTGACAAGCAGTGCACGTAGTCTTTTGCACACACACACACATACATACACACTCACACACACAGCGCTTGCTCTCACTCCTGACTTGGTCATACCATGATCTACCCGGGCACCAACTGCTGCAACTTACAGTGGCAGCATTCAGCAAGTATGTGTGATGACAAAGTGCTCACCCCCCAGTCCAACATTCTCAGGCAGTGCAGTGACTGCAAATGATCCCCAACAAATCTTGAATACCAGGCTCAGTGTTACATGCACTGTGGTGCATGCAAAGGACAAATCTACATGCACCAGCCTGTTCCAACTTGCACAGAGAACACATTTTGTATGTTAATTTCAACCCCTGTTGCAGATGTACAGAGTCTCGAATTGTATTTTCATTCACAGATGCAGATGTGCAAGGACTTCTGGGCCCTGTTCCAAGGGATGACTAAGTCTGCCTACAAAGTGCAGGGCCTGCACTTCTGTGCAGCAACAGATGTCAAGACATGAGGCTGTCTCATAGGCTATGACAGTGCAGGGCCTTACAGACTCTGCACATCCATTTGGTCACAGATAAAGAGGAATAGGGCAAAAATTCCATCTCAGCCAATGCACAGGGACCTCTGCGACCCACTGAGCCCAAGGTTCAGGGTCCTATGCCAAGAGATATGGTACCTGGGCCCATGAGGGAAACCATGCGCCTCCCCTTCCCTGGTTGCGAGAGGGTGGTGTTGCATAACTGCATCATACCCCAACTCCATCCAGCTGGCTCACTGAGCTCGACACACTCAGCTCACCAACATGGGATCACATGTTGGGATAAAGACCGGCATTACACACAACATTTTTTATTTTTTGTGTTAGTTCTGTCCCCACATTTTCAAGACGGTCAATGTGACATAGTATTTATAGCATATTGCATGAACCATTTTGCCATCTTGCTGCAACAACATCTCATACGAGATGTTAAACAAAAACAAGTCATTTTATGACATGGTATGAAAAAAATGGCTATGCTCAATGAATATTGACAATTAGTGAAGTCATGAGTCAATGTAGGAACTATTTTAACATTCACTCAGACTTGTCCAGTTTTACCTTAAAAAAAAAAGGGGGGGGGCACAAGTTAATACTGGGGACTGGGCACCACAGTGTCAGGATGATCTTCAGTGATTTTTCATACGAAAGCATAATGAATTTCAGCTCATGTGAGCCAGGAACTCTTCCTTCATATCAGACATAAATGAAAGACCCTACCGAGCATGCTTAGAACAGACCATTTCAAATCTTTATAACTTGGAAACAGATGCAACAACATCTTTCTAGGACAAGCCACTTCTGTGAGAATTTTAGAACAAAATTCCATAGCGATCTCAGAATCTGGACATTCAACCATCACAAAACTTGCCTAATCAAGGGACAATGCATCCCAGACCACACACAGAAAATTTCACGCAATTTCACTGAACAGAGGTGAAGCTATTAAGTTGCAAAGATATGGGTTTAACATTAAACATCCTATTCAACCCTAACTATAGGGGCACTACCATGCTTCTACAATACTGTGGGATATATTTATAATGTGAATTCCTTTATTATAATGTACAGTTAGGATCTTTATGTTCTGTTGACTGTGCATTATGTGCATGTTTTTAGCTTGATATTATAATCTTACAAGGCACCGTGGGACCTCACTGAAAATGAGCTACAGCTCCAAGAGGTCATATACTATGAATAAAACTTTGCTACTTGGAGGGCTTGTGACCTCTTCAACATCCGAATACTTAACCATTTATCGCTACCCTCAGAGTCCTCCCAATGTGGCTGCCATTCTTCCACCTCTAGATCCCTCGGTTTTTGGCCAGCCTCCTGAAGAGGACAGACTAGTCAAAGGCCTTGTTGAGATTCATGTATAGTAGATCAACTGCTTGTCCTCAATCAGCTGCCTTTGTCACCAAGTCAAATCTTAGGTTTGTCTGGCATGACCTTTCCTTTGAGAACCCATGCTACTCCTCATTCTGTATCCCATTTTCTTTGGAAAAAGACCGGTCAGTTTGGCCCCAAGTAACTTACCCATTAGACATCAGGCTGACTGGTCTACAGTTGCCAAGTTGCCAGGACCATCCTTCTACTTTCTTAGTGGGACTGGGTAGTCATCTGCTATCCTCCCGTCCCTGGGTGTCCAGTGAATGGCTGAAAATCTGCTAGTGGAACACTACTACCTCTACTGCTTCTTTAAGTATTTTAGGGTGCAGCCCATCTGGCCCCACTGATTTGTCTGCCTTCAACATTTAGCCCCTCCAGCACCCTTAACGTTTTTCCTGACTACTAGGGCTCCCTTCCTCCTGTACTATGACCTCCCCCACCCCACATACTGGTAAATAATCCTCTTCCCTGGTAAAAAACAAATATTGGTTCACAACTCCTCTGCTCCTATTCCCTTCCTCCCTATCCTTCCCCCCTTTTTCAACCACACAGTCCACACTCTTACATTATCCTTCTCCCAGATATACCAAAAAGAACTTCTTGTCCCCAACTTTGTTCATCTTGCTGTTCTGAGCTCTGTCTCAGCCTTTCTGACCTGCCTATTGGCATCCCCGTTTGCCCTTAGATAATTCTCCTTATCCTACTTTTGAATTCACTTGCAGTATTTGATGAAGGCCTTCCATTTTGCCCTTACTGCCTCCTTTACATCTCATATGAAGCACAGTGGTCTCTGGCTTTTCTTCACTTGCACTCCCTCCTGATGCACCATTCCACAGTCTTTAATAGGCCTCCTTTTAATGATTCCCATTTTCCTTCCATCCCTGCTACCCCCACCCCATCATCCACGAGTAATCTTCACATACTTTCAAATGTCTGATTTTCTGACGTCCTACACCTTAACTGCTCTGTTCCTCATGCTGGCTTCCACTAGACCTCCAGCCACACCTTTGTGGCCACTTGACTGCAGTGACACATGGGAGTACTATGATTTGGATCCACTCACCATTTGTAAGCAGGTCCAGTAGGGCTCCCTCTCTTGTGGGGTTCTAGATCAACTGTGCAAGGAACGCTTCTTAGCATGCTTCTATGAACTGCAAGCTGGTTCCTTGCATTTGCTGTGACTGTGATTTCCCTGCTTATGTTCATCATGTTGAAGTCCCCATTGGAACATCTAACTGATTCCTTCGATTCTTGTCCACCCCTGGACCTGGTTTGGTGGACTGTATACTACCCCCTGCCCTGGTTTCCTCTTCCTTGCAGGCATTAGTACCCCCAGAGAGTCTGACCCTCCAGAGACACCAAGAATTCAAATCCAGTACCTTCTCAAGTGGAGTGCTACCCCCCTCCCCCACCCTTAAAGCATACCCTGGTATGGACAGGTCCCACTCATGGTTCTGGTTGGCCAAAGTCTGACAGCCACCAGAACTAGACTATCCTTCACCACCAGTGCTTGAAGTTCCAGTACCAGTTGCCCAGACTTATTGCATTGGTGCCTAGTTTTCCAAATACAGTCCCACCCTTCCCCCTGGGTCATGTCAGTGTACCTAACCAAGTTCGACTTGCAATGTGCTTAGTCCACTTTGTTTCCAGCAACCTCTTACCATTCTCTTTAGGGTATAGGCCATCCTCTGTGACAGCCTCCACCCCCTCCAAGTTGGGCACAAGCAGAGTAAATAAAATCCCTCTTTCCTGATCAACTCCCCTGGCATCTTTCTTAAAATTTGGAGAATATTGCACAAGTACACCGATTGCTCTCCTGGTCCACCAGACCATATCCTCCAGTGTCTACACATCCGTAGCTGCATTTCTACAGGTTACCAGTCCTCAGTTTACAAAGTAAAACACTGTTCACACAGTCTGAAAAACAAAGCAACCGATCACTTGAAGGGAAGTCCTGCTTTTACAACACCCTCTTACCTACAGTCTCCAGAGGTTGCCTGGGAGCTGGAACATCTGAATGAGGAATGACCAATGGCACGCCATGTGAAAGACCTGCCAAAACAAATAGAATGAATCAGTTGAATTGTTTGGCTTCTTCCTCAGTTAGTTCAACACTTCACAAATTGGCAGTTGACATGCAGTGAAAGTGGTTCACGTTGTTATAACATTGAGAACCATGAAGTTGAGAAAAGGACATTCAAGCATCCTGGTAAGGTCTCCAGCCAGGTCAGGAAACAAGTGGGGTTGCAGCAGCATACCTATTTCTGCAAAACCAAACCTGTTGGGCAGCACTGCCAAAACAGTGGCATTTCTGGACAGATCCCCCCCCTTTGAAAAATTCAAGTGTCTGCATGGTGGTAAATCTAAATGCCAGTTATGTTTATATAGGGCATCCCGGGCATCTAGGAAACCGTGCCTTAAAAATAAACTTACCACTACTAAACTAGGAAAATGTAGTAGCATTAAACTCTGTAGCCCCTTAAGTTTCAGTGAACCCCAGGAGAACCTTGGAAAAACATTTACACTGTTTTTATATTACACATAACTTGCATTTCACCTCCCCATTATTTACTGCTGAGTTCATATGCATGAAAACGAGATCACCATCCCATCTGTGCTTGTCAGTTACTTCCCCATTACCTGTGCTTGTCAGTTATTTCTCCACCCAACTCCTGGGCCCAGGTATCCTGCACATAATGAACAGCAGTTAGTATGCTCTGTATCATATTAGAAAGCACCAACTAGATCCAGAAGCCAGTGACTATAAGGCATACTTGCAAATCAAGGATGCCTGCATGCATGCAGCACACCCTGGTATAGTCAGATGGTCCTGGAAGTGCTAACAACCCTGTTTAACATTTTCACAAAAAAACAGACTTTTATAAGTCTACACAATGGTGCCCTCCATAGGCATCTCTGGTGCTGTATGAAAGGAATAGCACAGGGTTCCTCTTACCCTAATCCCAGTGCCAGTACATACAACTACATGCTCCCTTCCAGAAGGCACCCACTCCATCCCCACCGTGTCCATATCCCCAAAGCCAGTAACCCCCCCCCCGGCAACTGGCCCTTACTATCATCTGGTCTCACTTCCACAGCTGGCTACTCTGCCTTCAAGTCTACTATTGCTACTTTATGTCCATCAGCACCAGACCTGTAGGACACACTGGATGATTGGAGGTGAGTGGAGGGTAATGCCAGTTGCTGGAGGAGGTGCCAACTAGACTACCCAGTCTGGATGCGGTCACGGGGGGGTAGGGAGAAGATAAAGGACTGCCCTACCCTTCCTGGCCCTGTTACAAGGGATTAAAAGGAGAGACCTGGGGGCAGCAGTCACCAGTCAGGGGGCAGGCAGAACAGGGTGCTGCCTGAGCTCTAAGGAGAGAGGATTGGGGGGGAGAGACTGTACTGCAAAAGAATAGTATTACAACATTTTGCATTGAAAATGGGCAGCCTTGCTGGTCCACTGGCACAGCGTCAAGGCTTCCATCTGTGGAGCCGACATCCTGGGATCCTGGGTTCAGGAATGGACCCAGGAGTCGGAGGGCTGGCCAGGGGGAGAGGGATCGAGCATCTGGAGGACAGCTCTCTCTCTCAAGGGGGAAGAGTGTCTGGCAAAATGAGGACCCCTGGTGGAGGCTGGGGGTCCTGCGCTGATGGTGCCTCAAGTTTCAGGGGGCGGGGTGGATTCTGGCATCATTGCACGATCCCGCCCCCCAGGGAGGAAAAACCTCAGAAAAAAATTTGGCCATAAGTGATGGTTCCACTCTGCCGCCACTCCTCACTCAGACTGATGTCCACCAGGGGGGTCCCGCTCCCATGACCCCACCCTGCGGGGCAAGCCAGGGCTTCACAACCCACGATCTCGAGGAGGGGTCACCCACCTGGCGGCCCCGTCCAGGGGGGGAAGCCTGGAGATGGGGGAGCAGTAGTTGGTATCAGGGACGAGAAATAAGGGCCCCTCCAAAAAAAAAAAAAGGGGACAGCCCTTCTGGTATATTCCCTTTTCAGCTTCCAACATTGTACTACTATTATATTTCTTATGCCACACTGTTGATACCATAAAAACTAAAGAAAATCTACAACTGCAACTGTTCTGGATGTCCCAACTTTTACTGCATTTTGACAGCCCATGTATATGTGATTACAGTGCCATCAGCTGGGATGAATTGCACTGCAATGAGGTCCGTGTCCTGCATGTCAAGTGGAGAAGTTACCACTCTATTACATTCCTTCCTGCAGTACTCTTACATTATCACTTGCTGAAATGGATACTGTGCTTCATTCTTGCAGGCAGCAGTGTAACTGTGAGCAGCAGGGGGTGCAGCACCCCTGACTGTGCCTTAGAGCTGTGCTTTAGGGGGCTATATTCAAAGAATTATATATGGGACCATATTCAAAAAGTATATATGGCATTCATGCTGTACTCAGTTGTTTGAATTACAGCAAACGTAGGACCTTGCACCAATTTGTGCTCAGGATAGAGTCTTTACAAGAAGCAAACTCAAGAAATGAATATGGGACCCGTGATGTTGTGCTATCCCATGTCAGACTGCAATGTCACAACGGATAAGTACGTGGGGAAAAATAAATAAATATTACGTCTACTTCTATCAAGTCTTCTATAGCATTGGGAGTTTGTCAGTGGGGCAAATGGAGAGTTCAGTTCTTACAACCTGAAGTCCATTTTTTAGGATTGTATGACCAGGAGTTTCCCCGAGTTCAACATGCTGTGTGTTGATGTATTTGTCAGGCTGTCCCAACACAAGCACTGAAGTTGTGCTGCCCCACACAGTTCAAAGGTTCTTTCAATCATGCACATGCACACACATGCACACACACACCTCAACCACACCACTCACTCTCACTCTCACTCTCCCTCACCCAACCCCCCCCCTCATCTCTCCCACCCTCCCCCTCCTTTCAATTATTTGGAAGTGTGGTTCAGGAATAGTAACCCACACCCTGAAGTGGCTTACTGCACTTATAAAAAAAGTCTACTCTAATAAACATGACCCCTGTAGCACAGTGATCAGGTTCACACTCCTGCCTGGTGACTGTGCAGGGCACACCTGGTTGACAGGTTTGGGTTCATTCTTTCTCCTTCAGTGGGGGGGGTTCATCACTGAACAAATAAGTAGCACAGTGCCTCCACCCAGAGAGGATGAGTCAGTCAGATGTGTGTAGTACTACCCTCCTCCTCCTCCCCGTCCTCCTCACACTGGACTAGGTTACCCCCTGGTGACTACAGCGGTTATTACCATCACCAACAGACACTTCAGAGCATACAAAGTAAGGGCAGACATAGGAGTGGAATTCAAATTAACAGCACTTTTATTTAGGAACACTGGCCTGACAGCTGGAAAAAAGGAGAAAAGTTAAAACAACTGTGAGTCACCATAAAGGGAAAGGGGAAATTGTTTAACCAGGAAAGGCACACTAAGCCAAAGCTTGTTTCCAGGTGCGGCCTGGGAGCACAGGGACATTAAGTGACTTGCTCAGGGTCACAAAGTATGCAAGTAAGGGCTGATGGGATTCAAACCCAGGTCTCCAGGTTTGCAGCTCAGTGCCCTTAACCACTATGCTAGACTCCATAAGCACCCCCTCCATATATATATATATATATATATATATATATATATATATAATAGAGGCAAAAACTCTGTTTAATGCATCAGTTAGGTTGTTCCTAGCGACAAAAGTGAGGAAATTTGGTGTTGGTTAAAACCTTGGACCCCAGCCCACCCCAACTGGCATCAGGGTGCGCATTGAGGTCGATTGGCCCAACTCTCATCCCATCACATGTAAGGAAGCGGGGTATAGGAGAATGGGGTGAGAGTTAGACCGATGACCTAATGCTCTCATGCCGGTTGGGGTGGGCTGGGGGGTCCAAGGGGATTTTCAACCCTAACACCAATTTCCTCACTTTGTCGCCTGTGGAACAACCCTAACTGATGCATTAAACAGAGGTTTTTGCCTAATTCCTTCTTTGAGAATGATGACGACAATAGGGTGTAGTATGGTCAGGAGCGTGGATCTTCGCCCCGCCTCCCACTCATATGATGTCTTGTGACATAGTAACAGGAACAGCAATGTAAACAGAAGTGCCAACAGTGGCACACATGGTAACGGAAACATAAATGGTAAAGGAAGCGTTAATAGAAACACAAGCGCAAAAGTGACGCAAGGCGAACAGTGACGCAAACAGACATTGAAGCGCATACGAAAACACAACTGGTAACGTGAACAGTGATGGCAGTGGTATTTTAAATGGAAATGTTAAGTGTCACAGCAAAAAGAACACGAAAGGGAACAGAAACGGAAACGCGAACACGAGCACACACATAAACGCAAATCGTAACGCACACAGCCATGGTACTGCAATAGTAAATGCAAATGGTAAAGTTAACATGAAGAATAATGGCAAAGAAAACAGAAATGGAAATGGGAACGGAGGCACGTACAGAAACGCAAACCGTAATGTACATGGTCACGGAATCGAAATTGTTAACTCAAAAGGTAATGGTAACAGCAACAATAACGCCAAAGGAAAGAGACATGCAAATGCAAGCGAGTACAGAAACGCAAACCGTTACACGCACAGTCATGGTACTGCAATTGTAAATGCAAATGGTAACAGTAACAGCAAAAATAACACCAAAGGAAAGAGAAACAAAACAGAAATGCAAGCGCATACTGTATGAAAACGTAAAACGTATTGCATGTGAATGGTACTGCAATTGTAAATGAAACTGGTAATGGTAACAGCAACAATAATGCCAAACAACACAGAAACGCAAACGCAAGCGAAAAAGCAAACCGTAACGCACACGGTATGACGGCACTGGTACCACAAAATGGTAACAGAGACGCAACTGAAACGTTAACTGGCACAGTAACGAAGGGCACATCCTTCTTTTCCCAAAAATGCATTGGAAACACGTGAAAACAAAGAATGTACATAACAATGGGCCTCGAGCAGAAAATGAGAACTTGGAATATTAAATTGCTTATATCTCAGGAACCGTATCACGTAGACAAAAATGTAAATGTCATGAATTATGACTTTCCTGGCTAGTTTGTGCTTTAGCCCCAGCAGGGGCTAAGCACTTTGTGACAAAAGTCCGTGATCTGCTAGTTTCTGAGACACGGGCCCCGAAAGGCGCGACAGGCGCCGTAATGCTATCCCATGGGAAAAAGCGTTAACTTTGCAGGGCCATCACTGTGCCGCCCTGTAATATTTTTTCACCAAACTACCAAAAGGCACATCAGGGGGATGTTGGCTTTCTTCCTTCCAAATTTCAGCCCAAAAGACCAAACCGTTCTTTTGCAGCTGGGTGGCAAAGAATTGCTGTCATTTTGCCATAGCCTGGAAAAGTAGTGTCGCAATTTGCAAAAGCTTTTGCAAATATTTGCGACACTTTCATGAGTGCAACGCTACTTTGCAAAAGTACTTTTTCCAGAAACTTGAAAAACATATTTCTAGGGTGTTTAACCTCAAAATAAAGACATGCCTAGAATCCTCAGGGTCCGACTAGGTAAACACAGAAAGAATTGTGTTGCTAGAGGGTCCCAAATTTAAATGCCAAGCATTTTTCTGATCACCAACTGAAAACAAAATGGCAGATTTACGACTCTACTAGGGCCATTTGCGACACTAAAAAGTGCATTTGTGACACTTTCGAACTTTTTGTTAACTCTCCCCTTTGACATATAATGGGAACTTGCTTTTTGAATAACTTTTGAACCGTTCAATATTTTTTCACAAAATCTTCAAAAGGCACATCAGAGACCCCGGCCGCATGTTCCCTGAAATTTTTGGACCAGTCGCACAAACCGAGCGACCTGTAGGTGAGAGCAAAGAAATCACAAAAAGCACAATTACGCAATTGGTTATCACTTAATAACTCCGCAGCTGTATATCCAACCAGTACAAAACAAGGCAGTTCCCAAGCTCTACCAAGCCCAATCTTGCATACCAAATTTCAGGTAAATCCATTGAACAGTGGCAAAGTTATTAAGGTGCAAAATTTGACCCTTTAACCTTAAAAGTGCTACTCAACTCTAACTATGGTAGCACTACCGTGCTACCATTATATATATATATATATATATATATATATATATATATATATATATATTTGTAACCACCTTCTCCCGCTGTCTCTCGGGCTTCTCCTGACCTGGCCTCTAATTTTTCTGGCTTCCCAGGTCCTGTTTGCCCTCGTGTGTGCCCCAGCTTGCAGTCAAATGAAAATCCAGCCCCCCGGGGCTTAAACTGCTGACCACGAGTTCCCGCTGAAAAAGCGCTGCCTCCAGGGCAGCGGGAGTCACGTTGTCGCGCAAAGCGCCTTTAATGTGGAGCCGCTTGTTTTGTGGTCACCTCAGGGACTGTGCTGTGGGTCCCGGGATCCCTTCCATCTATTTGGGACCCGGTGACCATGGACAGCCTGCTGGGGGACCGCTCAGATGGGAATTAAAGGAGTTCTGACTGGGGCTCATTTGAGTATGCCTGTGCAGGGCCCCGGTCATCTGAATAATGCATAACAGTGTGTCTGGCTGCCTCCAGGGTAGTTATGTTCAGCTCCAGCCGAAAATTAAAGAATTAAAATGTTTTTAATAATGCAACTGTTGCTGCTTGTTGGGAATATACTGTGCATGTGGGGAAAAGTGCTTAAAGTTAAAATGAGTGCTGTTTCCCTGGCAATTCCAGCATCTGGGACTTTGTGTGTCAGCCTGTCAGCTGCTGCAAGGGGAGCTTGCATAAGTGCAGTAGTGACAGGAAAAGTAAAAGAGACATGTTTTTCATCTGCAAGTATAGTCTTTAAGCTATAGAACTGTGGGGCATTTGAGGCAAATAATTACTTCTTTCTGGCTGCACCAGGACATTATTCAGGACTGTATCTAATCTGCTATAAGGGACAGTGAGTTAAGCAGCCATTGCCAGCAGTACAGCCAATTGGAATTGCAGCAATAGAAAGCCAGGACTTGTGGGACATTCACTGTATCTTATGGGTAAGCACCCAAGAGCTTATGGGGGCTTACAGGGACATTATTTTAGGTTCAAATTCCACAACCCAATTGTGCCTCAAGTGTTCTGATTGACAGGTCTCTCAGCAACTTGGAGACAGGTCACCCCATCCCTGCTACCAATCAGGAGTCAAGGTAGGAGCTCTATAAAGAGACAATGTTGCCAGTTTGTCCATGGGAAGGGGCTCAGGCTCCAGCCATGCCGTCAGGCCTAAGCCACTTAATTCAATCCCTTTCAGTATTCAGGGGGCATTTGTTATTTTCTTCAGTTAACAGTTAACTAGTTACAATAATTGTGCTTTCTGCAACTAGTCTGGAGGTTGCCAGTACTGTCCTCCAGAGGCTAGCCTTCCCTCCCACGTTGGGGAAAGATGTGGACCAAAGAATCAGATGTCCAGCAGCGGTGAGAGCACTGACCAGACCAGATGACATCATGCAGAGGTGAGAGCGCTGACCGAGTACCTCAGCGGTGACTGAGCTGAAGAAGTCTTCAGGATGCCTTAGATTGCGGATGAGACCGTGGAGGACCTGAGTGAGTACCCTCGTACCCCCCAGGTGCAAGGAGAGCTAAGCAAGTAATCTTGGGGCTCCATGCCTCATTAAGAAATGTGTGCTGTTAAGTGTGAAGTATTGAAGTCATCAGTCTGGGCTACTAACCCCATAAGAGACTGCCTAGTTCAAGTAATGGATGCATCTTGTCTGTGGCCCAAATGGCTAAGTTGCAGGTGCAGCAAGATGCTGGGCTTAGTGAATCATATAAATGTGTAGCTATGGGTTAGAGTCCTGCCATCGTGGAGCTGTCTGCCAAGACGTGCTTGCCACTTCATGAGACAGGAGGCCCTAGAGCATATTATGCCTAAGATACCTTAAAGAGAATGTACCTGTGTTTGACCAGAATTTCATCTGTGAGCACTTGGGATAAGTGTACAATGTCTAGATGTGCTGAATAGGACTCTGCTTGTGGGTAATGTTCTTGGTATATAGAATGTAGTGAATGTGACTGCCTGTGGCTAAAGTATGGGATGCTTGATAAAAGTGTCGTTGCCAACTTACTCTGAATGGATGCATTTTGGTATATAAAGTACTGGATGTGACCGTATTTGAATTGCATATAGGATTCTTGACAAAAGTATCACCCTTATTGCTGTGGATGGGACTTTCAAATATTGTGCTGAATGTTCTGGATGTAAGATCCACATAGTTGATCCACATAGTTTGTTCTAGACTGTTCAGATGTCTGCAAGTGTAGGGCAATCCCTGATTTGTCTGCAAGTGCAGGGCAATCCCTGCTGTTGATGTAAATAGTAAATTTGCTGCTGAAGTGATGTTTAGACTGTAATGCTTAGTGAAGGTATATACACTAGACCAAATGATGGCTTCACAAATATCCAAGGCTGAAATGCCCTGGAAACACGCCATAGAGGCAGCCATGCCTCTGGTAGAATGTGGTTTTACAACCCCTGCGAGAGGGACATTGTATTTAGCATGAATAAACGTAATGCAGTTGGCCAACCATGTGGGCAAGCACTGCTGAGAAACACTGATGCCCTGGTTTCCAGGAGTGAAAGAAACAAAAGGTTGCTCACATTCTCTCAATATTAAAGTGCAGAGAAGGTAAATTTTCAATATTCTATGCACATCAAGAGTATGAAGCAGGGCTTCCCCTGGATTATGAGGCAAAGTACACTGGCAATTGGATGATCTGATTTAAAGCAAATTCAGAAACAACCTTAGGCAAGAACGCCGGGTTAGTGCATAAAGACACCTGGTCATTATGAAACTGAATATATGCAGGTTTGCTCATCAGTGCATGCAACTCCGAGGCACATCTGCCAGATGTAAGGGCAACTAAAAACATAGTTTTCCAGGATAGATAACGGAGGTCACTGAATTCAGCAGGCTCAAAGGGACTCGTGGTCAGTTTTTCAAATCCCAAACAGGGACTGGATCCCTGATTGGGGGATGTAGGTGCAGAATACCTTTCAAAAAGGTTTGAATTAAAGGTAACTGGGACAAACTAATGCTGTCCACAGGCAAATGAAATGCGGCTATGGCAGAAAGGTGGACTTTCACAGAGAAATATTTCAATCCACCCTCTGATAACGAGAGCAAGTAATCTAATGTAACCCCCCTGCAAATGGGGGTTCCCAAAAGACTTCCAGGAGCTTGCTTGAATGCTCCAAGCCTGAATGGTGTTTGGCGTTTAAGCCATTTATCAGTGAGTGTTTTTAGAGCCTCTGGTACTGTCTCTTTAAGAGCTGTCTGCTTGCAGACATAATTAGTTTGTATGGGGGGACTGTGTGCTTCTCTGTTTGAGTACCACTCGAGCTGCTGCCAATTCACTCCATTTTGCAGTCACTAGGAGTGCAAAGGGAACCTATCTGAAAGATGTAACTGTTTGCCAGAAATCATTTACAGTAATAATGAAATTACAGTTTGTCTAACCTGCTTTCTTTGCAGTCAGAACTGTGTCTGCCTAGTTCCCGTTCTGGTTTTGAACTGCTGAACTGGACCAATCAGTGTGGGGTAAGCTAGCTCTAAAATGGTGCCTTGGACGAATCAGAACTTGGACTCATAATCTGAGCCAGCCACAAGAGGATTGTATGGGCAGTGACTCTGGGAGATGTAGTTTAGACTTGAGCGCCTTTTTGGACCAACAGCAGCAGTCTATTGTGAGTGACAGCCAATCCAGTCAAGAACTGGGAGGAACTCAAAGGAAGTGCCAGTTTTGTCTGTTGGAGTTTCAGTTTAGCTCTGGCAGTGAAGGAAAGAAACCCTGTGCTCCTTCAGTGCACAGTTTCAGTCAAAAAACGTGTAATATGGCCCAGAGTTCCGGTCTGCAGCTTGTGTAACTGCTTGTTAGGACTGAACTGTCCCTAGAAAAGAATCAAAGGATCTCTGAAGAGTAGAAACCAGGCTCACCCTGTAGAAGACTGGAGAAATTGTTGAATTGCACTCGGTCTGTCAGGAACTGAATCTGCTGTGTGTTCTCCGGGTATTGTGCAGTAATTCGATCGGATAGAGAAGCAGCCTGCCTGGTATAGTACTTTCTTTTTTACCATATAAATGTGTGAAGAGTCTCGTGGAGCTCAAGAGTAGCCCTGCTGACGTTGAAGGACCCTATCTTGTTTGGAGGTCGTGAGTACTAATTCAGGGTCGCCCCTGTTGAATTGCCACATTAAATCCAAATGGAATCACTGTACTGCTGACTGTTTAAACTAATTTTTTCTTTTCACTGTGTGAAAGGGCCCCTACCAGCTGCCACGGTTTGGACTAGCCACTAGGGCTTGGGTACCCAGGGACAGTAACTGGTAGGGATAGGCCTGTGCACAGAGCCATAGGTAGATAGTAAAGTGATAAGCTAATTAACCTGATTTCCCCCTGTCCTTGTTATATTCCCCCTAAATAAATCAGAGCTGCTTGTTTCAGAAAAGTTATACTGCCTGAGGTATTTGTCTATGTTAAAGTATTGTACTGTGATTGTTGCACTGTATCTTATTCTACAGGAGGTCCCAGTGCCTGAACCAGCCCTGGGGTAGGTACTGTGAAGGTAATTCTGATATATTGTGTGGGCCACTAGTGGGAAGAAAGGGGTTGCAGTGTCCCAGAGGGCTGTGACCAAGTAAGTTTAACTATTGCAACCTGACCTCTGGGTGGAGGCACCTGCCATTGGATCCAGGCCCCTCAACCTGTCAGTGGCAAATCAGGCAGGGTAGTAGCCCTGGGATAGCGCCATCTAGGGGTTACATCTGAGGCACCGCTGGGATTGTGTGTCCTCTAGTGGCCATATTTACGAACCACTGTTAAGAAAAAAATGGGTACCCGACAGAAGTGGCTGTGCACGGCTGGTGGAGTGGTGTACTGGGGAGGAGATTGACCCCCAAATGCTATGCTTATCCTGGACATCCCCTGGTATCAATACGGACACTGTACAGGAGTACTTTCCAAGGTGGAAGGTTTACAAAACCCTGTGGTGGTGGGTCGGCATGCTAATCTGCTCACCCACACTTTCCTGGCCTAGTAGAGTTTAAGGATCCCATAGATAGCTCCAAAGTGCCACAGACCATTACCCCAGAGGGAGCCCTCACTGCCTGGAGAGTGATAACTAAGTACAGTAAAGACCCGGTGGGGAATGAGCCCCCACCACTGTCTGAAACTTTTGAGGAGAAATTTGCTAAATGGTTGCTGGGGGAAGGGAAAACTGTGGAGGACTTGAAGAAACTATTCTTGCCACCTGGGGTGTTCCTCCCAACACCCTCTCCGTTCAGTACCCGTAATGGTGGCTGAACCAATGCAGACTCCTATTTCTGCACCTGCCATTAGTCACGACTCTTACCGAAGGTTGAGGATCTTCTCTGGCACCTCCCACCCCCAAGGGAGGATGACTGGGAGACCTGGATGAGACTATGTTGCCCCCAAGTGCTAGAATGGCCATGCTCGGAAGCCGGGGCAAAGAGGGTTAGTGAGAGCCTCCGAGGTCCTGCCCTGGCTACCATCCATGCTAAACGGGCCAGTAACCCTGAAGTGACTGCACAGGCCTATCTTGAGGCCTTGGAGAATGTGTATGGGAGCCCAGATTCTGATGAGGATCTATGGTGGAGAGCAAGAAATGCACAACAGTACCAAGGGGAGTTGTTGTCTGTGTATGTATCTCGGCTGGAAAAATTGTTGCAAGAATGCCTCAGAAAGGGTAGTTTGCCAGCGATTGAACTGGACCGAACCAGGCTGGACAGGATCCTTAAGTCTGCCCTTCTCAGAACTGCTGTTGCTTCAGTTACGCCTGGCAAATCGGCTGGAATCACCTCCTATGATGAGTTAATGAGAGAATGAGGAGTTGAGAAAAAGCGACTCGGAGGACCTGCACCAATAGCTGCGCTACGAACCGAGTGACTGAGGGTGGCCCATCAAGTGAAGTTCAGGGGCAGAGGTTGGCAGTCAATGAGTGCTCTGGCAAGGAAAAGATATGCCACAATGGGGCGAACTGTTGAGAGAGATCTGGGAATTCAAAACAGTCCTTTATGAAGGCCACGCCTGCAAGTGCAGCTGACCTATATCCGACTGCATCTGCTATGGGGTGGGGGTACCCACCCATGTATCTCCTGCTGATAACAGCTCCAAACTCAATTCCTTGACCATGGAAGTGGAGAAACTGACGAGATGTCTCCAAATGCTTATCACGCCAGACAGAGATGGCACCAAGGTTTCCAGTTAGTAATACCCCGCCCTGGCTCCCAGTGTGGGCCGGCCAGCTCAAACTCCAGAAAGTATGTTTTGCTATAATTGTGGGAAGGATGGGCACATGAAAAGGGAATGCCGGTCCCCAAAGACACTGACAAAGTTGCATATAGGCTACAAGGAGGCTTGGAGAACAAATCAGTGGTTAGAGGTGCCTGAAATGATCCCAGTGAGGGCACCAAAAATGCTAATTCACGTCCTTTTGTGGCAGGTCAGTTGCCCAGGCCCTACATCGCTCTCCAGACTGGTCCAGAATAGTGGGTCCCTCCATGGAGACCACTGTAAAGGTGAATGGAGTGTCTACAAGAGCTGTATTAGACAGTGGCTCCCAAGTGACAATTATGTTCCAGGATTGGTATCAGAAGCATTTGTCAGACGTACCCTTACAACCATTAGAAGGACTGCTATGTATGGGGTTAAGTGAGAAGGCCTACCCCTATTCCGGTATATCCGGATTTGGCTGTCTTTCCCCACCTCCGTGGCTGGAGTGGTCAACAAGTAGAGACTCTAGCCTTAGTGTGTCCCCCACTGGACTGTATGATGGTGTCCCTTTGTTGATTGGAACAAATGCTCATATGTTCGAAGGCTGGCACAGTTGTGTTATGAAAAACAGGGTCAAAACTAGTAGAGCTTTAAGAGTTCCAGCTTTAATTAAGAAGGCCTATGAGGCAGAGAGATGCTGAATAAATAGAACCAGAGGAACCGGTCGGAATTGTATGGAAGAAGGATCCTGAGTCTCTGATCCTGGCGCAAATGCCCAGTGTACCTTACAGGAGAGGTCCGTATCAGAAAGGATGTTAGAATAAAATATTAATGTTGGATGCACGGCGATGGAAAATTGCCAGAGGGACTGCTGGTCAAGCCTAGTATTTTGCCGCTAGAGCCCATGCTTATGCCAGAAGGGTAATGGTCCAAGTTCATAATGTGTCTGAAAGAGACATTCGAGTAAATAGAGGTTGCATCCTGGCTAATGTGCATTGTGCAGACACTGCAGTGCTACCCAGCAGCAAGAGTTAGGAAGAATGACAGAGTAACGCTGACTTGTTTGATTTCGCGACTCCCTGCCAGCTGAATGGAAAGTGAGGATCAGTGAAAAGCTTGCCCAGAGAGACCAGGTGTTTCTTTAAAGGAATGGGACGGGATGCATGCAAGGAGCTGAGCACAATATCGGCTGCATGATGAAAGACCATTTCGTGAAAGGTCTCGACGCCTGGCACCTGCTGACATAGATGATGTGAGACGGCATCTGCAAGAGATGTTAGCTGCTGGTGTAATACAAGAATCCAGAAGCCCTTATGCTTCCCCATTGTGGTAGTGAGGAAAAGAGAATGGGACAGTAAGGATGTGTGTGGATTATCGCACCTTAAACCGCGGACTATCCTGATCAGTACACAATGCCCCGCATTCAGGATGCTTTGACTGCCTAAACGGGAGCAAGTGGTTCTCTCTGTGTTGGATCTCCGCAGTGGGTACTACCAGATCCCGATGGCCCCAGAGGACCATGAGAAGACAGCCTTTATCTGTCTGCTTGGCTTCTATGAATTCATGAGGATGCCTCAAGGGATTTCAGGTGCCCCAGCCACTTTTCAACGATTGATGGAGCATGCAGTGGGGGACATGAACTTACTAGAGTGCCTGGTATACCTAGATGATGTTATTGTGTTTGGCAGCTCACTGGAGGAACATGAGAGCAGATTATTTAAGGTATTGGACCGACTGGAGGACTTTGGCCTTAAACTGTCCATTGATAAGTGTCAATTCTTTCAAACATCAGTAGTATGTGGGATACATAGTATCCACTGAGGGAATAGAGACCACCAAGTAAAGTTGAGGCCTTGACCACCTGGCCACAGCCCAAATCTAAAAGAACTGCAAAGATTCCTGGGATTCTGTGGTTATTATCGACGCTTCATCAAGGACTATTCAAGAGTGATCCGCCTTTACTTAACCTTACTCAAGGGTATCCCCAACCCACAAAAATACCAAAAGTCAGCGTCCCTCAAGACTGAAAGAGTGTATTTTCATCCGAGTGAAGTATTTGGGGCCCGCTGGACTCCTGATTGTGAGACTGCTTTTCATGAGATCATACATCAACTTACCCATGCTCCAGTGCTGGCCTATGCCGATCCAAGAAAACCTTACGTCCTGCACACTGATGCTAGCTTGCAAGGGTTGGGGGCTGTGTTGTACCAAGAGCACGAGAATGGCCTGAGACCAGTGGCCTTTGCCAGTAAAGCCTGACCCCATCCGAAAAGAACTATCCTGTACATAAGTTAGAGTTCCTAGCTTTGAAGTGGGCTATTGTTGACCAATTCCATGAGTACTTGTATGGGGCTAAAATACTAGTAAAACTGACAATAATCCTTTGACCTATGTGCAGACCTCAGCTAAGTTGGATGCCACTGGCCATAGGTGGCTTTCTGCATTATCTACATATGACTATGCTCTCGAATACCGAGCAGATCTGAACCACATAGATGCTGATGCTCTCTCCGAGGCCTGTTCCCAGAATGATTGGGTCCGATTGGCAGAACCTGACATTCGGGCACTCTGCCGAAGTTTGACTGGAGGAACAAATGTCCACGGACGCAGTGGACTGCATGGTGGATTGCTTGGGACCCTCTGAGAATTGCATACCTGCAGCTTATTGCCACTTTCTGCAATAGACATTGGTGCACTGCCTCAGCTGGACAATGACAGTATTCGGGCGGGCTCAATCCCGTGATCCCATGATCAAAGCAGCTTTAGAAGCCCTCTATGCAGGAAAAGATGTGTCCAAATTACGCCCACTGATTTGAGAACTGCACTGTTATACAAAGAAGGTCCTAAGTTGAAACTGATCAATAAACTGTTATACAGAGAAACAGTAGACAGAGGGGACAAGTAGACAAACAACAACTAGTGCTGCCCACTGCCTTTCGAGACTCAGTACTGAGGTTCTTGCACAACCACATGGGGCACCTTGGTATAGACAGAACACTTGACTTGGTGAGATCCAGATTCTATTGGCTCAAGATGGGGCTGATGTGGAGCAACACATTCGAACTTGTAGTCGCTGCTTACAGAGGAAAGCTTTGCCCCAGAGGGCTGCCCCCTTGTTAACATCACCACCAGTGCACCCATGGAGCTGGTCTATTGATTTTCTGAGTTTGGAGTCAGATCAAAGAAATATCAGTAATGTGCTGGTGGTCACTGACCATTTCATGAGATATGCCCAAGCTTTCCCACCAAAGACCAGAAAGCATCCACTGTGGCCAAAGTACTTGTAGAAAACTTTTTGTTCACTATGGGGCTCCACAAAGAATCCATTCTGATCAAGGGAGAGACTTTGAGAGTCGTCTGATCAAAGAGATGCTTTCTCTGTGGGAGTGCGAAAGTCCAGAACCACTCCTTACCACCCCAGGGGACCCACAGCCTGAACGTTTCAACCGCACTTGCTAGATATGCTAGGCACCCTGCACCCAAAGGACAAGCCTAGATGGAGCCAACAAATTAGCACCCTGGTACATGCTTATAACTGCACCAAAAGTGATGCCACTGGGTTCTCCCCTACTGCCTGATGTTTGGAAGAGAAGCTCGACTACCAGTAGATGTGTTTTGGGGTCTCTCCTGATGGGGTTCAAGCTGACAACTATTTACAGTATGTGCAAAAGTTAGGCCCAGCTAACTCATGCGTACCAACTGGCTCAAACCATGGCTGCCAAAAGAAATCTGGCCAACAAAGAACGGTATGATAAAAGGTGAAAGCACAGGAACTCCAGGAGGGAGATCGGTATTGCTAAGAAATCTGGGACTGCATGGCAAACACAAGATTGCTGACAGATGGCACCATCTCCCTCACATTGTAGTGGGCAAACTAGATGATCTGCCAGTGTACAAAGTAAGGCCTGAGAATAATTCAAAGATGTAAAAACAATGCATAGAAATCATTTACTGCCCATTGGACAAATCTTGATTGAGTCTGAGCCCCAGAAGATGCCCCTCTGGACCAGTGACTAGAGCTGCTGCTAAGAAAGATCAAGAAAGTCTGCACCTACAGAAGCAAAGTTAAAGTGTTCCCCTCCACAAGTCCCAGTTGAGCATGACTGTCAGTCCATATCAGAAGAAAGTGAGAGTGACTTTGAATACTATCCTTCTTGTGAACTGAGTCAATTGTTTGGGGCAATCCCTAGTCAATACTGGAGACAAGCTGGGCCTTCTGGACTGTCTAAGCCCCAGCTTCGTCCCTGGAGCCAATGCTCCCAGAAAGTGAGGTGCAAAGCATCAGATCAGATGAAATGGAATCATTGTGCATGGTTGAACTGTTTGAGCTTTCAGGGAGGAAAATGATGGATTAGGGCAGACTGGTGATACACCAGAACCAGAAGAGTATTTTGAGTGCCCTGACAGTCCACTGCCAGTGTCCGAAAGCTCTCCATGAGCCAAATGTTGTGGACTCAGAAACTGTAACTCCTGGAGCTGAAAGTGCCCCAAGTTCTAGCCTCTCTACCCCCATGGAGACTCCTGACAAGTGAGGACAATGCTGAAAATGAGGCTCAGAGTGCAGAGACTGTAACAGTTCCCCTAGAAAGACTGGTCGAGCTGTAAAGCCTGTGGTGCACCTCAGTTATGATTCCCTTGGGAGGCCTGTGGACTTGCCTCTCAATGTTGTCCATAAAGGAGTGTATGTGTCCCGAGCTCATTGCCCAAACTGAGCATCAGTGCTAACTCCAAGTTACTTGTGTTGCCCTCTAAGTATGGTGCCCTTGCCCCGTCCAGCCCCAAGGTAACTGATAGGAAAGGGCCCCTTCAGTGCACAGTTTCAGTCAAAAAACGTGTGTAAGGCCCAGAGTTCCGGTCTGCAGCTTGTGTAACTGCTTGTTAGGACTGAATCCGTCCTGTGAAAAGAATCAAAGGATCTCTGAAAAGTAGAAACCAGGCTCACCCTGTAGAAGACTGGAGAAATTGTTGAATTGCACTCGGTCTGTCAGGAACTGAATCTGCTGTGTGTTCTCCCGGGTATTGTGCAGTAATTGCGATCGGGATAGAGAAGCTGCCTGCCTGGTATAGTACTTTCTTTTTACCATATAAATGTGTGAAGAGTCTCGTGGAGCTCAAGAGTAGCCCTGCTGACGTTGAAGGACCCTATCTTGTTTGGAGGTCGTAGTACTAATTCAGGGTCGCTCCTGTTGAATTGCCACATTAAATCCAAATGGAATCACTGTACTGCTGACTGTTTAAACTAATTTTCTTTTCACTGTGTGAAGGGCCCCTACCAGCTGCCACGGTTTGGACTAGCCACTAGGGCTTGGGTACCCAGGGACAGTAACTGGTAGGATGGGCCTGTGCACAGAGCCATGGTAGATAGTAAAGTGATAAGCTAATTAACCTGATTTCCCCTGTCCTTGTTATATTCCCTAAATAAATCAGAGCTGCTTGTTTCAGAAAAGTTATACTGCCTGAGGTATTTGTCTATGTTAAAGTATTGTACTGTGATTGTTGCACTGTATCTTATTTTACAGGAGGTCCCAGTGCCTGAACCAGCCCTGGGGTAAGTGTATACTGTGAAGGTAATTCTGATATATGTGTGGGCCACTAGTGGGAAGAAAGGGGTTGCAGTGTCCCAGAGGGCTGTGACCAAGTAAGTTTAACTATTGCAAACCCTGACCTCTGGGTGGAGGCACCCGCCATTGGATCCAGGCCCCTCAACCTGTTAGTGGCAAATCAGGCAGGGGTAGTAGCCCCTGGGATAGCGCCATCTAGGGGTTACACTAAGATGCACGGAGGGGAGCATCCATAAGGATCCAAGTCCAGAGTGGACGCCCAAATAGAGAAGCTTTTCCACTTCAGAGAATAGGAAGACCAAGTAGATGGCTTCCTAACAACCCAGAAAACTTCTGCCACCTTCGGGGACACCTGGAAGCACGAGAGAACTATGTCCTCAAGAGCCAGGCATGCAGATGGAGGGAGTGAAGGCCTGGGTGTAATAGGAAGCCTTGCATCTGGGACAGCAAGGCTTGACAAATAGGCAGAGAGATTTGCTCTGTTTCAGAGAGCTGTAGAAGCAGAGGGAATCAAATCTGTCTCAGCCAGAACAGTGCTATGAGAATCATAGACACACTGTCCTGGACCAGTTTGAGTAGTACTCCCTGAACGAGTGGAAAGGGTGGAAAGTTGTACAGAAATCTTCCTGTCAAGGAAAGAGATAACATGTCCCACCATACAGTTCCAGGACCTTGCACGAGAGAACAGTAAAGCAGCAGTTTTGCATTTTGCGGAGAGACAAACAGGTCCAACTCCAGTTAGCCCACAAGTGGAATACATCATTTAGAACGTCGGGAAAGATTTCCCATTTGTGGTCCTGGGGAAAGGATCTGCTCAGAGCATCTGCTAGGGTGTTGGACACTCCAGGGATGTGTACTGTTAGAAGATGAATATTTCTCTGGATTGCTCACTTGTGGGCCTGGGTAGAGGATCTGCTCAGGGCATCTGCTAGGGTTTTGGACACTCCAGGGATGTGTCCTGCCAGAAGATTAATATTTCTCTGGATTGCCCAATATCACACCCTCATCGATTCTCTGCACAGAGGGTAGGAATGGGTGCCACCTTGTTTGTTTATGTAGTGAACTACCGTAGAACTGCCTGATTGCACTTGCAGGCAACCTGGGGGGAGGTGAGCCTTGAACGCTTGTAAGGGGTAGAGAACCACCCTCAGTTCCAAGACATTGATGTGAAGGCAGGTCTCCACTGACATCCAAGATCCTTGTGATCTGACATGCAAGAGGTGGGCACCTCACCCTGTCAAGGAAGCATCTATCATCAGTATGAGACTCAGGACAGGAGATCAAAACAGCATGCCTCACATGAGATTGTCCTTTGTCTTCCACCATTGTAGGGCTCGATGAGCCGGGAAAGACAGCAGGACTGGGGCATCGAAATCGTTCTGTTTTTGGGCCCATTGGACTCTGAGGGACCACTGAAGGACCCTCATATGCAACCTGGCATTGGGGACCATCGGGATCGTGGCTGCCAATTGTCCCAGGTGGTGGAGATAGTGTCTTGCGGAGACCAACCTGTTGGATTCTAAGCTTTGCACCAAAGCTATTTGGGCATCCGCCCGAGCTATGGGCAGAAATGTATTTCCCACGGAGGAGTCCAGCATGGCTCTGATATACAGTATTGGAGGCATTGAGTAGTTTACCACCATCTCTGCTTGGGTGAACAACTGTAGGGTTCGAGAAAACATATGAGACAACTGGTGTCTGGAGGACTTTTTCAGGAGCCAGTCATCCAGGTAGGGAAAGAAATAGAGGCCCTCTTTTTGGAGGGTCACTGCAACCACTGCAAGCCATTTTGTAAATATGCTCAGGGCCGAAGAAAGACTGAAAGGGAGGGCCCTGAACTGGTAAGGATAGCCCTGGAACATGAAACGAAGAAACCGTCTGTGAGCCGAGTACATCATGATATGGAGGTATGCATCCTTCATATGCAGAGAGCAGAGCCAATCTCCTGTGTTCAGCAAAGGGAGAAGTGTCGGAAGGGACACCATGTGGATCTTTTGGTAAATGATGTAGAGGTTAAGACACCTCAGATCCAAAATGAGGCGTAAATCCCCAGTCCATTTGGGGACCAGGAAAAAGTAGGAGTAAAATCCCTCACCTTTCTGAAGAAAGAGGACTGGTTTGATAGCTCGTTTTGACAGTAAGGCATTGATCGCAGTCCATAGGATCAGTACCTGGTCTGGTGGGTAGTGAGAGAGCCTGGGTGGCGATGGAAGAGGCATCTCCGTGAACTCTAGTGTGTCCCATATTGATCAGTTACAGGAGCCACTGGTCAGAGGAGATAGCAAGCCATCCTTGCATGTGCAGGGAAAACCTGCCCCCAATGACCGTGGGTAGTGTCCCCATACTCATGACTGGAGGAAGACCTTCAGGCATAAGGCTGGCCCTGCTGGTGGGCTGCAGGAACGTAATGAGGTTTCTGGGCATTTCTAGGACCTGGCAATTGTAATTGATGTTTGCCTGTTGAATGAGGAACTGCCCCTGTAGGGGTGGCTCCTCGAGGAACCCCTAAAGGTCGTTTTGGCCTTAGGGTGGTAAAGAGTCTGCACTGATTGAAGGGTAAGACTGAAGTCTTGTAAATCTTTCAAGATGTCTTGGGTCTGTGGACCGAACATCTGAACTCCTTTAAAGGAAGCATTCAAGATGGACTGCTGTATGTCCTGTCTCCTGGACAGAACGCACTGTGAGGGACTGTACAGTTGCCTGGGAGGCTTTTAGAATTTCCTCCTGATATTTGAAGCAGCTCTGGGGTACACATTAGGGGTCCTGCAACTTTGTTACTGGACTGAGTCATGTCTTTAATACCCATAACACTGGAACAGGTCACTACGTACATGTTGTGAGGAGCTAGGAACATTACAGTGAGCACCTGCTCTTAAATTAATCAAGATTTTTTCCGTCGCTCAATTAGCCTCCCTATCTACAGACTTCCCTCTTCCCTGATACCACATTGCCAGCTAAGATGGCAGAGTCCTCTGCCATCTTAGCTGTAAATGTGGCGTCAGGGAAGAGGGAAGTATAGACTAGTAGAAAATGTGATTTGTTGGAACTTGATTAGCAAAAGAAAGCTTCAGTTTTCATTTCCCTAAAGGAAGCTTAGCTCAGCTGTATGTATGTGTAGTGTAAATAATGTTTCTTAGAACTGCTCTAGTCGTCACATCAATTCTGTAGTGTGAATGTACTGTTTCCCTCCTGATTTACCAGTTTGTTATATTTTAATGTATATCTATTTATTATAGATGGCATTGTTGGTCAGCCACTTGTCCACAACAACTGCGGCTGTACAGTTTGATGCCAGCCAGCCAGCCAGAGTCTCTCACATCTCATATTCCATGGGAGCAAACTAGTCCCTGAAATCAAAAGTAGGGAACATGTAACAAAAGTATATTTTATCTTCAAGAAAAGCCCCAAAACTCAACACAGAGCATGTAAACCCCTCAGAGCTTCTGGGGGCATTGCAGCCCCCAGACCACTGCCTCTTTTCTGGGGGGGGAGGGGCACAAAATTAGTCTCTTGCCCAGGGCACCAAAATGCCTTCCTACGGCACTGCTTTGGAATAAAGACTCCGAAGACATTAGTAGGAATTGTAAAATTAAAAACAAATTAAAATTGTGGGTCGCAGAACTCTTCTAAGATGACTGAAAAGCAAGAACTCTGAAGGAGGACTTGTTGCATGCAGGTCATGGTTGAAAAGAACTGAGGAGTGGCTGGGACCTCCCCCTTTTATACCTGCAAGGTGAACACCACATGGTGGTGCTAGGGGGAGGTCCCAGGGCCGACTGCTGTGAAAGTCATCTGGAGGAAATGACGCCTGCAGCTGAATCCCACATGTTACGACCTGCTGCAAGAGATTACCTCAAAGAAGACCTGCTGTGCCCCACATGGAAAAGGTGCTGTCCACATCGAGGCAGAAATTTCATACTGTTAAAACAAGTATTAGAAAAGATGCATTTTCACGGTGTTACTAGTTTAATGTTAGGCTGCCCATGGGACTGACTTTAAAATATTTGTATTTGAGTCTCTGGTATTTGTATTTGTTTGCATATCAGGGTCAGCAAAATATTTTATTTTACATTCAGACTGGTTTCTGTTGTTACTGATGACACAAGATCAAGATTTTGAGATGTTTTAATAAGATATACGGAATTATCAAGAAAATATGCATTCACCGGCCCGGTGGAACTGTGGACTGAAGCACTGGTCGGCGCACCTCATGCCACGCTGGTGACCTGTGTTCAGGAATGAGTGCGGGTTGCCAGGGGATGGCAGGGAAGGAGTTGGATTGAGCGTCCGATGGACTGCTCTCCATCTCCAGGGAGGGGGTGCTCTACAGTCCATGCACATCTGACCCCTGGTGGAGGTTGGGGCTCTGTACAGCGCTGCTGATGCAACATGGGGGCGGGAGTATAGCAGATGCCTGACAGAGATGTGTGCAGATACAAGTGTGTGCCCATCACTGGAGTCACTGCATGCCGGCTCCCACAGGGGAGAAAAACGGAAAAAGACACTGGTAGCTGGTCGTGGTGGCTTGATGGCTGTCCCCTGGTGCTCCATTCCCGGAGGTAACACCCTGAGCCATATTTTGGATGGGCAGGTGAGTAGGGGCTCCCTGTTGCCCCGCCACAGGGGGTAAGCTGTTGGGGCTACAAGGGTGAGGGCCTGAAGAGAAGAGAGGATAGGGACGGTGGCCGGATGAGAGGCCGATCAGGGCTGGGGGGAAGAAAGAAGTAGCAAAAAAAAAAGAAAATATGCATTCCTGTAGTAAGCAGTAGTAGTCACAGGTGTTTCACATCAGCCTGAGCCAGTTTTATATTACTTTGTATGGTCGAATACACATACTTAGGAGCGGTATTTGTAACTGTAAAAAGTGCACTATTTCTGTGTACACTATTCGTTTTGCAGAGCTCTAGTTTTATCTCTTTACGAGGACTCATGTCCCACTTTCTGGGAGAATAGGTCCTAAAATATGCAATATGCATTTATTTACATATTACCCCCTCCCCTGGAAGTGCCCCTGGCCCTCTTGAGCTAGCCTGACTGTTGTGACCCTCCCTAACCACCGCACCCCACCCCACTAAGTATTTAACCCTAAATTATTTTAATGGTTATCGGGAACTGGCTCAGCCTGAAGCCTCCCCCACCTCAACATCATCCCAGGCCAAACACCACTCTATCAACCTTGCCTTACCTTCAGGCAAAGTATTTTTAATCATATTTCGCTCAAACAGTTTCTTCTGGTAAGTGCCTTCCCAGTCAAAGTTTTGAAGTACAGAAATGCCTCTTTTGTCAAGTTTCCACTCTGCCTCACACTTCTCCTTCCAGGCACCTAGTTTATCCCCTTCCGCTAAGCTCATGTTTGCTGCTGTGCTGGAGATGTGAGACACCACACACAGTACAGGGTCTGGCTAGCCGAAGATGTACCCAATCAGAGTCTGCAGTCGAGGGTCTGGCTAGCCAAAGAAGCACCTGATCAGATTCTGCCATCGACAGATGTAGGAGGTTGCCTGCTTTTATAGCACTGCAAGCAGCCTGCTGTCCCCTCCCTACCATTTAACTTACAGATTCCTCCTAGCTTACAGTGGGGCGGATGTCATGCTGGCATTTAAGGTGGAAAGACCTAACCGTCCCCAGCTGCGGGATGTTTGAACACCACAATAGCCCTAATATCCGTGTCGGTAATAGCTTCCTGTGGATAATTTACAAGCAACTATGGGTGGAAGAGTTTTCAGAGGTGTTACAGTTCAAAAACAGCTACCACTGACATTTACCACATGGAAGTGGTGTATTTCACTTCTTAGTTTCAACACTGCCATTCCTCCTACAGCCTAGGCAGCAATTAAGTAGCCTGGTGGGATGCGCTGTTTGACTCACTGGGCGTGTGCGAAATTCTCAGAAGCAAGTCAAGTTCAAACCTAGCCTGTGGTTGCTTACTAATGCAAAATGTGTAAGTAACACATTGTTATGGAGTTCTACTTCTGTACAGTGTTACAAAAAAGTATAATTAATATAGTAGCCAGTTGTGAGTACCCTTGAGTCACAGGCTTGTTCTGACTCCTGGGCTTGTACTTCTTTGGCTTATTGCATTGTATATTAAATGTGCATGAATAGCTCTCCTACTCTGCTCCAGTGCATTAATCGGGATGTATTGGTACCCATCCTGTAAACACTTCTTTTGGAGTGTACACAGAGATGCCGTGAGGCTTGCCTACTGGGAAGAAACTTCCCTCAGGGCAGGCACTAGTGTCCCAGAGATCCTAGCAGAGTTATGTTACCACAAGCACTAGTGTACCAGCAGACCTGCTCACCTGCATCTGCCAGGACACTTTCCTTACCTCAGACACTTCTGTCCCAGTAGATGCTGGGATGTTCCTTTACCTGAGACAATGTAGTCCCAGCAGATGCTGGCAGTTGTGTTACCACAAACGCTACTGTACCAGCTGATACCCATGTGCTGGGAGCTTTACTTTACAGTACCTCAGACACTACTATCCTAACATGTGCTGACAGGGTTCTTTTACTACAGGCACTGCTGTCAAATCAGATCTAGATCTGCAGGAACACTTTACCTTACATCAGACTCTACTGTCCGAGCACTTGCTTGGACACTTCCACAAGGGAGTGCAAGAAGCAAGCAGGGAACTACAGATGTGTCAGTCTCACCTCTGTTGTGGGTCAACTGATGGAGTAATTGGCCAAAGAGGACCTTGTGGACTACCTGGAGAGCAACACACTCCAGAATAGTAAACAACATGGGTTCGTGGCAGGGAGGTCTTGTCAGACCAACCTGCTAGCTTTTTTGACTGGGTGATGAGGATATTGAATACAGGAACGCCATGGATTTATTCTACTTCAGAAAGGCTTTCAACTTGGTGCCTCATAGAAGATTGCTGAAGATGATGGAGCATCATGGGTGTGGCAAGGGGCATAGTATGATGGGTAGGAAATTGGTTGAAGGAGAAGCAGCAGAGGGTTGTAATTAATGGTGTTGAATCAGAAGAGAAGGAGGTTAAGAGTGGGGTGCCATGGGGATCTGACCTAGTTCCTATCTTCTTCAATATATTCATTAGCGACACTGCAGAAGGAATCCAGGGCAAGTTGTGTCTGTTCGCAGATGACACTAAGCACTGTGGGAGGATTGGTACCAACACTTGAATTTGGGCTATGCAGAGTGACCTGCAAAGACTAGAGAGGTGGTCTAAGTTTTGGCAGTTGAAATTTGCTGATAACAAAAAGGATTTGGGAGTGATCATATCTAATAACTTCAAGTTTAGCACTCATTGTACAGAATTAACTAAAAAGGCAAATAAATGTATTGGCTGCATTAGACGATCAGTTACCTCAAGAAATAGGGCTTGTTTAATCCCGTTATATAAAGCATTTGTACGGCCAGTCTTGGACTATTGTTCCCCATTGTGGAGCCCCTCCTTATGCAAAGATATTAAAAAAATTGAGGGAGTCCAAAGAAGAATCACTAAAATGGTTGATGGCCTTCACAAAGTTGATTATAATACTAGATGAGGTACCCTTAATCTTTAACTCTTAGAATTTAGGAGACAAAGAGACCTTTCTACTTATGTATAAAATTATTAGGGATCAATCCTTTTTAGCAGATTTAGGCCTAGTCCGTGTCCAAAGGGATATCTTCCTTAGAAGCCATAGTTTTCAACTTAAGCTTACTAACCCCAAAAGTCAGATGAGAAGAAACTTTTTCACTCAAAGAATTATTCCCTTGTGGAATACTGTACCAAAGGATATTGTAGAAGTTGACTCCTTCAATAATTTCAAGACTAAACCTGACAATTTCCTACTTCATTCTGGGGGAAGGCAATAATCCTGCTACGGTAGGAGATGTGTAGGCTTTTAAGCCTTCTGTGCATCTATATTATCTCAGTATGAACTCTTAGTATGAACACCAGAAAGTTATAAATGATGCACCTAGGGAACAAGAACCCCAGGACAAAGTACTGGATGGAAGGAGTTAAGCTGGGTACTACGGCTGAAGAAGGGGACCTAGGAGTTATCTTCAGTTATTTCCTTAAACAATCAAGCCAGTGCAACAAGGCCTTTAGTAAGGCAAACAGCATGCCGGGATGTATCAGCAAGGGTACTGATAGTAGAAGAAAAGAAGTATTCCTACCTCTTTATAGTGCATTGGTAAGCATTGGAGTACTTTGCCCTGTTCTGGAGCCCTCACCTCAGAAAAAAATAAAGACAGCCTAGAGTAGGGGCAATGGAGGGTGACCAGGATGGTTCAGGGCCAGCAGGGCAGATCTTCTGAGAATTGTCTCAAGGCACTGAACTTGTATTTGCTGGAGACCAGATGAGAGAGGGGATTTATGATAGAGACCTTCAGATTTCTGAAAAGAATAAACAAGGTGAACTACAAGGAACTATTTAGCATGAGCAACAGTTCCAGGACACCGGGGCATGAGTGAAAACTGACAGGAAGGAGGATCAAGAGGGATATGAGAATGTTTTATTTTATGGAAATGGTGGTGGAACTGTGGAACAGTCTTCCAGTCGAGGTGGTGGGTGCAAAAACCATACAGGTTTCAAGCACGGCTGGGACAGAGTAAAGGGTATAGTGGTTACTCAGGGTGGTACTACTGTAGTAGAGAGGGGAGTGGGGGGTTGTATGGATAGTGAGGGTTAGTGCCCAGTATGGATAACAGGTCCCAGGGTTTGATAGGGAACTATAGGCAGACTGGATGGACCATTGGTCTTTTTCTTCCATCATTGTCTATGTTTCCACGGGAATCAAATTATTGGGGAGGTAGGGGGGTATATCATATAGGCACTTTAAAAAAGAATACTTCTTTTAGCCTCATGTACCCAATTAAGGCTTTATAATCTGACTGGAGCATAATAACCCAGTGTTGGACTGGCCCACCAGGATACCTGGAAATTTCTAGGTACCCCAACCACCTTTGGATACCTGGTCACCTTCTACACTCTAAAAATCTTTATATTTATCATTTATTTTCTAATTAAATGAGGTATGTTGTGCACTTCAACAAAATGTAAGCTGCAAACACAGAGATGATACATCAGATTTAAGTGGAGTACTGACATAAGTGTGTCACCCTGGCCTTTCCCATATTGATTTTCCAGGTGGGCCCCTGTATCCACTTTTCCATGTCAGCCCCCTGTACCCCAGTCCAACCCTGGCATAACCCTACTTCCCTCACTTCAGTTTTTTTACTTCTCTTCACCACAGGCACTACTGTACCAGAAGATCCACATCTGCTTCTGCGACATATACCTTACGTGAGACACTAGTGTCCCCGCAGATAACTTGCAGAGTTGTGTTACTGCAGGCATTACTGTCCCAGAAAATCCACATATGCTGGGACACTACCTTACATTAGACTTTAGCGTCCAAGCAGATACTAGCAGAGCTGTGTTACTGCAAGCATTACTGTCCCAGAAAATCTGCTTCTACTAGGACACTTTACTTTACATCAGAGACTAATGTCCCAGCAGACATGCAGGGTGGTCAGGAGAGTCAGCAGGGGCTTGGAAAGTGAAGACCCAAACATTGTTGATGGTGATGGGCTAGAATCATGGGCTGCTGAATTGAGGCACAGTACTCAAACTTAACAAATCAAAATGAAGGCCCAAGAACTCAAGCTACGGACTTGCACCTCTCCTGGTTCTGTTACTGTAAGCACTAAGGTTCCAGCAAATCTGCATCTGCTGGGACACTTTCTTTGCCTCAGAGACTGCTATCCCAGAACATGCTGTGAGACTTTCCTTACCACAGTCACTACTGTCCCAGCAGCTGTGCATGAGCTACAATATTTTCCATACAACAGGTACTACTTTCTCAGCAGCTCTGCATGTGCTGAGATACATCCCATACAACAGGCACTACCATTTCAACAGATCTGCATCTGCTGGAACACTTTCCATACCTTAGACACCAGTGTCCCAACATCTGCTGGCAGGATACGTTTACCAAAGCCAGTGCTTTCGTAGCAAATCCACACCTGATGGGGCATTTTACCTTATAAAAACCCATCAAATTCAGGCATACTTGCTGGGCTTCCTAAACCCCAGTCAGAGTCTTCAACCTCCAGTCCCTATGGAACTACAGCAGTGGAACTGGGCAGGTTACAGCAGCAGATGCAGCTATGGGGCAGCTGGCCTCTTTGATCTTCATGGCTATATGTTGCACCTGCCACCAAGCAACTGGAGTGGAGCAGGAGTAAAAGATAAGTGACTTTGTTTTAGCAAACTGAGTTTTCTGTGTATAATTAAGTAAGCAATCAGTCCTCTTTAAACGCACTTGGTACTGCACCCCCAAACCCCCCCCCACACACACACACACTACACTCGACAGAGCCCTCTGGAGCTGCTCCCCCATCACAGCCCCCGTTTCACTATCCCCCACCTCTCACTCTCTGCGGTTGGTTCAAACCCAACTCCTTGTTTCACTGTCACCCAGCTCTCACCATCTGGGATAGCGTTAAACCCTATACAGTTGCTCTGCCATAGTCTATCAATGGATTTGGAGGTTTCCAGGGGTGTGCTACCTAGGGCAACCGATTAGAAATAGCTTAGTATTCAATTATAACTGCTCAGTTTTTTTCTCCTTTTTGTCTAATTGTCATGTAATCACTCTTTAATGCCTAATGATCAGGCCTCTGTAACCACTGAATATGTGTATTGTCTTATTGTCCACCCTGACGTGGAACCTTTGTAAAAGAGCTCACGCTCAAAGGTCTTTCCGAAATACTAATTAAATAATTAAATTAATTAAATAAATAATGCTGCTGTGATCACGATCTTTTGTTGCTGTGGGACTGGGGCTGCAAAACAAGGGAGGATGCCAACAGAGGGAGGGCTGAGGGAGGGTTTTAATTCCACTAAAAGATAAGTAAATTGGGGCTTATTTGTTTTAGCAAAGTCGGGGACTTCAGTGCATAATGCTGTTGTGATCATGGTTGCTTGTTGCTGTGGGACTGGGGCTGCGGGATGAGGGAGAACATCAGCAGGAGGGCTGAGGGAGGGTTCTAATTCTAGGTGTCAGGATATTTTTAAGAAAGAAGAAATTTAGTCATGCTTACAATAATTTCCTTTTCTGTTAGCTCCAACAATGTCAATGGGCAATCAGAACATATGAGTAATGTGACCCCTACTAGGAGAAACAGCACAGCCCAAGGTTGTAATCAGCTTAGAATCTTGGGCACATGAACATTCCAGACAGCGGCAACTCTCCAGTCACTTTTGTCCTTGCAGTGCCCCTAATTATGTGATGGTAGACTCGTATAGGTTACACTGTTTGTTTAAGGAAGATACAGTAAACGATCCGCTACCTCGTACAGAGAATGGGAGGACAGAAATGGCTCATCGTCTGATTCTCTGACATGGTGGAGCTTCTTTGAGGTACTGAACCAACTAGAAGAGACTTGCTAAAGGAATTAATGAAAAAGGTAACAGTGGAAAAGACTGCAAACAGTGTAGGCACTAACCTGTAACGAGGGAGGCACCCTTATTGATCAGAAAAATTGAAACCTGTTAATGTACATACCAGTAACCAATACTGAAATGTGAAACTGCTCCTCTTTTTTTTGTGTGTGTATATATATATATATATACACACATATATATATGTGTATATATATAATTATATTGCAAAAACTGCACTAATGCAACATTTAGGGTTCTAGCTAAAGCAACAAAAGTAGATAAATGTGGCTTTAGGGTTTCCAACCCTAAAAACCACACCCCAACCCCTAAAACAAATCAGGTGGAGTCTTCCTTGGCATTGTCAACCGTAAAACTCACCCCATTATGTGTATATATTTGTGAAGTGTATAGAATGGGGTGAGCTTTAGTGTTGACAATGCCAAGGAAGACTCCACCCCTGATTTGTTTTAGGGTTTGAAACCTTAAAGCCACAGTTCCCTACTTTTTTTGCTTTAGTCTGAACTCTAAATGTTGCAATAAAGCAGCTTTTTTTTCAAAGAATTTCCTTACTTTTTAAAATAGCATAATCGTATCCTTATTTGCCTGTGGGAGTGCAGGGCCTAGAAGGCCCTACGCTGCCATCTATCCATACTTTTTCAAATACTATAATCATATCCTTATTTGCATTTTGGAGCACAGGGCTCTCTGTGCCCTGTGCTGGCATCCCTCCATACATGCAAATATACATGTTGGTGTGGAAGCACAGGGGTCCTGCACTCCCATTTCTAGGACAGCAGCAACCAAATTGTCAGCATATCCTTCTTATTACCCCACCTCATGAATAGGGTAGTAAAAATGTTCAAACCTGTGACGAAACGTCATTCTGCACCACTGCAATGTAAATCCATGCCAGAGGCATGAAAAGACATTTTGGCCCAGATCTTCAAAATGACAACTGTGACGTCCATGAGGTGGTGTAAACAAATGAGTATGTTGAAAATTTGGGGTGAAAATATTTAAAATAAGAAAGTTATGAGGGAGCGTAGGTAAATTTCAATGGATGTGCATAACTTTGCTATGTTAACATATTTTGACCCCAAATTTTCAACATGCCATTCTTATGACCCTGCCTCATGAACAAGTGCAGTGAAAGTTTTCAAATCCATCCTGAAAGGGGATTTTTGCCAAGCGATCGCGAAATCACCTGTCAGGCAGGATTTGCGATCAACATTGCTCATCAGGTGGGGTTTCAAAAAGGCCATGTTGAAAATATGGTGTCAAAATATGTAAAAATGACAAAGTTATGCACCAAACTTGAAAAATCCATTGAAATACATTGAACTGCACTCGCCTTACTTTCTCATATTGCAGATGACGGTTCCAGCAGCAAGATATGTCTCCTGTAGCAAAGTGGATGTTCATCTTGGGATGTGTTCAGGTGAGTGAGGGTGTGTGGTGGGGTCTGGGGAGAGTGCAGGGTAGTGGGTGCTGAGTGGGAGTTTGCATTGGGGGGTGACTTGCAATGGGCCTCTTTTTTTACAGATAAAAAAAGACATTGAGGGACCAGTTTGTTTATTTCATTGGAGGACAATGATCGGGGGATGCCACTAGACACCAAGGAAACAAACAAAAATGAAGGTTGATGGTGATTGGAGGGTGGTGAGTGCCACTAGACACCAGGAAAATGCTCTATATGGATGGGGACAGCAATTGGAGGTTGGGGGCTGCCACTAGACACCAGGAAAAATCCAGTAATTTCAGGGAGGGCTATTGGAGGGTGGATGGACCACTAGACACCAGGAAATAATAATTAGTGGCACAGTGACCTAGACGTGTGGGTGGTGCCATTTGACACCAGGGTACATGACCCAAGTATGGGAAAGGCAATCAGAGGGTGGAGGGGTGCCACTAGTCACCGGGGAACAATGTAAGAAATAAGGGGATGGCAATCAGAGGGTGGGGGGCATCACTAGACAGCAGGGAAAAAATAATAAAGATCACACTGATGATGATGGGAGGGTGGGGGGCACCACTAGACACCAGGCAAAACTGTAAAAATTATGGGAAGGCCATGAGAGGGTGAGGGCTGCCAATGGACCCCAGGTAAGATTGCCACAATTACAGGGATATGTCAGAAAATCCTTTTTGCATTGGAATGAATCATTTTCTGTATCAAACAAAAAAAAGAAACTAAAAAGAATTCCTTGAAATTAAAAAGGAATCGGGGGGAAAAAAGTCTGAAATCTTTTTACGTGACAAGGGATCCTTTTTCGTTTGAGCGAAATTATCAAATGAAAAAGGATCCCTTAAAATGAAAAAAAGAATAGGCAAGAAAACTAAGTCCAAATTCCTTTTCCATAATAAGAGATCCTTTATCATTTGAATGAAAAAGCCCAAACAAAAAAAAGCAGAAGCGAGTGACAAAAATGGATTTAAAATGCTAAAACAAAGGCATTTCGGGGTCATTTTTCCAACAGTAAAGTCCAACGTCTAGCTATCAGAGTCCTGAAGGGCAAGATGCATGTTTTTGGCTTTCTGCAGGATGCCATTTTGGGGGGTTTTGAACTTTTTGTTTCCTAAAAAAGCAGAAAACAAGTTGGCAGCAAACAAAGAAGGAATTTTCCCTCACAAAAAAAGATTGGACCCAAATGAAAATGGTTCCTTTTTCATATGAGCAATTTATTTTTTTGTTCCAAGCCACTATCCAAAAAATGATACTGCCTATTGACAGAAACTGACATTTTAAAATTTAATAACTTTAGAATGGATTGATATTTTTTCACCAAACAAGTGAAAGGCGCATCTGTAGGCTAAGCCCTTTCTACACAGATAATTTCAGACCCAAATTCCAAATCATCTGGACGCAAGGCGATGACAAAATAAAATAGCAAAAAAGGCACATTTTTACATTTCTTTGCTATCCACATCTCGGAATCTGCACATCCAACTGGAATGAAACTTACCACACCAAGAGATCTACCACAGCAGATTATGCATGCAAAATTTCATGCAAATCCCTTGAACGATTGCGAACATATTAAAGTTAAAATCTGAGGTTCAACATAGTAAGCCCTGTTCAACCCTTATAATATTATATATGTATATATGCATTAGGTAAAACATAGAAGGATGTCCAGACAGACTTGCTATCAGAAAACAGTGGACATCCCAGCACTGCATACTGGACAATATTCTCCAGCAGGAGCTGGGCCCCTGGGAGGGCCCCATTGACTAAGTTGGAGTAAGCAGAAAAGGAAATTATTGTAAATATGAAGAAATTTCTTTTTTCTGTAGTGCTCCACATTGTCAATAGGTAATCAGAACATATGGATTCTAATAAGCAGTACCCTTTAAACAACCGAGTTGGGGAGAATGTTGTCTGATATGCAAACTGCAAAAAGGAAAAGGAAAAAGGGATTTACCTGCTAACCAACACCTGCAAAACTCTGCGACCAAAAGCCATATCAGTGTAACTTTGAACATCCAATCTGTAGTGCTTGGTGAATGTGTGGATGGAGGACCACATTGCTGCCTTGCGCAATTCTAAGACAGATGTCTCCCCCTTCTCCACCCAGGAGGTCGCCCTAGCTGTGGTGGAATGAGCCATAATAAGAGACAGAGCCCTATTCTTTACTATGATGTAAGCCTTGGCAATGTATGCCCTCACTCACCTTGCCAGGATGTCCTTGGAGGCTTTTTGTCCTTTTTTAGCTGCTCCAAAAAGTATGAACAACCTATCCAAGTTCCTGAACTAAGCAGCCCATCTAAGGTATGTCTTAACTGCCCTGTGCAAATCTAACCTGTGCAACTCTTTCTCTTTTGGATGAGTTGCCTGCAGACAGGACAGAAGACAGATTTCCTGGTTCACATAAAAAATTGTAGGAACCTTCAGAATGAAAGATGAGTCAATTCTCAAAACCACCTTGTCCTTATGCATGACAAGGCAAGTTTCTTTGTGGGCCAAGGTCTGGAGCTCATCAACCCTCCTGGCTAAATACATAGCAACTAAAAAACACACCTTGCAGGACAACACTTCTAATGGTGCCGATGAAAGAGGTTCAAAGGTTCTTTACAAAGAGCATTCAAGACCAGATTCAGATCCCACGGAGGGACCGGGGATCGGAACAGGGTTCATTCTTCTGTTGACAGCTCATAGAAAACAAATAACCTCCCAGTTAGTCCCGAAGGATGATCCCAAGGAGGCCCCAAAGGCCACCACCTGACTTCTTAAGGTTCTCAAGGCCAAAACATTTTCCACTAATTCCTCAGAAAGTCCAAAATCTGCAGAGCCCTGGCTTTAAAAGGCTGGATATGTTTCTCTCTGACCCAAACCAAACAAGTGGTCCATACACAACCATAAGTTGTAAATGTGGAATTCTTTCTGGGGGCCATCAGATTGTCCACTACCTTTCTAGAGATACCGTGTTTCAGGAATCTTCTCCTTTCAGGGGCCAGGCCATGAGTTGTATTGCCTCGGGTTTGGATGCAAAATGGGGCCTTGGGAGAGAAGGTCCACCAGATTGAAATCAAAATGGTGCATGTCAGTGGCTCAGCAGGTAGCACACTCACCTCTGAGGCTAGGAGATCAAAAGGCTGTGGGTTAAATCCCGCTACTGACACTGTTGTGCAGCATGAGGGGGTTGCTGCACTCCTGAGGTGCCGTCTTTTGGATGAGACGTCAAACTGAGGTCTCATCTGCCTGTTCTGGTGGTAGTTCAAGTGGATGTTAAAGATCCCATGGCACTTCTCGAAAAGAGTAGGGGAATTTTTTTATTATGACATAAAATATAATGCACAAAACAAACAATATTTTGTCATACAAAATCAGAAAAACAAAAAACAAATGTTATATATAAAGCAAAATGTACTCAAAACAGTATTTCCCCACTTGAAATCACAAAAGACAAAGAACCAAAAATAAATATATAAATTATACATTTAACCCCCTCAAACGCCGAAACAATTACCCTCCCCTTCTACCAAGTAGAGAAGGGCGCTTAATTTTATTTTAAACTAATCGAGCACAGAACTCTTAACAAATAATCAATCCTATGTAATATTTCATATCCCTGTTTGTTCAAATCCCACAGGGATTATATGAGGAGGTAAAAGAAAACATTGACAAGCTTGTTCTATTTTTTTTCCTTGCTTTTTGCTTCCCACGTAAAAGGTCAAAGAAAAAGAGCAACAAAAAATCATACAACTGTACATCATGTAACTGGAGTATCATTATCAGTGATCCAAGGAAGACCTTGCCATAATTCTAACAAATCAGAAGTTAAAAAATGTTTTTCTCCTCTTGAAACAATTTCAGTAGATCTTGTGCAATTTTATCGTACAGCTCAGAATGACTACCCTCCTTTTGTTGCAGTGTACCCGCACCTCATCAACCAAATATTCCATTTAAAGACTGCCATTAAAACATGTAATGTACTTATATTCCATTTATTCCATCTTTTATCAAACACCCCATACATTATATTACTATATGTTAAAGTACTGAATAAATCCTCTTTCCATTGTTTTGCTAAAATTCCCCAAAAGTCTCTAATAAAGGTACATGTAAATAATAGGTATAATATACTGTAGTTTCCTCCTTCTGTATACGGGCTATTCTACTACCAAGTCTTTCTTGTCTTGTTTTATGTTTTTGATTTGCCTTTACATTTATTCGTACATGGCTTGCTTACCAATGCAGATTCCACATGTGTATTGGAATTATGTTATTATTAAGCATTTCTTTTAAAGTGCCTCTATGTTCAATCGGGCATTTGTCAAAAACTGTGTCTTCTGCACAGAGTGAGGATAACAAGAAAAAATAAATACAATTGTTTCCTTTGTAAAGTTATAACCTGTTGTATAGTCAACTTCCACTGTTTAATCCTAAGAAACGAACACCATATATACTCAAGTGATAAGTGAGATCTTGTCAGAGTTTTCAGTGTCTGTGCTTCCCACTGTTGTAACCAGTGTCTGCATTTCCCTATTAATAACTTTTCCCAACCTAAGTTTTGTGATATAAGTAAAGGCTTTATATTACTATGGAGAAAAAACTGTTAAAAAATAAGATAGGATTAACCATATTTAACCCTCCTGATTTTAATGGTAAATACAGAACGTTCCGCTTTAAAGGATTTAGCCTACTTCCCCAGCATGCTTGAAAGAATATGCTGAGCAGCGAAACTTCCACTGCTTTTGGGGGATATAGCTGATGTATAGAAAAACTGGGATTAAATATGTTTTTATAAGATAAATCCTCTTTTTCTTACTCAGTTTCCATCTGTTCCACTGAGCTACTTTATAGTTTGCTGTCTCTAACTTCGGCCCCAAAATTGATCACATCCAAGTCTCCAGGTCCAAAGATAACACCTAGAATAGACAGAGGGTCAGGTTGAATTGAAATGCCTGCAATCTTGCCTTTAAATTTAATATTGTAATTTAGTCTTTGACCCTTACATTTTTGCAGGTTTAAGTTTCCCCTGACCTTTCACCAAAATAAGTACAGTCCTCAAGTACATTAACAATAGACTGTGGATCTCTGACCAGTATAGTCATATCATCCACATAAGCTATCGCCTTGTGTGGGAAATTTTGTTCATCAATTTTTATTGACAGTATCCTATTATTTGTGTTTATCCTTCTTAATAAAGGATCAATAAAAAATCATAAAGAACAGGGCTCAGGGGACAGCCTTGCTGGACCCCTCTTTGTAGCCAAATCATGGTGCCTGTCCAGCCTTGTACAACTGGTATTATAGTAGCTGTAAGGTAAATGCATTTAAACCAGTCTATCATTGCCTCAGGGATATGATAGTGTTTCATAACAGCCCATAGAAAAGTATGGTTGACCCGATCAAAAGCTTTGGCTTGGTCTAAAGAGACCAGGCATCCATCAGTATGACCCAGTTTACCTAATTCAACCAGTTCCCATAGTGCTAACAGATGAGTCTGAAACTGTCTGCCCGGGATTGCATATGTCTGTGCTGGTGATATTACCCCATTAGCTACCGATGTCAGTCTAGTGGCCAGTATTTTTATAAGAAGTGTAAAATCTGAGTTTAACAGGCTTTTTGGCCTCTAATTTTGTAATAATGATATATCTCCTTTTTTGTATGTATAAGTTAGAATTCCTGTGTTCATGTATAAGGGTATTTGTTTTGTCCACAATATGTAGTTAAAGACTGCTATTAATTCAGATAATAATTCTGGTATTAGAATCTTTAAAAGGTAATTTGGCAGGCCATCAGACCCAGGTGCCTTGCCACTGGAAAATGTAGCAAGTGCTATCTGAACTTCTTCCAGTATGGACTGAGTAAGAGCCTTCAATTTTGTGTCTTGTATTTCAGGGATGTCTAACATGTCCAACATTTCTTGAGATAAGCCCTCCCTAATAGCTAGGGGAGCATACATAGCTGACGTATATCTTGTAACAAATTGTAAAATTTATTTTTTTGTTCTACAGACATTCCAACTTTCATCCCTCAAGGTTGCTAAATCTTTAGCTTGTGCCCTTGTGGCATAGGTTTCAAAGGGCAGACCATTTCCGTTTTCCCCCTTGTGCCAAACTTTTGTTGATACTCAAATGTTTTTGCTTTCTGATCATGAAAAGTTCTCATTTTCTGTTTTAGCTTATTAATTTGCACTTTGAGATCCTGACCTGTTTCATAGGATATGGACATAAGTTGCTGTAATAATTTTCTACTGTGTAAATATTTAAGATATTTTCGGGTGCTATGACTTTTACTAATATGCTGACATAGCTTCTGCATATCTACTTTTGTATCTTCCCACCAGCTGCTCGGGTCCTCAGGCATAATAAAAACTGACTTTCGGGCAAGGATGAATTGTTTTATAGTACATAATATGTACACATCTGATAGTAATGAAACATTTAATTTCCAAAGTCCTGGTCCTCTACCTAATGCCTCCGAGGTGCCTATTTTAATTTGTATAATATTATGATCTGAAAACTCTGCAGGAAAGTTATCTACTGCTAAAGTATTCACACTATTTGAAGTAAAGATGTAATCAATTTTAGAAGCTAAATTACCTTTGTGAAAGGCTGGTGTGTCTTTATGTGTATAATCGAAATATGCGTCTTTTAATTTGGCTTTATGTATAATTTGGGACAAAACATAGAAACATAGAATTTGACGGCAGATAAGGACCGCTTGGTCCACCCAATCTGCCCATTTCCCTACCTAATGGATAGGCTGCAGATCCTAGTTAACCAGCAGCCTACTTCTTTCTACCCCAACCCCCTAGAATTGCCTTATGACTGTCCCATGCATGCTTGATTCAACCATTGTTTTTGACTCCACAACCTCTTCTGGAAGGCCGTTCCATTACATCCACAACCCTCTCTGTGAAAAAATACTTCCTTACATTACTTCTGAGCTGCCCCCCATTTGCAAATTGTGCCCTCATTCTTGCACACCTCTTTTTTGGAAAGATGCTACCCTCTTGGACTTTGTTGATTTCCTTGAGGTAATTGAAAGTTTCTATCATATCCCCCCTCTCCCTCCTTTCCTCAAGGCTATACATATTAAGCTCCTTTAGTCTCTCTCTTCGTATGTCTTCTGGTGCAGGCCCTGCACCATTTTAGTTGCCTTCCTCTGGACAGCTTCCACCCTGTCTATGTCCTTGCAAAGATATTCAAATCACAGTACTGTTTAGATGTTTTTACAACCAATGGGAAATTAAAATCACCAGCAAAAACTATGTACTATGCAGAATGTAAATAATGTTGTATAAGAGTAAGTAGCTCACATTTAGCAGCTTTCGTTTGCGGTGCATACAAATTTATTAGACGAAAATATACATGTTGAATCAAGCCATCCATAATAAGTACTCTTCCAGGGACTATGTCATAAAGTTTTAAAACTTTACTTCAGGTATCTTGAACAAAATACCTACCCCAGAGCAGGGCTCCTGGCCAATTGACCAAAACGCTGGTCCAGGCAGCCATGCCTGTGAGGCTATCTGTATTTCTTTTAAAGAATGGAATCAAATGTCTTGCAGAAAAAAAATTTAAAAAAAAGTGCAAGAATTTAAAGCAGGAAAATACTATTGAACTAGTTTCCTTTCTCTTAATACTATTCACATTGATTGTGTAAAAGGAAAAAGGAACAGTCATATGCTATTTGATTTGTACTTCCCCCTTCTGGTATTTTGATCTTTTTATTTCATTTTTGTTTTGGCTTTCCTTTTTTGGGCCCTTTAGGCTGTTCTTGTTTTTCAGTGTCTGTAGTTGCCTCCGGTATGGAGGACACCACTGAAGAGTTTTCAGAGTCATCCCCAGTGTCTTCAGATTGCAAAATATCAAATTTATTAGCGAATGGTACTGTATCTTGTTTCCTAAGAGGTCTCTCAGACTGTGCCCTAGCATGCTGTCTGGTAAACCATCTAGTATCTTCCTGATCTGGATACGGGGGGGGGGTGCAAAGTATCCCCAGCCTGTACAACATTTGATACCTGGGTAACACTAGGAGAAGAGACTTACTTATTTGTGTTTTTTTGTACTGATTGCTTGGTCTGCTTCTGATACAAGCCCAAACCCCCAGACTCTCTAGCCACTAAAACACAGCGGGCAGTGGAAGGCCCGGGTTCAGGCTGAGGTGTAGGGGCCCCAAGGTAAAATTTCAGGTAGTGTGGGAGGGGGGATCTTTCGCTTTCTAGTTCTGAACGTGAATGGTGTGATTGTTTCCCCATCTTATTCTTTTGTGTGAGTGTGATTAATAACCTCTGTTCCTTACCATCTGCCTGATCCAGTGTATTATATGCAGCCCATTTACAGTTCTGAAAGGTATGGCCCAATTCTTCACATAGGTTACATTTACATTCACATTCATTAATGCACTGAGTCCCTACATGCCCTAAGTCTCCACAAACTGTGCACCTTTGTTTCTCACAAATATTGCTAAGATGTGCTGTGGAACCACATTTGTAGCACATCTTTGGTTGGCCAAAGTGGAATAAAATGCCTCTATCCCTCCCAAGAAAGAAAGAGTTCGACAGATGTGTTACACCAGTGTCTGTTGTCTTCAGCATCACTTTGACCCTCCAGCACCCAGTTCAAATAGTCTCAGAATCCATTACTGCTTCAGGATCCTCTATCAGGGTACATCTTTGCTTTAGCCAGTATTGTAAAACATACATGCTCATGCCTTCATTCCTAAAAAGAACTGTAATAGTTTTTTGAGCTGGCTTTGTGAGTTGAATTGCAATGAAAGATGACCACAGTGCTGTTTTCCTAAGTGAATTATACTTCAGCCAGAATCTTTCAAAGCCATTCAAAGTCTTAAAACTGACATCAAATGTGGTCTTGCCCAATATGTGTATAAGGGCATATATTTCATTTGAAAAAAACTTCATAGAGTCTTTTAGTAATGTTTTGGCCACAAACAATCTATCCGGTGGTTCTGACAGCCCTCCCGTGTAAGACAGCCTTACAGCATTATGCCTTTTGGTTGAGAGTATAGGTGTTTTAAACCAGGAACAATACATTCTGGGGGTATCTTTATTTATTACATTCAGTGGCCCTTGAGGAGCATCAGAGCTCATATCAGGGCATCCCCCAGGTGGTGAAGTAACTGGGTTTACAGTCAGCATATGCAAGTCTAAGCGAGGGTTTTGAGTTAATTCTAAATCAGAGGGAATATTTAAATCAAGTTCAGTTTCAGTTTGTTTATTTGTTACCTGTTGCTGTGTCTTTGGAATTTGTATGGTCATATCACAAGAGACCCTTTGACCTGTAGTGGCATCTTGTAACCAGCCTGCCACTAAAAGTGCATTGTGCAGAGTCCAAGGTTCCTTTGTCAAGTCCTCTGTGTTCCCAGTGCATCTTAGGCAGGAATCAGTTTGCTCCGTTTGTGCCATTCCCGACGCTAATGCTGGGGTCGCTTTCTCTGTCTGGCACTGTTCCCCACGTTCCGCTTATTCAACCTCCAGCACCCAGCTAATAGGAGCTGCCTTTATAGTTGCAGTCTTTGATGTAGCTGCATCATCACAGTTCAACTGAGTGCAGTCGACAAGCCCAACTCAGTTGTCAGTTTGCAGCTCTTTTATTTTTCTTTCCAAATATAGTTTATTAGTGAAATAAGTTTGCTCCTCTTGCTCAATCTGTTTCTGTAGCATTAAAATCTCTGAGGAAATTTCTTGTGACTCACCAGATATTTTGGGGGGGATTTCCTCCACCTCACTCTGTCCTGAAAAGGAGTCCTCTGGTAATGCAGGTAAAACATTCTCCTGTACAGGGTTACTCAGTCCAGTATCAGAAGGCTTTTCAATCTCAGGTATTTCTTCAGCGAGGTCTATGTCCAACTTTTTCTGGTTTTCTACGTCAATTGCTGATGAGGGAGATTGCTTATCTTCCAACTCCATATTCACATCTTCCTCCTCCACTTCCTGGTTCCAGCTGATAACAAATCTTTTCAGATCAGGAATTTCATAACCTGTGCAAAAGAGAGTGCCATTTATTTGGCACTATGCACTTGTCAGTGTGTTTATATGGGAAAAACTGCTGGTAAATTCATAGTCAGAATAGGTGAACATATTATTGAAATCAGTGGGCTTAGAAAATGCATTGGAATGCCATATCTTGGAAAAGGGTACTGGTCATGAGTTCATTTTCTCAGCACTGAAAATATTTGATTAGGCCCAAGAGGAGGAAAATCTGGAAAATCTGCTTCTGAGGAGGGAAGCCAGGCGGATCTTTAATCTAAAGGCGTACAAAGCCCCGGGTTAAATGGGAGAGTTAAACTGATGCCTTTTTACAAAACAATAATTAAAGGTTTAGTTCATTAAATGTGCCCTGACAAAACAGTATATATTTTTTCTCCCAATAATAATTGTTTTTAATGTTTTTGTTACACTAGTGTTGTCTACAGTAGGGAAAAATTGTCAATTTGTTAAATAATATTTTTGAGGCTAGTAAACACACTGGTTTATCTACTGGATTTTTGGGGTGTTATGGGCCAATGTAAATTCTTATTGACAATAAGTAATCTCACCAGTGCAATATTACGAACTGATATTGCACTTTTTTGTAATATTTATTTTTCCTATGTGAGTGTTTTTAAAAACGTGCACTGTCACTTTAAATCATTGGTTTAAAGGGCAAGTTTCACATGTTCAGCACAAATCCTTTAGATCCTGATTAAGAGAAACACAGTTACAGCAAAAATGTCCAGACACTTGCTAGTTTGTAAATTTAATTTTTATCTGCACGATCGGTACTGGTAAAATAAGCACAATCATGCGCTCCATAACAATAAACCACTTTTAACTGATCTGTCAGCACATAGAGGTCCCCCATAGTTCAGTCCATCAATCACATCATCAGAGAACTGGACACAGGGGACACTGGAAGATGTAGTAATTAATCATAGCAGGTGGAGGGTAGCAGGATCAACCAGATAAAAAATTAATTTATGAACTAGTAAATATCTGGAAATTTTTGCTGTAACTACATTTCTCCTAATTGAGACCTAAAGGTTCCACAGCAATGTTGCTGACCATGTGAGAATCCCCCCTTAAATGTCTTCACCATCAGGTGCTAGTTACCCATGATTAAGCACCGGTTTGGGGCATAGAGTGTTGCGTGAACAGATCACTGCTGTCTGTACGTAAGTGCTTTACTTGAATAAACAGTTTTTAACTTAAGTCAGAGCAGGTGTAACCCCCTTGTTCCCTGGGGTTACTAGAATCCCACTTAGAATCAGTGGCAGGCAGGGAGAGCCAGCTTGTGAGATGCCAGTTAAATGGGTTTCACACTGTCACACTCTGTTTTCAGCTTCTGTTGAACTGGCGTGATGATGTCACCTTAGAATTCTCACAGCAGCATAAGCCACAATGGAATACTAGCTGCTGGGGTTAGCAGTAGAATGTTGGGAGATTCAGTTCAGTCTTTAGGGAGTAGTTTCTATGGAGACTTAAGAGAGTGAGGAGTGCTGCAGTGTGAAGCTCCTCAGACCTAGCTCTGAGAGAGAGCTACCTCTAGAGAAGGGGTTGTGTGTTCTCACCCTAGAGAGGAACACAGAAGACATGTAGAAGGAAGTGGTAGAGACCATTCCTAGAAGTTGTTCTGGTGCCCATCCCTGGAGGGATGGGGGGAATTCCAGGAATTCAGGGGCAATTCCCTGGTCCAGCCTGGAGAGGGAGAAGCTACCTGAGAGTTGTTTGTTCTGAGAGTACCAGAGAATGTATCGTGGGAAAAAGTCCTGGGGTACCTGCATACCATGGTAGGTTTTTCTCTGAAACAGAGGCTATATTCACCGAGATAGAGTTTCAAGTAAAAGTGTCTGCCTACTGTGGGGTCAGAGAGAGAGTCTTGCCAAGTACAGAACTTTTAGACTGTGTATGACTTAGAAGCATCTGTAACAGTGAGGGTCTAGGGTAAAGACATAGCCACATACAGAACTTTTAAAGTCAGGACACCTCCAGTGAAGAGTAGAATGTTAAATGTGAAAAACATTTCGAGAAAGCATCTACAAACAGTGTTTTCAGAGAAAGGTGTTGTAACCAAATGAATGGCCGAGTATAGATTTGGGAACGAAAGGTGGGAGACCCTCCATCTGGAGTAACCAGGTTTACTTCTCTGGGTTCAGTTTGGGCACCTATGTTTTCTCTTGGCGCATTTGACCAATGCCTGAGGAAAGCACCCAGAAGTAGGATTTTGGATTTTCCCTGAGAGCTAGACAGTGCTTGTGAGTGGTTTAGGGAGCCACCATCAACCTCCATGCAATATGGAAAAATGTCCTAGTACTGGCCGGGGTGCCAAGTCAAGGAAAAGAAGAGAAGTGTACCAGTTTGGGTGTGTGTGTGTGCCCAGATCCATTCAGAACTTGAGGGTTTGTAGTGAGAAAGTGTGCTCTATACCTCAGTAATCGGCATTACCAGTGAGAGCAACCCTGTGGGGGTCCATCTTTGCTTTGTTATTCTCGGTGTCATGTGAATAAAAGCCACACTCTAGAATCCCAACCTGATTTGGACATTACAGTTATTGCTTCCAGTGTCTGGATTTACTTGGGAGCCACTGACCAGAAGTACAAACCTAGCATAATGCTGAGCAAACGTTTTCTCCCAGGGACCCAGGTTCATGGCCATGCTAAATGGTCCCCCCATGTGTGTGCCAGGTAGTTACCACACTTGAGTTGCCTGTCTGAAGGATAGCAGGCCCCGAAGTAGAAGTAATGGGTTCCACAGAGTTTTGCAAAATATTTGAAGTGACTACCCCCACCCCTCTCAGTGGCACCTAGATGTGAGAGGAGCAGCCCTGCTGGTAGAAACAAAGGGGGCCAGTGGGGGGAGGTTACACAAGACTGTTTTTTTAAATGCCGGTTTCACTGCTGTGCCCAGTTTGTTGTTTTGCCTTGTAATATGTTTACTGTGCACCATGGGATACTAGGAGCACTCCCTGTTTGTTTGGAAAAGTAGGAGCTTGCCCACTGTGCAAGAGTCTGAACCACTTGTTGCTGGAGGTAAAGCAGCTTTGATGGGAATTAGGTAGGCTAGTGATGGACAAAGAGTGGAAGTTGGGACAGGTTGGAGGGAGGGTCGGGAGATGGTACAGGTAAGCAAAGCAGGCAGGCAAGGGAGGGTTGAGGAGGGGAGGACCCAGATGCTTTGTGCTACTGTACTTCTGAAAGGGGTGGACAGTGGTGGCAGGATGGGGGAGGTCAGAAGTGAGGGGGAAGTAATGGGAGTTTCTGCTGTAGTGCCTGTGTGAAATAGCTTCTTCCCATTAATTTGCATGGTGATGGAGGGAACAGAGGTAGGGAGAAGGTTCCAGTTCACGATGTGGGATCCAGGGAGATTAGAAGGGTGGTGGAGGGGCAGAGCAGTGAATGGCAGTAGTGGCAGGATTGGGTGGAAGGATAGGGAGGGAAGGGCCAGTGTGGAGATTGGTGGGAGTGGGCAGAAGGATGGGGAGGGGAGAACCGAGGTGGGGAGTGGAGGGGGTACAGGAGGGCAGGACAGAGCCATGGAGGAAGGTAGGCAAGGTAGCTGTGAAGGGCACTGGGGAGGTCAGTCACACTGGTAGGGAGGGACAGGAGGGAGGCTCAGAGGGCAAGGCTGGGGAGCAATCAGACAGAGAGGGAACTTGAGAGGCAGGCAATGTGGTGGGGGATTTGAAAGGGACGGGGGATGGGGAGGAAGAGTTGTAATCCTGGGTGACTCAGTAGTGCATGGAGTACACTAAAAGGGGAAGGGAAATGTTCACACAGGTAGGAAGGTGGTGTATATGCTGGGGATGATGGCAGAGCAGGTGAGCCCTATGATAGAACAACTTGTGCAGGGGTAGGGGGAACTTCACATAATAATTCACTTAGGAAATGACCTAGCTGGAGCAGAGGTGGAGGCAGTGAAAGTGAGGTTTAGGCCAGTGGAGAGGATCTGTACAGGGGGTGGCTAGACAGGTAGCCCTCTCTGAAGTGCTACTGGTACCTATAGCCATTGCAGCAAGGAAGAGGAGGTTTGAGGACTTTAATTGCTGGCTATCGGGATGGTGAAGTGGGAAGGGTTTTGGTTACAAGGCAGGTTAGGAGGGGACCAGGAATGACAAAACCCTATATGCACCAAGGCTGCGCCTTAACAGAGGATTCCAGGTTGCTTATGGACAGGAGCGGAGAGTACATGACTGGGTGATCAAAACTGATGGGGCTGCAGACTGGGTCTTCTGGCCAGAATTTCTAGGAGGAGGGACTGTCAGGCCTCCTTTAGTCTGAACAGCTGCATTGTGATTAGGGTATGGGACTGAAAGAGAGGCAGTATTCAGAAGTGAGCAGAGAGAAGGGGTTCTTTGGGGGAAGGGGGTCTTCAGGGGAGAGATAGGATACAAGACACAGGGGAATACAAAGGGAAACTTATCAGTGGCTCTGATGGAGAAACAGGGGTGCGAAGGGCAGGAGGGAGGACAACCATACTAAAGAAGGGGGAGAGTGGCATGGAGTCATGATGGAAGGTAGGATCCCCTAAATGTAAGAAGCCTTGGTAACAAAATAGATGACCTGCAGACGATGTTGGCGGAGAAGAAGGTGGACATTGGGCAGTCACAGAAACTTGGGCTACACCATACCACAACTGGGACCTCTATCCTTGGGTATAAGTTGTACAGAAGGGACAGGGGAGTAGGAAAGGGTGGGTGGGAGCGATATATGTAAAGGAGGGTATGCTCTGTATGAGGGAGAAGGCAGAAGAGGGGAAGGCAGAGGTACTGTGGGTGCAGTTCCAATCCACTAGGGAAAAGACGATAAAGCTGGGGGTAATTTAGACTGCCTAACCAGGAGGAGGAAAGGGAGAGGAAGTTGTGGTCCTTGATCAGGGTGGCTGCTGGCAAGGGTGAGGTGGTGATTGTGGGGGATTTCAATCTGCCCAAAGCAGACTGGAAAATTCTCACAACAACTTGTGCCAGGAGTCAATTAATTCTGGATGCAATTCAGAGTGGATTCCTGACCCAAGATGTCACAGAATCCACCAGGGAGGGAGCAATCTTTGATCTGGGACTGACAGATGAGGACCATGGTCAGGACATCCAGGTTGAGAAGCCCTTGGGAGGGAGTGACCACCAGATGGTGTGGGTAAGGTTGGACATGAGGAGGGAGAAGGCAAGCACCATGATCAAGGTCTCAGCTTTTAAAAGGACTGACTTCAGGAAGATGGAGGATCTGCTGAGGGGACACCTGGCTAGCCTCAGTGAAGGTACGGGGTTGGATCAGAAATGGTCCGTCATCAAAGGAGGGATGGCAACAGCCACAAATCAGTGTGTCAGGCTAAAGAGGAAAAACTCCAGGACCAAGGCACCCATTTGGTTTAGCAGAGAGGTATCCCAGGTATTCAGGGATAAAAAGATAACCTTACATGAAGTTCTGAAGGACTCAGAAGGGCGAGGACAGGTAAGAATACCATAGAAAAGCCAAAAAGGTGGGAAAGCAGTCTGGTGGGCCAAGGTTAGGAAGAAATTGTAATTAGCGGAAGGGATTAAAAAGGGTTAAAAAACCTTTTTTCAATACTTAGAAGAGGGACAAGAAAAGTAGTATTGTACAGCTAGAGTGAGGGGAGGGATGGATGGAAGATAGTGGAGACAAGGCAGTGGTATCAAATGAATACTTCTGCTCTGTCTTCACAAAGGAGAGGGCGAGCCCAGTACTGAAAGGGAGGAGGAAGGAAGGAGGGGGTGCACAGATGAAAAGATCAGTGAGAACAGGGTGAAAAAAAGGTTTATTGACCCTCAAGGTTGATAAATCTCCAGGCCTGGATGGTATCCATCTCAGGGTGCTGAGGGAACTAGTGGTGGAACTAGCAGACCCCCTGGTGGACCTGTTCAGTAGTTTTCCGGAATTGGCAGTAGTGCCACCAGACTAGAAAATGGTACATGTGGTGCCACTCTATAAAAGTGTACCCAATGATGACCCGGGCAACTGCAGACTGGTCAGCCTGACCTCAGTTGTGGGTAAGCTTATGCAAGCAATCCTTAATGAAAGGCTAGTAGGTTTCCTACAGTAAACAGTCTTCAGGACAAGAGACAGTGTGGGTTCATGGCTGAGAGATACTGCCAAACAAACCTGATTGATTTCTTTGACTGGATGATGACAACAGTGGATAAGGGCCAGGCAGTGGATAGCCTTTGCTTGCTCTTCAGTAAGGCATTTTGACTCTGTGCCCCACAGGAAGTTTATCAAAATCTGGAGTATAGTGGGGTAGGAGAGAAACTCATTTGATGGGTGGCAAATTGGCTGAAGAACAGAACCCAGAGGTGGGGGGGGGGCAAGCGCTCAGGTTCTACAGAAGCCACCAGCGGGGTCCCACAGGACTCAGTACTTGGTCTGGTGCTGTTTAATATATTCATTAATGACACTGGAGATGGCGTAAAATGCAAGATTTGACCATTTGTGTTCAACACTAAGCTCTGTGGGAGGATGGATACAGCAGAATGGATACAGGACCTAAAAGAGGATCTGGCCACACTTGAGAGGTGTTTGGAAATATGGCAACTCGTTTTCAGTGCAAAGAAGTGCGGGGTGATGCACATAGGAGCTAAGAACTCGAGGACAAAGTACAGCCTGGGAGGGTTCCTTGTAACCAAGTCTGAGGAAGAAAAAGACCTGGAGATGACAATCACTAGTGACTTGAAACACTGTTCACACTTTAGGAAGGCAGCAATGAAAGCCATTAAAATGCTGGACTGCATTGCCAGGAAAATCAACAGCAGGTGGGAGAAAGTCATATTGCTGCTGTTCAGAGCACTGATGTGGCCTCACCTGAAGTATAGTGTGTAGTAGTACTGGTGTCCTTACCTGAGAAAGGATATTAACCTGCTAGAGGCAGTCCAGAGGAGAATGACGAAAATGGTTAGAGGTCTGCAGGGCAGATCATATGAGGAGAGGCTGGAGTGCCTAAACGTGTGCTCCCTGAAGGAGAGGAGGGAAAGGGGGCATGGTTGAAACCTTTTAGTATGTGAAGGGTATCAACAGAGTGAATAAAGAGGGCCTCTTCAGTCTCAGCAGAAGCAAAACTACAAGGTGGCATTGTCTTATGCTAGAAGTGGGAAGGCTCAAGAGAGAGTTCAGGATGCATTTCTTCATGGAGAGAGTGGCTGCCGGGTAGAATGAGCTTCCTGAGGAGGTGGTCTCACTGGAGACAGTGGAAGGCTTCAAACGAGGATGGGATAGAGTAAAGGGGAAGGTCAGAGTTGAGGGTTGTCAAAAAGGAGGGGTAGCAGTTGGGGAGGGGGCAGAGCCCTTAGTTGCCACTAATGACTCCGTAAGACTAGCAGACTAGCTAGACCTCGGGGTCTTCTTCTGCTGGCAACTTTCATATGTTCATAATCCCAGCCCTAGGACTGGGCTGTGTGGCCAGGACCAGGACCAGGACAGAAACTGCAAACCAGCAGCGGCTTTACTGGTCGCCTGTGGTTAGCAAGTGGAGCTATGAGCAGGGACTTGGTGCCAGAGCACCCTGTTTTGAGTGAACACTGTTGTGCGTGGAAAGAGAGTGGCTCCCCTACTGTCTCTCCTCTGTTTTTCCTGATGACAAAGTGGGCCATGTGCAGCCCCAGGGCAGGTAGCAGTGTGAGGACAGAAGGACAGTAAGCCCATCAGGACATGATTAAAGACTAGGAAGAGATGCTAAAAAAAATATTCAACAGCCATAAACTGTAAAAAACATGGGCAGCACAATGCCCTCTGACCCTACAGGGACTGCTGGGAAAAAAGGTCAGAGGTTCTGCAACGTCAAGCCCATGAAAATCCACCAATCCAGAGCTCAGGTTTTACAGAAAGCATTCATGCAAACCTTGTTCTCAAAACAGGCACACTTGGAAAAAAACTAGCAGTACAAACCCAAATGCCTGCAGAAAAAAACAATTTGTTACACAAAACAGAATTCCATACTGGTGCCAATCAGTGCTTCACCCATCTCACTCTCTTGCATAGCACTAAGGGATTACCCAGGCTCAGTCTTCAGAGCAGTTAGTGAAACAGATAGCTTTTTATGGCTGTATATGGCTCTCGTCTTAGGGCCACTGTTAGATGCCCAAACATTTATTAATGTGACATAGCCAACCAGACGCAGTCTCTGCAGTAGTTAGTGAAATACAGTAGCTTTTTATGGCTGTATAAGGCTTTCATCTTAGAGTCACTGTTAAATGCCCAAACATTTATTAATGTGACATAGCCAACCAGACACAGTCTCTGCAGTAGTTAGTGAAACAGCATTTTATGGCTGTATAGGGCATTCATCTTAGGGCCACTGTGAGATGCCCAAGTATTTATTAATGTGACATAGTCAGTCAGACTCAGTCTCCACAGCAGTTAGTGAAACAGATTACCTCTTAGTGCTGTATAAGGCATTTGTCTTAGGGCCACAGTTAGACACTTGAACATTTATTAATGTGATATAGCTAGCCAGACTCAGTCTCTGCAGCAATTAATGAAACAGATAACCTTTTACAGCTGTTTAAGATATTTGTCTTAGGGCCACTATTAGATGCCCCAACATTTTGCTCACTCTGCCTACCCCCTGAGATCTTCTGAAAAGTCTTACCTTGCCCAACCCAAGTGCAGTAGTAAAATGGGTGAAAATGTCTTCTCTGTTAGTACTCCATAAATGTGGAATTCCCTCCCGCTGGCTCTCAGGAATTCCCAACCCCCCGAGTTTCAAGTGGGAACGCCGTAAGGTACTTGCCAGTTCTGAACTCTGCTCCTGTGGTGGGTGTAACCACTCACTTGCCTGACCCTTTTAGCTCTACCCCTAGCACTTGTTTCTATTCTCCATGTCCTGCTCTTCCAGAGCTTTACCAGAACCAATCATTCCCTTGCACTTACCCTCTATTTGTACAGTGCTGATAATGTCACATGCAGGGGCACTGTTTCTGTCTTTTCTTTGCCTATGCCACTGTAATGTGTACGTTTGTATTAATTCCATGCTTGACTTATTGCTACGTATTGTAGTTACCTGACTAATGCTTTGGGCTAGTTTGCACTGCTTGTTGTCACCCAATTTATTCTTTGTATTCACTGTTGTTTCCAACCCCACTGTATGTAACCTCCCGGGTCATGCCTGAAAATAGGCAGCTTTGCTGTCTAGCGCACCTACCCAGTCAACAAAAACTAAATAAATAAAATGTTATTAATGTGATATAGCCAATCAGATTCAGTCTCTGCAGCAGTTAGTGAAACTAACTTTTATGGCTTTATAGGGTATTCATCTTAAGGCCACTGTTAGATATCCTGAACCCTGACATTTATTAATGTGACAATTTTACAGTTGTATAAGGCATTCATCTTAGGGGCACTGTTAGATGTCCTGACATTTATTAGGCTAACATAGCAAGTCAGACTCAGTCTGAGTAGAAGATAGTGAAACAGGTAGTTTTTTATGGCTGTATAAGACATTCATCTTAGGGCCACTGTTAGATGGCCTGACATTTATTAATGTGACATAGCTAGTCAGATTCAGTGTCCAAGACAGTTCATGAAATAGATAGCCTTTTACAGCTGTATAAGGCATCCAGAGACCTAACAATCATTAATGTGACATTTTTACAGCCATAGAAGGCATTCATCTTAGGGCCACTGTGAGATGTCCCAAGGCCCAACATTTATTAATGTGACATAGCTAGTCAGACTCAGTCTCCACAACAGCTAGTGACACAGCCTTTTATTGCAGTATAGGACTTTCATCTTAGGGCCACTGTTAGGTGCCCCAACATTTGTTAATGTGACAAAGACAGTCAGACTCAGGGCCGGATTCTAGAAGATTGATGCAGGGCTTGTGCCAAGTTCTGTGTCTACCACAAAGTTTAATGCAGCTGTGCCAAAGCCCTCAGATGCAACAGTCTGATTCCAGAAGGGCTGGTGCAGTTGCAACATTTTTCCCACTTTAAGGCAGCTTGCACCAAAGGTTTGGCACAAGGCCCAAAAAAAGGGTACTACCACGGACACAAAGTTAGACCAGGGGGCAGCTGGTCTAACTTTGCTGCATCCAGGACTTGCAGCAGCATCTTTCTAGAATAGCAAATTCCCCCGTTTGGTGCAAGTGAACACTTGCATCAAACACCCTGCCACAAGTCTCCAACGGTGATCGCAACCCCTTCCAGAATTGACCCCTCAGTCTCCACAGCAGCTGGTGAAACAGATAGCCTTTTACAGCTGTATAAGACATTTGGGGCCCTGACATTTATTAAGTGACATTTTTACAGCCTTATAAAGCATTTGTCTTAGGGTCACTGTTAGATGTCTCAAGCCCCGACATTTATTGATTGACAGTGATTTTCCCTTCCCCATAGTTGTTGCATCATGCCTGGCTTGCTTAGCTGGGGAGGGGGCTCGGAGGCAGGCCAGCAGCTGAATGTCAGCACATGGGGAGGGGCTTGCCAGCTTTAAATTTCTGTGCTGCCTACAAGTGTAAGCACGTTAGCGTAGCGCCACTTGGTTGAGAAAACTGGGAGATAGTGGGTCTTTTTGCGGTGTCTTTGGAATAAGAGTTTGAATTGTGTACCATTTTGAGGAGAAGTCAACTCAGAAGGGGGCGTTAACCTACAATTTTGATCCGAGTTCTGCAGCATCCTGAAAGGTCTGTAAGTATGTCTGTAGTTAACATCTGATTTGGCTTTGATTGTTTGCATTTCGGATGCTGCATACTCTGGCCGTCTGTAGTGTTAAGGAATAGAAAAGTTATTGGGGTTGTTTGTAAAATGGCTGTTGTTCATATTTTAATAATTTTTGTTTATATTTAATATTTTTAGTACGTTTCAGTTTGCACATAGTTTTACAGGATCATTAACTGATTTTCAGCCCCATCCTCCTGCTGAGTTGAGATTATTGCACTTTACTCAGACTGTTATTTCATCTGAAATGTTATCTAAAGGATGCTCTAATGCCTTACTTAAAGTGTACCCTATCAAAATTGTACCACAGACTCTCTCTTTATTGAGAACTAAGTTTAGTAAAAGTATAATTTACCAAAGAACATGAAAACTGAATTTGAGAGGTATTGTTATAAAGCTTCTTGTGTATTGTTTGTTAGCATGTGGAGATGTTCCTCCAAATCCTGGCCCACTTAACATGCTAAATGATGTTGAAGGTTCACATCTGAAGCAGAGTTCTATGATTATCATTCACTTTAAAATCAGAAGTTTGAGAAATGAGTTTGATGAAGTTAGGGACTGGGTAAAAGAGGTTAACCCTGGAGTTTTGGTTTTAACTGAAACCTGGCTGGATGGTAAGGTTCCAAATACCTCTATAGATTTAGCAGATTTTCAATTGTTCAGATCAGATAGGACAAAAAAGGGCAGGAGAATTGCTATCTATGCTAAATGCAATTTAATCACCCATGAAGTAGCATGCTCTTTTCCTAGTAGTGGCCTGGAAACTTTGACTATAGAGATAGAGGTATCTTTTCGAAAACCTGTATTGTTGTTAGGGGTGTATAAACCCCCTAAGGTTGATACAAAGGTTTTTCAAGATTTGCAGGAATTTTTGTCTGGTTTTAGAGATTCTCATGAACTGCTTGTAACTGGAGACTTTAATGTCGACTGGGTGGCTGTTGATGTGAATAATGAACTGGTTGATTTCCAGACTGGACTGGGATTGACCCAATTATTTCTGGAACCAACCAGAATCAATCACAAGGATCCTAAGAGATCCACATTGTGGGATATGATGTTCACAAATTCACCCCAGTTCCACCTACGAACAGGAGTCCTACCAGAATCCTTCTCAGATCATCAGGTCATTTATTTGGTTAGAAATAATATAATAAAGTCTGCCCCTGAATCAATAATTTTCTGGAGATGTTTTAAACAGTTTGATTATATTAAGTTTATGGTTGATGTTGAAAATATTAGTTGGGATAGATTGGATCTGATTCCCATACCATCGGCTGCTTGGAAATTCTTTTTAAATGAATTCTTGCAAACTTGTAATAAACACACACCCTTGAAATCCAGGATATCAAAACATAAGGGAATGTATTGTTCTCTCCAGAGCTATATAAAGCCAGGAAAAATAGAAATAAAAAATAGGCAAAAACTGAAAAAACTATGTTAGACCAAGATTGGGTTTCCTATTGGCAGGCCCATAATTTGTATACCAATAAGGTTGTGGCTGCTAAACAACAATTTGTTCAATCTAAATTAGATGATAATCATAAAAAAAGACAAGAAAGTTGTGGGGGATTATTTCTGACTTACTGGGAAAAAATAAACAGACCGATGTAAGCAAAATAGAAATTAATGGTATTACAATGCCCCTAGGGAAAAGAATGGTCGATGCTTTTAATGACTATTTCTCTAAGGTGGGATCTGTAGGGCCCGTGGATGGGATTTACCCAGATTATGAAAGTGCCCTGGAGTACAATTTAATGGAAACCTGTACAGTTACTGCAGAAATGTGTGGGTTTGACTTCGATTATATCACTCCGGAGAAGGTACGTACAGAACTCCTGAAGTTAAATATTTTTAAAGCTAAAGGAGCTAATGAGATTCCTTCTAGACTGCTGAAATATGCAGCCCCTTGTATAGCACACCCTTTGGCCTATATTTTGAATCTATAAATTGTTAATGGAGAATTCCCAGATGGATGGAAGCTTGCTAAAGTGAGACCTATTTTAAAGCCTAGGAACAAGAGTGAGCTGGGCAATTACTGGTCCATCTCGCTGTTGTCCCAGATTTCAAAAGTATTCAAAAAATTATCTCATCAACTGAAAGGATTCCTTGAGGAACATAATAAATTGTTGCCATTTCAATCAGGTTTCAGGGTGCTTCACAGTACACAAACAGCCTTGACTGGGGTGGTAATCAATCTTCAGTTGTGTCTGAACAGGAGGTTAATGGTAGGAGCCTTGTTTGTTGATTTTTCAAATGCTTTTGGCACCCTTAACCATAGGGTGCTCCTGTCCAGACTCAGTGAGATCGGCTTGTCCCCCCAGTCGGTTAAATGTTTTTCTTCTTACCTGGTAGAATGCAGCCAATTTGTGGAAGTGGGTCCTTATAAATCTGGCACATTGAAAATGAAAAGTGGAGTACCTCAAGGTTCTGTTTTAGGGCCCTTATTATTTAACATATATTTAATATATGGATCTTCAATTTAATAGGTCTGTAAAGCATACAAAAAAATTCTGGTAATAGCCTGAAAGTTTCACTGATAATAGTATTGTCAATCACTGGTAATAGTATGGTCAATCACTGGTAATACTATCCTTTGGAGCTGATAATAGCATGTTTCCAAACTTCTGAGAAGAAACCTCCTGCCCCCACATCTGAAGCATGCCTCCTGATTGGACGGTTTTCCTGTGTAGGTGGGCAGCACAGTTGAAAAAAGATGGCGTCGGTTGTCTCACTTAGCAAGAGCGAACTCGGTCATTGCGCTTCTCATTTTAGTTTTATTGGTTTCCCTCAGAAAATAAAATATCTGGTGGATCCTACCGTTGCAGTCCTGAAGAGCAGGCAAGATTTAAAAAATGTTAAAAAAACGGACAGGGGGAGGGAACCGTCAGAAGCGACTACATACCTGAATCTACAGCGTAGGACACAGCGGCGGTCGACCAGTAGAAAGTCAGTTCAGTCAAATGGTCGACCACCCATTTGAAACATACGTTGCATCCATATATTAAAAAAAATAGCTGATAGGTTTGTTTGTCTATTGCCAGGGAGTATTATCTCGAGGTTCACGTGTCCAGAACCTCTCGATGCTATTACTCCCTGGTAATAGACATGAACCTATCGGTTATTCTCTATATAAATGAATTTAAGATTACATTAACTGATGCCTGGTGTCATCTGTACACAGATGACACCATATTGTATGTAGCAGGAACCACGTTAGACTTAATTAACATAAGGTTGCAATTGGCCTTTGATGAAGCACAGGCTTTTTTTAAGAAGCATCATCTCACCTTAAATGCCAATAAAAAGCAGGCACTTTTATTTAAAAACAAGAATAATAAAAAACAGGATCCCCATTTGGACATTAACACCTTTGATGGTACTGCTATTAAGCAAGTTGACTCATACAAATATCTTGGTGTCTGGTCAGACTCTTTTCTGAGCTGGGACTCCCATATAGATTCCCTTGTAAGAAGTATGAATAGAAAGTTAGTTGCTTTGTATAGATACAAAAGATTGATGATTAGAGAGGTGCGATTAAGTGTGGTTAACTCTCTTTTATTTCCAGTAATTCACCACAGAGACCTGTTTTATGGAGGGGCTATTGGGTCGTACATGAATAAAGTAGATTTGGTATTTTGTAGAATGGCCTGTTTCGTATTGGATGCACCCTGTAGAACTCATAGGTGTATGTTATTTAGGGAGTTGAATTGGTGTAAAACTTTAGTAAGAAGAAATCTACATTTATTACAGTTTATGATTAAAGTATGGAATAAGGAGGTCCCTGGCTATATTATTGATCTTTTTAAAGTTAGGAAAGCAAAGGAAGGTTTGAGAACCTCTGTTGGAACTCAATTTGCCTTGATTAATTGTAACTTGAACGTAGGAAGAACATCTGTTTCCTTTAGGGGAATTAATTTATAGAACAAATCTCCCCCAGATTTGAGAAGCGCTAGAACCAAAAGTAACAATGCAGAATTAATAACATGGTGCACATCTGGATCAAATAATAATACAACCTGCAATAACTGTTACCACTTTATTACTGATTTTTGTGCTTGATTTGTTTTATTGTTTCTTTATAATGTGTTGTGTAATATGTCCTTATGTGCTGTATTAATGTGTATCCTGTTTGTATTTTGATATGGAATTTCATTGGAAATGAGCTCTGCTCAATTGAATGTATCCTTTATTCTTATGAATAAAAAATGATTTACTACTTACTACATCTACTACTTACATTAATGAGACATAGCAAGCCAGACTCAGTCTCTGCAGCAGTTAGTGAGACAGCCTTTTTTGAAATCCAGTGCTGGATTGTATGTTAAATATTTGTACAGTTATGAATGTGTCTGTTCTTAAACTAGAGACACAGGACAACTTTGTAAAATAGGTCCCTCGGACATGAAGTTTTATATCCTGATGAAAAATACGTTTTACTACTACTGCTACTTTTACAACTGTATGAGGCATTCATATAAGGGCCACTGTTAGATGCCTCAACCTTTATTAATATGTCAAAGCCAGTTAGAATCAGTCTTCACAGCAGTTAGCAAAACAGATACCCTTTTACGGCTGTAAAAGGTGGTAGGGCCCCTGTTCGACATCCTAAGCTGTGGCATTTAGTATTGTGACATTTTTATGGCTGTATAAGGCATTCATCTTAGGGCCACTGTTGGATGTTCCTGAGCCCCAACATTTATTAATGTGACATAGCCAGCCAGACTCAGTCTACACAACAGTGAAACCAATAGCCTTTTATGGCTATGTAAGGCATTCATCCTAGGGCCACAGTTCAATGCCCCAACAATTATTAATGTGACATAGCCAATCAGATTCAGTCTTCACAGCCATTAGTTAAACAGATAGCTTTTATGGCTGTATAAAGACATTTGTTGTTGTGGCACTGTTTGATATCCCAAGCCCCAACATTTATTAATGTGACATAGCTATTCAAATTCAGTCTCCATAGCAGTTGTTAAAATAGACAGCCTTTTATGGCTGTATAAAACCCTCATCTTAAGGCTACTGTTAAAATGTTCTGTTATGTGGTATTTGTGTTCACAGTCATAACTCATGATGTCTACTACTAATCCCAAATCTTGTAAGTCCACTCAGAGGAAGCACAGTGTTGCTACACACACAACTTTTTAAGATATTACAAACTCCAATAATCAAAATTCTGAAGAATCAGAAGTTAGCAATAAAAATAATAACACCATGATCATCACTAAATGTCCTGCAAGGAAAAGGAAGAGTAGCAATGAAAGGATAGCAGAGTTTCAGAAACAACTGACTGGAGTTACTTGTAGAGGTACTGAACATTGTACAACATGTGCCTGGATAGTTCCTGCTGCTGAAGCAGCACACAGGGAGGCATCCTCCTCAAATTAAAGCTCAGACAGGCAGAGAATGCTGGTGGAGATAATGGTCCTGGGAATTGGATAGCTCAGGGTATGTCCCACATGAAGGCACTTCCAAGTCTTCTGATTCTAATGGTGAAGATGATGAAGTCAGTAATTCAGAAGAGGAGGTGGGAGAGGATTCTGCTGTAAGGCATGAGAGGCCAGCACAGAGAAAAATCACCTGCTAAAAGTAAGAAGAGGAATACAAATAATTATTCTACAATATCTGAACAAGGAGATGACAGTGCAGTGTTTCCTTCGATTCCCATAACTGTACAAACAATAGTGCCAGGCACCCCAACAGAAAGCAAAAAATATAAAATCTTTATTGTGTAATTTATTCTTTATTGACCCTGAACACAACTGTCGAGCTTTATGCAGTCTATGCAAAAACAGCATCAGTGATAACAAAGGTAGGCAGTTTGGCACATCAGTAAAGATGCGACATGCAAAATGCAAAACACTCAACTGAGTGAGGCAAGGTAAAATGGGTCACTGTGGTTGGCATGGGTGGTGGTGACCATAGAGATTACAATGAGTTGGAAGCAATGCATGACATTGAATCTATTGATTTGTCACTGTAGTCTTTTGAGAGAAACACAATGTTTTCTGACACCATCAAATAATAGAAAACCCTAAAGTATTACTCCTGCGAGAAAGGCATGAAAAATACATTCCCAAAGAATTAATAAATATCTCAACTAACACTAAAGAAAGTGCTGCAGGGCAACAAAATGTACCCACAAGAATCTGACATGCCAGCACTTAAAGCCATTGCAGAGCTGTTCAATGATTGCAAACTCCCTTTTACTTTCGTTGCCCAAAAAGGTTTTAATAAGTTCATGCACCAGATTAAACAAGGATACACTGTTCCCTGCTAAACATGGCTTTTCAAATAAGGCTGTTTCACAGTTGTACAGTATGACGTGGTGTGTACTGAAGTCATTAAGGAATCGAAACATTCTGATTAAAAGTGGATTCACATTAACAGCTGAAATATGGAACAGCACCCAATTGACTACACGAGTGTTACAGCTCATTAGGCCTGTTGTCAGTCAGACAGTAACAATCCAAGATCTGCTATAATAAGTCAGAAGCAGGCTGTACTGTGTGTCACCACTTTTGAGGCAAACAACACTGCAGTCAATATTTTGTAGGAGCTGCAAAACCAATTCCAGAAATGGCTCACCCTGTTTTCTCTCTCCAGGGTTCATAATGTCAGATAATGGTGCCAATATAGTAAAAACCCTTAGCGGTGACAGCTACTAACACATATCATGTTTGATCACTGTTTACATCTTCTCTTCCATCATTTCTTAATTAGAAACAGAAACGTTGAAAACCTGCTAGGTCCTGCAAGGAAAATATGTGGCCATTTGAGTAGCTCCCTGAAAGAACAAAAATCTTGAATGGGCTACAGAGGGTAAGCAACTTTCCAGTATAGAAACTGAAGCAGGAATTTCTAACCCACTGGAACTCAACATTTTACATATTAAAAAAAGGCTTCTTGAACAGAAAAAAGCTATACATTACATATGAACATACAAATATGCCAGCAGAAAAAGACCATTTTGGTCTATCTAGTCTGCTCAAGTGTGCAGCTCTCAGAGAAATTTACTGGAGCTGCCCCCCTGCCTTTTCCACATGGAATCTTCCTTCCTCCCCCCTGCTCATCTTCCCATCTATTATGACTCTCCCTTTTACTCTGTCCCAACCCCTTTTAAAGCTGTCCATTGTTTTCAGTGATACCACCTCCTCCAGCAGTTCGTTCCACTTGGACAGTACTCTTTCTGTGAAAAAGTGCCTTCTCATTTTCCATCTGAATCTTTCCCCCAACAAATTTTAGACTGTGTCCCCTAGTGGAACCATTCCCCTGAGTCTGAATAGTCCATCTGTACTAACCTTGGTTATACCTTTAAGGTATTTGAAGGTTTTGATCATGTCCCCCCTCTCTCTTCTGTCCTCCAGGGAATACATATTGAGCTCCTGCATACTCTCCTCATAGGGTTTGTCCCACAGCCCCTGGATCATCTTACTTGCCCTATGCTGCACCCCTCCAGTAATTTGATGTCCTTTTTCAGATATGAGCACCAGAACTGCACACAGTACTCCAAGTGCAGTCTCACCAAGGACCCGTACAAAGCCAGAATGACTTTCCCTTTCCTGGAGTTGAGTCCTCTAGTGATGCATCTCAGCATCCTGTCTGCTTTGGCTGTTGCTTTATGGCAATGTGCGGAGTGCCTCGGGTCCCTTGTGATGATTACACCTAGGTCCTTTTCCTACTCCTCAGATCTGGACACCTGTACCCCTCCCAACCTGTAACTGGCCCCTGGGTTCTTAGCTCCCAGGTACATGACCTTGCACTTCTTGGCATTGAATCCCAACTGCAAGATACCCAACCACTTTTCAAGCCTAGCCAGGTCCTCTCTGAGCTGCTGTTTCCCCTCCTCTGTGTCCACTGTCCCACAGAGCTTAGTGTCATCTGTGAATAGGCTAATTTTACCTTTGATTCCATCCGCTATGTCACCAATAATGACATTAAACAACACTTGGACAAGCACTGAGCCCTGTGAGATGCCACTGGATACAGGCCTAGACTTCAAGAGTTCCCCCCATTCTATCACCCTCTGGTTTCTGTCTTGCATCCAGCTGTTGACCCACCCTGCCAGTTTCTCTCCAATTCCCAGGTCCTGCAGCTGACTGAGCAGTGTCCTATGTGGCACAGAGTCGAAGACCTTGCTGAAGTTGACATACAGGACATCAGTCACCTGACCCCTCTCCACAGTTCCTTGACCCAATCAAAAAGTCTATCAGGTTGGTGTGGCAGGATCTTCCTAAGACAAACCCATGTTGCCTTTCATCCTGGAGACCATTAATCTCCAGAAAGCCCACTAGTCTCTCCTTTAGTATGGTCTCCATTAATTTGCCTACAGTGGAGGTAAGGCTGACTGGTCTGTCATTACCTGGTTCATATCTGGGTCCACTCTTGTGGAGAGGCACTATATGTGTCATTATCCAGTCCCAAGTCATGCACCCTGTCTGTAGTGATGTTTCAAACAGGTCTGCTAGGGGGCTAGCCAGGACTTCTGCAAATTCCCTCAGAACTCTCAGCTGCACGCAATCTGGTCCAGGAGTTTTGTCCACCCTAAAGGCCCTAAGGCCCTTTAAAACCTTGTTCTCCTGAACTGCTCCATTGGTTTCATCCCGCCTCCCCTTCCGAACCCCTATTTTCCCCTGTGGCATAGGTCCATCCTTCTCCCCAGTGAAAACCGAGCTGCAGTACTTATTCAGTGCCTCCATCTGTTCCTCGCTACTTTCCACTCATCCCCCTTCCCTCTTTACTCTAACAACCCCATCCTTGCTACTCCTTTTCTCCCTTATGTACAGTACCTAAAAAATCCTTTCCCCCTACTTTTATCCCATGAGCTAGCTTTAGTTCCCTCATGACCTTTGCTGCCCATACCACTCTGCTTGCCTTTCTTGACTTAACTGATTATACCTCTCTGTCTGCATCCCTCGGAGTACATTTGTACTTATGAAAGGCTGTTCTCTTTTCCCTCACTTTTGCTGCCCCCTCTTTGCCAAACCAGCTTGGTCTTTTATCCTGGCTTTCTTGCTCTGGGCCATTGTACACATATTAGTGGCCTCTACCAGACCATCTTTATAATGGACTATTTCTGGTCCACGTCCTTCTCCAGCCTGATTTTGGCAAGATACACCTCTAGTATTTCACCCATCTTTCCAAAGCCAGCCTTCCTAAAGTCCACTACCCTTCTCTTAGTCCTGGCTATTTCCTTGCCCAGATTTAGGGAGACACACACCGTGCAGTGGTCACTTTCTGAAGGAGGGTATTCCACTTCTATTTTCTGGACATATTCACCATTGGACAGTACTAGGTCCAGTATGGTTCCATTTTTGGAAGACTTTGTGACTCCCTGCACCAGGAAAATATCCTGGAAAACCTCCAGGTGGACCTGTTCCCTGGAGCAGGTGGTAACTGGGGTCCTCCAGTCCACTCCAGATAGGTTGAAATTACCTGATTATGACTATGTTTTCTCCGCTACGTACCATTCTAATCCGCTCCCCCAGCACTCTGTCCAACTCCTCATCCTACACCATTCAGAATTCAATACAATAGGTAAAGTAGACATCATGCTCAGTTCCACAGTTGGAGTTTGGTTGAATCTTTGGGGGAGTAAGTGACAAGCTGGGTACCAAACTGTTTAAGGGATAGTAGGCAAAAGGTGGTGGAAAATGGTAGTCACTCAGTTGATAGGAGAGTGACTAGTGGGTTGCCCCAGGGTTTGGTGGTGGGTCCAGTCCTCCTCAATGTCTTCATACACAACATTCCAGAGGAGCTTGAGGGTAAGGTGTGTCTCTTTGCAGATGATATAAAAATGTGCAACAAGGCTGACACTGAGAAAGGGAAGGAGAGAATGCAAAGGGATCTGAGGAACCTAGAGGAATGGTCAAGGGGTTGGCAGCTGGGTTTCAGTGCAAAAAAATGCAAGATTATGCATGAAGGGCTGCGGAAACCTTGGGTTGTGTATAAGGTGGAGCTTAGAGTCACAAGTAAGAAAGAGACCTAGGGTGTCATCATATCTGATGACCTCAAGATAACAGTGTGACAAAGCAGTGTGAAAGGCTAGCAGGATGATGGGGTGCACTAGCAGGTGTAGGGAGGTTGTGCTGACATTGTATCGCTCAATGGTGAGGCCCACCTGGAGTACTGTGTCAATTCTGGAGGCTGCACCTCCACAAGGGCATTGAAAGGGTGGAGGCAGTACATAGGAGGCCAACAAAAATGATGAGGGGATTGCATGAGAAGCTATATGAGAAAAGGCTGCAGGAACTCCCTGTAAGAGAGGAGCGCAAAAGGGAGCATGATGGAAACCTACAAGTACCTCACAGGAGTAAACAAGGTGCACGTGGAGGGTCTATTTCAGAGAAAAGAAAGCACTTAGAACAAGGGAGCGTGCAATGAAGTTAAGAGGGGGAATGTTTAGGAAAGATATGTGAAAATACTTTTTCACAGAAAGGATGGTGGGTGACTAGAACAGCCTGCCAGAGGAAGTAGTGGGTGAAAAGATTGTGCAGAGCTTCAGGCATGTCTGGGATATACTCAGGGGTGTATTAGGTAGAGCAACAGGGTGAGAGAGTGACACCTGTGACCAACTAGGGTCAATGGTGATGGAATAGGCAGGGACAAGGGGCAAACTGGATGGGCCTAAAGGTCCCTTTCTGCTGACAAAATCTATGTTTCTATGAATCCCAGACTGTCAACTGATTAGAGAATAAACACCATATTTGGAAATGAAAACTATGTTTTGGCTACTTTGATATATCTCCACTAACATTGAAGTCATCCTTCCTGCAGAGGAAAACATTGATTATTGGAGAGATCTTCAGATAACAAAATTTGTCAGTGCTTCACCAACACAATTAACTGATGTACAGGAGTCAAAACCTGTCAAACTATTTGTGTAGGCCTGTGTCACAGACAACAGCACATCTGTGAATTTTTCACAATCACCAGTGTCATCAGCAAGGAAAAGGACAGCTACTACTGCTTTTTGGGCATCCAATGTTCAGGATCAGAAAGCAAAATCAATTCTGAGTTATCTGCAACAATATGGACTAGTATCCTGTAGGGGGAATGCAGCTGGTTCTTCTGCTAGAATGTTAGCCATGTGCTCAGAACACTGATCCCGGCATATTCTGCAGAAAATACAGTGACTGGTCTCAAGGAACATCCGTTACTCTGGAAACAAAAGAAATCAGTATGACCAGATCTAGCAAATCTTGCAATAATGTACCTCAGTTGTTCACCTGTAAGTGTATATTCAGAATGCATATATAATGAAGCTGGAGGAATAGTCATTGACCACAGAACAGAGCTAAGTCCTGCAAATGTGGAACGGCTTCATTTTCTCAAAATGAATGCAGACAATTTTCCACCAATCGTACCAACCTCTGAATTATGTGATTATGAAAAACAGCCTGCAAACTGTGGTACTGAATATGATGACTAGGTTGTGTATGTAGGTTGTATGAAAAGAGAATCATGTCTGGACTGGCATACCACCAAACCTCTTTAACAAACATCTCTCCCCCTCTCTCTCTCTCTCAGCAGTATCAACTGTCCCTCTGAAATATCCCTACCCACCCCCGATTTCCTTCCTTTGTTCTCATCCCTACCCACCCCGATTTCCTTCCTTTGCCCCATCCCTACAAGCCCCGATTTCCTTCCTTTGTTTGTCTCCTACCCCCTGTAAGCCCTCCCCTGATCATTAATCTGATTCTTCCCACAGCTAAGTCCTAAACGGGCTCCACAAAGCCTTCCTGCAGACGCTGCCCCTGACTCCAGGCTGGCCAGAAGACCCCTCTTCAGCAAGCTGCCCACAGGATCTCAAACAAGGTATGGTCTCTACCGGGAGCTTCTCCGCCTGAAAGCTGTGATTACCAATGGCTCCTCTCCTGCTAAGCCACTACCTCATTGACTGCCCTGGTCTCTTCTGGTTTTTTGAACTTGTGGTGCTCTCAGCACCTCCTGGAGCCCCTAGCCAAGCCTCTCCGGCTCATAACTTATTGTAGCTCCGTTTTTCATCCTGCCAGCACACCCCGGCCCCGACCTCTATTAAATGCTCTCTCCCTAAAGCACATCCTCACCCACACCTCCCTATTGGTGGCTCCTGCCTGCTTCTACCAATAAACTGCCTTAAGGTGACACTGCTGCAATCGCTACAAACAAGGTGGCTGCTTAAAAAACTCAAGATGAACTGGTATCTCCTCCTCTTTAGTCTATACTTTATTGGGGGGGTAGAAAGAAACACTACAGCCCACAAATCAGACCTACCAACCTTATCAGAAACCATACCATATTATTCTAAGGGAACATGGGTTGACTCATGCACAAACCTACTCTCCAAACCAGCACCCCAAACCTACAACCCCACTGCCACACCTAAGATCCCAGTAGCAGCCCTTCTGCTTGGCAACACCCTTGCAGCTGCTACAAGTGGTCACAAGCACCACAGGGCAAAATATATAGTAAAAAGCTGGATTCACTGGGCACGGACCCTAAGGAAGCTGATCCTATTACTACTGTGGATTTCTGGAAATGTGCACCCCAACCCAGGTCCCCCCAAGGCTAAGTCCAATATGAGCCTGGAGCACCTCAAAATAGTATCCTTGAACATTCTCAGTCTCCTACCCAAATGACTGCAATTCCAGGCATGGGTGGAACTGCTCAAACCAGATGTTAGTGCACTTACGGAAACCTGTCTCTCCCCTAAGGTCAGCGATGCTGCCATAGCTCTAGATGGCTATACTGTGTACCATCAGGATAGAATATCCAAACACAGGGGTGGCTAACTGATCTACATCAAGAGCAAGATCAGAGGCCAAATACTGCCTACTAGTCTACACATGAAGGAAGACCAAATTCTGAGCCTCAAACTTACCCTCGGACTTCAAACAAAGTGCTACTACTCTCCACTGTTTACATACCCCCTGGTACTCGAACTACTGGTGCCCAGCAAGTAGTTACCAACCTAGAACAGTATAGGCAAAACTGGGAACACATCATTATTGGAGACTTTAACGTCAATTGGCAGTCCAATGATGCATCTTCAGTACGAGATCAGATCTCAGCTGGTAGCTCAACCCACCAGATTTAACTATAAAACTGGCACAAGTACACTAATTGACTGGCTCCTCACTACCTGCCCAGAGCACATCACCAAGGTCACAGTCCTACCTGACACCCTTAGTGATCACTCCCCAGTAATTTGCACCTGGTCGAAAAAGTTCACCAGAAGTGCTCCCCAGGTTGTAAGAAATAGATCACTGAGAACTGGTCAGCTCAATACCTTTAGACAATATTTCATGCTGGTGGACTGGTCACAACTAGACAGGGCACAGGATGGTAACCAAGCCCTAAATAACTTCAATGCAATATTTAACAAGGCATGTGATATATTTGCCTCCTATAGAACTAAAAAAGTTATAGGGGCTTTTAGTAGCGTGGGTGTAATAATGGACACCAAGGCAGTAATATAGTGCACAAAAAACTCAAATAATGCATTTGTCAATTTATTTGACACAAAAAAAAAAGATATTTACAGAAGGAAAAGGGGTGTTAGTCCATCACACCACAAAACAACAGGAAATATTTCTTCTCAAGACTCCTGAAATTCAGTAAATATCCAGTACTGCGAACAGTGTGCAAGCTCTCACACTCAGCTTCTTCCCTTATTGTGATCAGGAACAGCTGACCCCTAGTGGTGGGTTCATATAGCAGATTTAGGGGTCATATTGCAAACAGGTGACCCTTTGTTAAATAAAATAATTGTCTATCTTACTCCCACCCCACTAAGGCTCCTTAAATATTCTGTAAACTGTTGCAGGCTAAAAGTCTTTACATCAATATCTGCCAATATACAATGTTTCAAGGTCTGTAAGACCACTAACGGCCTTAATTATAGAGCCTCAGCTAATTTTAGGGGCTAAGCTCCTCCCATCAAGAAGTGACATTACAGACTAGGCTGCCATAAAAACAGCCATTATGTGGGCTGCCAACCTTATAATGGAACTCCATTCTGCCAGCTTAGGAGACCTGGAAATGTTATTTTGTCTATTTTATTTCTCAGCAGCAGTTTATTTAATCATAAACCCTTTCATAGGACTCTTCCTCCTGCAGCATTCATCTAGCTGTACTGTCTATGCCTATGCAGGGGCTCTTTACCATTATTTCTCTGAGCCTCTGCCAAAACCAGCATTTATTTTCATTGACCCAATGGCTGAAATGTCAGCCATCAGGTACACATTTCATTTGGGCCTTATATTGCCCTTTGGCCCATTTTGAACCCTTGTCCCCTTTTATTTACTCAAGCAGCCCCACTTACAACATCTCTTGGTCTGCATTATCATTCCTGGGCACATTTTCACTGTTTTGGGACACTACAGGACTTTTCTGTTTAATTGCCCATAGTGTCCCCTATTCGGCAACTCTTTTGATCTTTGCAGCTCTTGCGACATCTGCCTACACTTCAGAGCATCTCTCTGCTCCGAAGCACACTTCCTGCTCCAAACAAGGAGCTTGTTTTTAACCACATTTTGCGGTGGTAGGGCCATGGAGCTTCTTGTTCCAAAAAAGAAGTAAAACCCTCTGTCGCATATTGTGACCAGTGAACGGCTGCAGCCATCGGCACCTCGGAAGCTGGGGCCACTGGAGAGCATTTCATTCCTCTTTGGGGCACCAGCGAATGAACATCTAGCACTAGGTACACTAAAGATATTATTTATATAGACAATATTTCTAAGTGCTTCCAGCGCTTCTTGTGCTAATTCAATACCAGGGATAAGGCAAACAGGGAAAAGTAAAAGATTGTAGAAATGTCAGGTTGACCACATTGACAAGAATAACAAAGGAAATTAAGGAAAAGTAAAACAGACAGAAAGAGTGAAGGAAAATAAGGGGGGGGGTTGCACATCTTATTATCTGTTTCTTGGGGGACATCTAATATAACAGGGTTCGCTCTGTTACAGGGCTACCAACCCATGGCTCACTGGCTCCCTCATTGAGCTCATGCGCCAAAGGGACAACTTGTGGCTCAGGGCCAAACCAACGAGGAGACATCCTGACATCGTTGCCTAGAAAACAGCCAGGAACAAATGCACCAAGCTCATTCGACTGGCCAAGACCTTCTATTACAATGACCTCTTGAAGAGGAGCTGGGGCCGTGGAACAGAGTTTGGGGACTCTGTAAAGTCATTTACGGGAAAAGCACCCAGAGCTCCTCCTGAATTAATTATCACCTCAACTGAGATACTCCAGGAGTCAGGTAACAGTGAATGCATTTAACCAGGCTTTCACTGATCTCAGTACGGTACTACCCAGGGACTATCTATCCTCCTCAACTCCAAATATGCCCTCTAACAAAACTTTGCACGCCACTACTACAAGTGGGAACCCCCCCCCCATTCTACTTTAAGCAGCTCCGTAAACACGAAACCCTAAAATATGTCAAACAAACACTAGGGAAGACATGGATGGGTAGTGACCTCATTGACACAAAGATGATAGCTCTGGTACTAAACGAGGTAGTTTAACCTCTTACAAAAGTGTTCAATGCCGCCAGTCTCTGACTCAAAGGTATTAATCCCAATCTGAAATAAGTAAATAAATCCCATCATGGGTACAATTAAAGGGCAAACAGTAATGTTTGTCATTTTTCTGACTATGTTGGTGCCATTATCTAGCATTTACTTTTTTTGTTTCTTATGTTTTTTCTCCAGACTTGTTTTTTGACGTACTAAACCTGCCCTTCCCTGTATGAGCCCTTCACGATACTGAAAGGCATGTTATTTATAACAGAATTGTAACCACACTTTATATTGGCATCAAGTTCCTCAGTTTTGCTGACATTGTCCTTAAGATGCATACTGACCCTACCCTGTCAGAATAATGCTACATGAATAGTGCACGCTAACACAGCGCAGTCTATACCACGCTACCGCGAACAGCGACGGGAATTACAGCGCCATGCAGTTAGCGCTTTCCTGGCCGCTGTCCATGTTACTAGTACCCTCCACTGGTCACTGTCCAGGGTACTAGTACCTGGGTCAAGAGCCAGGGAATGGAAGAGGCTGGCCAAGTTGCTCCCACGGCATGGAGTGGTAATGCAGGAGCAGCTCAGCTGGAAAGGTGGTGGAGACTAGGGTTTTAATCCCAGTCTCCACAATTTTACTCCATACAGTGTGGTTTGATATATATTCTGGGTCAGTATCGAATCACACAAGGGGAGAGAGTGCTGGACTTCAGGAGGGCCAATTTTAAGAAAATGTTAGAATGCCTTAGGAATGCCCTAGCAGGGATAGGAAAGCTGGAGGGAGTTGAGGAACAGTGGGCAAAAATAAAAGAAGGCATTGAACAAGCGATGAACCTCTATGTTAGGCAAGTAAGCTTCTTTTCCCCCATCTCCCCCCTTAGCGCCTGACCAGCGGCTCGGCCTTCGCCTAATTGTCTGGCTTATACACCGCCCTACGCACTTACACTCTCACGCACCCCCCTCTCATATTCCCTCCTAATCTCTCCTTCCCTTCCCTCATTCCTAAACAACCCACGCTCTCAGCCCACGCACTGCACTGCTCCCCTCCACCCCCACCCCACCCATACCACCCCCCATATTCTCCTCCAACTCCTACTGTCAGCTTGGTGCATCTCGCTTCAGCTCAAGTCCTGTTACTGGCACTCAAGTCCTGTTATTGGCACTCAAGTCCTGTTACTGGCACTCAAGTCCTGTTACTGGCACTCAAGTCTTGTTATTGGCACTCAAGTCCTGTTACTGGCACTCAAGTCTTGTTATTGGCACTCAAGTCCTGTTACTGGCACTCAAGTCCTGTTACTGGCACTCAAGTCTTGTTATTGGCACTTAAGTCATGTTACTGCCACTCAAGTCCTGTTATTGGCACTCAAGTCCTGTTACTGGCACTCAAGTCCTGTTATTGGCACTTAAATAATCATGTATTACCCTCGATGAGTTCCCATGATATGTACACCCTGTCCTTGATGTTCATGTTCTGTACTGTTCTCCTACTGGAAAAAGTGCTAATGTAATCCCACCCAACTATGTACATTATCTGCATGCTCTGTACTGTTCTCACACTGTAAAAAGTCCTATGTAATCCCATTCAACTATGTACATTATCTGTATTGCTCTATTCTAAATTCAACTTGTTTGTATACCTGCCTCCATTGTAACCCCTCCCCCCAGGTCGCACCGTGAGATGAGCATCTTTTTGTTCAGTGTGCCTTTCCTGGTGAAACATTTTCAATAAAGAAATAAATAAATAAATATAAAATGTGTTATCTATATATATATATATATATATATACATGTAATCATTGTTTTATTTTGTGTCACAGGTCACATAGTCGCACTTGGTGTGCACATTTCTGTGCTTGATGAGGAATTGTGGCATTGGAATACTGTCAAGCCAGTGAAGGTAAGTATTTGGGGGCATTTCAGTTTCAAGCAAGTTTCATTAATGGTTGGTTTATTGTTTGGTAAATTCTTCACAGGTTTTATCTGCATCCTCCTCCAGTCCAGTACTGATGGTCATTATCATGGATTCATACTATTTGTTACATCATATCTGCTGGCCCGGGGGGCATGATGTTGAACTTGTTATTTGGAGAAACTAACAATGACAGCACACAGCATCAGAAAGTTTCCTCCTAAAAGTGATGAAGAAGGAGTTATTAGTACTTGATTACAGTAACACATTATGTTTAAAGAATGGCTATTCCATCCTTTCATGTATATTGATTAACAGATAACAAGCTGTGTCACTAAGCCAAAGCCACATGAAGACCAAATTATCATCACAATCACGAATTCAGTACCTGTAACCCATACACTGTGTCACTGTCCCTAATTATGTCTTAACTCAAGTTACATTGAAAACACACCTTGTGAATTCACAACCTGGATCAAACTTTGTTCACATTGGAATGGCTGCTGCAGCAATACAGTGTGTGATGTGCATGACAAATATATTATGTGACGTACATTTTTTATTTATTTATTTATTTATCAAGTCTAGGATTACAAATACCTTTGAGCCATGGCTCTTTTACAAAAGTTCCATGTCAGAGAAATACAAATTATGGGGAACATCAAGACAGGCATTACAACAATGTGGACATTGCAAACAGAGTACAGATTAATACAGTTCAAGGGTAGCATTGTAACAAGGCAGCCAGCGGCATTTGTCAGAGAAAACAGACAACAGATAAGAAGTGCCAGAGTCATAGGGAAAGGGAAGAGGGTAGGGTGGGAGAAGGAATGTAGGAAGGGGTGGCGAGAGGTGAAGTGTAGCATTGGTATACCAAGATGTGGGGGTAGAATCCAGTGAGGAGGGGAGGGGAGGGTGGGACAACTAGAGCAGAAAGGAAAGTGGAGAAACAAGGTTAAGTTGGGCAGTCACAGGAGCTGTTGGTAGTGAGATAGTCCTGGAGCCTAGTTTTAAACATACCAATAGTTGGGGCAGAGGAGATGGTTGGGCTGAGGCCATTGAACCAGAGTGGTGCTCGATAAGCAAAAGAGCGTTACATGTCATGACACCTACTTTATATGACTCGTCAGTCAGATTTGCACTGTTTTGAAAAAATGAAAAACAAAAAAGAAATGATGAAATAAAATTGATATACTTACCGGTCTGGAAATGGATATCCAATCCTGTAGGTGCCTGTAGACAGTACTGCAGTACCATAGTCCTCCAGTGAAGCTGAGTGGTTGTTTAATCTGTTAAAAAAGAAAATAAGTTGACCGTATGTGTCTGACTACTGCATCTCATAAAATCAACAGGACACATAAAACACCTAAAGGAAGTTCCACAGTATGAAACATTAGTACACATACTCACTTTAAAGTATTGATAGCAAATAAGCCTTGTGTCTGTGGCTGATGTATGTGGTCTCTCCTGTCCGACTCTGTCTGCCATGGAATGTGCAGAACACAGAATGGAAAACATTGGCGTACTGGTGTTGGTGGTGGGTGGTCATGGGGACACATGATTTTGACATTCCCTCTCACATTTCTCTGCATCTGGTGGCTTTGGCTAACAGCGCTTTTCTGGTGGTGGTCATGGGGGCACATGATTTTGACATTCCCTCTCACAGTTCTCTGCATCTGGTGGCTTTTGCTAACATTGCTTTTCTGGTGGTGGTCATGGGGGAACAGCTCTAGCCTGCAACACATTCACTATCACTGTCAGACACACACAGGTGGGTGACGGGCAGTGTGCACCATTTTACAAATATAATTTGAATCATTCAGAGTGGGATACTGCTTTAACTTTATGAAAAACAAAACATGTACCATAGAAAAAATGTGAGAGCCTTTAACCACTTCACTTAAAACCTACCAACATCAACCTCATCATCATCCTCGTACAGAAAGCTGCCCTCGCAGTCAATGTCTGAATTCTGCCCACTAGGGAATTCTTTCCCCATCGTGTTATCATCTACCCCACTGGTAGGCCATTTAATGCTGCCAATGCCACCAAGATGGTCCATTTCTACAACATCAGAAGCACAACCATGACCATGCCGGGGCACAAATACTGAGGTTGCAGTTTGAGCTGATATGTGCCCTTCATTCATTTTTATGAATGTCAGCAAGCTGACATTTGCAGGGCAGAGTTTTGTGTGATGATCCCAAACTATTGCACCCACTAAATTGAATACCCTCTTCCTCTTGACACTTACTCTGGAGGGTGGGCATGTCAGGTACTTCAGTGCCACTGAGGTCAGCTCTGGCCATTCACTGACCTTTCCACTCCAGTATAAAAGAGGATCATCAGTTATTAACAGATACCTGTTTTCAGCCAAATATGACTCAACTATTCGCTGTGCTGCATGAAGTCCGGTGGTCGATGCATCATCCTATTCTCCAGAATCATTTATGTCACAAATCCTGACTTGGGACAAACCACCCCAAAGTGGGTTAATCACAACCATTTTTGATGACAGACCACCTGGATCTGCAGCCCCCTCACAGGACGTACTTGATACTACTCCGAACTGACCTTCAGCCTGATTATGCTGCTGAGGTTTGCTGACCTTGGCACGTGACTTCTGTGCCCCATGAACCAAGCGCACCAGTTGCCCACTGACATTTTTTACCTGTTCAGGCCCTCCCTGCAGTAGTGAGGCAATTCCACGTTTGTATCGTGGGTCCAGCATTGTGGCTATTGCAAAGTCGTCACTCTGCTGAACACTCAAGATGTGCAGATTGTGCTCAGATACTGTCAACATGTGTTTCAGCAACACACTGCTAGCACAGTCTCCAGAACCATCAAGGCTATGCTGTAGATTCAGTAATGGCTGCCTCAACACCCACAGCAGTGGAATTGATTGGCTAATGGAGGCAGTCTCATCACTCACTGCCTGTGTGGTGTGTTCAAAAGACCTCAAAATTGTTATTACAGAGTCCACGAGGTGCCACTGTTCAGTGGTGAGAGACATGGAGGCCCCAGAAGTGTCACAGCTAGTGTGCATGATAAGATATTCTGAGATGGCTTTGTATTGTTCATACAACCTCTCTGCCATGTATAAAGTGGAGTTCCACTGGGCGACAACTTCCAGCTTGAGGTGGTGCTGCAGTAGGCTGTTTAGGGTCTGCAACTGCCGAAGCTGGTCACAGGCCTTTGCAGAGAGTGAAAAGTGAGAACAGATACGGCATGCTACTGTCAGCATCTCCTTTATATCGTGGTGCTGCAGAAACTCCTGCACCACAAGATTTAAACAGTGGGCCATGCATGGAACCTGAACAAAGCCACCATTTGTGATGCATTTAACCACATTTGACCCATTGTCACTTGCTATAAACCCAGCTCTCAGGGACAGGGGGTTCAGCTACTCGTCAATTTCAGTCAGTAGCAAGTCCAGCATGTTTTTACCAGTGTGTGAACAGGTTACACTGTGCATACCAAGCGTTGCATGCAGTCGAATTCCAGGAAGAGTGTTACAACAGTCCACCTTACTACATTGATTATTCACACTACCACCAGCACAAACAACCCCTGGCACTTACGCCCAATGTGCAGTTATACACAAACATGAACTCCCTGCTGTTTTGCTACTTGTCCACATATCCATACTTAAATGGATGAATGGAGAGGAGGAATGTTGAAGGACATGTCTTACAGAGTTGGCCACAGTACAGTATAACTTGGGGACAGCACGAGTGGAAAAGTATGTCCTGGATGGGACTTTCCTGTTTGGACTGGCGCGTGCCACAAACCACAGAAATCCAGAATTCTCCATGAAGGAGAAGGCCAAAAGAACAATTGCCAGCATTTCAGCTACAGCAGCATTAAGTTCACGAGACACTGCATGACTGGGTGGGTACTTCAGCTTATGGGCCAAAACACTCTGCAATGTGGGCTGACTTACACGTTTTGCATGGGGTGTGACAAATAGCTTTGCTCTGCGCATGGATGGGGAAGTGTGTGAACATATGATGAAGAGGGCTGCACAGGTGACATATCCACAAATGAAGTTATTTTCCCAGAATTAAGTACATGGGTTGATGTATCACTTGCACTAGATGTATTGCATTGACCGCCACCACCACTACTACTCTGACCACCACTTGGCAAGATTTCAGAATCATTATCCTCCACCTTATCATGCCTGTAGTAATCCTCTGCTGTTATTTCATGGCTACTGCAGACATTCCTACTTGCTCTTACAGTCATGGAGGGGATGACAAGCTCATTAAGGTTGATAACAAGGGTGAACACCCCACTATGGCATTAGCTGCCATTTAGTGGCAGGTCCACAGTGTCATGTGCCCTTTTTAGGATGTGTATGCTGCCCGCCCATGCCAAGATGACTCCCCTTCTTACCTCGACTTACACACGCGTGGCAAAGCTGGCAGATAGCAATTGAGTCATCGTTTGCATATTGAACAAAAAAAATGCCAAACAAGGAATTGTGATCCCCTACTTTTAACATGTCCCTGATGCTGCTTATTGGACTCTGTTTTTTTAAGCCCTGAAATGGGGGGGTGCTGCATGATTTTTTGGGTGGGACACACTTGGACTGCAACTGACTACCACGGCTACCTATGATTATTACTGGGTCATCATCATCATCATCATGAACATCAACTAGAACCACTAAATCACAACTTTTTTCAGGGGGGTGGTTAACACCAACAGACAAAGACACAGCCACCTTGACTTTCTTTTTCTCCGGTTCCCAACAGGGGTCACTAACATCATCATCATATTCATCAACATCATCCGCATCCACATTTTCTGCTTGGATGGTGTCATGTGGACTATAAGTTGCAACCACAGCATCATCATCATCATCATCATCACCTGCTATTTTTGCACCACACTGTGAATCATTAGATGGCAAAGGCATGACCTCCACCACAGTGGAAGAAATGTGACATTGTGCGTTATCGTTGCCATGATCAGAATCATGTTCAACTACCATGGGGATGTTACTGAGGACGGGGAGTATGACATCATCTACATTGCCACTCACTTCTTTAGACTCAACTATATTTTTTGACACGGTTAAATGGTCAGAAGTTGAACTTGAGCCAGCAATACTCATGTCAACAGAAACTGCACTAACACCACCAGCTGAGACATCATCATCTCCTCCAACTATGAGTGAAGCTACAGATTGCACTGTAAAAAACATCAATGAAGAAATCCATTTCCTCACATTAGCTATGTACTTCTGCCTACTACCACACCCACAGACAATCTTGCCCTTTGCATCAGTGACATGGCCAGAAATAGTTTTGCTTGCATGTCTCTTTCCAGTCATTTTGGGGAATCACCAAGAAAATGTTAAGCCTATTTAAATTTCAGAACAATCACAGAGCTCTGACAGCAAACTGTCTCCAACTAGTCTACCACTACACACACTACACAGACAGAACTGAGGCTGTGCAGAACAATCTAGAGCCCATGTGACCTGCAATCCCATGAATCAATGCATAATTCGCCTTGAAGCCAAAAAACAAGGCGAAGTGATATGAAGTTCATTGTAATCAATGAACTTCGCCTAAAAATGGGCACAGAAGTGGATGGGGAAGGTGGAATAACATGAAGTGCATTAAAATCAATTACTTCGCAATCCTTATTATGACGCAAAGTACTCCACTTCACAATGTGGAATACTACGTGGATTCCCCACTACTCCGTGAATTGCTTCACGGAGTGAATTTTGGCCACTTCGCCCACCACTACTTATACAGCCATAAAACTAGAAAGGATCTATTTCAGAAACAACAGCAGGCTTGCTCAGAGAAGCTGCACCCTTCCTACCTACCTACCTTAAGACATCCCCTTGTGGGTAATCTTCTTGTTTCTGCTTAATCAAAACAAAGTCTTTACCATTTGTTATGGTCATGCTAGTAGTAGACCATCAGGCTAGTAACTAACCTACCCTAACCAACTACCTGTTTTTCATTTAAGTATTCATTAGAGTATTTTTAGGGAAATTTAGAGCAGGATGAAGGTAGCTGCAGGTAACATTTAAGGCAGGGTATTTCAGTACTCACCCATGATGCCTATTCTGTAGTTAAGATTCTAATTCTTTTATTGTGCATGAGTGTTGTCAGCTGTCAACATAAGCCTCTCAGAATGCTGTCAGCCTATCAGACAACTCCTTTATAAGTCATCGTTTTTAAAACTATTCCCATTATGTGATCTGCTCAAGAAGATCTGCACAAGCATTTTCAGGAATTTGGTAACAGGTCTACTAGAATTCTACAGAATTTGTCCAACATGTTCCCTTCAAAAACCGGCCAGTGCTAATTCTGAGGTTAACAGGCATAGACAAGCAAAACAAAAAAAATCAACACATGCACAAGGAGTCACATGTTCCTGATATCAACATGGCCATGTAAATGTCAGCCACACCATAGCAACAGTGAATAGCAGCAAAGAACGACAAGTAAACACAGTCCTGCTGTAAGGACGACCCCACTTTATTTTTCAGAATGTTTTTATGCTTTTTATGGTGACAGTATTTCTTGCAAGATACTGGCTCACAAACTGAAGCTGACTTGTTGTCCAGAGGAGTTACTGTATTAGCCATCTTTTATCTGCTTAGACATTAGTAGAAAGAGTGTAAGTATGTTGTAACTTTTCATTAATCGAAATAAAGGGCAGAGTTTCTTTTCTTTCAATGCCGTTGGGGTTGACAAGTTTAGTGCTATGGCTCGGTAATACCAGACCTTGGGTTCCCGAGGTACAATATCTCCTAGATTCCAGCAGAGGGCAGGACTTGCCTGTCAGCCAGCCCCTGTGCACTCAAACTACTTGATGTGCCTTGAAAGAGAGGCTTCAGCTGCCACCTAAAAACAAGTGTGCACTGGCAGAACTAAATTACACAAAAAGTTCATTTAAGTGTGAACGTCATGACATTTTATTCTTTACAGCTAGGGGCACCTAACAGGAACATAGGCTCTCCAAGATGGAATTAGATCAATGTCCATCCAGTGCATCCTCTGGCAGTTGCAACCATGCTGTCTCAGAATCAACTGAGCTTTGTGCCCTCTCTCCATTTTATTCAAAGGTTATAGCTTCAAATATTCTGCTCCAATAGAAATGTAGCTAGCTGAATTTTAAAACTATTTGTACTCACGGCTCCTACATCTTCATTTGGCATTCTGTGCCATGGACTTATTGTCACTCTGAGTGAAACAATGCTTCCTGATGTTTTCCCTTTTCCTACCCCAGTGCAGCTTTTCCTTGTGCCTTCTTGTTCTACTATCCCACATTAGTTTTAAAAGCTTACATGGTCCACTGTATCAGTCAGTTCCTTTCATAATTTTTAATTCTGTATTATGATCATGTCTCCCTTAACCATCTCCTGTTCCATGTAAACGTATCTAAATTCTCCATTATTTTCTTAAAGGTCATCCCCTTTAACCCTGTAATTAATTTTGAAGCCTAATTTATAACAACTGGAATTCATTAATGATGCCTAATACAGTGTGCATCATTCTGCATTAGAAAATGGGTCTGCTGAATCCTACATCCTGATTGGCTAAGACAGTCAACCACCCGGTCCGGTATCAGGCAACAGAAACCGGGAAATAATAAGTCCCAGTCTCTGTGTGCCTGCTTATCGGTATTACTGTGCCATGGAATATTAAGCATTTTAGCTGATGCCATTTTTTACCCTTGGTTAGTGAGATTCAGTTAATGAGTAACTCTGCCCCCCCTTCCTCTTCATACTGTCCACCTTGTACTTTTAAATAAGCTGAAAATTCTTACACTCAGCTTTTCTCAGCATAACGCTGTGGCAGCGCCATCAATCCTGCTGTCATGAACTGCATGGCTATTATACGGCGCTAATCACAGAAGTGACATTATTCCATAGGAATTTGGGGCCTCTATGAAATAGGGAAAGACCTGTGGTAAGGCATAAACACTGGGCTGGACAGTTCCATCTTTATATGACAGCTGCATTAGCACCATACTTGAACTGAGAGTCCCCACGGATATGCCATGCTCCCATCCCCCTCTATTTATGTATATATGTCTGCTGACTCACTACCAAGGATGACATTTTCCAGGTGAATTTATTCACATATGTTATGCTGTCTGACTGTAATACAATGTCATTGTATCACTGTAAAACTAAATAAAAACAGGTTTTAAAAAAATACTGCTGTCAGCTCACCCACTGATCGCACCCCCGACTCCATCCATCTGGCCACCCTCTGACTTATCTGTGGCAAACCAGAAGCATGTCTCTGTGTCCAGGAGATGAATCCATACAAATACCATGCATGGTAGCATTGGTTCTAAAGTGTCACACTCATGCTTCCCCACCTCGACTGTTGTGGAACCATTCATCAAAAGGATCAAACGCATTCTCTAGTAGCTTTAAAGAGCAGCTGACACCATTAGGAGAACTTTCACAAAACATAGTATTTAGACACAGTTCAGTTTGTACTTCCCATTAGTTCTCTGTTCCTCCTCCCCATTACTTATTACTGAGTTTATTTTCAGGAAAACAGGATCTTTGCTCCTGAAGAGTTCATCTATTCCTGTTGCTTTCTCTCTACCAGAGATCATAATGCACTGCTTGTGACATCACAGTAACTCCCATGGCAACAGATTGTGATGTCACAACAGAGGATTATGACTTGAAATAAGGAGTAGGCTATACAGTAGGGCTGGGAGAACTGAGTGAAGTTCTGACCCTTATTAAATAAGACCCGGGAACACAGTGAAGTACTGATTTGTTCTGATTATTTCTGATTTCTTGACAAATGTTTGAAAAAAATGCGGAAAAAAATGCATAAAAGTGGTCAAAGTCGTTTGTCTTTTACATTTTTTTTTTGTTTTAATTGGGTTCACCACAACATAACCCAGATAGACCATCTTAGGGTAGCTGGTTCATTCCACTGGGGGTGTCAAACAGACGAGGCATACTGATGAGTCCTGGTAGGATGAAACACGTGTCTATGTCTTCTGTTGGCACCCTTTGCAAACTGTGTGAGAGGCCTTTCGGCACCATGCATTTCTGCTTAAAGTTGAACCAGCTTAATATTCTGTGGTGATTTGCATATGCAGACCATGATGCTTTGCATTGTGGGGGCATGTGTGATTTTGTATTTCTTAGATAAAAAAGCAATCACTAACTACTAGCCCCTTCATGACTGGTCTACAATGGTGGCATATCCTGCTCGGGACCATGACATGAATGTGTTGGGAGAGACAGAGAGAGATGGAGAGAGAGAGAGAGAGAGAGACAGACAGATGCAAATACCTATATCATAGCACCACCAAGCACTGCCAGGTAGCTAAGATTTTTTTTTATTAAAGGTGCTGTGTGGGCACTATTTTGATGGATGTTCCAGTCAGAACTAAACAGGTCAAAGAAATAGATATGAATGATCAAGTGAGCAGCACTAAGAGAGCCCACCCACCTACCCATGTGACTGATGCAACTGCTTCGCATGCCTCTGTGTACTGTGATATATGGTGCACTACCTGGTCCAAGAGGTGGTAATGTTTTCTAGTACTACAACTACTTCTACTGAATCTGATCAACATGCTGAATCCTTAAAGAAGAAAAACAAAAGACAAAGTGATCACTACCACCCAGGCAGGCAGCCAGTCACACATCGTATCAATCAAGTGCAGTGTAGTCATAAAATGTTTGCCACTGCCACCTGAAAACCTGATGACACACAGCGCAATTACATCCTTCCTAGTTCTACAGTTGATACCAGTCACTGCCAAGTAATTTAAGTATCAAAAATAAAATATAGTAATATAATAATCTCAGCCCCAGTTACTGTAAGTGAGCTGTAACCATGCTAGCATACCACGCACACACAAACAATGAAGACATTTTTGGAATTTTCAGTTTAGTAGCATTTTTTTCTGTGAAGTAATCATAGCCAAATATGGGAGATGTGAGAAAAATACAAAAAGTACTCAGTTTGTGGGTTTCAAGCGTCTGTTAAGCCATGCACCACACAAAAATTAAAACAGTACAGTCAGAATCAATTGATAAGGGGAAACAAAGTGACAAATAGTAGTAGTAAGAACTGGAGTAAGGACAAAAAGTGACAAGTAGTATTTGTGACTCGTGAGGACAAAAAGTGATAGTAGTAGTAGTAGTAGTAGACAGCAGTACCCTACCTTCCAGATCAGATAGTGGCACCAGGTACCACCAAGTAAGTTCGTGACATGAAATGCAGTTGCTTGCTGTATTTGGATTCTGAACCCACTGATGTTATTATTATTTTTCTATTCTGTGCTGCTCATGTGATCATTCAAGTAATAGTAGCCTCACCTAGTCTGTCCTAACTTGACTTGTTGCAACTAATTGCTACCTCATGTAGTAGACCCTATTCCCAAAAGATTTTCGCCACAGGCACAAATTCTTGAAAGTGTTTTGTGGATAAGGCCTGCTCACAGCAGTCAGTGTATGTTTTATTCACTTTGAGAAATGTGAGGCACTCAGCATTTTCTGGTGTCAAACAGGATCCTGTGTCAGTAATGATGTTACCAGCTGAACTAAACAAATGTTCTGAACAGACGCTAGTTGGAGGGCAATTCATGTACATCATTGCAATGTTTACTAAAGCAGGCCACATATTTTGTTTGGATTTCCAGAACTGCAAAGGATCAGCATTCCAGCTGATAATTGGGCTCTGCCAGGTACATTTCAACAATGGTCTGTGCTGAGGCTGTGTTACAAGAGGCAGATGAAGAAGATTTTACAGTAACATCTTCTAAGTGACTCCAGAGACAAAAAGCTAAACCAAGAGACTGTGGGACGCTGCTATACTTGGCTGGTAGTGAAGAAGATTCAGCTGCAGTGGCTGAGGAGGAAGAGGGAGAAAATGCTGCAACAGTAGAGGATGGGCCACCTGATTCTGTGCTGTGTTGTAAAGAAATTCTGAATGTGGTGCTGCTATTGTACTCTGTTCCATGACAGCGCGCACTTCATCAATTATTTCTTGTTTATCTTGAAACAAGTGTCATAGTCATCATCACTCAACAGTTGCTTCGATTTGTATCGTGGGTCCAAGATTGTTGCTTTAATGTAGTACTCAGAATGAAGCATTTTACAGTTTGTCATCTTCTTCAACTTTTTTGATATGTCTCATTAGATCTTGTATTCTGAGGAGCAATCTACATGTGTCAGCAGCACCACTGGCAGCCTTTGTGATCATGAAACTGTTTTGCTTCTCTAACTTTTCCCTAATGAGATTCAATCTGAATTTTACATTTTTTATTAGGGGTATCACCTGCTTGAGAGAGTTGCTGTGTTTGCACTAACCTCCCTGGTCATTTTCTCAATGGCTGGAGCAGGAAAATTAGAAACTCCAGCATGGCCCACTGTGGTGGAGTAATATCAATGTCTGTATCACCAATTTTATTTTCCAAGGTGTATTGCCTGACAGCTTTTATTCCAGCACTTTTGGAACATATAAAAGATCAAATTCCATTGAGTAGAAATGTCTTGGATCAGTCTGTGCAAAGGTAAACTGTGCTCCTGCTGTATTTTTTCAAACAAGTGACAAGCTTTGCTTGAGTGACTGAAATTAGTGCATATTCTTTTAACAGTGCTAACAAGAGCCTTAATCTCCCTGCTGTCATTGAGAAAACCATGAACTATTAAATTAAACAATGCACTAAGCAGCAGTTGTGAATAAAGCCCCCCTCCTCCAAGGCCTTCCTTATATTGAATTCATTATCTGCAACTATAAAACCAACTGAGTCCCTGTGAAGCGAGCCATTGCTGTATTGGTTTTTGGAGCTCTTCACTGATGCTGTATGAGGTACTTTCAGATGGAAAATAAAACTTCTTAGAACAGCAAACTACGATGCTTCACTGTCACCAGACCCATGTGAATTATCAAAACATGCTCAGTGTGCCATGACAGACATGAAGAGTTCAGGCTGACAGCTTGTCCCAATATCTGTTATGAGATGCACCACCCTCCCAACAGCATTGCACAAGATGCATCTTAATTTTTTATGTACAGCATCGTAAAGATCTGGAATCCCTGTTGTTGAGAAGTATTTCCGCAATGGTATGCTATAGCGAGGTTCAAGGTACTCAAGAAGCCACCTGAATCGTATATGTTCAACCTCATTATATGGTAGCAAATCAAAGCTATCATTTCTGAATTTTTTTGGTTATTATAACAGCAACAAGGTGAGTTGAGGCATATTTTGCTTTATGCTCATATGTTCTGAGATGGTAAGCTGTCTCCTTGAAGGAGGAGGGCTTTTGAACACATGGTCACTTTCAGTAACAGTAGGAGGAGTCCTTCGTATGGGAGGAAGTGGTGGTGGAGGTGTTCAGTAGTGCTGCAGAGGCTGCAACTGCTTTCATCTATGGGAGTTACCCCTGAGTGCAGTGAGCTATCACTGTTACTGTCTCTTCGAGACCCAACTGGAGTTCTCAGTAATGTTGTGACATCCGTCTAGGTGCCTTTTCAGTGCTGAAGTTCCCAATGCTCCTTTCTTTTAACCCCTGCTGATTGCCCATTTACAAATCGCACATGTTGCTATCAACTCATTGGAAGCACTAATGGAGAAGTATGACTAAACAAAAGATGATATTTTTTTAGTTTTTTTCCCAGGAAGGCACAGCATCTCGGTCACTTTTTCAGGGTGCCCCCCCCAGGATTTTTCTTGGGCCTGTTCTGCTTATGGTTTATTCCCACTGCCCCCCCTACAACCAAAACATTTCTGCCTGTTTCTTCCACATCTGCAATTTCCATGCCCTCCAGTAAACCTTGTGCTGCCTGATCATTCTCTTCATCTTTATTATTACCCTCATCAGGTTCAACCTCAGAAGAATCTAATGAGGGTGAGGGACTGGCAGTAGCATAGTACACAATTGTTCCATATAGTTGAGTGCCACTGCGGGTGGTACCCACCAAGCCTTTAGTTTTTTTAACTACATAACTTTTTTTTTTTTTACTTGGGACTGCTTATGATCCAAGACATTCACCTTTTTTGGATTCATGCATTCGCTTGGAAGACAAAACCTTAGACATGAAAAAAATCACTTTTTGATGTTTGATTTTACTTCCCCTTGTTAGGCTGATTGCTGTCTTTTGCAGTGCCACTGCCTACCTGAGAAACAGAATGTGCCTCATCAACACTTTGATCCATTTTTTCTTAGTATTCTAACCTGTGAAAAAAAAATCCCTCTAACTAATGCAGTGTCCTTCTGATGACTCCCACCCACAGGCCAGGGACAAATTTACTGTCATGACTCATGACAGTATACAGAATACCAACAACACAGCAGTCCACCACCACTTCCTTCCAAGATTACCAGACTGACTCCTACAATACAGTTAGTTACTGTTAAGTGACCAAATTCAGTAACTATTAAGTGTGCCTCAGAATTTGAACTGGAGATGCAGGCACATCTGGTGCATAGCAGCATACAGCACAGTCCCACACTGGGGGTTGGTTAATGCTTATACGTAATGTAAGGCAAAATACTTTAAAACTAAGGATAACAAGAAGGAATAATTGGGAATGAGTGATGATGATGATGGCACTTGTGTGTACAGTAATTGTATTTTACTTGTGTTGTAGTGTAAACAGCCTGTTACGAGTCACAAAGTCAGATGATCCCCAGGGCCACCTGCAGCCAGTAGCACAGGCACATCAACTTGTATGCTGTTTGTCTGAACAGTATTTTTTTAATACATGAAATTGTGAATGAATGTTAACAAGTGATCGTGATTCGTGATTGGATGGCACAAGTCAAAGATTTATTTTGCCAGCCTGCTGCCCTTGCCCTGTACACACAGCCACACTGAAGCTGGGAAAAAATAAATATTTGGGATTTCTGGAACTGTTAAATTTCTCATGGGCCCCCTGCAGTGTCTCTCTCTCTCTCTCTCTCTCTCTCTCTCTCTCTCTCTCTCTCTCCTCCATCCCCTCTGGATAGCACAAATCAATTTATTTTGCCAGACTGCTGCCCTTACCCTGTACACACTGCCACACTGAAGCTAGGAAAAAAAAATTATTTGGGATTTCTGGGACTTTTAAATTTCTTGTGGATCCACCTGTAGACTTTCTCTCTCCCCTCTGAAAGGCACAAGTCAAATACTTATTTTGTCAGCCTGCTGCCCTTACCCTGTACACACAGCCACACTGAAAAGACAGGAAGAAAAAATGATTTGGGATTTCTGGGACTGTTACATTTCTCATGAGCCCCCTTGCAGTCTCTCTGTCTCCCCCCTCTGGGCGGCACAAGTCAAAGATTTATTTTGCCAGCCTGCTGTCCTTGCCCTGTACACACAGCCACAGTGAAGCCAGGAAAAAAAATTGAGAGGGCTTTTCTGTAACTGTAAAATTTCTCTTAGGCCCCCAGTAGTCTCTCCCTCTCTCCTCTGGATCTGGAATGGCACAAGTCAAAGATTTTGCCAGCCTACCCTTGTTCATGTACACAGCTACACTGTCTGAGAACAAGAAAGGAAAAAAAAACTTTCATTTGGGATTTTCTGTAACTGTACAATTTATCTTGGACCCCCAGTAGTCTATCCCTCTCTCCTTTAGATCTGGAATGGCATAAGTCAAAGATTTTGGCAGCCTGTCCTTGCTCATGTACATAGCTACACTGTCTGAGGTCAAGAAAAAGAAAAAAAACTTTCACTTGGGATTTTCTATAACTGTAAAATTTCTCTTGGGCCCCCAGTAGCCTCTCCCTCTCTCCTCTGGATCTGGAATGGTACAAGTCAAAGATTTTGCCAGCCTGCCGTTGTTCATGTAAACACAACTACACTGTCTGAGGCCAAGAAAAGAAAAAAATTTTCATTTGGGATTTTCTGTAACTGTAAAATTTCTCTTGGGCCTCCAGTAGTCTCTCTCTCTCTCTCTCTCTCTCTCTCTCTCTCTCTCCCCCCCCCGGATCTTCTACAATGGTACAAGCCAAAGATTTTGCCAGCCTGCCCTTGCTCATGTATATAGTCACACTGCCTGCCTTTTGCCTCCCCCTTGGCAGCCACCCAAGCCACCACTATCTCCCCAGTCCCTCCAGATTCCTCCTTTCTCCTGTCCTGACCTGTTACCTTCCCCCGATGATCAGTTTCTCTCCTCCCCCTCACCCCAGTAGGTCTCCTTTCTCTCTCTCTCCTAGTTTCTCTTCCCTCCCCTCCAAAAATTTAATTTTTTTTATATTTGTGTGTGTTTTTCCCTTTTTGGCAACTTCTGACAACTCTCTGCTGCAGTGAGTGAGCAAGGTGCTCCTCTGACCATCCTTCTCACGTCTAGGCCGCATTGCGCACTCAGCATGGTTATGTACCATGATTGCATCACGTGACCATTTGTTGCCTGATTGGATGCCGCCAGCCACCTGTACGTGCAGCGAGCGTGCCGACGGCATCTCCATGGCAACAATACACAAAATGGCACAAACGATACATCCATAGACCTAAAACTGGACTTCTGCAGTGAAGTCCATATATATCTGGGTCCGTGGATTTGATCCAGGGGTCCAGATCTCCAGTGGAACAGTCCACCCAGCCCTACTATAGAGACAGATGAACTCTAAGGAATAAAGGTTTTCATGCAAATTTCCTCAGTAGCAAATAATGTGGATGAGAAATCTATAGAATATATAGGGAATGCAAGCTGAATTGTACCTAATTATTATGTTTTTCAGAGTTTTCTTTGAGGTGTTAGCAGTTATTTAATGTACCGATCCCGTTATGGCTAAGTTTTAAAAAAAAAAAAAAGAACAATAGTGCCACTCTACTTGTGGGGGGAGGAGGCACAACAAAAAGTAACAGACAGTTAGGTCTGATTCCAGTTTTCATATTAGGTAACCACATTTAAAAAAAAAAAGAAACACTAAACTGTGATGTGGTGTTGCAACATGCAAGACATTAATGCTTTGGACGAAAGGCAAGTGGGACAGGACAAAAACGATAGGTGGATTCTGCTGTTGGGGAAGGAAACTGGACCTTCAAAAGAGTGGCACAAGAAAAAACTACAGTGCCCTCTAGTGTCAATCACAGAAGTACAGGGACTACTTTACATCACACATGTTTATTCATTGAAGATAAGCATTTACAGTAATATTTTTAATTTTTTTTAACTTTTATCCTAATATTTAGCCTAGATTCCATTTTCTAAGCACAATAATACCTTCCAGGGTTGGCAATATTGGGCTATACTAGACCTTCCTGTGGCTATAAGGCCCTCCACTGCCCCAGGGTGGTCCGGTATAGCCCAATACTGCTCATCCTGTCAGGTAGAATTGCTTATGGAGTGTGCTGCCCCTAGAGATAGAACTTTATGCTGATTACAGAATGTGGAATGACATTTGAAATCTGCACTGTGGCCATGCTCCCCCTACTGGCTTAATGCCAGATTTGTTTCTTTGCTTGAAGAAAGCAGTCACACCAAGGTCATCTCCAGCCTTCTGATAAATTTTAGTGTATTAATCAAGTGCTGGGTAGGTGTGTTTTTTTTGTTGTTGTTGGCTTTTTTTTGCAGTTAATTTTTAAGCTATGCTGCATTAGTATTATTTTTTGCATTTTGGAAAAAAATATCCATTTCTCCAGTTCTTCATCAGTTCCTAGGTACCAGAGAAGAACGCTTTATATAACACTGTTTCCAGCTAAATAAAGTGACCACATTTTTGCAGAAAACCAAAACCTCTTTCATTGTTAAATGATACTTAAAGGGGAATCTTCATATGTTCAGCAGGAATGCTGTGGGACCTTTAGTTCCCAATTAAGAGAAACGCAGTTAAAGTAAACATTTCTACATACTTACTAGTCCGTCATTTAATTCTTTTATCTTGCTGATCCTGTGACCCTATGCCTGCCTTGATTAATCACTATATCTCCCAGTGTCCCCCACAGCCAGCTCTCTGATGATGTGACTGACAATCTGAGCCGTGGGGGACCTCTATGTGCCAGTAAGTCAGTTAAGACTGTTTTATTGTGAAGGACTGCATGATCATGCTTATTCTACTGGTACTGATCGCAGCGGTCCCCCATGGCTCAGGCCATCTAAAAGAAGATTTTTGGGGGGAGGATGACCATGATCTTTGTGTCTGCTGTCTGGGGCCTACTCATAACCCCAAAGCCTGTACCCTCTGCCAGAAGTTTCACTTGACCACTCTTTGGAGCCACAAGAGGCCCTCAAAGTTTTCCTAATGAAGCAGCAACTAGCCAGTTTGGAATAGGGGGGCTCAGGGGCTTCTTCCTCCTCCTCCCCCCTGTCTCCAACATGCTCTTTTGGTTTGCAAGCAGCTGAGGCACAGGACAAGTCCTTGGGGAAGCACAAGGACAAGGATCATTGTAAGTATCATTCCCCAGGCTGCTGGTCCCGGTCCTTGGGTACTCCCTGTCAGTCTTGTCGGCTCCTCCAGGACTGACTCCCATCACCGCCTTGGCCTTGGTGTCTTCTACGCTGATCCAGGTGGGGGATTCTTCAGTTTCACTGGAAGCTTGGCCATTATCCCCCGGTTTGTTGGTCTGCACTCCGCTGGGCCTGCCTGCTTCTCCACAGGCGCTGGGCCCAGCTGCTCCCATTCAGGACAGCACAACATCAATGGCTGCCTTTTCTTGGCCCTATTGTGCCATACTACCACAGGGCCATTGACGACTGGGCTTTCCCCAGTTCTGTCACCCTCTGGCCCATTGGGACCACCAATGACAGGCTTCTCACCCTTGCTGTCACTCCCAGTCACAACTGTCATTCCTCAACCCACTGACAACCTCAACTTTATTCTTGCTTCTGCTACCAAGGCATTGGTCCAGCAGTTCACCCCTGTGCTTACCATGCCATCGGCTCCTCCTTCAGGTGTCCCTTTGGCTTTGTGGCTGATTCGGCCTTTTCGCCCGGAACTCTCTCAGGTGCCGTCGGCATCTATTTGGTTGGCTCATGGCTCAGACCAGGTTGACTTCAAAGAGGAATATCACCCTGATCTCTTCCTACCTGAGGAAGAGAAGGAGGTGGTAGAAGGGACCTATTCCTCTGATAGGTCCACTGCCTCCTCCATGAGTGAGGGCTACGAACATCAAACTCCCCAATACCCCCTATGGGCCCTAGTTTTTGCAACATTATGAAGCAGTTTCAGTCTGCTATGGGGTTCCAGACTGAAGAGGATGATGCTATCAGGAGGAATCTGGTAGACATCCTGGAGATTCCTGAGTCTCCCCCTAAAGTCATCCCTCCTTTGCTCCCAGCTCTGGATGATGCTGCCCAAGCAATCTTGCATAGGCCCAGATCTGTGCCTGCCATGCCCAGGAAGGCAGACAAACTGTACCAGGCCCCCTTTGTAGAAACCCTTCTACTCCACCCGGCCTGAGACTGACTCTGTGGTAATTAAGGCTGCCCATGACCACTTCAAGGTGCCCAAACACCTTAGTTCCCTTCCTCCTGACAAGAAGTCTGGGAGATTGGATTTATGGGGTAAAATGACTTTTGCCTCAGCTACTTTGGGCCTCAGGATCTCAAATGACCTGTCTCATTTGGTTAACTATCAGAACACACTCTGGTAAAAGGGCAACACTGTGGCTCAGGCCCTACCGAAGGGGTCCCAAAGGCAAGATAGCCTCAAGACTTTTCAGGCAGCAGAGGATATTAGTAAGCACCTCCTCTGCATCATTTACAACATGTCTGATACTACAGCCAGGGTGGCTGCCTCAGGTATCTGTCTTAGGAGGCACTCCTAGCTCCATGTTTCTGGATATGCTGCAGAAGTGCAGCAAAGGGTTCTGGAAGCCCCTTTTTGTGGGCTCCAAGCTTTTTGGCCGTGATGTTCAGGATATCATTAATGAGCTGCAGGCCTCAGGGAGGGCCCTCAAATCTGTGCACTTCCTATACCGTAACCAGCCCAGAAGCCACCTGAGGCCTTCCTTTTGGAAAGTCTCTCAGAAGTCTGGCTCTGGCACCTGTCCAGAGGGAAAGCACAGAGCCAGCTCTTCTCCACCCTCCCTTCCCCTTCCTCCACCACTGGTACCTCTGCCAAAGTCCACAGGATTGGCAGGGCTGCCCAGGCCCCTGGCTCCACTCCAGCCTAACTCCTTGCTCAACCCCACCTCCTCTTGCCCCAATCCAGAAGAAGGTGGTAGGGGTCACTTTTCCCTCCATTTAGTCCAGTGCAGGGCCATGATTTTGGACGCTTGGATTTTGCAGCTCATGCAAAAGGGCCACACTCTGGAGCTTCTGGAATGGCCTCCCACCATTCTCCCAGGGCCCACCAGTTGTCCTCCGGACCACATTCAGGTCTTAATGGAGGAGATTCACTCTCTCCTGTGCAAGTGGGCCACAGAGCCTGTCCTGCGGGCACAGAGAAACAAGGGCTTCTTGTTCAGATTTTTCCTGGGCCCAAATGGATGGGAGATGTTTGTACCATCATGGAGCCTCAAGGAGCAAGCCAGTAGATTCAGTACAAGTGGTTTCACATGGTCACTCTACAAGGTCTGCTACATCTGATCAAACAAGAAAACTGGCTTTGTTCTCTGGACATGCAGGATGTGTCCCTGCATATCTTGGTTTATCCTCCTTATCTGATGTACCTCAGGTTCTCATTCCAGGGGGAACATTTCCAATTCAGATTCTTGCCATTTGACTTGTTCTCGCCACTGCGGGTCTTTAACAAGTGCTTAGCAGTGGTGGCAGTGGCCCTCCATGGTGAAGGCCTATATGTGTTCCCAAATCTGGATGATTGGCTATTAAAGGTCCCATCAAGGGAGCTCTTTCTGACCACCCTGCACAGGACCCTGCAGTTGCTTCATTCCCTAGGTGTCACAGTGAACCTGCCCAAGTCCACCTTCTCCCCATCTCAGTGCCTGCAGTACATAGGCATGATTCTGGACTGATTCCAAGGCAGTCTCTTCTGAGAGCAGCTTTATATGAGTTTCCATAATAACAGAGTCTCTTTCTGTATTAACCCTAAGTTTCTTTCTAAGGTGGTGTCTGAGTTTACCCCAAATCAGTCCATCCACCTGCCTGTTTATTATTCAGAGCATGACAATCCAGGAGAAGCATTGCTCCATACCTTGGATGTACACAGATTTCTGCATTGCTATACACTAAGGATTGCAGGAAGTCCAAACAAATGTTTGTTTCTTTTACCCTGAGAAGGATGGTGCCCCAGTTTCAAAACAGTGCTTGTCCAAATGGTTGGCCAACTGTATTACTTTTTTGTTATAGGAAGTATGGTAAGGAACTTCCTGGGACTGTCAAGGGGTTCCACCAGGGGTATGGCCACTGCTGTTGCCTGTTTATGAAATGTGTCAGTTGCTGAAATCTGTGCTGGTGCCACTTGGAGTACTGTCCACACTCTCACCAAGCACTACAGTTTGGACATTGCCTCTCACAGGTGGGCAGGGTTTGGTCTGGCCGTGCTTTCTTAGGTCTCTAACCTCCTGCCACCTATTGTTACTTTGCTGTCAGAACTATTTGGGACTCATTCCATAGGTGTGACCTGATGAAAGAGATATTCCCAATGAAGATAGTACAGTTATGTAAGAGCTTACTGTAACAGTAGATCTTTGAGGGAATCTCTTTCATCAGGTCCTGCATCCCACCCTCCATCCCCCTTTGGGGGTTTCTGTTCCAGACTGGTTCTTTAGTGTTTCAGACTTATATAGGGCTAGGCACTCTAGCTCTCACTCTGGTTAACCATGGATAGCCAGATAGGAACAGTCTCCAGTAGAAATGAACTGATGAGAAAGCAGGTTCACCTACACCTATATAGGGAAGAGTGACATTGGCAGGTGATGTTAGCTTGGGCAGCCTGATAGACTGCTACAGAGGAAGGCTTCCATGGGATCCTAGCACCTGATGGTTAAGCTCCATAGGTGTGACCTGATGAAAGAGATTCCCTCGAAGATCTACTGTTACAGTAAGTTCTTATGTAACTGCACTTTACCTCAGCTGGTTCAGTGCCCCAAACCTCCAAGAGTGAAGCTGTCCACTCCTCCCTCTAAATGCACATGGCATGAACTCAGGCTCTTGGCAGGTGCCATATTGCAACTACACAGATAAACTGAGCATGTATACTGGCACCACATTTCAAACTCAGCTATTTCTGACCGCATATCATCTTGTACAATGATGTGCTCTTCCTGCTGGACATATTTCTCCCACACCACAAGTCCCCATGCTTCTGTAGTGAACTGAAAATAATAATACTTACTGCTGAACCATATTGTATTTGGGTCCAGATGTCTAGCATCTGTGATTTGGAAAATTGGTCCCCAGGGCATACTGCTCATATCAAAGCTCAGTCAGGGATATACCTTGTGGAGGAGCAGCCACATCACCATGGCTGATTCAGTGTCCCAAACCTCCAAAAGTGAAAATGTCCACTCCTCCCTCTAAATGCACATGGTATGAACTCAGGCTTTTGGCAGGTGCCATATTCCAGCTACACAGCTAAACTGAGCATGTATACTGGTACCACTTTTCAAGCTCAGATATTTCTGGCTGCATGTCATCTTGTACAATGATGTGCCCTTCCTGCTGAGACATATTTCTCCTACACCAAAAGTCCCCATAAGCATGGCTCCCTCCCTTTTCACAGTTTTAGTCATATATATATATATATAGAGAGAGAGAGAGAAAGAGAGAGAGAGAGAGCCACAGAAGTGGCACTATAGTCAGGGTTGAGTAAACACTTTAATGTTAAACCTCACATTTTGTGCCTTAATAACTTTGCCACGGTATGACGGATGTCCTGAAATTTTGCATGCGCAGTCTGGTACCATAGATCTCTGGATCTGGCAAGTTGTGTTATGGTCAGATGTACGGTTGCGGAGCTGCAGAATGCCAAAAAAACGCAAAAAAATTGACTTTTTGTGCATTTCTTTGCTCGTACCCACAGCCCACATGATTTGTCCATTTGGTCTGAAATCTTCAGGGAAGATGCAGTCTGGGTCATTGATGTGCCTTTTGAAGATTTGGTGTAAAAATATTAAACTGTTCAAAAGTTATTCAAAAAACAAATTTCCCATTATAGTCAATGGGGAAATTTTTTTTATTTTTATTTTATTAAACTCTAGGATTACAAATAGGTTTGAGCAGGAACTGCTCATTTACAAAGGTTCCACGTCAAAGGATGTAGGGTAACATACATACAAAGGTCAAAAATGGTTCACTGACCTACACAGCCAGTATAGTGTTATGCTTGTGCAACTGTGTTAGTTTGGTTTTGGCTGTTCACACTCTCTATTCCAGAGAAATTACTACCCTGTAGGGGTACGAAGGCAAGGAACCCTCAGAGAGGGTTCCATCCCTAGAGATGCATCAGGACAGTTCCCATGGCTAAAGGTACCTTAGGAATCCCAAAAAAAATGTAGTATCATCCCCAAAAAGGAGGCAACATGAAGCATATGAGCAAGCAGTAACTGTGACATAGGAGTAGTAACTGTAACGTAGCAGTAGAGAAGTATAGACAGTTTGATAATGCAATGAGATGCTCAGTTGTTGTAATGACTGCCCAGGTTTGCGTAGCATGATACTGATGGTTTGCTTTGAGAGTAGGGGACCCACTAAGGAAAGAGATAATGGCAGGACATCCTCCACCTCCATCCAACAATGGAACCTAACTAAAGAAACTAGGGGAAACAACTAAGCTAAGTGTTGTGACCTGAGGCAACGGAGGAGAGAAACAAAACCCTATGAGGAGGAAATCTCTGGAGATCCAAAGGCCTAGGTCGCCTTCTCACCAGGCTTGGGATAGATTATTTAGTGACGGCTCTGCAGCTGCAATTTGGAAAACCCAATTAAAGGGAGGCGGAAAATATTCCAATTTGGAAGAAGGTTCTCATTCAAACCCTCTAGCGGGAACGTCGTGGAAGGTTGCAAGAAAACTTTGTAACAGTATGTGTATCCAAGGCACAGGAGGAGAGCAGCAACTGCTGAGGCACTCACCTGGCCTACCCACCCTAAATCAAACCAGGTGAACCAGAGGCAGTTGTAGGGAGAATGCAGTGAAGGTGCCTTGCTAGGGAAACCACTAAAGTCAATGGCTAACCGTTATAGTGGAACACTAGAGCCAAAGGAGATCGTCGTAACCACCCTTCACCCCTAGTCTTAAATTTTACACCAGGAGCTGCTGTCACATAGCAAGCAGCTAAAGCCAAGCCCAGGGTGAGGACATTCCCAGCTATGGGCCAGGTGAGAAGGATCCTTCCCCAAGTTGGACACGTTCGAGATGCGGACCAAATGCAGAGTGAGACTGACGGCTGCAGGAACCCTGCATCAGAATAGAATGGCTGGCATGCCCCAGAAATTGATTGAGAGCTGAAATATGGTGAGCTGAATGAGCATGACATGCTGAGATCATAATAAGCATTGAGTGCTGAAACCAGCAAGGTTGAATGCAGTTTGAGTGCAGCAGAATCCCAGAGGCTGAAACCAAGGGGATAGCAGTAGGCATGAAGCAATGGGTTGCGTAAGCAAGGAGCAACGGTTTCTTAAGCAAGTGTGGACCTGCACAGAGGTCAGTAAGTAGCAGTAGTGATAGGTGGACCTGTATAAATACTGTGTAGCAATTAAACAGCACTAAATTGGGGCAAGCCAGCCAAATATGAATAGCCAAATCAAGGTGACAAACTCTGAGGATTTTTGGCATCGAAGACAGGATTTAGAACAGAATTAATTAGCCACATAGGCCACGACCCCCAAACACCTCCCAGTCCCTGCCATAGGACAAACAATGAAGTGATGGAAAGGCCGAGAACCACATGCAGATATAAAAGCTAATTTAATAGCCTCAGCAGGAGCTTCAGCTAACCTCAGAGTAAAACAAGGTACAATAGAAATGGGAGTAAACAAAGCAGCAGGAAGCAAGTAGGCCTGTACAACAGTAGTAAAAACAAATTAGTACACTGAATTGTAACTGCAAAAGATAAAAGGAGGCATAATGCTCTTAAGCACTGTCAACAGGCAGTGCAATGAGACTGCAGCAATGAGGTAATTAGAACAAGCATTAGTAAGCTATATAGCTAGGTTCAAGTAAATCTGAGGCAGGTGAAAGTAATAGAATATGCCACATGGACCAGCTATAGTTGAGCTGAAACACACAGATCAGGTTTGCCATTGCAGTGCAAGTAATTTGAGAGTTGTGAGTAACTGAAAGCAAGCACTGAAGCATGAGCTCAGAAGTAGCAGTATGCTAGGAGCTTAGAAAAGCCCCCCCCCAAAAGGAAGGCAGCACACACAGCCGAAGACAAAATACAAACCAGAAGCAGTAAAATAAACACAGAATCCCAGCAGAGATAAGCAGGAGCAGCGGGTGGGGGGGCAGGCCCCAGCCAGCCAAGGAGGCCCAACCAGTTCAGAGAACAAACTGACAGAGCCTTTGGCTGCAAAGAAAAAATGCTTCACAGTGAGGCTTAGAGGAACTGCTTATATAACTCAGGAAGTGGGAGTGGCTGGCTGCTTGGCCACTGAACTACAGGCAAGCCTTTCATTTACAGTCTTAAAAACACAAAGATGTCTAAGCATTTATTATACAGCCAAAAATGGAGACAGAGACAACATAAGCCAGCTTCACACAATTTTCAGGGTGAACAGTATATAGTTATTATAGGGTAGGAGGGAGTCAGGAAAAAGTAGGCAGGCTAAAGGGCCATTGTTGGCGAGTAGAGATGGGTGGCAAAAGTGCGAGGTGGATGGGTTGGAGGGCCCCATATCTGAAAGTGCTATTAGAGAGGGGAGGGGGTGGGTGAGGCAGTGTGGTGTAGGTGGGGGTAAGAGGTGAGAGGGGGGAAACTGGTGCCAACAAAGTGGAGCTGTAAGGGAGGTTACAGGTCACCTTCAACTAGCATAAAATGAGGAGGCAGTTACTTAGGAGAGGCAGTCACATTTAGTGGTAGAGGTGAGGAATAGTCGGAGTTGCCTTTTAAAGGGACCACGCATCGCAGTTGTAAGTGTTTCTTTGTTAAGGGTATTGTACCACTGAGGAGCCCTGTGCATGAATGACCTCGGACCCACTATGGTTCGGCATCTGGGGACCTGGAAGATTTGATATAGAGCACTGCATGTAAGCTGGGTACTGCTGTTGGCAGAAAGGAGCTTTGCCATTCCTGATGGCATGAGCCCGAGGAGAACTTTTTTGGTTAACAAGCAGGTCTGGTATTGTATTCTACTAAGACGTGGTAGCCATCCAGCCTGGGCGTACAGGTCACAGGTGTGGGTTAGGTGGGCGGCACCTGTTAGAAGCCTACAGGCCTTGTTGAGTGTCACCGATATCCTCCGGAGGGCAGTAGGGGAAGCAGAGCCATAGATGACTAGACTGTAGTCGGCAGTGGAGGTGACAGACCTGTAGATGGCCAGTCTAAGGGCATCAGTGGTCATGCAGTGTTTGTGCCTGTGGAGCAGGCTGATCCATATGTTGGTGGCCTTAGCTACATTGCCAATGTGCCGTGTGTAAGAAAGAGAACTGTCCAAGGTGATGCCTAGATATTTAAGCTCAGGAACATGTTCAAGTGAAGTCTCATGAAAGTATCACAAATACAATTTTCCTTTCGCAAATGTCCCTTTCACTTTCATGCTGCTGCCATCTTGTTTTCAGTTAGCAAGAGAGAAAAATGCCTGGTGTTTAAATTTGGGACCCTCTAGGTAAATACTGACTGTTGGGTTTACCTAGTCGGGTCCTGAGCATGCCAGCCCTATCTTTTCTGGGGGGTACAACCCCCCAGAAATGCCATTTTAAAACTCGGAGCTCCAGTACTTGCACAAATCTAGGGAAAAATGTCTGCAAAACATTTGTAAATGTGAAAGTTTTGTGCTGTTTTTTTTAAAACTTTCATGATTTGCAAAAGAACTTTGCCAAAAAAAAATGCAAATCTTTGCCATCCCCCTGCAACAGAATGATTGGGGCTTTGGGGCTGAAATTTGCAGGGTGGCAAGCCCTGGTCCCTCAGATGTGCTTTTTGGTGGTTCTGTGCCAAAACATTCAAAGGGTCCAAAGTTACAGTGTTCCGAAGTTGAGAAATTTCCAATAGGATAACATTGTGGCAACCGTGACGTCTTTCGGTGCCCGTATCTCGAAAACAAAGCTAGATATGGAGTTTTCGCTACCTGCAGCTTAGATCACCTTCAGGTGATCTAATCTCTAGAAACAAGTTTGGAAATCGTATATTTACACCAGCATGGAATTATTTTCCTACTTGCTACGGCTAAGGAGATACTGGCAAATTAGTGTAACAAGAGTTCCAAGGGTGACTTTTCAGAGTATTTTGGTGCATTATCTTGCATGGAATACTCACTGTCATGATTACAACAGCATTGGAATTTTTTTCCTAGCTGCTACAGTTGCTGAGATATTAGCAAACTAGTGTTACAAGGGTTCCTTGCCCTATAGGGCTGCTGTATGGCTTCATAGTTTTGTGTAAGTGGGAGCGCAGGGCCCAGAGGGCCCATGCTCCCACATATGCACACCATTACACAACAAATTGGCGATATGAAGTGAACGCAGTGCCCGGAGAGCCCGCGCTTCCACTAACACATACCACTTGCCAGTTACATTACCCTTTCTCAAAAAGAAGGGAAATTCATGGCAAAAAACTCCATTAATGCATCAGTTAGGGTTCATAGCACAGTGACAAAGCATGGAAATATGGTGTTAGGGTTACCATCCCTACTGACCCACCTCACTCCCCACCTCCGATTAACCAATAGGCATTATGTGCATTGGGGTCATTAAAGTTTAACTTTCACCCCATTCTCCTATACTGCACTACCTCAGCTTGTTTTCACATGGAATGGGGTGAGAGTTAGGCTGACAACCCCAAAGCACACCCCGATGCCTGTTGGTGTGTGGAGGGTGGGAAGGTGGGACGGGTTGGTAGGGATGGTGATCCTAGCACCACATTTCCATGCTTTTGTCACTGTGCTATGAACCCTAACTGATGCATTAACAGAGTTTTTTGCCATGAATATATATATATATATATATATATATATAATAACACACTAGAATGCAAGGAGGTAATTCAGCTATGCAAATAAAAAACTTAGTCCATTTAAGTCTCAAAAATAAGTCTGGGTAACGATGGGAAAACAGCTCAAATGGTGGCAGCCGACAGAGTACTTACAAAAAGTTCAAATGTTCAGGAAAAGTTAAGTAAAGAATAAGGCATGACAGAGGGGGAGAGGAGGATTATATGTCACTGTACCAAATGATGGATTGGAGTCCTGAGCCCAAAAGGCAAGGGACTTCAACCAACACAAGATACATTCACATAGCACAGTGGTTCTCAAATGGTGAGGCCAGCCTCCCAAGGGGGGCCCCATACTGTTCAAGGGGAGGCCCAGTCAAGTCTGATAATGTACAGTATTTAAATTTTAAGTTTTGGATGTTTTGTGTGAAGGGATGACGCAAACTAAACATGGATAATGGCAGGTGGATTTCTTTACTTATGCACAAATTGATGACCAAGAAAGGCCCTGAGCCAAAGCTTGTTTATACTGTAGGTGTATATTTATATGTAAATTGGTGACTAGGCAGGCACACTAAGTCAGGGCTTGTTTCTACAGTTAGGTGTTTATATGCAAATTAGTGACTGGGAAAGGCACACTGAGTCGAGGCTTGTTTCTACAGTAGGTATTTATTTATATGTAAATTGGTATCTGGGAAAGGCACACTGAGCCAAAGCATGTTTCAGGTGTGACCTCGGAGAAGTTACTTAACAGAGTAAGAGGGGGAGAGACGATGTGGCTAGGTTAGTTGATCTAGATAGATAGAAAGTAGAGTCAGAAGAGTGAAGTGACAAGGATAACCAGGGGTGTGGAGTTGGGGGTTGAGAACTGTAAGTCAAATAAAAAGAGAATATACTCCATCAACATTATTCGTTCCACTTGATTCCTGGTGTAGTGCGCTAAAGTATGATTTTTTTTTCAATGGGGAGGCCCAAGATTTTTTCCAAATTTGTGGGAGGCTCAGAATCTGTTCCATGACTTGGGGGAGGCTCACTATCACAAAGTGAGAGAACTAATGACATAGCATAATCCCCCCTCCACCCCCCATGGAATTGCTTTATTCCTCCTATAAAATGTTTAGCGATCTTAGTCTTTTAGCAGCATAGTAGTGTTGTAATGTGGTGCTGTATCTTTCAATGGCTGCCTTTAGGTATTAACATAATTAAATATGCAATGGATTAAGTTGAAGTTGTAAATTGCACTAGTTTGGCATGGTTGCACTACAAGGGAGTGGGTTATTACATTGCTTTAGGCATTCCTGACTTTTAACTTCATGTACTTCCCATGTGATCAATGAGGCTAAGCTGGAAGCTTAGGTTGTGCTTCCTGTTCTTTCCATGTGATCTGAGTCAGACCAGGTAGCCTAGGCTATTTATTAGATGTCACGTGACCTCATTGATGTATGGTGCTGGGCAATTGAGATTCAAACAGAAAGTCTGAACTGTCCTTTATTTTAGGTGTGTATATATTTTATTAGCTTTTAGAGCAAAGCTTGTAGAAGTTTTGCTGATGGTTTAGTGATATATGCATTCATGTTTCTGTTGTGTAGAATCATAATTTTGAAATATATTTTGTGTTTTATTAGGTGTTCAAAATGTGTTTCTTTAATAAGCAGCACTGATGCTTTGGGGTTTGGATTTGTGAGTAGGAAGTACTGTATGTTTTTTACAAAGTTGTTAAATGGATTTCCTCTACACAGAAATGTAAAAACATAGAATGTGGCAGTAGATGGGGACCATATGATCTATCTAGTCTGCCCAATTTTTCAGACCCCTCTCCTATGTAGCCTCCCACTTGAGTATTCCACAATGTCTGTCCCAGGTCAGTTTAAACTTCCTGGCTGACTTTGCCCCCACGACCCACTGCGGTAGTCTGTTCCATGGATCCACCACCCTCTCTGAAGAAGAACTTCCTCACATTGCTCCTGAACATACCTCCCTTTAAGCACATGTCATGTCCCCATGTCCTGTTTCCGCTGCTGACTTGGAAAAGATCTTGTACCTGAGCATTGTTAATACCTTTAAGATATTTAAAGGTCTCTATTATATCACCCCTATCCCTATGCTGCCCCAGGGAGTACAAATTGAGTTCTTTCAATCTCGCCTCGTACGGCTCCTGATGCAAACCCTGTAACCCTGTACCATCTTTGTCGTCCTCTTTTGCACTGTCTCCAACCAGTCTATGTCCCTCTTGAGGTGTGGCCTCCAAAACTAGATGCAATATTTCAGGTGATGCCTTACTAGGGACCTATACAGTGATAAAATCACCTCCCATTTACTTCTGGTGATGCCCTTGCCTTTGCATCCCAGAATGCCACTAGCCTTCAGTGCTGCCTTCTCACATTGCCTGCCCTCCTTTAAGTCATCTGAGGTAATGACACCTAAATCGCACTCCTGTTTCATAGCCATCATCTTTTCACCTCCTAGAAAGTATTCATTTTCCAGGTTCTGTCTCCCCAGATGAATGACCATATATTTTTTGCATTAAATTTCAGTTGCCAGTGTCTTGACCATTCTGAGATTTGCTTCCTAAGGAAGACCAGGATTTGGGTCAAAGCGCTGGGGCATTGGTAGCGTGCTGAGCATCTTGTTAATAAACTCAGCACTTAGCTGCTTAAATACAGAATCTTGAGTGCAGAGTGCTTTCTTGTGTGTTTTGAATCCAGTTGGCAGCTTGCGCTCTTGCACCGTGATCTCCTGAGCGCACTCTTTCTTTTGATGTTTCCAAAGGCGGGCCTACTATGGCTCCTAGTCATTGATCTATCCTATGCCTGACTGTCTTACTCCTGCCTAGTGTTACTGCAGAACATCCGCTGTTTCCATGACTCAGTTTCTGATAACATATTGCCTTATTGCTTCCTTAAGTTTTACTATATGTGGGCTGTGGCCCAGGGTCGCAACTCCACTGTGTGTTTTACTTTACATGAGGGATTGCCCAAAGGGGTATCCCTAATAAATCTGCCTAACTTTGTTCTCTGTCTGTCTGTGACTCCCCTAGGGGTTGCAACTAACTGTGACAGGAGCACTAAGTGAATGGCATGTGCCAAGATCACTGCCACTGTGCATGGCTTAGTGTTTGGTAAATAGGTTCTTTAGGAGTCTGCACTGTGTCGTTGCTTCTGTATGTATTCCCTCCTCCCCCATCTATCTGACTACAAGGGCTACTGTTTGTGTTCAAATTGTATTCTATTGACTCTAACTTCCCCTGAAGGTTGAATCACCAGAATCTCCTCCCTGGGTAGTTGCTCTGTTGATGCCAGCCCAGAGATAGCAGTGTGGCCCTACTTAGTCTATTCCGCTGCTTGGCAGCTAGCATTGCTTCTCCTAGCAGCCACCCTTTCCTTCCCCTCAGCCCCCTCTGAACCTAAACTCTACCCTCTGAAGGATGAATATATCTTCTCTAACCTGTTAGTTGCTAGGAAGTTGTGTCTCCATTGTATTTGGGGCCTGAAACCCTTGCCCCTCCCTTTTAGGACTCACATGGTCAAGCGCTCCATCCTCAAACCTAAGCTCTGCAAGAAGCGATGCATACTGCCTTATCTTGCTTTTTTTCTGCTGTTACTTATCCCCCTGGCTGGGGACATTGAACTTAACCCTAGACCCTCAGCCAGCTTGACCACCTCCCTGCCCCCCCCCATGGCCTATGGCTAAGGGCTTAAAAATTGCCCATCTGTAGGAGGGCGTGGGAATAGACAACACAACACAACACAGTGGTTTGAGTATAAAACACACAAATCTTCTGTGTGATATTTGTTTCCTTAATAAGGATATTTTCTTAACTTCAGAATAAATATCCAAAAATAAATCATAAACAGGAGAAAAAAAAAACAAATTACTAAACTGTATGTAAAGTAAATACTAGCTCTCCTGAGCTCCAGCAATGTTCTCCCCAACAAAGTTGCCACAGAGTGAAAATCAATACTTGAAAGTAAGTTCACAATCTTCTGTGCTTACTATTTGCTAACTATACATCCTCTCAGTATTGCTCTCCCAGCTCTACTGACTCTTAGATGTTTTGGCAGGGTTTATATAGGGATACCTGGTGACATCATCTGATCAGCTGAAGCACCCTAATTCTAATACACAATATAACCTAGGCTAGTACAGGCATGTGGGGGTTCAGCTTAACCCATTACATTTGTTTATTTGAACAACATAAGGATTCACCAACCTGTTCTTGACTAGTGGGTTTAAAACCTTTATTTTATCTCTATAAAGTTAAGGGCTACTTAAGGCCTAAGCCCCTCCCTCCTTTTGGTGACATCATGCATAAAATTCACTATAAGTAGGGCTTGGTTTGAGCCCACTGGCTCTAAACAGCCCACCAGTTGCTGAAATGGAGCCATAAGGAACAGGTACTAAAAAGGGCTGCTGCCCTCATTTCAAACCTTACCTTTAAATCATGATTGGATATGTGGGTCACTTGTATTCTTTCTCTGTTGTTATGAAAAGTCACGGTTAAACATCTAAAAACAATCCAGTTTATCATACATTAATGCTTTAGCAAAAGGTCATGTAGTTTATTGTTTATCACTTGCTACGAGAAGGCAACACCTTCTCTTGCTTCTCCTAAATGAAAACAGCTCCTTCCTCTAGTGATTGCTAGTGTGGTGGCTCATAAAAGACTTTACTCTCTACATTTTAGCTTTAGAGAGTAATACTGTATATCTCTTTGTTTCTTATTTCAGAAATTGTTAAGCCGACGGGAAACTTCTCACTTGGCTAACTTTCACTTTCCGGGTTATTTCATAGCCCCACATTAATGAATAGCTTCCTGGTTTCCTTAGTAGAACCCCATCTAGCAATTAAAGAGTCCTGCACTTTGCAGGTGCAAAGAGCTACTCGGAGTGTTGGAGCCCTTTAAAAGAAAACACTGAATGAGCCACCAATTTCAGTTTGCGTATTGGAGTTTGCTTTCCTTGCAAACTTGCATACTGCATCTTAGGCTCCTTACTCCATTATGGGCATGTCTGCTTCATTTTCCTTTTTAAATTTATCTTGCACCGGAGTTGTACATTTGCCCACCCTCCACTCGGATCACCTCTCTTTTGTTGCTGAAGGGGTGGCATACATTGTGCAAAACAAACTATATTTTGTAACTTCAACAAGCAGCAACATCAGCTCCTGTCTCCAGCTGCACTTTGTAACTCTTTTCTCCATTGGAGAAAGATTTGGAGCCTGATGTAGCATGTACTGAATTATTCCTACGGGGCCACCTTTCAGATTTAAATATATGGCACCTCGTTTTCAACACTTCATATTGGGTCCTTATTTTATATCATACAGGCATCCCTGTATTCACACCAAATACCCCTTTTTTTCAAAGACTTCTCTACCTTAATTAATAAGCCTTATATGTTAACTTACAGTGGGTGCATTCTAGACGGTGGCAACCCCCCACTCGTTTTACAGTTTCAATGGACCATTCAACATCAGGGTCTGTACTGTACTGTACACCACCAAGTAAAGAAGAAATATAGTGGGGTAGAATAGAACAGAGGACTACAAAGGGAGGCCACCTCCTTGTAGCTGGAAAAAGGGAAAATGGTCAAGGAAGACCCCAAAGTGGAGATTTGCTACTGCAGTAGACTAGAAAAAAGGGATTAGAGTAGAGAGTCCTGTGGTGCACATAGCATTGTACCAAGGGGGAGTAGAAAAGTGTCTAAACTGCCACACCATCTTAACGTCTGTTGCCTTCTGCCCAACCATGCTAAGCTTTCTGCTTGGATTGCCAACTACTGCCCAGACCTACTGGGGGTCATGGAAACGTGGCTAAAACCTACCACCCCAGATTCTGTCTGTGCTCTCCCCAGGATACAACATAATCAGGAAGGATCAGGCTGGGAAAAAATGAGGGGGTGGCCTGCTACTCTACTATAAGACTCACATCAATGTGTCAGTCATATCCGCCCTCTCTCCATCCCCAACCTGTGAATTTCTCCATACCCAACTATTACTGGGCAACACAAAAAAACTGCACCTTGTTTGTGCCTATAACCCTCCCAAATGTGGCGTACAAGGACTCTCCTTCTTCCTTGACAGCCTTAGTTCTAAGGTGCGCTCCAATGATGACGTCAACCTTGACTGGATGGGCTGCAAAACCAGGCAGTATGAACCCCTGCTAGCTGGCCTTGCCCTCTCCCAGCTCATTACTGAACCAACTAGGCTTTCCACCTCTGGGACAAAAGGCTCCCTCCTTGACTGGATACTGTCCAATAGGCCCGACAAATTGTCTCAGCTGGTACCCTCTCTGACGCCATCTCTGATCACTCCCCCCACCTACTGCACCTGGAGAGTCTCCACACCCAAAACCCCTTGCAAAGTGATCCAAATGAGGGATGTCTCCAAATTCAGTGTTGAGGCCTTCCATGCTGACCTAAAATGCACAGACTGGTCCCTGGTCCTAGCTGCAAATGACCCTGCAATTGCCCTTGATAACTTCTTTGCATTATTCTCCTCCCTGCAGGATAAACACGCCCCTCTGACTAAAAGGAGAGTGAGGGACACTGTCACCGAATGGCTACAAGGTGGCTTTTTTTCCCTTATGAAATTAAGGAACAAATGCTGAGCAAAATTTAAGGCCACCCCTGATATGTCTATCTTTCAGGAATATAGGCAGCTCAGAAACACTTGTTAAAAAGCCATCCGCTCTGCCAAGAGCGAATTCTGAAAATCCACCCTGTTATCTTCAGCCAGGGACCCGAGAAGCTTCTGGCGTAACATCAAGAATATTGTTAGTGGCTCCTCCAGAGCCCACGTTGCTGACATGCTTATCGGCAGGGTCAGCTATAACAATGCCCTAACTATTGCTAATGCATTTAAATCCCAGTTCTCAGATCTATCTGCCTTCACCTACCAGTTCCTTGATCCTAGAGAACTCAATTCCTCACGCAGTCCCTAGACTGGGATGACCCCCCCCAACCCCCTTTTTACTTTAGGGCTGTTTCCATTAGCGAAAACCAGAGACTCCTTACTGGCCTCTCTCCCCACACAGGTGCTGGTCATGACAACATACAGCCCAAGCTTATTGGTCTTGGGGGCCACCTTCCTTGCCCTGCCTATCTCACATATCTTCAACATATCTCTCATTACTGGAATCATCCCTGACATATGGAAAGTGGCTAAAGTTTTTCCCTGTATACAAGCAAGGTGACCCAAGAAGCCTTGATAACTACTTCCCTATAGCTATCCTTTCAACTATTAGCAAACTACTTGAAAAAGTGGTTGCCACCCAGTTAACAGCCTACGTACAAAGTTACGACCTATTTATCCCAGCCCAACATGGTTTCCGTAAGGGGCACAGCACCTCCACTGCCCTGGCCAAGGCCTCTTCTGAGATCAGAACTGCTATTGATCTAGGCAACTTGATAGGGGCTATCTTCATTGACCTCTGAAAAGCCTTCGATCTGGTTGACAGCGCACTCTTGTGTTCCTCACTTCAGACCTTTGGCCTCCCCCCCCCGGCCCTAAACTGGTTCACCAATTACCTATGTGGAAGGCAGCAACTCACTAAATTTAACAAGGCCCTCTCGGAGCTTTTGCCTGTTATCTCTGGGGTACCTCAAGGGTCTGTTCTTGGGCCCATTCTGTTTTTCCTTTTTGTCAACGACTTGCCCCTAGTTCCAACTCATAGTTGTTCCACTCTCTAAGCCGACGACCTTGTGATCCTAACCAACTGACAGGATATCAATGCCATCAACTCCCAGCTCAGTGCTGACTTCGACCTCATAGAAGCCTGGCTAAAAGACTGCAAACTAGCCATCAACCTCAAAAAAACCCAGGTTATGCTCTTTGGGTCTCTGGCCAAAACAAAAGCCTGCCTGGTTCCCCTAAGTGTCACTGGAGCCCATGGAGCCCTAGTACAGGTTGTGGACTGCCTTTAATACTTGGGGGTCACCCTTGATCACAGCTTGACCTCTCTCTGCATATAAGCAACACTTGTAAGGCTGCAAATAGAAAGCTGGGTCTGGCCTACAGAGCAAAAAGCTGCATCACCCCTGCAGCATGTCATGCCCTGGCTAAGGGGGTCCTTCTACCTACACTCTGCTATGGACTTGTCTCCTTCATGCAAACCCCAAAAACCTGTCTAGCCAAATGGGATGTTGCCTACAGCAATATATGTCACTTTGCTGTATCTGCCCCCCCCCCCCACCTCACTCACCACTGTGAGCTATACAGCAAGCTTGGGTGACTCTCCCCTGACCTCCACCGAACCTTTGTTATGGGCAATTTCATTGACATCGTCAGAACTGTCACACCCCCTGTACTAGCTGACCTATTCCAGCCTCTGAACCTCTCCTACACCTTAAGATCCAGTGGCATGCAAGCATTTCTGGTTCCCAAAACCTGCACCCTAATGGGTGATCAGGCTTTCGCCACCTGTGTACCCAGACTATGGAACTCCCTTCCAGCCCTTGTTCGTACCTCCTCCTCCCATACCTGCTTCAGAAAGTCCCTCTAGGACTTCTTGAAACTCCGTGACCTGCCATTGTTCCTAAGATAGCAACCTCTCCTGCACTGTCCTGCACTTTATGGTCCTGTCTGGGCTTCTCTCTGAGGTCAGTGTGCTTTATGTATTATTTGTTGCTGCTATCATATATTATCCTGCCATGTCATTTACAACACCCACCTGTCAACTGCTACCTTGTTATGTTTGTTCTCTATATGCCTACATGTCGAGTCAACTGCATCTGACTATTTACTCTTCCCAGAATTGCTGTTATACCTGCTGTTGTCTGTATCATGTAATCTCCTAGGTCACATCTGAAAATAGGCACTTGTCTGTCTAGTGTGCTTACCTGGTTAACAAACGCTAAATAAATAAATAAATTCTTCCAGTTTCTTCAAGTCAGTCTCCATTTATTTTAGCCTTTTCAGGTGTATCCACCCTGTTGCAGGGCTTTGTGTTACCTACAAACAGGCACAACTTTCCCTCCAGCCTGTCATTAATATTGCTGATGAATACATTGAACAGGATCGGTCTCGGCACCGATCCCTGCGGTACACTACCAGTCACCATCCCTCTATCTGACTATGTGCTGTTGACCAGCACCCTCTGTGTTCTCCCATTTAACCAGTTTTCAACCCAGATGGCTACCTTATGCCCAACCCCCATGTGATCTATCTTTTTTATCAGCCTTCTGTGCGGGACGGAGTCGAAGGCCTTGCTGAAGTCCAGGTAGGCCACATCTACTGCACCCCCCTGATCCACCGTTTTAGTGACCCAGTTGAAGAACTCACCTAGGTTTGTCTGGCAGGACCTCCCCTTTATGAAGCCATGTTGCTTTGGGTCCAATTAACCACTTTCTTCTAGGAATGCCAATATCCTCTCCTTTAAGAGGGATTCCATTAACTTTCCCACTACTGAAGTGAGACTGACTGGGCAATAGTCATTAGTAATTTTTTCTCTGTGTTTGAAATTTGTCCTATCCATACTCGCATCCCTTTCTAGTGCTGAATTTAAAACTGTTGAATCATACGTCCTGTTTGTAAAGCTCTGCTATAATTCTTTAGATTCTTTATCAAAGTCTAGAAACTGAGGAACAATGTTAACATTGCTTCTGAATGTGGTGCAGTTGCCTCCTGTTGTTCTTCAGTATCATTATTCTGTGCTTCTGTTTCCACAATCCATGTTAGTGCACTGTCTACTTACAAATAATATTTCCCATGCGGTTGCATTTTTTGCAATATTGTTTGGAAATTAGTGTTGTATGCTGTTCTTATATCTAAATTCTTAATTGTTGGCTGTTCATGCCATGAAGAATACAACATCACAAGGGAAAACATCCACCTTACTTCATCAGCATGTCTGCTGACCCAAAATATCTGAACAGCAAGAAATTGCCAGCACTTTACAGTGACTCTGTTGTTAAGTGGTACTGTATTACAACTTGGTGGAGACACATACTACATACTTACAAAGTCTGCAAGACATAAACCTTCATCTTCTGCTATTCCAGCCTCATAATGGTTTATGATGTTCTTAGCAAATATGTCCATTTCATCTTCTCTAAGTGACTGCAACTCAAGCATATTCTTTACAAATATTAGTCCATCTTCCGGTGGTGATAAAGAAACAAAAATTACACTTGTGCTCAAAAACAGAAAGGGTAATTTGCATAGTATGTGAGTCACTTCTTGGGCAGATCTTTCTCGCTTGTTCAGGAACACATTTCCACATTTTCTATGTCTAGATGCATAATCCCCTTTTTCTGTAATATGGCTCTAAAACCTTCACTTACTTACTTTTCATCTTTTGTCCCATGTTTGTTGACATTCATTGCTGCATCATGCATATTAACATCATATTGCAGATCCACATTTGCCCTCCAAGCTTTAAGCATTGTTGGATTGTAGGGGCTAATGTCAATTTCGTCTTCACTGCATGTCAGTACTAGGGACAATTTAGCCTTCTGGCTGAGCTGCTGTTACCATCATTCTGAAAGTGTCTGGCAATGAATGTTGTACACGTAGAAATGTCACTTGGGAGTGAAATCTACAGTTGTCATTACAAAGCATTGATTGTTTCTTTTATTAAGCAGCAAAATTAAAGTGTTTCTGTAGCTGTACTAATGATGAAACTTCAGCATCACTATGTTGTATGCTACAAGTTGCATATTGTATCAATTTATTTAAGAACATTAGAAGATGTTGTTGTATCACACACATTGACCACTGGAGCATTCTTACACCACAGTAGCATATGTATATTAAATTAGTTAACTTGCAGCCTTAGGGTTCAGATTTATGTTTTTTTTCATTTTGCATGTACTGAGTTACCTTGTTTTCTGATTTAGCAACTTGATATACAGTACAAATAAGACCAACTGTAATTACTACAGTAAATGAAAATCATATACAGTACCATATTAATACTATCTGTACCATAAATGCAAGTTGCACTCCTTCCTTGTTTAACACTGCACATTCGGTGTGGCTGGAGGCTGCTGCAGCAGGAGGATGACATCGACCTGACCAAGAGTAACATTCACACTCTACACTGACACTGGGAAATTATAGTCTAACACACATTAAACTGTTAAAGTGTGCAGCCTACCTCTACAGAGTGGTACAGCCAAATCAGTACTTGTACAACTATTACAAATGTAAATAGAAATTATGATGTAATACTGCTACTGCAGTTGCATCAAATGAAAGATGTGACACACTAGCTGATAATTTATACTGTCTAATGGACTGATATCAGCCAGGTCATTTAACTTAAATTATAAAATGGGCAAAATAAATCTTGAATGCTGATTGGCTCAGAGCCCTTTCCAGCCATGTCCTTATCAGCATATAACTCTTCAATGCACACTACTTGTGCCAACCTGAATGCAACACAGGGAGAAATCAATCCTGACCACTGGTCTCCTGATGCAACTCCTCTGGTAGCATGCAATGGAACCACAACCGCTGCAGTAGTCTCACCAACACAAACAGAAAACTCATACCATGAATATATCCAACATCCCCTTCCCCATTCTGCACAACACAGTTTGCAGTTAATACCTCTTATTTAGTTTCCTTTGGTGCCTGCCTGCCTGCCCTTTGCCAGTATCTCTATCTTGCTTTCAAACCACACCAATGATCCAGTCACTCTCACAACAAACTGGAGTATCCAGGTCCATTACCATTTCCAGCATCTGAAGTCTCTGTGCTCCAGCCTACCAGCCCTCCTCCAGCCCTACTAGCCAGCCAGCCTTGTCCATATGAGAAAGTTAAGTCAAAAACCCTAGCTGTAACGGCAGCAGACAGCAGATGTTTCACTTCTGAAAATCACAAAGTGAAAACCGACCTGTACAGTGGCCAGTAAGAGATATGCTCACTCATAGTCAAGTGTGCTGATGGCTGCAGCAAAAAGAAAGCGTAAACAAAGCAAATAAATTAAAAAAAACAATAAGTGGTTGAGGAGAGACAGAGTAGGAAGGAGATCTACATTCACCACAGAGTAAACCGCTCTACAGAGTGTCCGTTAAGTGACAGTGTGCCTCACAGTTCAGCTAGCCGATGGCTACAAAGCTGAAAAACAAAGCATATACAAAAGTAAAAATAAAGGGGGGGAGGATGAAGTGTTACTCTGTTGGAGGACAGAAACAGTAGGAAGGAGAGAGACACGCCAGCACAATGTAGTGGCTGGATTGTATTACATAGTATGCAGTACAGATGGACTATTTTTTATGTTCTACACATTTAACACTTTCTAGCATACTTCTTTTAATTTTTTTTAATAGATGAGGTTTATGGGAGGGAGCCCATTTTATAAGCACAATAACACACTCAAAGGTGTGGGTTATGTCCTGATAAGAGCTTTTATCAGGACATAGCACACACCTCGTCATGTGTTATTGCTTGCGTAACACATACTGTACTACTACTGTCACATCTGTGACAGAAAGTTATACCACACCCACATTTAGACATGATGTATTAATTCAAACTGAAATGTCAAAATGTTCTTCAGTGTAGTTAAACAGTAAAGATTTCTAAAACTAGAAATGAGTGTGTTTGTTCTTTGAACAAACAAACACTTGTATCTTCTGACTGTCCATATGATGTCTGTGTAAATAACTGACTATAGTCATACTTACTATTTTATACAATACTTTTTTTGAGACCATGATTACATGGACGTATTAAGGGAAAAAAATGTTTCTATAAGCAAAATTATTTTATTAAACTCCAACAAAAGAACCCAAACAACAGTACATAGGTTAACATATCTACAGTGATAAAGGTAGAAGGTCACCTGGGGGTCAGTGACCATCACATGGTATGGTTCAATTTGGCCACTACATCTAAATCATCCTATTCCAATTCAAAAATATGGGACTTCAGAGGAGCTGACTTTGATAAGATGGCCAACAGAGTTAAGCTAGCCCTGGCAAAAAAAAAAAACACAGGTGAGAGGGTACAGGCAAAGTGGGCAAGCATTAAAGATGCAATACTTGAAGCAACATCCCATTGTGTTAGACAGAAAAGGAAGTGCAAAAGAAGAAGGAAATCACTTTGGTTCTCAAATACAGTAGCAGAAAAGGTCAGAGCCAAAATGCTGGCCTTCAGGAAATATAAGGGAACACAGTGGGATGAAGATAGGGAGGCATACCAAACTGCCCTAAGGGAAGCAGGGAAGGCAGTAAGGGAGGCAGAGTCCCAAACTGAGGAAACACTAGCACGAACAGTAAAAGAAGGTGACAAGACTTTCTACAGATACATTAGTGAAAGGAGAAAATCCAGAGGGGGTATCGCTAAGCTCAAAGGAGAAAGGGGGGCATGTGAGGAGGAGGAGGACCCTGTAAAAGCATCTATCCTAAATAGATACTTTTGCTCAGTATTTACTGAACAGAAGGTAGGGCAGGGCCCACAGCTCAGCACCATGGACATGGGGGGGGAGGGAGGTGAGCACTACACCCTTCACAAAAGAAAGGGTCCTACAAGAGCTTGCTAAGCTCAGGGTGGACAAGGCAATGGGACCTGATGGCATACATCCCAGGTTACTTAAGGAGCTAAGGGTGGAACTGGCAGAGCCATTAGCAGAACTGTTTAGTGAGTCTCTGAGCACAGGAGAGGTCCCAGAAGACTGGAGAAGGGCTCATGTGATCCCGCTCCACAAGAGTGGTAGCAGGGAGGAGGCAGAGAACTACAGACCAGTCAGTCTTACCTCAGTAGTGGGCAAGATTATGGAGGCACTCCTTAAGGAAAGGATAGTGCAACACCTGGAATCCATAGGGGCACAGGATCCAAGACAGCATGAGTTTACAAAGGAAGGTCCTGTCAAACTAATCTCATAGATTTCTTTGACTGGGTAACCAGAGTGGTGGGCCAAGGGGGAGCAGTTGATGTCACCTACCTTGACTTCAGCAAAGCTTTCGACACTGTTCCACATCGAAGGTTGATAAATAAGCTGGGTAGGCTCGGGTGGGTCAGAAGTTGGTCAACTGGGTGGCAAACTGATTGATGGGCAGAAAACAGAGAGTGGTGGTAAATGGTATACAGTCAGAAGAGATACAAGTCACAAGTGGGGTACCTCAGGGATCAGTCCTGGGGCCAGTCCTCTTCAATATCTTCATTAGTGACATTGCAGATGGACTAGAGGGTAAGGCTTGTCTGTTTGCAGATGACACCAAGATTTGCAACAGAGTAGATGATCCAGATGGGGTGGGCAGAATAAGAAGAGATCTGGATAAACTAGAAAAATGGTCAGAAGAGTGGCAACTGGGATTTAATGCAAAGAAGTGTAAGATCATGCACATAGGGAAGAGAAACCCTGAAGCCACCTATAGGCTGGGAGGGGAGTTGCTGGCAGTCACAAAGGAAGAAAGAGACTTGGGCATCATCATCACCACCGATGACCTGAAATCATCCAAGCAGACCTCTAAAGCAGTAGGTAAGGCTAGGGGGATGTTAGGGTGTATTAGTAGGGGCATCACAAGTCAGAAGAGGGAGGTAATTATCCCTCTTTACAAGACACTGGTTAGGCCCCATCTGGAGTACTGCATGTAGCACTGGAGACCACACCTTCACAAGGACATTAACTAAACTGAAGCAGTCCAGAGAAGGGCAACCAAAATGGTGCAGGGACTGCATCAGAAGACATATGAGGACAGATTAACGGAGCTCAATATGTACACCCTTGAGCAAAGGAGGGAGAGAGGTGATATGATCGAAACATTCAAACACCTTAAGGGCATTAACAAGGTGAAATAGTCTAACATGTTTAAATATAAGAAAAATAGCAGGACAAGAGGACACAGCATGAGATTAGAGGGAGGCCGATTAAGGGGGAATGTGAGGAAATTCTATTTCACATAAAGAGTGGTGGATGCATGGAACGGTCTACCTCAGGAAGTGGTGGCTATGAATACGGTGCAGGGCTTCTAACAGGCATGGGATAGGCATAAGGAAGAAATACAGATGAGTATGAATAGATAGGCCACTGACAAAGCAAAGGCCGATGGCACATTTATAAGGTAGAAAAATAAATGGGCAGACTGGATGGGCCTTGCGGTCCTTATCTGCCATCAACTTCTATGTTTCTATGAAAGACTGAAACAGCTTGACATTTATACATTGCAATATAGAAGACTGAGGGGGGAATTTGTGTATGCTCTATAGGGCATTACATGATAACATTTTGTGGAAAGAATACAGTCTTACTATCAAAGAATCTAAGTATAATACTAGGGGGCACCATCTCCAGCTAGCAACATCTTGTTGGAATCTGAAGAAAAGGAAAAGTTGGTTCAGTGAAAGGGTGCCTCACATTTGGAACACCTTGCCTGCTGAGGTAGTATGCAGTACTACAATGGAACTGTTCAAAACAAGATTAGACAGGTTTTATGTTAATAAATATGAGATGGTTTAGTGGGCAAGCAATCAAAGGATGCAACTCTATTCTGCTTGACAATCTTATGAAACTTATGAATCTTATGTGTGACAAACACACCAGAAGCTATGGCTAATAAAATAAAAAGAGTCAGTGTCGAATAAACAAGTTTTAACTTTATGAGAATCATCAAAGAAACCTGAACACCAGAAAGACAACTATAGGAACTAATAAATATTGGCAACATACTACTCTAAGGGCTGCACAGTTTAAATGATTTCCTGTCCTCTTTAAGTTACAGAGCACGTATATTATACTGTATATTTGCTGACATGAGTGATTTTAAATATCGCTTTCTGACAGACACATTTGCATCTGAACCACAATTCTTTGTTAGCTACTACTGCCTTAGTTGCTCTTCGTTGGACCCTTTCCAGTTTTAGTATCCCCCTCTCCTTATATGGTGCCCATACTTGGGCTTCATATTCCAGATAGGGCCACACCAAGGCCTGATAAAGAGGAAAAATAACTTTCTTGTCTCTACTTTTTATGTGGTGAAGGATACAATTGAGTCTTTGGGTTGCAATTTTGGTAACGTTGTTGCAACGTGTGGTGAATTGTTATGTTATTGTTAACCTGTGGTAATGATATTGTTATCCCAAGATCTTTTTCCTCAATTGTAGTAGGTAGTATAGTTTCCCTGATTTTATAAACAGATTTGGGATTGAGTCTCCTCAGATGCATAGCAACACATTTGTTTACGTTTAGTTCAAGTTTATTCTTAAGAGTCCAGGTTGCTATGTCTAGTAAGGCATCCTGTATGTTGTTTTGCTCCTCCCGAGTATTAACTATAGACCCCAGTCTACAGTCATCTGCAAACTTCGTTAACCATTTATTACTATGTTTACAGCCCAATGGTGATATATATATACATACTGTATATATATATATATATATATATATAAAATAAATACGGACCCAAATCGGACCCCTGCAGTACCCCACTTGTCACCTGTGCCCAATCTGATAGAACTCCATTCACAGTCACCCTCTGTCTCCTCTCACACAGCCATGAGGCTATCCAGTTAACCAATTTTGGATCCACTCCCAATTGGTGTAAGGAACACACCATTTCTTTATGGGGCAGTTTGTCAAATGCTTTGGAGAAATCAAAAAAAGCCACATCTACGTCATTTCCTTCATCCACTGCTTTCATTACATGCTCATAAAAAACTAACATGTTGGTCTGACAGGAATGGGATTTCATGAATCCATGTTGAGTTGGGGCTAACTGATTAGTTGCCCCCAGATGAGCTTGTATAATATCCTTAATTATACCCGCCAGGATCTTACATATTGGTGATGTCAAACTAATAGGTTGAAAGTTACCTGGGATGGACCTTGAGCCTTTTTCCCAAATTGGGACAACCAGGGCATCCCTCCATCCTTGTACCACTACCCCGTGTCAATAGATTTTTGGAAAATATGGGTTAGTGGGGCTGCTAAATGTTCTGACAGTTCCACTAGAATTCTGGGGTGAAAGTTATCTGGTTCAGGGGATTTGTGAGTTTTGAGTTTTTTTAACCTATTCATAACTTCTAAGACATCGATTTTTATATTACCAGGACTAGTTTGTAAACTGGTTATGGAGATATCAATTATGTTGTCCTGCTTATTAAATACTGAACAGAAGTAATCATTCTGGATATTTGCTGTTTCCCTGTCATTGGTTTTGATTCCTTCTGAATTTAAATAAGGGCCTATTTTATGTGTAGATTTTTTGCTACTATTTACGTATGTTTAGAACATTTTATAGTTGTCCTTTGTTTTTGTGGCTAGTTCCACTTCATAATTGGCTTTTGCCATCTTTATTGTTGTTTTAACTTCTTTAACTAGGAGCTTGTATTTTATCATGTCCTCAGGATCATTTGATTTTAAGAATGTTTTGTACACTAAATTTTTGTTTTTAATTAATTTCTTAATTTTTGTATTAAACCAACCAGTTACATACTTTTTCTTGCCTTGATATGTGTTACTGCTAGGTATATATCTGGTTGTTTCAGTTTTTATTTTGGCTGATAATATCTCCCACATATCATCCACAGCTTTGTTACGAAAGTGTTTTTGCCAATCCCATCTGTCCATTACTGTTCAAAAAGAATGAAAGTCAGCCCTCCCAAAGTGCAGTTTGTTAGTATGCTTGTTTACAGCTTCAGTTGGGGAATCTTCTTTTATTTGGAAAAGGACCATTTGGTGATCACTATTTCCGAGTGGATGTGAAACTTCTACATTTTTTACCTTTTCACTATTGGTCATAATTAGGTCCAATCTGTTACTACCTCTAGTACATCTGGTGACTTTTTGTTCAAGTCCTATTTGGTCAATGACTTCTACATATGTTTTTTTCAATGACAGAAGAGCCACTTGAATTGGTCCAGTTTATGCCTGGTAAATTAAAATCACTCATTAAAATATTTTCCTTGACTGGGTCCAACTTTGATATATAGTTTATTAAAAGGTGGTCTTCATCTATTGGAATTGAAGGGGGTCTGTAGACTAACCCTAGGTTTATATGAGAACCTTTTTCTGGAAGGATCTTTAGCCAGAGCATTTCTGAAGTATGATGTTCCAGGATTATTTCTTCACTGTTTATTGAGCTCTTGATGTAAATAACTACTCCTCCCCCTTTCATGTATTTTCTAGATTTAATATACAATGTATAGCCCTCAATATTTTTATTATATGGATCTGTGTCCTCCCACCAGGTCTCAGTTATTAGGGCAAGGTAGATGTCTTGGGACACTAAAAGATGATTGAATTCATCAAATGTGTTAATTAAACTTCTTGCATTTATAAGTACCCCATTCCAGTCCATACACTGTTTACTTTTGCTCTTTCCTTGATTTTTTGGTGTTATGTCAGATGTCTCTTCCCCCCTGGAACCAGTTTAAATGCAGTTTAATCACTTCATTTATTCTCTTGCCAAACATTCTAGTCCCCGCCCTATTTAGATTTATTCCATCCTCTTTGAATATAACTTTGTTGGAAAATGTTACAGTATTGTCCATAAAGCCCAGTTTATTTGTTAGACAAAATTGCCTCAACCATGTATTGATTTCATTAATGGTTTCATTTTTGTAAAGCTGCATTTGGTGTGTAGGTAATATTCCTGTGATAATTACTTCCCCCTCTCTGTCTTTTATTCTGTTTACTAAAGTTCAGTAGTTGTTTTTTATAGCTGTTTTGCTGCTTCTTCCAATGTCATTTACCCCTACATGGAGTATGACTAGTGGATTGTGGGTACCTTCTAGTAACCCATTCAGTAATGTATCTACATCAGTTAACCTGACCCTTGGGAGAGTACTTACTACCCTGTTCATTTTTTTTCCCTTCACATATGATAGCATCAGTGCCTCTTGTTAAAGAATACCCTATAATAATAATATCCATTGGTGTCTTGTTAATATGATTATGGTCAGGTATTGATTTTTGTTGATTTCCCTCTCCCCCATTGTAATTCATATCCACAGCCTTTGAATTTGGCTTGATATTAAGTTCTTTATCATCCAAGGGTCTATTGTTCACTTCAGACACTTCGTGGGGGGTAGTTACTAAGACTCTGGTCCACAGTTTTTGAATTTGGCTTGATATTCATTTCATTATCCTCCAGGGGTCTGTTGTTCAATAAGACTTCATGGGGGATGGTTATAAGACTCTGGTCTACAATATTCATTAAACTAGTGTCTACAGTTGTAGGCTCTCGGGGCTTTATTGGTACTTCTGTATCTAAAAGATCATACTTATTCTGAAGTAGTATTTGTTTTCTCTTAGGAATTAGTTGTTTTTTGTTATGTTGTTAATTTTTATTTTTGTTTGTGTGCTTTGGTTTACTAATTCCAAATTCTCCAACTTGTAAGTTTTGGTATCTCCCTTAATTGTGGGTGTACTGGTACTAAGCCCTTGCCCTTGAGCGGTTAGGTTCTCCGCCATAGTGTCCATGAAGGATTCAAGTTCCCCTATTTCCTTCTGGGTTTCCACTCTTTTTTGAAGTTGACAGATTTCTTCCCTTAAGCTTTCAATCAACAAGCATTTCTCACATATAAATTCTTTGCATTTTGCTCCTTCTAGGAACATTTTATACTGATTGCATTGTTTTAGAGTTTTCCTCCCCCTTCCTTTGCCCTGAGACATAGTCCTTTCTTTGTATTATACTAACCTTTAATACCTTTGCATATAGCTTCCATTTCTACCTGGACATGTGAAAGCTTCAGGACCCGGTCCCCAGTGTCCTCAGCGGACACAGCAGACACGTGCAGATGCACGTGTCTCTCTTCGCATTGTTAGATGCCCTCTCATGGCGCGGTGTGTGTGAATTTATAGCTCACTCAATACAGAAGTCCTGGCTTGGGTTCAGAGTCCTGCAGAGAGTTTTAAATTTAAAAACACAGTATAGCATTAAAAAAACACACCAATAGCCACTCATGCGTGACCTCAGTGCAAAAGTGAAGTTAGCTAGTAAAATCATTTGTTTTAAAAATCACAGCTAGACATTTGTGTAGTTCAGGTAATTCCCTATTAAACTACTGTCTCTCTACCCAGTACATGGATATCAGGGCTCCCAATAATTAGTACTGCACATAAAGTTTTATCAAGGTTTTCACAACTCCCTGCCTATATATCAGTGCTACCACAAGCTGTATGATTCTGTTACTTATGGTTATATTCAAGCACTCGCAGTGGTGGTACATTTATAGCTCGCTCAGCCCAGAAGTCCTGGCTTGGGTTCAGAGTCCTGCAGCGAGTTTTAAAGTTTAAAAACACAGTATAGCGTTAAAAAAAACACACCAATAGCCACTCATGCATGACCTCAGTGCAAAAGTGAAGTTAGCTAGTAAAATTGTTTGTTTTAAAAATCACAGCTAGACATTTGTGTAGTTCAGGTAATTCCCTATTAAACTACTGTCTCTCTACCCAGTACGTGGATACCAGGGCTCCCAATAATTAGTACTGCACATAAAGTTTTATCAAGGTTTTCACAACTCCCTGTCTATATATCAGCGCTACCACAAGCTATACGATTCAGTTACTTATGGTTATATACACACGCTGCATTTGTGGCTGTCCTCTGTAATGTTTTGCTATTTCTGTGTGAACCACACTGTTTTAATTTTTACTTGCCCTGAAACTCCGTGATTCAGCTGTGCTATGTGTGCCATTAACCAGCTGTTGTGAGACCTAACCTAATATTCCCTCTGTGTGGCACCCAGATGGTTTCTTCAGTCTCCCCCCATTGCTTACCACAGATCTGATGAGTGCCATAGAAAGGATAAGGGGGGAGGGGGTCATGTGCTGTTGCATAGGACACTTGGAAAATGATAGGATCAGGGAGTGAAGGACAAATGCCTAATGATTCCTGCACCACAAAAGTGCAAAATGCTCTGATGACCGCTGTTTATTTAATAAGATGAAACTATATTTACTAATTGGATGGTAGAAACAGTAATCTAAATAATCACAATGATGTTTACCTATGAGCAGGTATCAGTCTGGAACTGAAGCAAGTGCATGTGACAATACAGAATTTTAGGGATACTGTGGGGCTTGCATTACGGAATGTTGCTGCATAAATAAACAAAACTGTGCAGAAGTGATTTGGCAGCCATGCATTTCACTAGAGAAATGCTACATTACCCATCCCGGGTCCTCTCGAAGTGTACAATAACAAACATGGATGAGAGCCATCTGACCTCCAGGGACAGGTCAGTAGCGGTAGTTGTCTGACTGATTAGGGTGAGGGCTGGCGAATTGCAGTGGCACAACTGACTTGCGATCATTTAGCTGAGTGTTTGTTGCTGGTGGTTTCATGAGACCATCACCTATCTCCAGTGTTTAGTTTCCCTGGCTTTCGTGTCTTCACTTCCTGGGAATCCATCCCAGTCACCTCCTGCTAGTGCCAACTGCAGCCTACTATTTTGACCAATGCGCTATCTAGCCATGAACAGAGGAAGGAGTCTGATCCCCTTCAGCCTTGGATTATCCTCTGCTCCCTCTGATGTTGCTGGGACTGTCCCTCCTAAAGATGAAGGGATTCAGTGAGCAGGTCACACAGCATTTGTTGCTATGGAACTGACCATGCACTTCAATGCTACAAACCACAGTTCATGGTGCAGTCCATTTCCACTGGCAACTACTTGCTCAAGAAAGCCGCTGTGTGGGCACACTTAATGCCGACAGCATGGCACAGCCCACAGTCAGGCAGTCTGTCTTTTCTGACGCTGTAATCTAATGAGCAACTACTGTCTTGTGGTGAGATAGTAACTCAGAAAAAAAAAAAGAAATGAAACACTGTCACATAAAGATTCAACTCGCAGAAAACAAATCAAAGTTCCAGCACTCAGGAAACATGTTTTGATGCATTTCGTAACAAGTTCTTTCTCAAAAGGCGTGTCCCCACAGTTCAGAGATGTCTTAAATACACGTAACACCAGACAGCTACAGCAGTTGTGGCTTAGTAAGTGACATGAAGTGAACTGCAAATGAAATAAACAATTAAAATATTTACATTTAAGAGAACCCCCATCCCCACATCACATACAGCTCATACCACAATAATGGGACCAAGAAGCAGGTTGCATTATTTATCCATTTGAGTCACCAGTGGGGCAGTCTTGCACCCTTCACTGTGACTCTAAACTCCTTTACCTGTGAACTTATTTTTAAAGATGTACTAAATTATGTTTGGTACTGTACCAGTTTGAGGTGATGAATTCAATCAAACAGGTATGAGCATTCTGACTACTTGATCTGGTCTTTTGGAAGTCATTATAGTATCTATTATATTTATTTATTGTGTATTTATTTATTGAGATCCTCTCATCTTTTGTGAATGTCCCAGGTTCTTAGTGCCAGTTGCAGTACCAGTTACTGTAAAAGACTCTGGGAAACTGCAGAAAAAAAATGACAGGAAGAGTAAAAAATCAATTACTGCACATACAGTACAGTGTTATTGAGTTCTGCTTGTTATTTAATCCAAGGGTAGACATACTGTAATAAGCTGCATTCACTACCTTCACCACCTTCACAGCTTATCAGTTTAAAATCATGTGCTGTAATGTGTAGTCAGGGGCATACTGTAGGTCAGAGTAATATAACTGAATTACTTACAATTCAATAAGTTGCTAACCCCCAGGTTAATGATAACCATTAAGGTGCCTATATTTAAAGCAAGGACGTTTATGATTTCCATTCAGTGCTGTCATGTCCAGAGTCTGCCCCCCCCCCCCCAAAATAAATAAATAACTTTGCTCATAGAACATTACTGCACCTCCCAAGTCTGGAATAACATCAATCAGATACTGAAACAAAAGTTAATTCCCTAAGTCATGTTCTATCAAAACACCCTGTATACAGTACTGGTACAATATACAGTATCAGGGATTCGTTCTTCAGTTATGTTCTGAGTTCATACAGTATGCATACAAGTTATGTGCACATTTAAATCTGCTGAACTTACAGTAGGTACATTTCACTAGGGCATACCACCTTTCAGTCGTGCTGCTCTCAATGTAAATAGCACAGGGCAAAACAGCTTTTCAGACTCCATTTCATTTTTAGAAACAAATGGACCTTTCCACTTTTTTTGCAGTATGCATCAATAATAATAGTGTTTGCAAAGCAACTCAGTACTGTTTCATGCTCTCTCCATTAAAGATCAGCAGTGTATCATGGTACCAGGGCCGTGGAGTGTAAAAGGGAGCTGCTTGTTTCTCTGTATGTGTATTATTAGTCTCAAATCATATGCTGGTGGTCAGTCATCCAATCTGATGTTTTATGTCATGTGCATAATCCAGGCTTGTTACCCTGACATTACATCTGCTTGGCAAGAAACATGTGAGGGAAGATGCAAATGGCGGTCTGATAAAATGTCTTGTAGGGCTCATCTAAGACCACCAACAATTAGCCCCAGTGGTCTAAAACTGTTAGAATATGCATTACAGTACTCATAATCAGACAGCTAGCCACTATCATACCACTGTTACCATTGCATCACAACAGTACAGATCCTCACATTAAATAAATAAATAAATAAATGTTGCAAGTTGGAAAATTATCTCAATGAAGACACCTTGCAGTGCAGTAACTTACAGTACATCAGAACACCATTTGCAGCATCACCCACCAGTTCCTTGGAAAGCAGACACAATGTACAGTAAGTGCATAAAATTTGGATCATTCTCAGGACATAACACCTCTCTAATACTGTAGGATGACAGACCACTAGCATAGGATATAGAACAGATAGCATACATACAGTACATGGAAACATGCAGTTCATTTTTTCAACTCTACACTCTGGTGCATCATACACGTCTTTTAATTAGATTTGCATGTAAGGTTGAAATACCAGGTTTGTTTGTGGGCATCTAACTAATGTTAAAAACTAATGAATTGAAAGAAAGTAAATGTAATAAGATGTACCCCCTTCCCAGTCCTGATTAATGTCCTGTGTAATACACAACAGTGCTAGTCAATTCCACCTCGCAAATGCCCTGATCGTCCATCTTGAATAATAATAAAGTGGAGCATCCCACCCCAGTTCCCAATATCCCTGCCGATATTTAGACTATATTTCCTTTTTTTCAGTTCTGTGAAAGTTCTTCTGGAGGGGTCAACTGCTCCTTAACAATCTCCCCAAAATTAGTCAGTTCTGTGATTTGGGAGGGGAAAGATGTAAACATTTGTGTCCTAATGGTTAGATGTGGGAGGTGAAAAGTTGTAATATCCCCTGACCTGGCTCTTCAAATTTATACACATATTTTGAAAAAAAGATTCTGAGTCCAGCTCCTTGCTGTCTCACAGCTGTATTGCCCCATCCTACTTTATGTAGGCAGATCATATACAGTATAAAGATGTAAGACCTCTGAACCTGTCTGATACAATAAGTTAAGACAAAGCTGCTTTGGGTTAAAAAGGAGTATGCAGTGGTAATGCCTCAATTATTAAATTCCTATGTTTTTGTCATGGTTAGATTTCCCATGCAGCAGTGTCACAGGAGATAAGACATGGTGGATCCCACTGACTGAGGAAATAGCTGTTCTTATAACATTCTGTGCACTGGTAAATGCCAAACCGAATTGCAGATTGCTGTTTGCAGAATAAAAACAGTACAGTCCTATTCCTGATTACATTATCGCCACACTGTGGAAAAGTTCTATGTAATTTACTTTTTTGTCATTTTCATGGGAGTTGTGTGCAGACAAGTATACTAAAAGCAATGCCACCTTGCTTTTCCGTGCACAACTTCTCTCTTTAAAGTAATGAAACTGTGAATTTGACCTTCTACAACTAAAGTCATGCATACAAAGGTAATCACGCTTTTATTGGTGATGACATCATGTCTGATGGTCTATGCTGTCAGCTTGATGGCTATACAGAAGTACATGTGGTACTATAGCTGCATAAGACACTCTACATACTGTATTTCTTCCGAGATTTGTACTCGTACAAAATTGTAATGTTCTAAATACCTCAGTACCTATTTTAACTCTGTTTTTATTAACAAGAAAGAAAACAAAGCTGGCTGCTATTAAACATGCATCAAATTTGTGGTTGAATCTATGTTTATTATTAATTGCATTTAATACAGTTTCTAAAAAGTATTTACTGTGGGCATTTTAATGGTCCACAAGTGTTATATACACTTTCACTTGATCTGCTCTTTTGGAAGCCATTATATTATCTATTACATTTATTATGTATTTATTTATTGAGATCACCCTCATCTTTTGAGAAGGAGGGATGTTATCTTGGGCATATAAGTTGCTTCATAATACTGGGGTGGGCAGCATCAATGAGGAAGTCGGTAACTGGGTGAAAAAAAAATGGTTTTTAAAATCCCCACAAAGAACCATTTTATACGAAGGCAAAAGTTGACCCACCTGTTAGAGATCTGTTAGCTACTGTAAGTGTCTCATTGTTTCTTGTTCTCCATGCCGGTCCCGAGTGGTTTCTTTTGATTGTCAGGGGAATTAGATTTTGTTTTAGAAATTAAAAAAAGGTTCTACGCATATAAATTTTTGTGAAGGTCCCAGGTTCTGAGTGCCAGTTGCAGTGCCAGTTACTGTAAAAGACTCTGGGAAACTGCAGGAAAAAAATGACAGGACAAGTAAAAAATCAATTACTGCACATACTGTATTATTGAGCTCTGCTTTTTATTTTATCCAAGGGTAGATGTAATAAGCTGCATTCATTACCTTTACTGCATTCGCAGGTTTTCAGTTTAAGATCACGTACTGTAATGTAATCATGGGCGTACATCAGAGTAATGTAATTTAATTAATTATAATTCAATAAATGACTAACCCCAAGGCATGATGCTGTCTCTTCTTACTAGATGCACTCACTAGATATACTGTACATTTATTTATTTATTAAATTTTGATAACCGGGTGAGCCCACTGGGCCCCGAAAGTCCCTTTTTCAGGGGCAACCTGGGGGTTACATAGAATTTTACATAGGATTGTATACAGCAAAGTACATTACATAAGTCACATAGTCACATAACACGGGGTAATACATTGTAGCAATTCATCAGGTAACAAATGGTGTGTAGTCAATATTGGACTTTCCCTGGTGGGGGGGAAGTGGGGGGGGCAATGAGGGGAAGGCCCAATATGCATAGAGAGCTCAGAGTGTTCAGCTTATGCTTAGGAGTCCCTTACCTTAGCAATTGCACTTTGTAGTGGCCATCATATGAGCCTTGAGCCTAGTGCGGAAGGTGTTGGAAGAGGTAGCTTCCTGGACACCTGGGGGCAGGGAGTTCCATGGTGGGGGCAGTAATGGCGAATGACTTGCCACCACGCCTTGGTTCTAACCCTGGGCACAGCAAGGAGAGTCTGGTCAGTCGTATGGAGGAGCTTAGGCTTTCTCTTGTGGGAAATGAGCCCAGAGAGGCTGGGAGGAGGGGAGGAGCTGAGTAGTTTATAAGTGAGGCAGAGTAGGGGGTACTGGAGCCTGGCGTCCCAGGAGGGCCAGTTTAATTGGGACAAAGTGTCACAATGGTGGGTCCTAGGGCTAGATAGTGTGGTGAAGCATGCCACCTTATGATAGAGAACTTGTAATTTGTTTATCTCTTGTCTGGCTGCTCCCAGGACCACCGGGGCCACATAGGTAATGGTAGGGAGCAGAATGCTAGTGGCGATGGAGGCCCGGGCTGCTGGTATCAGCTGGTCTTTCAACCTGTACAGGGTCCCGAGTTTGGCGTGAATATTTTTGGTTACCTGGTCTACGTGTTCCTTGAGTGTGAAGCCCTGGTCCAGGGTGAGGCCAAAGTATTTTATTGATTCGACCATCTCAAGCCCCTTGCCTGAGGTGGTCATCAGTTGGAGAAGTTGGCTTCTGTCATGACTGAGGGTTCATCATCATCATCATCATCAAATCTTTATTTATTCAGGTGAATATCATTGAGCAAGGCTCATTTACAAGATGGACCTGATAAGGTCACAGTTCAACAGTTGATACACAACAGATACATCAATACACTTATATAAAACAGTTATACATACAGGGGAAAAAACATTTATAAACACAGTGATGTACAGTAAAATTCACATGATAAAATGGGTTATAGGAAAGTTAAGCTAATATTTACAGTATATACAGTGTATACATATCCCAGTGGAGGGGCCATGGCACACACACAGCATAATGTAATACTAGGATGGTGGAAGGTATTACTGGGTGCCATAAGATGGGGTGTCTGCCTGGGAGGGAGAACTGAAGAACAAAGATTATGCCATATATGGTGAATTTTTGGGAGGGAGATTGTGAGAAGACAAAGCTAGCTCTAGCGGTAGCAACTGCATTTCTCTGTGAAGAAAACTGTACAACTCTGTTTAAAGGATGCAATTGGTATAATATTCTTGGGCCAAACAGCATGGCCTTAGTCTTATTCAGATTAATGACCATTCTATTGTTGACAAGCCATTCCTCTAGGGATCTCAGGTCATCTTGTAGCCCGGAGCAGAGTTCTCCCAGATTGGTGGAGGGACGGTAGATGACTGCATTGTCTGCATACTGTACCACTAAGCTCACCCCACAATGATTACAGAGATCATTGGTGAAGAGAGAGCAGAGAAGGGGGCCAAGTATTGACCCTTGGGGCACCCCCTCTGTTAATGGGAGAGGCTCCGACAGGGAGTCTTTCCATTTTACCCTCTGTGACCTCCCAGTGAGGTAGCTGGTGAACCATGACAGGGAGTGGCTTTCTAGCCCAACATGGCTCAGTTTGGAGAGCAGCAGGTTATGGTTGACGAGGTCAAATGCCTTGGATAAGTCTATGAAGACAGCCCCAGTGGGGGTCTCCTTATCCAGTTCTCTGAGAACATCTGTGGAGAACTTGATGAGCATGGAGTCAGTCCCATGATTGGTTCTGAATCTGTGCTGGGAGGGGGATAGTAATTGGTAGTGCCCTAGGTAGTCACGGAGTTGTCCGTGTATCAATCTCTATTGGATCTTACCAAGGCTACAGAGTAGGAAGTTTGGCCTGTAGTTGTTGGTGGATTCCCTCAGACCTCCCTTGTAGATAGGGACTACATGAGCCAGTTTCAATTTTTCAGGGATGGCACCTTCGGTGAGGGAATGATTGAGGAGCCAGGTTAGGGTCCTGGTGAGTGCTAGGGCCTCTTCCTTTAGTATTCAGGGGGGAATGCCGTCTGGTCCCATGGATCCCGATGTTTTGAGGGATTTTAATAAAGGGAGGACTTTGTTAGGTCTTACTAGCCTAAAGTGGAAGGTGGGGCGGTCTGATAAATGGGGGGGTCATAAGAGCCTGGGGGGTGGATAGGCAGTCCCACTTTGATCTGGTCCAGGTTTGTGAACTGGCGGTTGAGTGCCATAGCAATGCTTGTGTCATCGCTTGTTAGTTGACCATTCACCTCTATGGGGCCATGTACGGTCTTTCCACTCCCCTTTATTAGCCCGTTTATGTGAGTCCAAAAGAGTCTAGGGTTACCTAGGTTCTTTTTCTGTAGATTTGTGACATACTCTCGTTTTGCCACTTTTATGGCCATGTTGCACCTATTTCTAAGTGTCTTATGGCTGGTGAGGTCAGCTGGTAGGGAGGAGAGCTTGTATGTCTTCCAAGTTGTGTCCCAGTATTTCATGAGTGATTTCACGTGGGGGGTGATCCACTTGTAGCAGCTCCCCTTGGTGCTGAATTTCTTCATGGGGGCCAGGTGATCAGCCACCATGGTGATGGCTCCCTGGAAGAAGGCAGCAGCTTCATCCAGTGAGGGGAGTAGTTTGATGGGACTCCAATCAATACTGTTGAAGCACCCAATCAGGTGCTCGGGTAGGAGGTTAGTGAAATCCCTTGCCGCCAGGATTCGTGGGTGGACTCTAGGGGCCCTATTTTTCCAAGTACAGAAAATTGGGGAGTGGTCACTCAGGGCATCCACTAGGGTGCCTGCTGCCTGTATATTGGAGGGTTTGCTCGTGAGTACCCAATCGAGCATGGAATAGTTTCCCATCTTGAAGTTCATTCGGGTGGGCCCAGCGATGACCTGTTCAAGGTTAGCTTCCTGAACCAGTCCTATTAAGGAGGGGTTGTCTTGTGGGGCCCAATTTAGGTTAAAGTCCCCCAATATGAGTAGCTCAGAGGTTACCTCCTCGGAGATATCCCTTAGGACCACCTCGAGAGATGACCAAGCATTCGTTGGGGGGTTGTATACACATCCTATATTGAGGTGCTCACAAAGGCCAAGGGTGATGCGCACAAAGATCGATTCACCTTCCGTACAGGTGGGCTGATTCAGGTTTATCTGCACTGTGTTAAGGGTGTCTTTTGTGTAGATTAAAACCCCGCCCCACCTTTTGCTCAGTCTGTCTCTTCTATGGGAGAGGTAACCAAGGGCTGCTACATTTAAACTGACTATAACATCTGTAATCTCCTAACAAAGCAGAATAAAATATAGGACAAAAAATAAGCCTGTCTATGACTGAGTGTGACTGAATATGATGCAAACTAGTATTGTCTACAGAAGGTTAGAGTGAAAGAGTAAATGTCTAAGGCCAGAGTTTTGTGTGTGTGTATGTGTGGTTGGGGGGTGTAATACCTCATAGAAGGATCCTGAGAGAGTCCAACATCACCAAAATGCATATAAAATTCAATTGGTCATAACCATTAAGATACCTATAGTATATTTAAAACAAGGACTTTTATGATTTCCATTCAGTGCCATCATGTCCAGAGTATGCCCCCAATAAATAAACAAATAAATCCTTAGCCAAGTTGTGCATTTTGGGCTTGGCACTTCTCGAAAAAGAGTAGGGGAATTTCCTTGGTGTCCTGCCCAAACTTCCCATTCACTAAAAATACCACTGACAGCTTAATCTGGTTCAATGTCAGTTGGCATCCATCTATATCCCCCCCCCCACCCCCGTGCCCCTGAAAAGGGGACTTTTAGTCTCAGTGGGCCTACCAGGTCAACAACATTCAATAAATAACTTAACTTAAGTGCTGTCTTTGCAAGTCTAGTTTATTATTCAAGGAATGCGCCTCCCCCACATGACTTGATGGCATCTTTGGAACACTCAGTGGGAAAGGACTGGGGCACTCCTGTAATTAACACTTCCCCAAGCCAACTTCAGACATGTCAGGATTGTAGAAACCTCTGCCCATGCTGGCTGTTCACATGATGACTAATTGTTCATTCTCACACATAATCTAATTTAAATGGAGGCCAGCTTGCTGCACAAACAGGAAAAACTGGTTTCCTATACTGAGTTCTTCTTTGGTTCCCTGGGACCAGGTAGTAATTTTGAGCTACATAGTGCATTTAACACTTACATTCACATCTACTGGGTAGAAAGGGCTCATTTTAAAACATTCAAATCTCAACATTTTAAAATACCCAGTTCATGCATTTTTGTTACAATAAAAGGACTTACTACATTTTTTAGAGAAAAAAAATATGCTTCTTATAAGGGTTTTTTGATTGTAATCGTGTACATCACTTTTCTTCAAAGGTTAATTCCAAATGGAATTAACTTTTCAGACTAATTATAGAAGTTCTGCTTTTGCCCATCTTGTGAAACAAGGCCTTTCATTGTGGACCTAGTGAGGAATCCGCACACTAGACACGGTTCCAAGCTCACAGCACACTTGTTGCCTACCTTATTCCCCACAATGGCAACCCTAGTGCGGCTTATTGATTATGGACATATTTTATAGAGTACATCCCAGTCTGTTGTAGTATATTGATCTCAGGGAACATCCTCTCTGATGATTTAGAGCCCAGAGCCATTATGTACATACGTACTGTATATATGTTGAATTACACCTTGTTATGACCCCCCTCTTGATTATTTGCTTATTGCCATTTTTTATTTGGCTTAACTGACCTACTACTTGGCACTTCATGTAAGTAGTCTGGCACAATTCAACTAAATAATGCATGTTGCAGGTACACTGTGGTAGATGGTGCCATCTTTTCTTCCTCTGTTGTTCTGTCACTTGAGACATGGCATGCCTGGCAAAGCAGTAACTCTCTTCCCCTTGTCTAGTGTATGAAAATAATACCAAGTCTGCAATGTTTTTAAGCACTTTTACACCAAGAAAGAATATTGCACAGCAACAGAAAAACATCTCTGCTCAGCAGCAGTGCACAACAGCGCTTCCATCAGACATGGGCTTTTAAAGTTTTTAAAAATCCCTGCTCTCTGACCCAGACCTCTGTGAATAAAGAAAAATTGTTTGTGTGGTGCTGAGCTGTTTACCACTAGGAATGTGTGCTAGCGCCCTTCTAATACATCTCTTCCCTGCATGGAACGGCCTTCTGGAGGAGGTTGTGGAGTCAAAAACAGTGGTTGAATTCAAGCATGCATGGGACAGCCATAAGGCAATTCTAGGGGCTGGGGGTAGAAAGAAGTAGGCTGCTGGTTAACTAGGATCTGCAGCTTATCCATTAGGTAGGGGAATGGGCAGACTGGGTGGGTCAAGCAGTCCTTATCTGCCGTCAAATTCTATGTTTCTATGTTTCTATGTTTTCTATGTTTCTATGTTACTCTCTTATGGAGCAGGACCACATCCGTCCTTCTCCAGTCCTCTGGGACCACCCATGTATATGGTGAGTTATTGAATATGACTGGCAGAGTTGCAGTTAGTACCTCTCTGGGCTTCTTTCTTAGGTGCCTAAGGCACACTACAAGGTCTGCAATACAGTAAAGCAAAACTGAAGCCCATCAAGGATAAAGTATAAAGTAGATCTCCTTAATAACAGCACCATTCGTTTTTTCCAATTGTTTAACCAGGAGTAGCACACTAAGCTGAAAGCTTGTTTACAGGTGCAACCTGGGAGCACAGGGAAGTTGAGTGACTTGCTCAGGGTCACACAGTACGCAAGTGAAGGCTGTGGGATTCAAACCCATGTCTACAGATTTGCAGCTCAGAGTCTTAAACCACTGCACTATATTCTGCTTTACTTCATAGTGTAAGATGCACATCGAACACATACTCAGAGTATAACTAGTAAAAGTGTACTCCTGGAGACTCTTGAGCTAGTTCTCATTATTGTGTTATTTATGCTTAAGAGAGGGCACTGCTTTGTTTCGGGGAAAAAGTGAAATAGCAAAACCAAAAAAAAGTGTTATCAAGCAGTTCGGTCCCTGTTCTTTTTTATTTTACTTTAAACAGCTGCAAGATTTCTGTTTGAATACAGCTCTTATTGTACCATATGATGTGACTTCCTGGAGCAGCAACTCTGTTTGTTTAAACTGGATGTACTACAGAGCATGGGGGAGGGGTGGTTGTAGTCCTGTAGTTTAACCCTTTCTTTGTGAAAGCAGCCAACCTAGGAGGTGTAAAATACGACCATTAACACCATTAGTAGCTACTTAACCTAATATGTTTGTGAGGTGTCTTACATTAAGGGAAGGGAATTCAGTTCGATTTCATCTACTAGTTCCAGTACCTAGAGTCTGCATCAAGATTACAGATTTGCTAAATCCTTAGCATTCCTGGTATTTTATCTTAAGAAAAAAAAATACTGAGGCAGATGCTAAGCTCCATAGCAATCCTGGCATTTGATCTTAAATAATATAGTGAGACACTGCTCTTTCAGGCATGACAAAGGTATCTAACTAACATTACATGTAAAATAATATCATGAAATACATCTACTGTAAGAGAAAAAAAAAACAGCCTACACCATTTACCTGTGTCTGACTTGGATGTTTGGATTTTTCTCTGTTAGATTAGCAGGGTATTTTCTCTGTCAAATTGGTTTGAAGCAGTATTACAAATTGTCGTGTATGGCATCTTGCTGACAGGAAGGCACTTATCGCATCGGTAGGTCAGAGCATTTAGCTGATTGTTTCGTGAGGGCACAGTTTAGGTCCAACCCCTTCCCACCCCTCACCACACCCACCCCTGGAAATAGTTCATTTATACCTGGGGTTCTGACATCATTTCCTCAAGAGGGCAAGGTACATATCACTGTCATATCCTGTCTAGCACACTGCACTGACAATATAAGCATACACATTATATAAATACATATATTTCTATATAATGCACCAATCACACACACACACACACACACACACACACACACACACACACAAAAAAAAACTAAACAAGGTAGACAGTTATGTGGGGAGTAGTACAATGTAATGGCTGTGGGGCAGCAGTCTTCCGTGAGTCTTTCTGGAGGCTGAGATGCTGCCCTGTTTGCAGACAACTATCTGCCCTGAGGGAGGAAGTTGCCCGTCTTCAGGCTGCACTGGACAGTGGCAAGGGAACCTCCCCCATCCAGGGAGCACCAGAGCCACCACCACTACCTCAGAGGTTGCAAAGAAAGCACAGCAGTTGGACCACAGTAGGCTCAGGGAGGGTAAGGGTGGTGGAACAGAGGCACACCCAGTCAGTTGTTCCACTCCACAATCCATACACCATTCTGGGGGAGCATAGTTCCCCTATGGATGCACCCGCAGAGGAGACCAAGGAGGGTGCAGACAACTGTCACAAGGGAGGCCCTCAGGAAGGAGGCAGAGGGCACCACAGGGAAAGAAAGCAGCTCCTGGTGGGGACTCCATTATTAGGGATAGAACTGGGGGAGCAGGGAAAACTGAAGTAAGTGCCTGCCTGGTGCCATGGCTTGGAGGGACAGAAAGCATCCTTGGGATCACGAGAACAGTTGCACGGGAGTCTGAGCTGGACGTCATTGTCCACCTAGGGACAAATGACTTAGCTCATCATGAGATTAGAGCAGTGCAGGACTTTGTAGAGTTGGGGAGGAGCTTAAGACAAGTAGCACACACAGTATCCTTCTCAGAGGTGCTGCCTGTCAGTGGCATGGGTGAGGCGAGGGTACTTTGACCATGCAGTTTAACAAATGGTTGAAAAATGGTGTGAGCACAGGGTTTGGCTTCATTGGGGACTGGGGTTCCACCTGAGGGACACCAGCCTATACAGGCAGGATGGTCTGCATCTGTCCAGGAAGGAACAAGTTCTTTGGGCAATCGGTTTAAATGTTCATTGGCAAGCCTTTAAACTAGTCAAGGGGGGAGGCACTGATAAGCAGCAGGAAAATCCCAGCCTCCCCCTACAAAACAGGGTACTAAATGAGAAAAAGACCAAGGTAGAAAGGTCAGTGGGGGATGCCGGTACAGAAGGTAAAACCATCAAAAAATGGAGAGCAATGAGTACCAATGCCCGTAGTCTGGGTAACAAGCTTCCTGAATTAGTGGCCTTGATGGAGGAGGAAGATCTGGATATCATGGCAGTCACAGAAACATGGTACACACAGAACCATGACTGGGACGTAAACATACCAGGATACACCTTCTACAGGAGGGACAGGGAGGGTAAAAAGAGGAGGAGTAGCTCTCTACATAAGAGAAGAAATCAAAGCAACAGACCAAAAGGGTAAACAGGGAGGAGAAGAAGCACTGTGGGTCAATTTGGAGGCAGGCAATGGCACCACAATCCACACAGGGGTTGTATACAGACCCCCCTCTCAGGGGGAGGAAATGGACAAGGAAATTATAGAAAGTATACTTAGAATGGCAGATAAAGGGGAGATATTGCTGATGGGTGATCTGAATATGCCAGATGTTAACTGGAGTGCAGTTGCAGCAGCCACTTCTAAGAGTGGGGTTATTCTAGATGCTCTACAGGGGGGCATGCCTTAGACAACTAGTATTGGAGCCCACTCGAGAGGGAGCAATCTTAGACCTGGTCCTCTCAAATGGAGATGGAATGAGGATCACAAATGTAGAAGTGGCTAGCCATCTGGGAACTAGCAACCACCGAACAGTATGGTTCACAATAAACACAGCAATAGAGTCAAGCCATACAAAGGCAAAAGTACTGGACTTCAGGAGGGCTGACTTTGCCAAAATGGGTGAGTGCCTAAGGAATGCACTAGCAAATGGGCAGGAAGGAGGGGTGAAGAACAATGGGAATAATAAAAACTGCCATCACAGAGGTAACAAGCCTTTGTGTGAAGCAAATAAACAAAACAAAATGATGTAAGAAACCACTATGGTTCTCAAAGGAGGTGGCAGTGAAGGTTCAAGAGAAAAAGAAAGCATTCAGAAAGTACAAGGAATCACAGAAGGAACAGAATGGAGAAGTGTATCAGTTAAAGCAAAAGGAAACTGGGAAGGCAGTCAGAACAGCAAAGGCCCAAACTGAGGAAAATATAGCCAACTCAGTTAAGAATGGGGATAAAAACTTTTTTAGGTACATCAGGGAGCAAAGGAAGACTAAGGGAGGGATAGTGAGACTTAATAAAGGGAAGGGGGTGGTCAGAGGGTGACTGTGAAAAGGCAGAGATACTAAACAAATATTTTTGCTCAGTATTTACAAACAAAGAGGGGGAGGTACCTAAAACAAACAATAGAAACACTCTGGATACAGAAGTTGATACCAGCCCATTTACAGAAGAAAGGGTCTTGAAAGAACTCTTAAAACTGAAGGTGGACAAAGCCATGGGGCCTGATGGATTCATCCCAGAATTCTAAAAAGAACTAAGTGTAGAACTAGTGACACCACTGACTATTCCTTTAACAAATCATGGGAGGATGGGGTGGTACCTGAGGACTGGAGGAGGGTCGATGTGATTCCCTTCACAAAAGTGGGAGCAGGGCAGAAGCGAGAAACTACAGACCAGTTAGTTTAACCTCAGTGATAGGGAAAATGATGGAATCACTTCTGAAGGAAAGAATTGTTGAGTACCTAGAGGCCAGAGGGGCACAGGACCCAAGGCAGCATGGATTCACAGTGGGAAGGTCATGCCAGACAAATCTAATAGATTTCTTTGACTGGGTGACCAAAGTAGTAGATCAGGGAGGGGCTGTGGACATGGCCTACCTAGACTTTAGCAAGGCATTTGACTCAGTCCCACACAAAAGATTAATATACAAGTTAGCCAGCCTGGGAGTGGGTCCCAAGATGACAGCCTGGGTAAAGAATTGGCTGGAGAATAGGACACAGAGGGTAATAGTAAATGGAGTCCACTCTGAAGAAAGGGGGGTTACTAGTGGGGTGCCACAGGGTTCAGTATTAGGACTGGTCCTCTTCAATGTCTTTGTAAGTGACATTGCAGACGGACTGGAAGGAAAAGTATGTCTCTTTGCAGATGACACAAAGATCTGCAACAGAGTTGATGCACAAGGTGGGGTGGAAAGGATGAGAAGGAACTTATCAAGGTTAGAGGAATGGTCAAATGTATGGCAGCTTAGATTTAATGCTAAGAAGTGCAAGGTAATGCACCTGGAAAACAAAAACCCAGGGGAAGAGTACACAATGGGGGGTGAGATACTAACAACAACAAAAATGGAAAGGGACCTGGGGGTAGTAATATCAGATGACTTAAAGGTGGGCAAGCGATGTGAGAGGGCAGTAAGGAGGACTGGGGGGATACTGGGATGCATAGGGAGAGGCATCACCAGTAGAAAACAGGAAGTTGTTATCCCTCTGTACAGACAGCTGGTGAGACCCCATCTGGAGTACTGTGTGCAGTTCTGGAGACCCAATCTCCGCAAGGACATAGACAAGATGGAAGCTGTCCAGAGGAGGGCAGCTAAAATGGTGCAGGGTCTGCACGGAAGACATATGAAGAGAGACTAAAGGGCTTAATATGTATAGGCCTCGAGGAAAGGAGGGAGAGGGGACATGATAGAAACTTTCAAGTACCTCAAGGAATCAACAAAGTCCAAGAGGGTAGCATCTTTCAAAAAAAGGTGTGCAAGAACAAGGGGGCACAATTTGAAGATGGGAGGCAGCTCAGAGGTAATGTAAGGAAGTATTTTTTCACAGAGGGTTGTGGATGCATGGAACGGCCTTCCGGAGGAGGTTGTGGAGTCAAAAACAGTGACTGAATTCAAGCATGCATGGGACAGCCATAAGGCAATTCTAGGGGTTGGGGGTAGAAAGAAGTAGGCTACTGGTTAACTAGGATCTGCAGCTTGTCCATTAGGTAGGGAAATGGGCAGACTGGGTGGGCCAAGTGGTCTTTATCTGCCGTCAAATTCTATGTTTCTATATAAGAACTGTAAGCCAGACGTTATAAAAATGTAATGAGCACTGATTGATTGATTGATTGATTGAAAGAGGCTAATGTGTTCTGTATCTAAAATATATAACTATAAAATATAAATAGATTTACTATTCTGATACTTATCCTATAGGTCCACTCTCCTGTAGTTAAAATGTTGCCAGCATATTTATTGCAGATACCTAATGCTAAATGTAGAAAGATGCATAAAAAGTACCCAGTTATTTAACTGTATGTTTCTAGAAGACAAACTCAAGAACTCTACAAGTTTGGCTTGCACTGTATTTTGTATCGAGGACTAATACTTGATACATTGTACAAATAGTTCACTTTGCAACATTGTATTTATTTAAAAATGTTTCACTGTTTCAAAGAACAAAGGGAACTATTTCAACATTGTGTCACCATGCTCCCGATAACATTTGTGCTTTACTTGAAGCAACTTTATTTGCGCAGTCTGAATATTCAGTCAGTGATGAAGATAAATGTAATGTAATAAAATATACATACATTTATTTACTATTCTGATACCTATCCTGCGTCCACTCTCCTTAAAAAAGGATGCTTGATATGTGAAACACTTAGGTTTTAAAGTGGCCACTTTACAGGGTCGGACTGAGGTACAAAGGGCCCACCTGGAAAGAAGATGCAAGGGCCCACCTGGAAAATCAATAGAGGAGGGCCCAGATTGACACACTCGTATCAATATTCCACTTCAATCTGATACACTAGCTCTGTGTTTGCATCTTACATTTATCAACAGTGTCCCAGATTCCCCATTTAATTAGAAAAAAGAAGATAAATGCAAAAGTTTTCAGAGTTCAGAAGGTAAGCACTTACCCAACTGAGGGGGGCCCACCTGGAAATTTCCAGGTATCCAGGTGGGCCAGTCTGACACTGCCACTTTACCTGGGCATCAACAGTTATAACACAGTAACAACAGCAAAACAGTGACTTTAGTGCGTTCAGGCACAGCATATCCACTTCATATGGCAATTGCACGGGCAGTTCAAAATGTAATGCACTGAACATAAAGTGGTGTGCGGCATGTTAGAAATTTCTTTGGATGTATCAATTACAGTGGGTGACAACCGAGGCTGGGCTGGCAGTACTGCATAGAGGTTAGAGTAATGAGCTGTGAATGAGCTTGGAACATCCAACAGACCAGACCTTGGTTTGATTCTCACAGTCTCCACTTGCATACTGTGTGACTCTGAGCAAGTCACTTAACTGCCCAGTGCTCCCAGGTCTCCCCTGAAAACAGGCACTTGTGCCTAGTGGGCCTTACCCAGTTACTAAGGACTAAAATAAATAAATAAGGTGGTAAAAACAGTTTGAAGTGTCAAAAAGGTATAAAACCATGCTGCATGAGTTCCATTCTGTAGACAGTTCACTCTTATTCTAGTTAGCCTTATTTGTAATATATTGTCCAAATGGTACACTGTCACTGTGTGATCTGAAGCACAGTATTGACTAGTGACCCAAAAAGTGTCTTCTGTCATTACATGCAGCACATGTCCATAGGCAGACAGTTACAGTACTCAGTCACTAGCAAATGCCCCAGTTAATAACTAAATGTTTGGGACTGGCAGTCTTTAGCATTGCCTTTGTCAGTTTGGTTTTTGTTGACCGGGTAAGTGCACTAGACAAATTCTGCCTATTTTCAGGCACGACCCGGAGGAGGGGAATACAGATGAATGTTAACTGACCTTGAACCAGATTAAGCTGTTGGTGGCATTTTTAGTGAATGAGGGAAATTAGGCCAGGACACTGGGGAAATTCCCCTACTCTTTATCGATAAGTGCCATGGGATCTTTAACATCCACCTGAACTACCACCAATCCAGGTAGATGGGACCTCAGTTTAATGTCTCATTCGAAAGACGGCACCTCAGAAGTGCAGCACCCCTCACATACTGCACTACAGTGTCAGTACTGGGATATTAACCCAAGTGCCAGATGTGAGAACTGAACCCACAGCCCTCTGATCTCCTGGCCTCAGAGGTGAGTGTGTTACCTACTGAGCCACTGACACTGTTTACTGACAGTATATGCCATTCTTAAACACTACTAAAAGCAGCAGTATTTCATAGTCAGCAAAGACATTTCATCACAGTTTGTTTTCTAGTTTTCTGAGGTACCATTAAAATAGCTTTTAACAATATTCAACTTGTCTGGGATTGTAGTCTCCTTCCTGTGCATGGGCTGTAGTTGAGATAAAGTGACAAAGCCCAGGCAGCACTGGGACAGGGGTTGGATACTGTTCTTCATCACCTTCCCTGTGTCATTTTTTCCCCCCTTTTGTATCATCTCCCAATCTCTCAATAACAGCAGATAAATCAATTTGTTTATTAGAATTTGTTATGGTGAGTACTGGTGAGCAAAGAGTAGGGCAAAGGGTAGTGCTTGTGTTTAGCAGTGAAAGGGTCTCGTTGTAGATGTGTACTTCAGTTTTTGCTCAAATAGGGATGCTCTTCAGTAAGTTATAGTCCATTTATTATTTCACATTCTTGACAATTTATACATAAAGAATCTATCCTTGGGTCGAGAGGAAACTTTTTACAACCCTACACTGGATTGCTACTATATTATTTGTTAGTATTTAACCTCCATAAAGGGAGATATGTATTTTTGACTGAAAGTTCAAGGCCTGGTCTCCTGGCTACCTCTTATTGACACTGGCGGACATTGCCATTACCAGTGTCACCTCCACCCACTGATTGCTGTTAGCTAGGAGACCCGATCAGACTTCAGAGATGTTTTGATTTATTTAAATATTGTTAAAAAAAGGGAAAAACTGCATTTTGAAAGTCACTAATGATGTCATGTGTTTCTTTTGTTCTGTGATTGCTTGACACTTATGGCTTGCCAAATATCATCATAAATGACATGTTAAAGGTCATCAAAACCAATGGGCATGTGCTGTGCACGAGAATTCAGATATATGCTGTAGCTTTAAATGAGACAGAGTTATCAATAGCAACAAATTCAGACATTTTTGAAGCACATTTTGTAAGTAAAGTATATGCACCATTTTTAAGTCTCCATCTTATTCGAGACAAGCAGTTATACCGGATGTTTTTGGAAAACTATTAACTGTAGCATCCTTAGTTAAAATATAGTGTTATAACAAACCTAAGTAGCTGCTGCTGCTTTTTGTGTCCACATGGAGAAAGTGAGTGTGTTCGAAAAAACACTCAGGCTACATTGGTTTAGGCATTCATAATTGTAGTAGGCTTTTATACATTATACATTTAAAAAAAAATGTGCTTGTACCAAAATGGACTTGTACAGAAAATGCAGGAACATAACTAAAATGTATATAATCCTGCTACAATTGCGATATTCATATAGCATTTGGGCAGAGGGCACTATTATTTATTTATTTATTTTTATTTAGTTGTTTAACCAGGTATATTCAACTTGATGGTGTATAAACAACTAGAAGAAAACTGCAATCTACCATAGGCTGATATAAAATCTGTCATGTAATTTATGATCTGTATCTTGAAGAAACTCTGGAGGATGAAATATACTGTATTGTCTACAGAGTGATCTAGTATTAATATGATGCTGTTCGTTTCCACTTTTTTTTTCATTTAAATGAATCAATATGCTACTACTTAGAACAGCCAACTATTCACTTATTCAGTTTTGTTGCGCTGTTCTTTTTTTTTTTTTTTACTGCAAACAAGTTCATAAGTTAGATTTCTATTAAATCAGATTCCATTCACATGTTGTTGAACTGATTTCAATGGAGAAATTGTTATTGGCTTGCTGGCTTGCTTTATTCACAGATCGGTGTAGAATCCAAAAAGGGAACAAAGTTCTTGTCTGACAGCTAAACATTGTTCTAACCATAACTGTATATTGTAGTTGGACAGGCTAGGCCATTCAGCATAAAATTTGCTGCATTATTTTTACATTTTTTACCACCTTACTGTATATAATTAGATAGACGTGATACTGTCAGTCATCAGGAACCTCAGTTTCCCTTTGAGGTACCATACTAATCGATGAATAAAGCAAGCCAGCAAACCATCAATGGAGAAAGATGACAGAGGAGTTTGGACTGTATTTAATCCCTGCCTACTGCCTACACCCCCCAATACACACCCCAGATTTTTTTTTTAACCATGAGCATTTTTGCATTTACTGGACATGCATCATAAAAATGTAGGCAGGACTTGAAAAGTAGCCAGCCACCAGTGCATATTTCAGATAACCAATTTCAAACTTTGCCTAGAAATAAATGTGCTGAAATGCACATTATTTTTTCCTTTCTAGTAAAAAAAGGATATTACCCACCCCCAGCATTAACACAATTACCTGTAGGCAGTGATTCTAGATCCATACCAAGAATCTTATCTCTTATAAAAACACATTCATGCTTGCATTTGTTTTCTTGGATGACAAATTTAATAACACAGAGCCCCCTCCCTTCCAAAAAGGAAAAAACCTTTAACAGAAAATAATGAGAAAATACATAAGTTAGAAGTGCAAGTCGTGAAAAGCATCTCCCACAACACCAATGCCAAACCTGAACACAACAAATGTAAAAAAAATGTAATTTTTAGTATTTATTTATTTAGTTTATTTTTATGGAACCGTCAGGATCAGCCTGTGCTGCGACTCTTTGGGGAGAGAGTAGCAGAAGTGATCATTTGTTGACAGGTATTTTTATTAATGAGTACTAATGAACATGGAGAGGTTCACTCTGTAGTTCTGTTAGGGGTGAGAGCTGCAGAGGGTGGATGGCAGATATTTTACTCTGTCTACCTGTCTGTCTGTCTAGCTACCAATTTTTAAACTGGTCTGGTTTGTAGAACTGTTATTTCTTTTAATAATGTGTGGGAAGCAGTCTGATGTTTGTTTCTGATGGTAGGGGAGCATTTTTTTAATCAATGGTCCCAGTTTGCTGACCCACCGGAACAGACCACTGATAATGGGGCCGTTCTATGCTACAGTATGTTTAGTTTATATTTATATAACCAGAAGGGATGTGTGTGTGTGTGTGTGTGTGTGTGTGTGTGTGTGTGTGTGAGTGCCATGAAGTGGGGTTGGGGGTACAGCACAGCAGTGAGGTCAGACAGTCCTGTGCAAAAACCTTGTCTTGTTTATTTTCTTTTTTTACATCAACACCAAAACCAGTAACCAAATCCAAATGAGTGCATTCACTAATTCAGTGCTACTGGCTGTGTATAAGAGCACATCAATTTGTGGGAAAACATCAAGAGACAGCAATACAAATGAATAACTTCCTGTGAAATAAATGCCTTGCAAATCTGTGATTTGGTGCAAAGATTTTGGTTTTCTCATTTAGCTCCCATGTCTGTAATTTGCCATAAATCTGTATTTTTCCTTTTTGCTGGTTTGTGTTCATGGTGGCTGTTACTATCTCTCCTTGTGTCATTCTTAAACTCTCAGGTTAAGCTCTCAGGTTCCTCCTGTATAATGTCAGAAGTCAACAGTGAAGTATGTAAATACAGTAAGTACCATACAGTACATATAGTGGTAGATGTCTGCTGACAGACCAAGTCTGCATCTCAGATTACTTCTTACATACTGCAGGTTAGAACTGTACATAGCAAGGAACAATCAGGCAAGGTGGAACCGCCTGTGCCAGATAACAGGGTCTATGCAGGAAATCAGTCACTTGGTCAGCAGACATCTACCACTATACGCCACTATGCAATAGTGTTGAAACATCAGCACAGCAAGATACATACTGTACATACAGAGTGACCTAGAATGTACAGTCTTTACACTGGAGCAGACTAAAAACAACAACTTAGACATAAAATACCTATGACAGGGTTACAAAGATCTGAATGATATTCACTATTGATTTCAGACATTATACAGGAACCTGGGAGCTGCAGAATGACACAATGAGGTATCGTGACAGCCACCATGAACACAGACCAGTACTGAGGAAAAACAGATTTATAGCAAATGCAGAAGTGGGAGTAAAATGAGAAAAAAATGTTTCCACCAAACAAACTTGCAAAAATTACTGACTGATATTTAGCTAGGTTAATTTACTGGTGCTGGCCCCAATTAGTTGCTTTTCCTGTACTACTTTACATTAGACAGTGCACTTTCAGTAGAGAGTCAATTTTTACCTGATAAAATTTCTTCTCTACGGAAGCAAAGTTTCAATAGGTAGCTCAATCGATACCCTCCTACACATAACAAGATAACTAGTATATCCTTAGACCTGCTGTCTGACCAGATCGGTGTATTTCCAGTGCTGCTGTTTCAACTAAAATAGAAATCATTGCATCAAATCTTGTAGTTCATTAACAGCTTTCCCTTCATTAGAGTCCAAATATGGGACTACAGAGGAGCTGACTTTGATAAGATGCCCAACAGAGTTAACCTAGCACTGGCAAAAAGAAATACAGGTGAGGAGGAACAGGCAAAGTGGGCAAGCATTAAAGATGCAATACTTGAAGCAACATCCCATTGTGTTAGGGAGAAAAGAAGGTGCAAAAGAAGAAGGAAATCACTTTGGTTCTCAAACACAGTAGCAGAAAATGTCAGAGTCAAAAGGCTGGCCTTCAGGAAATCTAAGGGAACACAGCAGGATGAAGATAGGGAGGCATACCAAACTTCCCTAAGGGAAGCAGGGAAGGCAGTAAGGCAGGCAAAGGCCCAACCTGAGGAAACACTAACATGAACAGTAAAAGAAGGTGACAAGACATTCTATAGATACATTAGTGAAAGGAGAAAGTCCAGAGGGGGTATTGCTAAGATCAAAGGGGATAAGTTGGTGTATGAGGAGGAGGACCATGTAAAAGCATCTATCCTAAATAGATACTTCTGCTCAGTATTTACTGAAGAGAAGGTAGGGCAGGGCCCACAGCTCTGCACCATGGACACGGGGGGGAGGTGTGCACTAGTCCTTTCACAAAAGAAAGGGTCTTACAAGAGCTCGATAAGCTTAGGGTGAACAAGGCAATGGGACCTGATGGCATACATCCCAGGGTACTAAAGGAGCTAAGGGTGGAACTAGTAGAGCCATTATCAGAACTGTTTAATGAGTCTCTGAGCACAGGAGAGGTCCCAGAAGACTGAAGAAGGGCTCATGTGATCCCGCTCCACAAGTGTGGTGGCAGGGAGGAGGCAGAGAACTACAGACCAGTCAGTCTTACCTTAGTAGTGGGCAAGATTATGGAGACACTCCTTAAGGAAAGGATAGTGCAACACCTGGAATCCATAGGAGCACAGGATCCAAGACAGCATGGGTTTACAAAAGGAAGGTCCTGTCAAACTAATCTCATAGATTTCTTTAACTGGGCAACCAGAATGGTGAACCAAGGGGGAGCAGCTGATGTTGCCTACCTTGACTTCAGCAAAGTTTTCAATACTGTTCCGCATAGAAGATTGATTAATAAGCTGGGTAGGCTCAGGGTGGGTCAGACGGTCAACTGGGTGGCAAATTGGTTGATGGGCAGAAAACAGAGAGTGGTGGTAAATGGTATACAGTCAGAAGAGATGCAAGTCACAAGTGGGGTACCTCAGGGATCAGTCCTGGGGCCAATCAGTCCTGGGGCAGATGACACCAAGATCTGCAACAGAGTAGATGATCCAGATGGTGTGGGCAGAATGAGAAGAGATCTGGATAAACTAGCAAAATGGTCAGAAGAGTGGCAACTGGGATTTAATGCAAAGAAGTGCAAAATCATGCACATAGGGAAGAGAAACCCTGAGGCCACCTATAGGATGGGAGGGGAGTTGCTGGCAGTCACAAGAGAAGAAAGAAACTTGGGCATCATCATCATCGATGACCTGAAATCATCCAAGCAGACCTCTAAAACAGTAGGTAAGGCTAGAGGGATGTTGGGGTGTATTAGTAGGAGTATCACAAGTCAGAAGAGGGAGGTAATTATCCCTCTTTACAAGACACTGGTTAGGCCCCATCTTGAGTACTGCGTGTAGTACTGGAGACCACACCTTCACAAGGACATTAACTAAACTGAAGCAGTCCAGAGAAGGGCAACCAAAATGGTGCAGGGACTGCATCAGAAGACATATGAGGACAGACTAACTGAACTTAATATGTGTACCCTAGAGCAAAGGAGGGAGAGAGGTAATATGATTGAAACATTCAAACACCTTAATGGCATTAACAAGGTGAAAGAGTCTAACATGTTTCAATATGAGAAAAATAGCAGTGCAAGAGGAAACAGCATGAGATTAGAGGGAGGCTGATTAAAGGGTAATGTGAGGAAGTTTTTTTTCTCAGAAAGGGTGGTGGATGCATGGAACGGCCTACCTCAGGAAGTGGTGAATATGAATACAGTACAGGGCTTCAAACAGGCATGGGATAGGCATAAGGGAGCAATACAGATGAGTATGAATAGATAGGCCATTGACAGAGCAAAAGCCTATGGCACATTCATAGGGTAGAAAAAGAAATGGGCACACTGGATGGGTCTTGTGGTCCTTATCTGCCATCAACTTCTATGTTTCTATGTAAATATCTCCGGAAAATTCCCACTTGCCTCCTTATGTTCTTTGCCTCATTTTCCTCTGCCCCATTATTCTGCCCCCTACAAATGATTTTTTTTTTCAATTAGAAAAACTGAATCCCATTTAATAAAGCAGAAACACTCACTGCAGTGTCTGAAGACAGACATGCTGAGTCCGTTCATATGCATGTGCCCCAAAACATTTTTTCTCTTATGGAAAAGACAAAATAAAACCTGCCAGCATGGAGAAGTCAAATTTAAAATTCTTCACATGGGATACTGAAGTCATTTTTATAGGGAGTCAAATAAGCAGGAGAACAGAGGTGATTAGTTATAACATAGAAACAGACAAAAGTCAAATCAGATTATAAAAGCTGAAGATTTCACTGTTATTGGGCAATACAATTTACATCAACTGCCTATGAGTCACTGGTTTTCAGAGTGCAACCAGGGAAGAAAAGATTTAATTTGAAATGGGGATTGGGGCTTGTGGGCAGGGTTAAAACAGTGGGATCGGGGCTTGTGAGCGGGGATCCACTAAATAACCAGGGAAAATTTTTACATTTTAAATATATGAACATATGAATGTACCAGCAGAAACAGACCACCCGCTCTATCTAAGTCTGCTCGAGTGTGCAGCTAGCACTCCTAGTTTGCAGCTGTCCCAGCCCCCTCCCATTTGTCATCCCACTGCCACCCCTACCTCCCTCACCCTCGCTCTCCCCTGTTCCCTGTCCCATGCCCTTTTGAAGCTGTTCACAGATTTACATGAAACCACCCATTCTGATAGGGTGTCCATTTTGCTACCACCCTCTCTGTGAAATAGTGTCTCCTCATTTCCTTCCTAAATCTTCCCCCTTCTATTCTTAGCCCGCGCCACATTATGTCTCTCCCCCTCCTTAACTTAGAGACCCCATCTGCCCCATCCTTATTGATTCACCTCAGATACTTGAATGTCTCTTTCATGTCCTCCCTGTTCCTTCTGTCCTTCAGGGTGTACATATTCATGTCCCTCAACCTGATGTCATAGTCTGTCCTTTCCATTCCAATTATCATCTTTGTTGCACTCCTCTGCAACCCTCCGGTAGCCTGATATCACGCTTTAGGTACAGCCTCCAAAACTGCACGTAATACTCTAAGTGCGGCTTTACCAGCGACCTGTAGAGGGGCAAGATCACTTCTCTTCACCTGGACAAAAACCCACTCACTATGCACCCCAGCATTTTGTTCACTTTTGCAGCTGCTCTCCTGCACTGGGCAGTGTTGTCCATGGTTCCTGTTATCATTACCCATAGGTCCTTCTCCTCAGTGATCCCCAGCTTAATCCCCTCCAGCCAGTATTCTCTCCTTGGGTTCTTCACCCCAAAGTGCATAACCTTACACTTCTTTGCACTGAACCCCAGTTGCCACCTCTCTGACCATTCTTCTAGCTTGCTTAGGTCCCCCTGCAGCTGCTTCCATCCCTCCTCTCCATTTACCACTGTTCCAATTTTGGTGTCATCAGTGAACAGACCTATCTTGCTCACTGTCACAAATTCTCTCAGCAGATCAGGCCCTCTACTCCCAAAGTGCCAACCTCTGAGCACAGTCTTGTGAGCAGTGTAATAGACAAAGTAACCCTCTTGTCTGTTTTTGTGAGTTTGGATCAACCTTTGGTCTCAGCTCTGGAGGGACTCAAACTGTAACCTCTTGCTAGCATATTCAATGCACAGGCTCAGATATATCTGTCTTTAGGGGGCCAGATATTTTTGCCTTCAGGCACCTAACCAGGTATTCAGAGATGAACCCTTTAAACTTAATAAAGACCTCAGATTTAAAATGCTTCTGTTTCCAGTTTGATACCACCATACAAGCTTTATGTTTGCTGAACCATAAATATTTCTTAGCAAAAGAAAAGCAATTCAAAGATTCAAAGGTTTGCTCTAAAATTAGAGTTTTTACTAAAATATATAATAATATGTCAAACATACAATACAGAACTCATATCAAAAGACATACAAATCTTTAAAACAAAACAAGGTTTAAAACAGTGCAATTCTTACAACTATATTTAGATTTTGTCTAGCCCTCTAAATACCTGTTTTCAGTGCTCAGATGTTTCCTTAGTCAGTGTCAGATACCAATGCATCTCTGTAGTGAAAGAGAATAATCTTCTCAAACAGTATTAGCCAACCCCTTTTTGATGAAGCCATCCAGCCCCTCCTCTGGTCAAATATCTAGCAAAAATATATTTTATACAACCACAGGATGTAATTTTATTAATCTATACCATACAGCTATACAGGATGTATTAATTCTGCAACCTGAGCATAACTCAAGTTTCAATGACACCTCTTTTAATCTCATGCTGTACCCTCTTCACACAGGCTTCATAGGGTCATTTACAACCTCACATCTCTATGTAACATCCTAGCTTCCCTTATTTTAATGTCATAAACCTAGTCTATGATTTCTGTCCTAACAAAATTAACTTAACAACTCTGTAATTAGCTCAGAGAAACACGGTCCTTAATAAAAGTCTTTCAGTAACACTTTGTCTCTAAAAAAGACTGAGAGTGTGATACAATGCTGTCAGCAGTTCTCTAGGCCTGCATCTGTCAGCTAAAATCGGGGGCGGGGGGGGGATGAGAGAGGTCATTTCTACAGCATTTGAATTTTCAGCAGATACATTAATACATTTTCTATTAAAACAATATAATACAGCACTCAGAACTGGTTGTCTACGTCACACTCACCATCCCATGTGTAATGTCTGATATGAAGAGCCCAAACAATACTGGCCCCAGCACAGAGCCCTGTGGCACCCCACTCATCACCAGCCTCAGAGTTGAGAGCTCCCCTCTCACCACCACCTGTTGCAGCCTCCCACTCAGCCAGTTTGTAATCCAGTTCATCATTTTTGCCCCTACCCCTACACCAGTTAGCTTCCCCCAAGCCGCCCATGAGGCACAGAATCGAAGGCCTTGCTGAAGTCCAAGTAAAGAATATCCACCGCATGACCCTTATCCAGCTCACCTGTCACCCAGTCATAATATTATATCAGATTGGTTAGACAAGACTTCCCTGAAACAAACCCATGCTACCTCACATCGGCACCAGTCTTTCCTTTAGTATTGTCTTCATGATTTTGCACACTATGGAGGTGAGACTTACCGGGCGATAATTACCCAGTTCATCCCTTGGTCTGCTTTTGTGTAATTGTACTGCATGTGCCATCCTCCACTCCCAGCGGCATACATCACTGTGATCTATATGCCATAGTTGGTTGGCCCTCGCTGACCGTTAGATGGTCAGTCCATGCTGGTATCTGGACTTTAAAACTTCTTTTGAACAAACTACCGCAATATCTAACCTCCCTAGTACACATATCACACAGTGTTTACTCCCTCAGGAAGTCTGATTTCCTCCTCATCAATGTACCTAGGACCCGTACAACCTCTGGTAAACGTGCCATCTCATGTTTGCTGCCAACTATTTGGAATCGGTTACAATCCTCTCTGAAATTATCCAGTATCGTCCCTGTTAACTTTTTTAAAAGGGTAGCCATGGCCAAACTAAAAAGATACCTGTAACTGTCATTAAATTGGATATCATTTTTGGGGCATCAATTTAGCGACCACACGGTATCTTAGGCTCTATCCCTATATGTCACTAGTTCTATCTCTAACCATTAACAGTGTATCTGATGGAATTCTAATAGCATGTTAGTTACAGTTATGTAATTACTGTTACCTTCTCCAGGAACATTATTTTTCTCTGGCAAAATCCTAATGTATGCAATGTATTGTCTTTTAATCAGTGTCATCTCCCACCATGAATTTTTGTGAACCCGGGGAGCTCTTTATGTACATTATGTATCATCATGTAATTCTCTTAAAGTATTTGTCTGTATGTCCGTCTCAGGACCTCCTTGTGAATGAGCTTGCTCAATGGAGTTTTCCTGCAATAAACTTGAACTTGAACTTGAATTTGAACTTGAACATCTCAACTCCAGTGAAGTGCTGTACAGATCCGTCAGCGGCTCTGCCAACACCTCCACCATCTCCCTCAGCACCCTGGGGTGGATACCATCTGGCCCTGGTGCCTTGTCTACCTTCTGTGCCCTCAGTCCCTCTAGGACTCTACTTGCCTCAATTCTTCCATCTGTTGCCTCCTCTCCCTCTGTCCCCACCCTCCCAGCCCATGGTGGTAGCGGTCCCCTTTTTTCCGTGAACACTGAGCAAAAGTATTCATTCAGTGCTTCTGCCTGCTCCTCGCCCTTTTCTGTCCACTCCCCACCCCTTTTTATCCTCACTATTGTCTCCTTGCACTTCCTTTTCTCCCTGATGTATCTGAAAAAGTCTCTTCCTGCCCCCATTAATTCTCTGTGTTAATTTCAGCTCTCTCTGGGCCTTGGCTTCTCTCACTTTTCTGGTCACCTCCCTGGACCATCTTGCATACTCCTTCCTGTCCACTTCCTTCCCCATCCTTCTATACCTCTGGTGTGCCTCTCATGTTGCTCTCACCACCTCCACTACCTTGCTGTTCAACCAGCATGGTTTTCTTGTTCTGCCCTCTTAGTCTGTGTCTTGGTACAGGTTTCTGTTGCCTCTGTAATCCCCCATTTAATAATATCACATTTCTGCTCTGCATCCATCTCCTGCCTTATGCCCTCTAGTTTCCCTTTCAGTACTTCCTGCATCCTCCCAAAGTCTGCCCCCCTGAAGTTTACTACCTAAGTAACTGATTTCTCTAGCTCCCTGCACATCATGATGTTAAACCACACTGTTTAGTGATCGCTGTCAGCTAGTGGGTCCTCCACCTTTATTTCCCTTACTGCCTCCCCATTTGACAACACCAGATCTAAAGTGTCCTTTAGCCTAGTAGGTACACTAACCAACTGTGTCAGGAGACCCTCCTGGATCGCATCCAGAGGCACTTGCTCCCTAGCACTGGAGGTGGCCAGAATGCTCCAGTCAACACCCAGTAAGTTGAAATCCCCCATGATGACCACCTTCCCTTTTCTACATACCTTTCTGATTTGTCTTGCTAATTCCCTGTCAAGCTCCTCAGACTGGGACAGTGGCCTGTATACCACCCCAAACCTCAGTTTCCTACCCCTCGTCCCTTGTGCATTTGATCTTGTCCCTCACATAGACTGCCAACCCACCGCCCCTCCCTCCCTCCCTCCCTTCCTTATGGTCCTTCCTGTATACTTTGCATCCTGGAATTGCCAGATTCCAGTCCCATTGCTCAGTTGCCACATTTCTGTGACAGTTGCAATATCCACCCCCACACTGCTAAGAGTGCCTGTAGCTCAGCAGATTTGTTGCCACCATCCATCCTGCCCCCTTCCCCTCATTGGCCTCCATTTCCTTCCTTCTACTCCTTCCTTTTTCAGCCATCCTGAGTCCTTCCCTGCTAGTCTGAGGGGTAGGATGTGACTCCACTCTATTGGATCCCTGCCTACCTGCTGTCCACTTGCCACCCCCCCATCTAGTTTAAATCCACCTTTGTCACAATATACCTCCCCAGTCTTTGCTTTAATATCTCCTTCCCCTCCCCACTCAGGTGTAGCCTATCCCTTGCAAACAGATGATTATTATCCCAGGTACGGCCCCAGCCACCCACAACCCCATATCCCTTAATATGACACCATTCTACCAACCATGTGTTCAACTCCCTAATCCTCTCCTTTCTCAATGTGCTTGCACAGGGTATTGGGAGCACTTAGGAGAACGCCATAGACTCCCCAGTCTCTTTGCACCACCTTCTAACTTCCTCAATATGGGGATTTGGGCTTACAGACAGGATCAAAACAGGGGGATCAGGGCTTGAAAGCAGGGTAAAACAGGGGTAGCAGGCTTGCTAGCAGGTGGTCCATTAAACTACTGTACATGGGAAAAAAAGTTTTTAAACAAGAGGATTGGAGTTTGCGTGCTCAAACAACAAAGTCCAGACATGAAATATGGACTGTGGGGACAGCTTCAGGAAAACTGATGTGGGTTAATATAAATTAAACTACAAACAGCTCCATCTGGTGACGTTAAGCTGCAGCCGACGGGGGATTGAACTAATTCGTATAATTTAGTACTCGGCCACTACTTACCACATTACTGAGTGGTAATGCAGCATTTCCTGTTGCCGCTCAGTACACCGAGTGATACACCACATCCACCGAGGTACACTTGGGCACCGCGCAACTTATCTGTAAAAACTACTGTATAGCAATATAAGAAAACATCATATATATCAGTTCTATAGCTATAAAAATGTATTCTTCTGATGCCAACATCCTTAGTCTAACCATTTCATTGGTAGCTTTAGCATTCATTTCAAGTAGCATTCAGCCAGTTGCTAACATAAATACAGACTGTTCAACATTTTACATCAACTAAGCATGACATATACTGTGAAAAAGCTCCTGAGGTAGGCCCAAAATGCCATTGGATGAATTGGTGGTGGTCTGCAGAGAGTGATTTCACTTGCTTTTTATATATATTTTTTTATGTGTGGATAGATAAAATAAAATATTTATTCTTCTGAACATAAAGTAGTTTGAGCTCCTTTGTTGACTAAGGTCAGAGTTTACAAGGCTTTTATTACTGCTCCAACATTTATTGAGCCTAATTTTATTTATTTATTTATTTAGTTTTTGTTGACCGGGTAACTGCACTAGACAAATCCTGCTTATTTTCAGGCACGACCCGGGGGAGCGGATACAGATGAATGCCAACTGACCTTGAACCAGATTAAGCTGTTGGTGCTATTTTTAGTGAATGAGGGAAATTTGGCCAGGACACCGGGGAAATTCCCCTACTCTGCAGAGGCAGAGGGCGCTGTAGCGCTGTTGGAGTGTGTGTGGAGCAGCTCAGTCTGTCCCAGACCATGGATGGAGCTGGTCAGGTTTTTGGAGCTCCAGAGGAGGTATGCTTACAGTCTGAAGATGGCAATCTTTCTACACAGAATTCGTTACCTGGAGTTATACCTGAAACATGTCTGGAACAACCTCCTTTGCTGGATAATGTTGGGGTTTTGAGTTCGGAAGAAATTAAACTACAAAAGGAACTGGAGGTAAAAAAAGCGCAATTACTGGCTCTTATTTCTACTGCTGAACTAGAATACAACCAAAGTAAAACCAAGCTGGAGGAAGAAAGAAAGAAAAGGAAGCGGTCGGTAGCTAGTCCTACATTGAGTACTAGCAAACGTCTACCTTTATGTGCAGATTCTGTTCTGGAAGAGGATATGGAGAGCGCGTGTGTGGTTTCAAAGAATAACACTGTGTTACCAGCATCACATACTGAATGGTCTCCTGAGACTGCTTTGCAAAACGCAGGCTGGTTCTATGCAGAAAATCGCTGGATTCACGATCCTTTGGTCCCACTTCCAGGTTCTCCAGACTGCACTGGGAAACACTCTGGCAGTAGAATTGAGCATCAGTCTATGTCCTCACACAGTTCCACTGCTTCTGCACTTTTTGACATGGAGGCTCCGGTTTTGGATGCTGCGACAGATGCGGTCGCTCCTTTGGTGTCTGGTCAAGTTTCCACCGTTTTGCAGGAGGTACGAAAAGGTATTTTACCTGCTATGGAAGAGAAGGTAAGAGAAATGGAGGCAGACTTATTGCATATGACTGTAAGGGACACGGAGGCTGTCAATGTTGAAGACCTGCCACCTACTACGCAAAGTAGAGGCGGTGCAAAAACTTATGCTGGACTTTTTCGAAAGCCCAAAGTTGCAGCTAGAAGGAGATTCTTGGTTCATCTTAGATATGTGGGGATGGCTCCATTCATTCCTGATCGAGTTTGGGTGGGGAAAACCCTTATTAAAGATCGGATGGGTTTTACCCCCATTGATGCATTTGCTTTTGTCCATGCTTCGGGGGACCGGAATTATGATGTTAGCTTCTGTTCTATGGTACTTTTGGACAAGTTTTGGAAGTTATATTATGAACAAAAGGATTCAAAAGATTGGTTAGATTGTGTGGCTATTCCTATCACTAAGCCCACTATTAAAACTATAACAGTGTTATTTCGGAATGAAGGGGTTGATGTTAATGATATTAAATTTTGGTTGGAAAAGAAATGTACTATTTTTGAGCATCCCAAACCTATTATGGATGTGAACAGTTTCTGGACTGGTGGTTGGAACTTTTGGGTTCAATTGCCATAATCGGATAAAGGGATTCAACATCTACCTAGCTCCTTTTTTGGGGGGCGGGACAGGGGTATTTTGTTTTATGTGGGTCAACTGAAGAGTTGTTACGAATGTGGTGACCTGTCTCATTTAAGTAGTGACTGTGTCAGTATCAAATGTTTTCATTGTGGGGTACTAGGTCATTCCGCTGCCCAGTGTACAACCCCTCCTACCTGCAACCTGTGTGGGGATGAAGCCCATGATTTTCAAGACTGTCCATGGGCTGCCCACAATTTAGAGGCCACTTCTGACCATGAGGTAATTCTCTCATGAGCTTGCAGGCCACAGGAAGATGATGTTGGCCAGTTTAGGGTACACCCTCCTCTGCTTAGGCGTAGAGGTAGGGGTGGCAATAATGCTTCCTCTTCTAGAGGTAGTATGGAGGCTCAGCATATGGGTATCCACAGCACAGAAATTCCCACTGTTCCTTTGATATCTGATGCAGAGATGGAATCATCGGATTTGGTGGTAGCGGAAACGCCCTTTGAGACCCCTCAAGGTTCCCCCAAGCGAGTTTCGACTCCGCTACCCATTCCTCCTCTAGATCACTCGGAGATGCTAGCCCTGCAAGATGAGTGTTTGCAAGTCCCTTCTGCACCGTTACATCGAGTGGAAGATTTAAACCCTGGGCCTGTTCAATTCCCCGTGTCACCATTGCCTCTTTCTAACAGATTTTCGTCTTTTGCTACGTGGGGGGAGCAAGTGGACAAGGATGATCCCTTAGAGGATGTGGTACAGAGCACGAGTAAAGATTTTTCTGATTCAGTATTACAATCTTCTCAAAATAAGGTGGTACAAAAAAGGGTTACTAGGTCTAGTAGGAAAGCTGTGAACAATCCCCCTTGATCCACTGAATTTACGTGTGGCATGTTTAAATGTCAATAGTATTAAGTCTGATTATAAACATAAACTGACTTTTGGTAGTTTAAGTCAGCTAAAGTTTGATGTCTTTATGTTACAAGACACTAGACTTCATACCTTGTCTGAAACTTCACAGGCATCTAGAGATTGGTGGTGGGGCTCTTCATTTTGGTCGATAGGATCAGAAGCTTGTTGTGGGGTAGGTTTTTGTTTTCGCTCTTCCAATGTTCGGGTTTTACGTTTAGTAGATATTGATCCAGGTAGGGCGTTATTGTTAGATGTTATTATAAATTCTCTATCGTGTAGATTAATTATGGTTTATGTTCCTCAAACTAAGGCTTTAAGGATTGACTTGTTAACCAAAATCCAGCTGTATTTATTTACGAGTAGACAGATTTTCTGGGGAGGTGATTTTAATGTTAATTTTCATGTTAAGGATATTAAGGGTAAACAATATTGTGACAAGACTTTTTTGAAGTCACTGATATTTCAGGCCGGGTTGAAAGATTTTCAGAGGCATAAGTTTTGCTCAGCTAAAGCTACCTTTTTTAAAGGGACTCTTTCTTCTCGTATTGATTTTTTATTTTTAAAACAATCGTTAGATAGTTCAGAAACTTTTATTATGCCGATGGAATCTTCAGACCATATGTTGATTGGGATTAATATTGCAATTCCTCCGGTTAGAGAACCTAGTTTAGGATTTTGGAGGTTAAATGTCTCCTTACTAGAGAATGTTGTGATTTTGTCCAGCTTTAACGAATTAATTTTTGACAAAGTTTCCACAATGTTTTTATATGACGATGTGGGGACATGGTGGGAGGATTTGAAAGCCTTTATTATTGCATTTTTTAAGTACCAGGGGAAGTTTCAAGCTATGTCTAAATACAAGGAATATTTGGTTTTAAGGCATACTTTAGGTGAGTTATTATCCAGGCAATGTGTGGAAAAGGTTGATCTATGTGAAGAAATTACTGTAATCAAACATCAGATGAGATCATATCAGTATAACCGTGTATGTTCTCTCCAGAGGGAACAAATGTTTGGTACTCAAGGGAAAGCTGAAGGTGTTAATCCTTTTGTTTCCTGTCAACAACGTAGGGAGCGGAAACTAATCACTGGCTTAAAAACTTCGCTGGGTACTCTGGCCTCGGATAATGGTTCTATTATGAAAATTATAGTGCAACATGTTACAGAAATGTTTGGTTCCCCAGTCGACCCTTCTCATTATACCACTCAGATCTTACAAGCGGCAGCTTTACCTCACCTTGATGCTAAACTCTGTGATAATTTGATATCCCCTTTTCTCCTTTAGAAATGGACAAGGTTGTTAAGAGTCTTCGTAAGGGAATTTCGCCTGGTTCAGATGGATTACCTACTGAATTATATCAATTATTATGGGACATTATTCTGGTAGAAATGTTAGGTGTTTTTAGATTCTTTCAGGAAGAATGTTATTTACCGAATGATATGTATGAAGGCTTGTTATTTTTTTTGTTTAAATCAGGAGATTCTACGGATTTAGGAAATTGGAGACCACTTACTTTGTTAAATATTGATTTTAAAATTGTTGCTTGGGGAATCGATTAGCTTTGGTTATGGATGACCTTATTAGTCCAACTAAATTTTTCTCTATCCCTGGACGTAATATTATGGATGCTTTGTTATTACTTCGGGAAATAGTGGAAGGGGATGGAAGGACTAGTCCAGGGGACAATTCTGGGTTTGGATCAGGCCAAAGCATTCAATAGGGTGTCTCATTCCTTTTTGTGGGAATGTTTACTGGCCTATGGGTTACCGGTAGTGTTTGTAGATTGTTGAAAGTGTGTTATGGTCTTGCTTATGTAGTTCCTTTCGAGAATGGTATTATGGGCCCAAAGATTCCGGTACTGAGAGGGGTACGTCAAGGCTGTCCCTTGAGCCCCCTGCTTTATGTGTTTTTTCTTGATCCCATTATGAGATTAGTGCAGCTCTCCCCTAATATTTTAGGTTTATCTGGGGTTTTTTCGTCTGGCTGAAAGTGCTTGCATATACAGATGATATGTGTTTATTGCTTCAGGATACCCAGTCAGTGCTTATAGCTTTAAATTTAATTCAGGTATTGGGACAAGCTTCTGGGGCTACATTGCATTTGGGGTAAACGAAATGTATTGACTTACAGGGTTTTCGGGAGGATTTCAGAATAATTGGGGGTAGTGAGGTAGCTTCGACTCCATGTAAAATTCTAGGTGTTTATTTTGGTGGCAAGGACATGGTGGTTTATAATTGGGCAAGATTATTATCAGTGGGGAATGAGATGGTGAGTAGGTGGAATAGATGGAAGGTTGGAAAAAAGAAAAGGGTCTTTTTGATTAAATCCTTTTTGGCTCCGATTTATATATATATATTAGTGCTATTTTTATGTTACCAAAAAAATTTGAAGTTTCTTTATCTAGATTATTTTTTACGTGTTTTTGGGGTAGTCGTTTGAACCCTATTGAAAGGAATGTATTGTACAAACAAATTAAAGATGGAGGAATTAATATGTTGAACCCTGTTTTGTTTTTTTTCTATATTTTTATATGCTAATATAGTTCCTATTATTAAGGGTACTACTCAGTTATGGAGTAGATGGGTTTTTCCGTGCTTAAAGGGATTTTGTTAGAATGGGAAAAGGGTATTTTTTTTTCATAAAATTAAAAGGAGTCCTCGTTTGGTCAAACGATGGGAGGAGGTTTTTGATTGGGTTATTAAATGGGACATTCACTATACTATGGTTCAAACCTTTTCTAGGAAGCGTTTATATGAAGAACTATTGGCAGTTCAGTTTCAAGAACATCCTTTTTCGAATTTTACTTGCTCCCAACGTGAGTCAATATCGAGGTATATTACTGATTCTTGGATTCCTGTACAAATGTGGGACACAGTATGGTTGGGTGTGCATCAGAAAATTAATGTTAAAGGAAACCAGAAACACAAAGCAGTGTATGAAAGGTATTGTCCAAGAGAGGGTTGTGTAGACATTATTGAAACGATTGATCATTTATATTATTCTTGTCCTTATATTATGCAATTTTGGGATATTGTTAAGAATAGGTAGAAAAACAGAGTATCAATATCTCCATCTTCTACTTTGTTGTTTTTTGGGATTCCTGATTCTCGTTTTACTCAGAAACATATTGGTCTGATTAGAATCCTGTTTGCTCATTTCGTCTATTGGATTTGGATTTGTAGATGTGGTTTGGTTTTGCAGCAACAAGATATTTCTGCTTTGTATTTGTATTTTGTTATTATACGGGAAGTTAGGAAATGGAAATGTAGTGAATTAGTACAGATGAATTCGGCTGATTTGGTGTCGGAATGGGCATATTTTGATTTTTTATAAAAACAAAAAAAATATTTTGATAGCTTTCCTTATGTTTGGGTTTACTGTAAGAAATATTTCTTTATGTTCATGTTTTTTTGACATGGTATGATGTAATCCTGCTTTATTTCTGAATTGTTTCTGATTTGTTATGATTTCAATAAAAATTTCCCCTACTCTTTTCGATAAGTGCCATGGGATCTTTAACATCCACCTGAACTACCACCAATCCAGGCAGATGGGACCTCGGTTTAACATCTCATCCGAAAGACGGCACCTCAGAAGTGCAGCACCCCTCTCATGCTGCACTACAGTGTCAGTACTGGGATATTAACCCAATCACCAGATATGGGAACTGAACCCACAGCCCTCTGATCTCCCGGCCTCAGAGGCAAGTGTGCTACCTACTGAGCCACTGACACTGCAACTCATACCAGTAGGTGATTTCCTTTTGTTGCCCCAATTCTTCAATGATACCTAACACTCCTTCACATTTTCTGTTAACAAATAGCATTTTTTTCAAAAACTCATCAGAATATTTTCTGAAGTAGTGAGCTACCACACAGTAACATTTACATAGCAATTCACATTCATCCATGTTATGTAGTTCGTCAATGGTGTTTACATCATCGCTTCAACCACCGCATCACATAAGGCTCTATGGAACCTCTTCCCACTTGAGCTCGGCTGCACTCAATGTCCCAAACCATTTTGGCTTTGCATAGTGTTTCAGAAAGCAGATTAAATAATTCCAACAATTTTTCCAATATGCTGACTATCCCCCTATCATCATCCACAGAAACAACTCTGCAGAGTTTTGTATAATGTCTGGTTCAGAAAGAACATCATTAGCTGTCATGTAATCATTGTTTGTGGTACTGTAAATACCATCCTTATAGCTAATATTCCAGTACATTCAAAGCATAAAATAAATATTGTATGTTGGAGAATCAATTTGTTTCACTCAGTTGAACACCAAAATACATCAAAATATTCATAAATGTTTGTTGTTTTACACTCCATTCCATGTCCATGGATGAATAAATATGGAAAACTAGCATTTACATAGAAACATAAAATCTGTTGGCAGAAAAGGACCATCAGACCCATCAAGTCTGCCCTTTTCCCTACCTGTACTAGCTGCCAGTGCCAACAGTAGGTCACCCAAATAAGCTATTCCTTCTCATCTCTACTGTTCCCTTATTCCTATCCCGTGCATGTTTGAATCCTGCTACAGTGCTTTCTCCCACCATCCCCTGGGGCAGGCCATTCCATGCATCCATCACCCTTTCAGTGAAAATAAACTTTCTCCCATTTCCCCTTATACAGCCCCAATCCAACCTCATTTCATGCCTTCTTGTTCTAGTACTATTTTTAAACTGGAAGAAGTTTTCCACTTTCACCTTATTTATGCCCTTGAGGTACTTGAATGTTTCAATTATATCACACCGCTCCCTTCTCTGTTCCAGTGGTTTTTTATCCTATCCTCATATGACTTATGCTGTAACCCCTGCATCATCTCAGTTGTTCTCCTCTATACCGTCTCCATCCTATGTCCTTATGAAGGTGCAGCCTCTAGAACTGCATGCAGTACTCCAGATGAGGCCTCACCAGCATTTTGTACAGTGGAACCAATACCTCCCTCCTTCAGCTTGTGACGCCCCTTCCTATACATATCCAACATAACACTGGCCTTCCCTATTGCATTTGCTGCCTGCTTGGTGGCCTTCAGGTAATCTATGATAATGACTCCCAGATCTCTTTCAAAAGCTTTGGCTTCTCAGATAGCTTCTGCACCCAATCCACCTGCCAGCCTAAAGGGTAGTGGCATTCAAATTCATCCTCTGGAGGATCCCTTAGTAACAAGTGCTCCTAAGATCACCTGCCCTCCAAAATTCCGACGCACCCAGGGATAAGATGTCTGTGACTCAGTGGCCCCACAAGATTGGGTACTGCTGACTAGCAGTGCTCTGAAGAAATCTAAGCCACACCCCTGCTCAGACCCGCCAGGGACTCGGTGCCCTTACGAGACTGGTTATTGCTCATAAGCTGAGCCCCCTTGACACAGGGGAACTTTTACCTAGGGGCTAAACCATCCCCTCCGCCCATCTATCCCTCCTCTCCACCTGGCCTCCTGACCAGCATGATGCCCCCATGCTTGGACCTCTCTGTCTCAGCTGCCCAAACAGAGGGCTCCTCCTGGTCGTCCTGTACCTCCTGTTCCTCTACTGGGCAGATATGACTATTAGCTCAGAAGAACAGGACTCGAGAAGTCACCCTACACCGGACCCTCCCCACGACATTCCTGGCACTACTACCCCCTCCCTCATAATAACATGGAGGCACTCCTGACTGCCCATGTATTCTGCAGGAGAGACATTTTGTACTCAACATTACTCACCGTCGAACGGAGACTCTGCACCAAGTCCTTACCCCTCAGTAGGCTCCCTTCTCTTTGCCTCCTTGCTACCCTCCTGCTCATGGCCAGGGACATCCAACCTAATCCTGGACCCCCACCTTACAACCTTTTGGTCTCCTCCCTGCTGGACCCGCAATGGGCAGCCACCAAGGGCCTGAGGATTGCGCATATGAATATATGTAGCCTGAGACCAAAGATGCAGGAACTTCAAGCCTGGCTTGACTGGTACAACCTGGACATCCTGGCCATATCTGAAACATGGCTCAAGCCTCATAATCTCTCCCATGAGGCTGCGGCCCTTGGTTACCTCTCCCATAGACAAGCTCAGCTAAGGAAAGGGGTGGTGTCTTAATCTATACAAAAGACACCCTTAACTCAGTGCAGATCAACCTGCAATAGCCCACTTGCATGGAAGGTGAACTGATCTTCATATGCATCACTCTTGGTCCATGTAAGTATCTCAATATTGGATGCGTATACAACCCCCCAACTAATGCGCGCTCATCTCTTAAGGCAGTCCTAAGGAACATCTCTGACAAGGTCACCTCTGAGCTAATCATTTTGGGGGACTTCAACCTAAACTGGGCCCCTCAAGACAACCACTCCCTAATAGGGCTGGTTCAGGAAGCTAACCTTGTACAGGTCATCACAGGGCCCACCCAAATGAACTATAAAATGGGAAACCATTCCACGCTTGATTGGGTGCTTACTAGCAAACCCTCCAATATAAAGGCAGCGGGCACCCTAGCGGATGACCTGAGTGACCACTCCCCAATCTTCTGCACCTGGAAAAACAGGGCCCCCAGAGTCTGTCCGCAAATCCTGGTGGCAAGGGATTACTCAAACTTTCAACCTGAACACCTGATTGGCTGCCTAAACAGCATTGATTGGAGTCCAATCAAACTACTCCCCACACTGGATGAGGCTGCTGCCTTCTTCCAGGGAGCCATCACTATTGTGGCCAATTTCCTGGCCCCTATGAAGAAATTCTGCACCAAGGGGAGCTGCTACAAGTGGATCACCCCTCATGTGAAATCACTTATGAAAACCAGGGACACTGCTTGGAAAAAATACAAGCTCTCCTCCCTATCGGCTGACCTAACCTACTATAAGTCGCTTAGAAATAAGTGCAAACTGGCCATTAAAGTGGCCAAGTGAGACTATCTCACACATCTACAGAAAAAGAACCTAGGCAACCCTAGACTCTTTTGGGCACATATAAATGGGCTAATAAAGGGGAGCAGGAAGACTGCTCACTGCCCCATTGAGGTCAACAGTCAACTAACTGACGATGCCTATAGCATCGCTATGGCTGTCAACCGCCAGTTCACAAACCTGGACCTGATCAAAGCGGACCTGGCACCCTTCCTCCCAGTCTCAATTGACCTCCTCCACCATAGACTGGACTGCCCAACCTTCCACATCAGGCTAGTAAAACCTAACAAAGTCCTCCCTTTACTAAAGTCCCTCAAATTATCGGGAACTGTGGACCTGATGGCATCCCACCCCGTATACTAAGGGAAGGAGCCCTCGCATTCACCAGGCCCCTTACCTGGCTCCTCAATTGATCCCTTATTGAAGGTGCCATCCCTGAACAATGGAAATTGGCCCATGTAGTCCCTGTCCATAAGGGAGGTTCAAGGGAGACTACCAACAGGCCTATCTCCCTACTTTGTAGCCTTGGTAAGATCCAAGAGAGATTAATTTACGGACAACTCTGTGACTATCTAGAGCTCCATCAACTACTTGCCCCCTCCCAGCATGGATTCAGAACCAATCATGGGACTGACACCATGCTTATCAAGTTCTCCACAGATGTTCTCAGAGAACTGGACAAAGGGACCCTTACTGGGGCAGTCTTCATTGATCTATCCAAGGCATTCAACCTTGTTAACCACAATCTACTGCTTTCCAAACTGAGCCAGGTTGGGCTAGACAGCCACTCCCTATCTTGGTTCAACAGCTACCTTACAGGGAGGTCACAGAGGTTAAAATGGAAAGACTCCCTGTCGGAGCCTCTCCCTCTAACTGATGGGGTGCCCCAAGGGTCTATCATTGGCCCCCTTCTCTTTTCTATTTTCACCAATGATCTCAGTAAACACTATGGGGGTAGTTCAGTGGTACAGTACACAGATGATGCAGTCATCTACCACCCCTCCTCTAATCTGAGAGATCTCAGCTCTGGGCTACAGGATGACCTGGGTTCCCTAGAGAAATGGCTTGTCACCAACAGAATGATCATCAATCATAACAAGACCAAGGCCATGCTGTTTGGCCCAAGAACCCACGGCCAGGACAGAAGCCTACACCTCCGGCTGATGACTGCGTCAGGCAAAGGACTTGAGGTGGTTGAATCTATAAAATACCTTGGCCTCAGGATGGAAGCTGTCCAGAGGAGGGCAACTACAATGGTGCAGGGTCTGTGCCAGAAGACATATGAAGAGAGACTTAAGGAGCTTAATATGTATAGCTTCCAGGGAAGGAGGGAGAGGGGGGACATGATAGAAACTTTCAAGTACCTCAAGGGAATCAACAAAGTCCAAGAGGGTAGCATCTTTCAAAAAAAGAGGTGTGCAAGAACAAGGGGGCACAATTTGAAGATGGGGGGCAGCTCAGAGGTAATTTAAGGAAGCATTTTTTCACAGAGAGGGTTGTGGATGCATGGAACGGCCTTCCGGGGGAGTGGTGGAATTCAAGCATGTATGGGACAGTCATAAGGCAATTCTAGGGGTTGGGGGTTGGAAGAAGTAGGCTGCTGGTTAACTAGGATCTGCAGCTTATCTACTAGGTAAGGAAATGGGCAGACTGGGTGGGCCAAGCGGTCCTTATCTGCCGTCAAATTCTATGTTTCTATGTTTCACCCTGGATCAGTGCTTCTCTCTCAAGGAAAACATTGACCAGGTAACCAAAAATATTCACGCCAAACTCGGGACCTTGTACAGGCTGAAAGACCAGCTGATACCTGCGGCTAGGGCCTCCATCGCCACCAGCATCCTGCTTCCGACCCTCTCCTACGCAGCCCCAGTGGTACAGGGAGCTACCAGACAAGAGATGAACAGACTACAAGTTCTCTATCACAAGGTGGCTCACTTCGCCACCCTATCCGGCCCCAGGACCCACCACTGTGACACTTTGTCCCAACTAAACTGGCCCTTCTGGGAGGCCCGGCTCCAATACCCCCTACTCTGCCATACTCATAAATTACTCAGCCCATCCCCTCCTCCCAGCCTCACTGGACTCACTGCCCAAAAGAGAAACCCTAGGCTCCTCTGAACAACAGACAGAACCCTCCTTTCAGTGCCCAGGGTTAGAACCAAGCCGGGGGGCAAGTTGTTCACCATCACAGCTCCCATCCTATGGAACTCCCTGCCCCCTGGTGTCCAGGATGCTACCTCTACCAACATCTTCCACACAAGGCTGAAGGCTCATATGATGGTCACCTTCAAATGCAACTGCTAAAGATAGAGGCTCCTAAGCGTAAGCCTACCCCTCCCCTTCCCCCTCCCAGGGAAATACCTACAATATCTACACCCCATCTGTATAGCCTACCCCGGAAATGTAACCTGTTGAAAAGCTACTATGTATTACCCCATGCTATGTTTCGATGTGTTTTATGTAATGTACTTGTGCTGTATGCAATCCCATGTATTATTCTATGTAATTCCCGGGTTGCCCCTGAAAGAGGGACCTTCGGGGCCCAGTGGGCTAACCCAGTTATCAAAATTTAATAAAATAAAATAAAAATAAAAATCATACTTTCTTTGTCTTGCAGGTGCGATACTGGCATCATGTCTTCTGCTGACACCAGAAAGAACATCCTCACATTAATTTGATTAGTATTCATACACACTAATATTGTGTCCATCTGATTGCCACATAATCATCATGGATCTCAATATGATCATCTTTCAATTCACTATTTTCATTGGAAGTTATGCAATGGTTCAGAATTTCTGATTAAATGCTTTTGCATCTAGTTAGGTCTATATGAATCTCCTGATATAGTGTACTAATAGTAATATTTTATTCACATAACATGCATGGGAAACTCAACTTCAACATTCCCATGAGGTCGTTGTTGCTTACAAGTTACCAATATTCACATACTGAGTTACAATATAAAACAACATCTAAAGAACAGAAGCTTATTCATAACTAAATGATCCCAGTGGGAGTCACATATAACATTTACAACTGTATACACAAAACATATAAATACAAAAACCTAGTCTATTTTGATCTACACAGTAGATAGCCAGTATAATATTTCATATGGAAACAAAGCCTACAAGAATTTATATACACCCCATGTTAGAGAAACATCAGCCAGTATCCAGTTCTGAGCAGCATGTTAATTTCTGTTACTTGTTCGAAATGACATTTTTTTTGTTTTACTCAAATGTATTTTGTCTAACACTGGTATTAGCACTGTTGGAATATTATTATAAAATTTAGGGTCAATACTAAAGAAATGAGACCTCCCACTTCCCTGCTTCTTGTAAGACAGTAAAATGCTATCCCACGTGCAGAGCTAAGAGAATTCTGATACTTCTTTGTTGAACATTTTCTAACAGATATGCAGGTACAGATTTTCTATAACATTTATACGTGAAGATAAGATAATGAAATCTCTTATGCTCCACTAGACTTATCCAGTATGATTCATTATAGAACTCACATTTGTCAAGGTATTATCTGGCTAGGAAGATAATGAAGGCCTGGGAAATGCTATTCTTCCATACACTCAATGCTATGATTTTGAAGTTACATAATTCACCAGAAGTATGCTGCCCCCAAAAATGACAGTACCACTTCCAGCTGTAAGTAGTAAAGAACTGCTAACCTGGGCAAAGTATGCACCTCCTCCACCTTTACTGACTCAGAGAAGACTAATTTCTGCAAATGAGAGCCTCACAAGATTGTAGAAGAAACACTTCCCTTCCTATCCTCCCAAAGGGAAAAACAGACCCCCACAGAAGATAGTGCAGAGTCTGCATGGCTTCTGGCCTTTGCCTCAAGTCTATATATTGATGCATGCAATATGCCCTTCCTCTGTGTACATCGCCATGCTTTGGGATTTACCATGCAGGGGTACATCGTGAGCAAAACAATAATGAGTTCTCTTCTGGTGAGTCAACATAAAAATGTGAATGTACAGTATATCGCTACCAGTAGAAATAAAAAAATGTATGGTATGCATATAGGATTCATAAGGAAATAAAGGTAAATAATGTACAGTACCAAATGTGTTCAAAAACAAACAAAACACCACTTATAATGGGTATGTTTTTATTCACTCCTTAGAACCACAGTTGGAATATGAATTAACTGTTTTCCTCATCATTTCTGTTGTAATGCAGTAATAAAATGTTTCATTTTTTTATTGAACACTGTTCTGCCTCAATGTTTGTCATTTTATACATATTTCAAGCCTTTTTTTTTTATAAAACTAATATCAACGTATGGCAGTGTAAATGGATATCTTTCAAAAGATGTACAGAATGTATGTATGACTACAGTGAAAATAACTGACAATTCAACATACCAAAATGAAGCAACATTTCAGAGTAGAAAAAGAACATGTATACTGATTCATAATACCATTTATATGTAGTAATATATTTTCCCCAATAATGCAGCAGTCCTGTATAATCAGGATGTAAAAGTTTCCAAAAATGTGTCACATGTCACTTATGACAAAAAGGCAAGATCTGCCGTCATAACATTTACACAAAAAAGTGATTTTGTGAAAAAAGTCCCCTCTTGTCACTGGGACTACAGCATCCATTATGGAGACCTTTGGCTTACACTCCCAGAGTCATTTGCGCCAAGAGTATGTTTTGGGAGACTCTATCATTAAACACTTGGATAGGGCGATTTGCAATCCCGATAAATCATCAAGAACATGTTCTAGTTTTAGGGGCGCAAAGATTTCTGACATCACTAAAATGGTTAATGATATGCTCACTGATGCTGGTGATAATCCATTAGTTACATCCATGCAGGAACTAATGATGTAAATCAAAATAGTCCTTTACAGATCAAAAAAAACTTTGTGGCCTTAAATAATTTACTTACAGAGAGGGGATGTACCGTATGCTTTTCTGAAATTCTTCCAGTACCCAGGGTAATGTATAATATACCCCATCATATCAGAGAAATAAATGAATGGCTACAAAAGTGGTGCCTTCAACAAAGTATATGCTGCATCCCGCACTGGGAGAACTTCAATGGCAGGGACTCTCTTTAGTTGGGATGGCTTACATTTTAGTAAGAGGGGAAGTACCTTGCTGGGTAGATCAATTGGCTCTGTCATTAATAAATACTGTACTTAAACTAAACAGATTGGGGGAGAATGGGACAATTCCTAATTCTCTTAACCCAAAAGTGAATGCTAGTATTGGGAATTCATTTAATATATTGTCCTTTAATGCAAGATCATTGAACACCCTTAAAATGGTGGAGCTTACAGCAAAATTTATCCTACTGGATCTTAATATTATTGCTGTTACAAAGACTTGGTGGGATCCTTCTTCAGTTTTGTCCAGAAACATTCCCAACTATTAACTTTATCACAAAGACAGATTAGATAGTAAAGGTGGTGGTGTATGTCTTTTTGTTAGAGAAGATATTGTTTCACATAAAATTTCTTCCCTCACTTTGACTGAATCATTATGGATATCCATTCAATTTACAGATCATCCTAATTTCAGAATAGGGGTTTGTTATCGGCCACTTTCAGCAGATATTCAATATACTACTGAATTCTTAAATACAATTTCAGATCTATCTCAGAATAATTATATTCTCATTTTAGGAGACTTTAATATGCACAGTATTAATTGGAATCTCAATATAGGCAATAATAGTCATGATAAATTATTTCTAAATTCAATTACAGATCTGGGTTTGGATCAATTGCTTAATCAGCCCACACGAGGTAACAACATATTGGACCTTGTAATAGCGAATGAAGGCTTTGACGTCTCTGATATAAATATCCTGGCCCTTATTGGCAATAGTGACAACTCCATATTTTTTAATATTCCTCTACAAATCCCCAAAACTAACAATAACATTCAGTTTAGGGACTACAATAAAGCTAATTTCACACAGATTAATTTAGAATTAAAAATAATTGATTGGGCTGAAATATTTAAATGTAAAAATGTTAACAAAATGTATGAATGCCTGATTAATACTATACACCAAATAGAAGACATGTATGTTCCTTTAAAACCAAAATATTACAACAAAGGTAACATTCCTGTTTGGTACAATAAAACTATTGATAAACAAATAAAATTTAAGGAACATTTATTTAAGAAATTAAAATGAAATCCTAGTTCATCTTTGAGACTTAAATACAAAACTGTCTTGTCTGTACTAAAAAAGCTAATTAAAACTGCTAAGCTTAAATTTGAGTTTAAACTAGTGCACTCTAAAACTAACCACAAATCTTTATACTCTTACATTAATAGCAGCAGGGGTAATAACAGAAAAATAGGACTACTCTGTGACAATGGGATTGCTATAACTTCAAATAAAGAGATGGCCGATCATTTTTAACAGATACTTTTGTTCTGTTTTTGATCAACCTATAAATCCCTTGATCACCACTAATAGTAATGACTCCATTATTCCTTTATTTCATTTATCCAAAATTAAGAATTCATTATCTAATATCAAAAGATCCTCTAGCTCTGGTCCGGATAACATTAATGCCATATTTATTTTAGAAATACTGGATTCAATTACTACCCCGTTTCAACTCTTACTGTATTTAATAAATCATTACTAGATTGTGAAATACCTGATGCCTGGCGTACTGCCATAGTCACACCTATTTACAAAAAGGGGTTAAAGTCCAATGTCCCAAACTACCATCTGATTAGTTTGATTTCCATCCTGGGAAAAGCTATGGAACATTTAATTAAATGTAGACTGAAGAATGCATTGGAGCAACTTGATATTCATGATATATATCAACATGGTTTTAAATCTGTTTTTTCATGTACAACCAATCTCATATCATTCTATCAAAAGATTACTAAGTTAATGGATACTAACATTCCAGCAGATGTATTATTGTTTGATTTCAGCAAGGCGTTCGATCATGTGTCACACTCCTTGATAATCAATAAACTCCATAACTTGAGAATTTCTTCTCGATTAGTTAACTGGATATCTGAATGGTTATTTAATCATACCCAATCTGTTAGAATTAATGGGGCTTTATCCATTTCTGGTACTGTCACAAGTGGAGTCCCCAGGGGTCCATGTTGGGACCTGTTCTGTTTAACAGAGCGTAGGAAGGCATTTTGGTGCCCTGGGCAAGAGACTAATTTTGCGCCCCCCCTTCAGAAAAGAGCCGGGGGTTCGGGGGCATAAGGCCCCAGAGCTCTAATAAGGGTTTACATGCTCTTTGGTGGGTTTGGGGGCTTTTCTGAAGAAAACATACTTTTAATACAGAAAAGTAAAATCTAAAAATAAAATCTTTGAGCATGAGCAGACAGAGACAATATTTAAGAAGTGTGTAAACAAAGGAAAAACTAAAATGAATTCTCTTCTCAAGGCTTGGCCCTGCCTATCTCCTCCTTCCTAGATACCCAGATCCAGTATTGCGACCCCTCTCCTCCAGCTTGTTCTAGACTCCCTCTTTCTCCACATTTGTTCTGCCATATTGTTCTGTCCATGTTTTTTAGCAGTGGTGAGAGGCCATTTAGGCTTCTTTCAGTTTAGTAGGTGCATTTGTTGTCCGCATCTGCATAGCATCTCTATCTGCTGCTTTAAAACTGCCTAATTTTTTAAATAATTCTTTAAATTTGCTCCCTGGTATCCTGATACCCTCCTCAGAGGGTTGAGGCCATCCAACATGAATAGCTTTCAATCCATCCAAGAGTGACTCAATATCCCAGGCACCCCATCCCTCCTGCCTGTACCACTCCATCAGCCATGAGTTGAAGTGAGCAATTGGATGAACCCTCTTCTAATTTTCCCTTCTGCTCAAACTGGCAGAAAAAACTCAGAAGTCAGTGAGGCAGCTGCCAGCTTGGATGTCCCCCACAAAATTTCTAAAGCTATTCTTAACCTCTTCTAGGAGTCTGCAAACCAGGTTATCGGTGCCTAGTAGGGCTGCTTTCCACTCTATTGACAATTCTTTCTACCCTGCTTATATCCCATCCAACCAAAGCCCCAGAAGGCATCTAACCTTCATGTCCCATGCTTTTCTGCACCCACTACCCCCTCTGTCCTCTTTATGATGGAATCACCTTTCACAAGCTCTTTCCTAGCACTGTCTTGCCTCTTGGACTCCAAATGTATGTAAGGTGTACTCTTAAGCATAGACCTGGTCTCTTGCATGCCTGCAAGTGCAGCATTTTCACTTGGGCACTAGATGAACCAAATTGAACATGAGGGGTGAATCTATTTGCTGTTGCCACCTCAGGGTCTCAGCCTGTATAGACCCTTCTTCCCCCATCCCCCCTACCTACAGTAGGTGTGGCATGGTGTGCAGTGGAAAGGAGTGGTGGCTGCTTGCACCAGTGTCCACTGGGAATAACTGTAAGAAGGTTAAGTTCTTCCTTTACTGCACCCAGCTCCACAGTGAGTGCGGCAAACATGCTGCACACCAGGCAACATTGCTGCCTCCTGAGGACTTTTCTGAAGATGACTGCACCACGGGTGCTGCGGTCTGTGATGCCTCCTTCCTACCTTGTCCCCCATAGCTCTCCACATCCATCTCAAATGACTCCCTTATGCCCCTGCTTTACCTGTTGACATAGGGTCCCCATCCCTAGTGCTTCACTAGCACTGCTGAAGTTGTTTCATGGGCAGAGACCCTTTTATCTGGGGGTATCCCAGACAGGATTTCTCTAGCAGTCACTTAAAAACCCATAATCTTCACCCGCTCTACCACTATTCTGGATATCTCCTTACCCTCCTTTAATCCCACCCTGTCCCTCAGATTATTTTGTTTGCTGGCACCAGCATACAGAAATCACAGTTTCGGTCCCTTCCTGCATTTCCACAGGATGCCCAAGCATGTATAGCAAAGCTCCTTCGGAAAGAAGACCCCATGTCTCACTTGTGTCCCTTGATCTTTTTTAAGCGTAGTCCCCTTCAGACTCTCTGCAGATTAATTATTTTATTTTTAGTACCGCTAATACCCCCCAGACTGACACACACAAAGAAAGGAGACTTGAGTTTCAACTGTTTTCTTCTCTTTTTTTTTTTTTACTGCTAATCCGCCCCACACACAGACTAATTTTTGTTTCTGTAAATACTGCTGCCTGCTGATTTCGTAGTAGGGGCTGGGTCGGACTCAGGACTGATTCGGGAGGCATGAGGCACAGGGCTTTTATTTAAAAAAATGCAGCCAGCCTAGGCCCCAGCCAGCAGACTTGGTTACAAAGGCAGCCAGCAGCACGAACTAAGTAACTACTGCTGGGACACCTGGATGGAATTAGGAAAGTAGCAGATGGGTGGGCAGCTGGCAGGTGCAGCCAAGCAGCCTCCAGGCTTAGTCAGGGAGTTGGCAGGAGTCAGCAAGACAGGTAGGTGGGGTGGCTGGCAGGGACCTGAGACCGGGGAATCAAGAATCATTGAATCAGCTTTTGCAAGGTGAAGTCCAGGCCTGTGGATGTGGAGAACAAGACGTTGTTTTGTACTGTCTTGTAAAAATACAAAATTGCCTTGGGAGTTGGCAAGAGGGGCAGAGGACTGGGACCCAGGGCCAGACCAGAAGGGATCTCATCATTCACAAATGATCAATCAGCCTGCCTCAGAGGGAGGATGAATGAATCAGGGGTGAGGGAGAACAAGGCAGCCTTGACCAGTCAGTCAACACAAGGGTCCACTCCAAAAGCAAAGCAAAATGGACAAATTATATACACAGCGCCAGCCCTGAGCCCAATTATCTAATCCTATATCCTAGGCTAACCCTTTGCCTTCTTTGAATGAGGGATGATCAATAAGTTGTTTTTACTTTTTTTTTCAACACCCCGCCCCCAAACACACAGATCATCATCATTTATTTAATTAGATGGATCACGGACATGGAAGGAAGTTTTGTTCTCTTGTTGAAAAATGCTGCTACACAAAATCAATGTAAACAGTCCACACTCTCTTTCTCTCTCTCTCTGCAATACTAGTTGCTCTCTCCTTTACTCCAGCTCTCCTCTAACTGCCTCTGCTCAACTGCTCTGCCACTCTAACAACACTCTGGAATCTGCTTACCTTATATACTTCACTGGGCGCCAGCCTGCCCCCACAGACAAACTGTCTGCTCGGTATATCACGTGATTGTTCTTGCTGCAGCAACATATCATGTGATCCCCCCCACCTCCGATTTGCTGGTCCATGGATGCGCCCTGCTGGCAGCAAATAGTAATTACCTAAAGAAAGTTAAAAAAAAAAATTTAAGTTGCAGAGCTCACTTTTTCAAGTTAATAATAGAATGAGCTTCAGATGAAACTGCGCCCCCTAGGAGGCTTGCGCCCGAGCGCTGCCCCACCCGCCCCACCCTTCCTATGGTACTGCTGTTTAATATCTTTATTCATGATATGGATATCAATTCTAATAATTATTTATCAAAGTTTGCAGATGATACAAAACTTGGTGGTAGAGTTGACACCCTAGTTAACTTCAAACGTCTTGAACAAGATCTGTATTCCATTGAGCAATGGGCCAAAGAAAACTCAATGTTTTTTAACATTGATAAATGTAAAATTTTACACTTTGGTAGGAATAACCCATTTCACAAATATTACCTAAATAGGCAAGAAATAGAATCATCTAATTGCAAAAAAGATCTTGGTATTTTGGTCACTAACAAACTGTCATCAGGTGACCATTGTAGTAAAGTAGTCCGAACAGCTAACATAATTATGAGTCAAATCAAAAAAATCTTTATTAACAAATCAGAACACTACTTAGTACCCTTGTATAGAGCTTATATTAGACCACACCTAGACCACGGTTCTCCTTTATGGAGCCCTTACCTCAAAAATGATATAAATGGTCTTGAGCGAGTTCAAAGGATATTAACTAAATCCATCCCCAGACTAAGAAATAAATGCTATGAGACTAGACTTAGTGAGACAAAGTTTTATCCACTGTCAGTGAGAAGGCAAAGGGGAGATTTGCTACTTATGTACAAGCTAGTCCATAGTCCTATGCTACTTAATATATGTGGGCTATCACTAGCTAATAAGAGAATTGTGGGAAGACTACACACCAAGCAATTAAAAATTGAGTGGGCTAATAACAAAAAATATGATATTTTTTTTAACATAAGAGCAGCAAAATGCTGGAACTCCCTGCCTCACACTATTGTAGAGGTAGAGAACTTTGATTCCTTTAAATTTAGGCTTGTTTCAGGGCTACTCACTCAATAATTTGTTTAATATCCCACTGTTGTGGGAGGACAATCCAGATGGGCATTGTGCCTTCTTTTGTCCTATTTCTATCCAGTAAATCCAGTATCACATTTATGACTATTTTATATAATGCTAAAACTTTTACCTCAAAATACTACCCACTTTTCTGCAGGTTATTTGAATACCTTTTCTAAAAATATGTAACATGACACATATACTACATTTATACATTTCACATGATCCATTACATACGACTTGGTACACAAGTCTGCAAACATGCCTGACCCACAGGTGTAAATTTGTCAAAAATGTGTTGGCAGTCTAAGGGTTAATACAGTCACAATATGGATTAGCATACTTACTTATTTAGTATAGTCTAACTTATTTATTTTAGCAGTATCCCATGTTTTATCACAACAGACTGGCTGCTTTAAATGTAGAAATGCATGAAGGGAATAAAAACTTGGACATAATAAGCCTGCTGCTCACAAACCAGTCATCATCAACTGTGATACAGTCTGATGACTATCACACCACTGATGATGGCCAGCAAAGACATGCTAAATATATTAATACAAGAAAAAATGAGGGAGTGCCAGAATCTGCACAGTCCCCTTCTAAGCAAATTGAAGAGGATAAAGAATGAACTTTAATGAGGGGCGGAGCAGCAAGATGGCCACGGTCACTGGTACTGAATGAAACTCATGTTATTTTAAAGCTGCACTGTCAGCCTTTGTCCATCGTTTTGTGAAGGACACTGTACCTTTTCAACAATTAACCCTTCAGTATGTTCAGCACATCCCTTACCTAAACATGTGTTCTTTCTGTTAGCTCAGTTTCCTAATGTTCGTAATTTTACCCTGTTTGTGTTTTCCCTCGGGTCGCATACAATCCTTCCTTTCCTAGATACAGCCCCTACGCAGTGGCGTCACGCCGCCTTCTGCTTTGACTGGACATATAAATTTATCACACCTGTCCCCATGCTTCCATCTCCTTTAGGCTGCCGTTGAAACAATCGCTATACCTCTGGGTTCCTGTCTGAAAAGTGTGGAAGGTGAGTTCCTACAAATGCTGTCAACTATTGCAGCCGTTTTCTCCAGGTAATTTGCAAGTTGGATCTTGGATCATAAACATTAATAGATACACTTTCTGCTTTTATGAAGTACTTTGTATCTTTTTAATACCCTTTATCAGAACTCTCTGAGTAGAGCATTCAGTAGCTGTGCAGACCGAGTGAAAAATGTCTGAGACATCAAAGGTGACACAATACGTTAGCATTCATTTTACCCACTTTCAGAGGTGATGAACAGTTCATGGTTTACGATCCTTCATCGCAGATGAATTAGCGTTGTCTGTCTAAATGGAGCAAAGGGAGAATGAGATACTTCTGCAGCTCCTGCCTTCCACGTTTCACGATGTTTTCACATTATTTCACTTGTAAATCACTAGCACTTAGTGATGCTGGTAATTTCAGGAAAGTAGTCAGTGGGAGCAAGTGGTTTTAGAGACTGATTAATTTTATTTAATTTCACTTGCGGACTAAGCGGGCAAATAAACTCGGCTGGGCAGGAGGTGGAAAGGTACTATGGCGATCGGTGGCAGCGGCGCTTAGCGGGCTTCTCAATTTCCACTATTACAATTATTTTATTTTGTACAGCTTGTCATATAAATTTTAAAACACACTAGTGGTGACAAAAAGCTGTGGACACCAAAACCGAAATTTATTTATTTAATTACCATGTAGGTACACTAGGCAGCTGCCTCTCGTTGGTCTATACACTGGATAAATAAATTGTAAGAAAATATATCAGACGTTTAGTGCAAACAGAGTTGACAATTGTGTTCCACAAGAAGACAGCATTCTTCAGAGATATAGACCCTGTTTAATGGTTTAGTTCATTTTAGTGTTGCATCACAGTGGCCTCTTCCACCATGAAACTGTCCGCCCATGTTGTCCCTACCAACTGGAGCACTGTACTATTTTCTGCAATAATCCCCAGCTCTTCCCTGCTCCACCCAGCTTCTCCTTTCCCCACTCCTATCTGCCCCACCCCTGACCCTGCTCCACCCTGTTTCTCCTTCTCTGGTCCTAACATGAAAGGTCAGAGGTAAATTAAATAGTAAGTATATACATGTAGCTAGATTCTAGATCAATTTCGCTTTGAGTATAGGGCAGGGCTATCAGTCACAGGAAAAGAGTAGCGCAACTCCTTTTGCAATGAAACCTCCTCCTCTGCACGATTTCCTGACGTTAGGTTGTGAGGAAATATGTGGAATAAACGAATCAAATGAAAGAAGGTGAACCAGGATGCAAACTGCAGCTTTCAAAAGTCCTGGCTTTCATTCACTGGCACACTGGTGTTTGGGAATTACCCAGCAGAAAATGAAAAATCATTAAAAATGCCGCTGTTTTGCACAGGTAACGGGACTACCCTTCATACTATCCTAAACTGATAGAAAATAATGTACAAAATAAACAGTAGGTTGGATCTGCAATGCTGTTACTATTCGATCAGTCCAGCACAAGAAAAATAAAGTAGAAATTGCAATGCTGTCACGTAACAGCTCTTTTTCTATTTCAATTAACTACAGCTCTTGTAGAGAAGGGGTATTTGGCTGGAGATGTTTGGTTCTGTGGAGGTAGCGTAGCCTATTGGTCAGTGCGCAGAGCTATGACCCTGGAGCAGCATTTTGAATCCCACAACTGCCAATTCTTGTATCAGCACACTCCTGGGACTGTAAAGTGCTTGCTTAAATCCAAAGCCCATTCCTTATATACTTGCACCCTATTCTCAGTCACTGCACCGTCTTCTGCTGAACTGTGTCACCATTGTCTCCTGCAAGTCGGATGACTTCTATCCTTCACCATCTGTTCCGCTGAACTGGCCTCGACCCCTCTACCAGTATAAGCTTTTCATCCCAGAAAGTAATGGCATGTATTCAGCCTTGGTCCTGGTCATCTGTCCCCTGGACAAATCCAAAAGGTTGTCAGTGCGCTCCACTGACACCCGGGGGTTTTCCCAGGGGACGGCCCATCCCAGATAAACTTGCGAAGTCCAAAATGGTAGCACTCCAAAGGAAAAGGCACAGCTGTAGATTTCAATTCCAATACCTTTATTTGGCTAATACATTCATCTGCTAGCCAGTCACCTCAGTGATGATGGTCATTGTTCACCCCAGCATTTTGCCTGTAATGAGGCTTCATCAGGGAGGGCCCACCGACAAAGCGTTATTAGCAGGAAAAGCTCTGGGGTGGACAATGACCACCAACACTGAAGTGACTGGCTAACAGATGAATCTCCCCCTGGGTTCTCCCAGGACCCTCTGCAAATATATGCCTTCCATTAGATGTGTGATGGTATTATGTTTTCTGCTGCAACTGTGCCCGTAATAATACTGCTCGCCTCTGTCTGTTTTAAATATGGATATGGAAGCGCATATTTTTCACCGGTAAATATATATCGGACCCACTCCCCCATCCCTGTCCTTGTGGGCTTTCAGTCCCTCTGTGAATATCTGTCTTTCATGTCCTCAGGTGTGATGGTGTGCTCTCTGACCCACCCCCCATCTGTTTTCCTGCTTGCCTCACCTCTGCCCTCTGCCATTATGTACCATCTGTATCTTCTGGTGTTTTTACGTGCTCTATGCCCCGCTCCCTGTCCTGCTGGATTTCTCTTTGTCTGTGTGCCAGCTCTCCTTATATATAAAGCAACCAAACCATTTCAACACAATACAAATAATATACTATAACCATCAGATTCCTAAAATGTAAATACAGTAACTGCGCTCTCGACGATGTTTTTGAACAGTCACTGACCCAACTTTTTCTTTAAATGCTCTGGTTATGAACCATTAACTTTCTAATCTTGAGTCGGAACGGAACCTGTCTTAAAAATGACATCGGGATGTGTTTAACAGGGACATAGGTACAATTTGTTATGCCCATCTCCTGCTCCAGGGTTAGATTGTGAGGGGGAGAAACACCAAAGCGACCACATGTAAACATGAGCTTTTTGGGTGGTGGGGGGTACTTATGGCTGAAGTGGTTGCTGTATGTGATAAACTCGACTGGGCATTCCTTTTGCTGATTGTCAGGAATTTGTAAACTGTTTTGCCTTCTGTCTGTGATTTTGATAACATCTCAGCCTGTTCTTGGGTTTGTACATTTATCTGTTAAACACATTAAGATGGGCACGACTATACACGGTATTACATATTTCTGAAAAGGGCATTTCAAACCTTTAATTTAGTTTTACGATTTAATTTTACAACCTCAGACTGATCTATTCCACCTTTTATACGCATGAAAAATGTAACTTCCCCACTCCTCCCTGCCCCTGCTCTGCTCTGCCCTGCTCCTCTCTGCCCTAACTACATTGTAGATGCCTGCGCTTCCTGTTACACCTACTTCCCAGGTGAGAGGGGGAAGGCTGAGCAGTGCACGGTGGCATCTGTGACAGAGCCAGTCAGCTGCAGACTGCAGAATATGAAAGTGCTTGGCAGCTGGGCCAGGCAATGTGAGATTGGCCGGAGAGGAGGGACATGGTGTGGGTGAGATGCTGTGGGCTCGCCCAGCCCTCTGTTGGTAAGTCACTTTACCAGAGCCCTGTGCTGCTACCCACTATCTACCTGTCCACACACACATGTGTGTGCTGGAGGGTTGTTGTGCCATGTGGGGGCCTTTGTTTATTTCCGGTCTGTTTTACCTTTTCCGAACCTGGCCCCCAACACCTGCCGAAAGTTTCCAGTAATGTGGAATCACTTTCCTGTTACGTAGTCAGTAAAGGTGAGACTGCTGCACTTTAAGATGCCATGTCACAGATTTTAGTACCCTCAGAAAAACCTTTTTTAATAGAAGCTGTGCCTTCCACACCTCCCTCCCTCCCAGTGTGTGCGCTGTGGTATTTTATTTGCTAGATAATAGTGCTCCAATGCCGAGTAATAACCCTTTACTGAATACTGTTTTATTTTTCGATATCACTACAGCTTTCGGTAAAAAGTATAGAACTGTAGGGGAGCCCCTCCCTCCAATCTAGCATGTAACCCCCCATCATCTAAATGTATAACTCTTCATTCAGTGTATTTGTGACTTCACAGACCAGGAGTACGCTTCTAGTCCTGATCTGTCAGTATCTCCCTTGGCATTTTTCTTTATCTAAGAAGTTACAACAAAGTTTTCAAACTCAGTGACATCATGTGTGCCTGGCCATTGTTGCAGCTAAACTTTAATGGGGGAGGAAGCTAAACAATAGAAAACAAGGATAAAAAGTAAACCTCATAATGTTTTCTACCTGTTTCAATATTTATTTCCAATTATATGAAATATTGCAGGTCCCTTCTCTGCCTTAACATCCTGGTAAATGAAGTTGTGGTGAAATAGGGCTGCCGTCCATTAACTGGAGGTGCATATAACAGAACGTCTGAGTGGGGTGAGTTGCAGTTTGCAACTATTATTCCTCTGCAAAAATGTCTAATCTTTATTGGAAGCCAAGGCAGCTGCTCATATTACATTGATCAGGTAGTGTCTAGAACCGATCTATCTGGACCTATAGTACAGTAGTTTGGATGAAGAAAGTAGAGGGGGGGTTCCTTCTATTTTAACTTTGCTATCTTAAGGGTGAGGGACTGTAAACCTCATAATGCTCTCCTACCTCACCCTTAAGATTGTCCCTCACCCCTAAGATAGCAGTCGGCAACTCAGGTAAATCTCTCTACCTAATGTCAGTCTACATACCCCCTCGCAACTAAAAGGAGGCTTTCTCATCCATCCTAAATATCATTGCCCAACTACCAAAAAACTTGAAAATCATTGCTCTAGGTGATTGCAACACTAACTGGCTTGCCCCCCCAAACATCCTCCATCAGGGATGTAGCCGCAGCCCAAAATCTAACACAAATGGTCCTTAACCCTACCAGAGTAAACCACCACAGGACCACTAGTTCTCTCATTGATCTCATATTCACGAACCATCTTGAGCACTTACAGGATGTCCTGGTCCTCCCAGACTCACTCAGTGATCACTCCCCTGTTACCTGCCACTGGTCAAATCGCTGGAAGCCCCCCTCCCAAGGATTGCCATGTATTGCCAGCTAAAGGGGGTCCCTGGCACATCGCCAAAACCATCTACTCAACCTCGACTGGTCTCCACTAGATCACCTGCCCTTCTTCATCAGCACCTTCCAAGCCACGCGTGATATCTTCCCCCTTTGTTAAGTGGACTGAAAAATAAATTCCCCAGGTAAATGATCCTTCTTGACCAAATGAAGCCCGTGATAACCCTATGGCACTGTGCTGTTGAGTCTGATCGTCAACTATGTCGTACTGCCCATAACCTCATGCACCTGGACTATCCGCCAGGCTAAGGCAGCTTCATCAGTCCAACCTACTGCCACCTGGGGAAATGGGAAGTGGTTGTGGAAAATATGCAGGAGCTTAGTGGCAAATCTCCCTCCCTCCTTCCATGCTTGTCATTGACAGTGTTTCCACCCAAGACCCTAGTAAGATAGCTAATGCCTTCAATGCATCTTTCTCTGACCTCAGCTCTATCCTCCCTGCTGACTTCTTTTCTGCATCTATTGGACAGCTCCTGCCACCCCCAGCGCTCCTCCTTTTTACTTCAGAATGATCTCCCCTAGTGTTGCTCGCACATATCTCACCAAGTTACTTGGAAAGACAAGGCAGAGTAGTGACTGTCTTGATGCAAAACTGCTCTCCTTAACCCTGGATGCAGTCCTAGCACCCCTAACAAAGATACTCAATATGTCCCTGTGCCTAGGGCAGTTCCCTACACTATGGAAAAGGGCGGTTATCACTCCAGTTCATAAAAATGGTGACCTCTCCTCTAGTAGTAATTATAGGCCCATTTCCATACTTCCTCCCTCTCAAAGCACTGGAAAAAATAACCGCAGATTAACTTACTGACTATTTAGACTCGTACCATCTACTGTGCCAGCAGCAGCATGGCTTTAGGAAAGGGCACAACACAACTACTGCCCTGCTTGAGTTTACCTCCTTTATCCATGATGCCCTTGACCAGGGAGTCCTGGCTGGATCTGTCTATATTGATCTGTCCAAGGCTTTTGATACTGTCAATCACAGTATGCTTATTAACTCCCTCCTCTTTGTTGATGTATCCCAAGAGACAGCTGACTGGTTCTTCAACTATCTCCATGGCTGTACACAGCAAGTAAAAATAAATAGCACCCTTTCTACAAGCCTTCCAGTCTGGTCGGGTGTCCCACAAGGCTCTATCCTTGGCCTGCTCTTTTTCTCCCTATACCTAAACTCCCTCCCTCTGGCCTCCTCTGGGCTGCTGCTCCTTTATGCCATTGATGCTGTGATCTTCTGTGAGCACCCAGACCCTACCCAGCTTCAACAACCCCTTGCAGGGCTCCTTCACAGAAGTAGAATCATGGTTCTCCTCCCACAAACTTGTCCTCAACTACAAAAAAACAAAGGTCATGCTATTCACCTACCCTCAACATAAACACAACACAACCACACTACCCATACTGAATTCCAAGGGTATCATGTTAGAATCAGTTGCCAGTTTTAAATATCTAGGGGTTACCCTAGACTTGGCCCTTACCTTCTATGAGCATAGAACATCGACTTGCTCTGCAATAAATATTAGAATCAGTCTCCTATATAATTATAGGCCCTGTCTCCCTCCTGATGCCCTCTGTTTAGCCATCTCTAACTCCATCCTTTCCCTGGTAGACTATGGCATAGTCAATATATGGCACCACCTCCGATACTGCCCTGACCAGCATTAAGAATGCCCTTAACAAAGCCTGCCGACTGGCCATAGGATCTGATCGTCTCACACATACTAGTGACCTCTACCAATGGTCATCATGGCTAAACTTTGAGGGGCGCCTACTCTATCAGACCTGCATATTGGCCCAAAAAAATTCAACTAGGGCAAGCTCCCCCTGGCTGTCTCTCACTCCTCCAGATGTGCTTGCCAACGAAGGCCACAAGACACTCTGTTGCCACTGCCTTTCGCATCCCTTTTGCAAGGACCACTGCCAGCCAAAGGTCCTTTTGCTACAGGGCACCACTCTTGATGAACTCCCTCCTTAATACTGCCCTATGTATTCCCAGGCTGTGGCTTTTTAAATCTGAGCTACGTACCCACATTATGTGCAGCTCTAACCATGATTGCAGATAAAACTCCTGTAGCAATGGTTAAGTTCCATTGCTAAATTTACTCTGATTCTAATTTATGATTCACAGTTACACACCTTCAGTGTTTGCTGTGTATATGTATCATCCATTTTGTCTCTGTACTTAGTCACTGTACTTATCAGACTCTGTGTTTGTCCACATTCAATGTATGACGTGGAGCCTTGGTAAATGAGTCCCTGACTCAAAGGGTTGTAATTCCGAGACTTTATCTAAATATAAATATATAAAATGAGGCAACCCTGCCAGGATTTGACCTAGAGCCCCTCTAACAGATCCTTTGCCCCTGCATCATAAGCTAGCACAAAAATCTATACAGGGAAGGGATCCATACTGTGGACTTGTATTGCCACAGTATTTTACAGCGAAATTTCCAACCTTTATCTCCAGGAAACTTCCAACAGTATGACAGAAACATTTCCCTTGGTATGCAGAAAATGAGGGGCCAGTGCATACTGCATAGCGTCTCCACTAAATCCTTTTTGACAGCCTTTGTTGAGCTGCTTGCCTTTTAGCTTAAGAAGTGACTACTTGCAGATCTTAAAACCTGTTTCATTTTGCATCATTTGCCACTGCAACAGCATCTACTTAAACCTCACAATATTCTCCTACCTGCTTCAATATTTATTTCAAATTACATTAAATCTCAGAGGTCCCTTCTCTGCTTTAACATCCTGGTAAGAGAAGTTGTGGTAAAATAGGGCTGCCATCCATCAGCTGGAGGTACATATATGTACAGAGCACCTGAGTGAGAGCGCGTTGCAATTTGCCACCTGTTATTCCTCTGCAAAAATGTCTAATCTTTATTGGAAGCCAAGGCGGCTGCTCATACCGCATTGATCAGGTAGTGCCTAGACCCGATTTATCTAACCTACAGTAGTTTGGATGAAGTAAACTAATTTTCTTAGTTGAAAACATACTGTACTCTTGTTGTGTGTCCTGAATGGTTGTGCATTATTCACAATATCTTAACCAATGCAATAAGTGCAGATTTCACGGCTGACATTTAAATTAAAATCACTGTGTGTGACAATGTTAAACACTTTTAAAATTCAGCCGCTAACTTTTTATTCTAGTGTTTTTGGAAATGGTAATGATGACTTTATTTGCTCTCACACAGCAAGTTTGAAAGAGAGTTCAGTGGAAATGGTGTACTTTGCTGCTAAAATAAAATTACAGTGTGTGAACAGGAGTAACTTTGTTTTTATTCTACACCTACCCTTACGATGCCCTGGAACAATTTCATCAGTTTATGGTTTGTGTGTGCTTCTCCCTTTCCTGCTTCTCCCAACCCTTGCTCCGCTCTGCTCCTCTGTGCCCTAGCTGCACCGTAGATGCAGCATGTAGGTGAACTGAAAGATGTGGACTCTGTCCAGAGCTGCAGGGTGGTAGTACAAATCAGGCACCGCACCTCAGTAGATCCCAGACAAGTTGCAACTCTAAGTACAGTATAGCAGACAACCGCATTCATTAAAATAGGACTCCATCAACATCTTTCGTTCTGCAATTCGCATTGCAAAGACTCTCTGGAATGACTCACCTCTGTTAAGATGGCTGCCCACCCAACTAATTGCAAGACTAAACTGCAGTGGTGTTGCACGCACTGCCAATTCACCATGTCCGGCTTAGCGCTGCCCAGAGGATGAAATCCCAGGTGAGAACAGCAATGCCTCTTTCAGTCTGTATCTTGCCTTCAACCTAGTGTGGTGCGTGGAATGGTGCTTCCTCAGCCAATTGCTGTAGTGGCAGGGCGTGTGCAGGTGCAGAAGTCCCCAAGTGGCAGTTCAGGGATCGACAAATTTCAAATTTATATGCTAGTCCAGGACAACTGGTGTAGCCAAAATGGTAGTCCCAGTGTTGGATGTGGTAGTCCATGTTGGAAGGCTATGTTTTAGGAATTTTTTTTGAATTACATAGCAATAAAGTAAATGGTGTGGGGGGTTGCATTATTATTACTATGTAGATATAAGCTATTGAACACAGTAAAACGTAAGTATTTGTAAATGTTATTGTTAAATTAATATACTGTCGGTTGAGTTGAAGTCAGAGTCAAGTGCCCATCCAAGAACAAAGCAGGGAATACTTAGAAATAAAATATTCTGTGCACACAACAGCACAGTTTTAGAAAAGGGCATAGTACCACCACTGCCCTGCTTGAATTTACCATTGCAGTGCATAGTTCCCTTGATAAAGGTCTTCTTACTGGGGCTGTCTTTATTGACCTCTCAAGGCATTTGACACGGTCCATCATAGGCTTCGTATGATCAACTACCCTGCTGGCCTTGCACTGGACTTAGCCGCTGGTTCAGAAGCTACCTTGACAACTGCTCTCAAAGAGTATAAATAGCCAGTGCTATCTCGGACACCTTGACTGTCCCACTCCGGATTACTCAGGGGTCCATACTGGGCCCTCCTTTTCAACCTCTTTTTAAACTCCCTACCACTGGCCTCTATGGAAACATATCATCCTGTAGTGGATGATGCTGTTGTCTTTCTACGCTATCATGATCTCACTCACTACAAATAACACGCCTCCCACTCGATTCAGTGTGTTTGAAACATGGTTTCAATCATAAACTAGTCCTCAATCACAAGAAAACAAAGTCATTGCTATTCTGCAGTTCATATAACGTTACAAGCAACACCCCGCACCATCTCCACCAAGCAGGGACTGTCTCGAACAAGTTTATCTTCACAAAATACCTAGGGATTCTGCTTGACCCAATCTCTCCTATATGGCTCCATTGACAGCATGGCTAAAGCTGCCAGCACCGCCTTGGATTACTCTACAAGCACAGCAGCACCTCACCCCAGAGGCCCTGAAGATTGCCATCCAGAGCTCTGTGGTGTAAATTATTGGTTATGGCCTCATTATCTATGGCTCCGCCATGACGTCTGCTCCTCTGACATATAACAACTGCATAACAAAGCATGCCTACCCACAACTGGTGCCCACCACCCACCCACACCTGTGCCCTTTATGAACAATCCTGATGGCTCCAACTTCCAACCGTATAAAGTATCTCACATGTGTTATGGCGGGAAAAATCAATCTTGGCCCCACACCCCTGGTGTTACTGCCTTGTTACATCAAAACACAGACTGACAGAACACCAGGAGCTCGACAACCCAGATTCTACAAGTTCCTCACTGTCAAACTACATCAGGGCCAATGCTCCCTTCACCTATAGGGGCTCCTCTATGGATGAATGGTCTCAGCCACACCACTGCCTCTACACTAGGTCTGTTCAGAACCAGGCTCTGGGCTCATCTCATTGCCTCTAGCTCCTGTGAGCTGCTCTCCCTAGATGATGACCTACACAGCTTTAATCCTAACTTATATACAGCTTAACCCCTAGGCCCCAGCCCTCCTCCTCCAGCTCCTGAGGCACCACTTCCAATTCAGGTCTTCATACCGACTCATTAGTCTCCCCTTGCCCCATTATAACACTTATTCCACCCCACCATTTGCCCTTTTTCTCTTCTATCACTCCTTCTCATTTATTTTTTCGACAAATGTCTCCAGCTGCATCTTCATCCTTCCCTCTCCTCTCATCCCTGTTTCTCTGCTACCCCGGGAGCCTGACCCTACTCATTCCTTATGGGCACATGCATCCTAACTGTGTTCACCATTTTACTATAGCTGCCTCTATTAACTACCTACTTCTCTCCTCCTCTACACCTTACTCTTCCTATAATTGACCCTTTCAATAGCACTGTTGTACATGAATTGTTTACTGTTATTTCACTGTTGCTTCCTTTGTTGTTTGTTATTTCTGATGTGGAACCTTTGTAAAAGAGCCTTGGCTCAAAGGTACCTGTAATCCTAGAATAAATAAATAAATCAAAAATAAAATAGAAGGACAATGAGATGACAACTCAGAAAAACTGTCATCAGCATTCAATGTAGGGAAGGGTATGTCAGTCAGGAGTAGGGTATAAGGCAAGCTGGGTGGCTATTATGTTTTGGTAATTATTACTATAGTACAGAGGACACTGGGACTACACTTTAGTTTGTACTATACACTAAATATTTTTGTCTTTAATGGCTTTTGTTTTAGTCTGTACATACTGCAAGCCTGACCTGACAATTAGTCCCCTTCCTGTCCCACCCTTTTGCTGTGTGTATGTATTTAGAAAGAAGCAAAAAAATCCACACAGTATATAAAAGTGGTCACCTGGCCCATCCCCTTTGGGTGTCAGTCAGACAGTGTACAGTTTTTTTTTAAAGTAGCTTTTTATTATTTTACACTTTGTTTAAGTGCAAACATAGCTTCTTTTCTGTTTTTATCTTCTCTCTGAGGTGCCGCTTCCATTACTTTTATCCTTCCTGTCACAGTTTGCAAACTTTCCACTGGAGAGAAAAGAAAGCAGTACCCCAGCCAAATGAAGACATCTGTCAGTGATCCTTTAAATCCAACTTTGTGGTGCGGTGATGATCCACAGGGACAGTAAGGCAAACCGGTCTATCTGTTTAGCAGCGCAAGTATGCCTGTTTACATTCTTGTAGTTTGGGAACAAAAGGTGTTTCAGCTCACCAGAGGTTATTTTGTTCATGAGCCAAGGGACAAAGGGTCCGTCAATGTTGTCAGCAGCCTGAGGGAAAAAATTGCAAGCAACAACTGCAGCGTGAGCCACCTGAGTGCTTCAACTGAGAGGTAAATGCTTGTGCTAGGACAGAGCAAATTAACACACTACTATAATCTTCTGTTCAGTGATGGCTCTTCTGACATGCTTTGTTTATTTTATTGCTTTAGCTTCTTAACAAATAATGTAAACATAAGTAACACTAGTTTATTGCAAAATTACTGCAAGTGCACACACAGTCAAAATCGTATATACACTATGTTTCCGAAAGCTTTTATATATCATAGTTTGATTTTAAGAACACTCCTGCATCCTCTTACAAAAGAAAAAATTACTGTTACAGAAACCCATCCACGCGTGCCTCGCGCATATGTTGGCGTGCTTGTACAGCCAACTATCTTATGATAGTGCAGATTTGGAGAGTGCGGTCACAGTTAGGAGAATGCAGGCACGCATCAGTAGAGTCGTCCCTCATTCCCCCATTCAGCCTGCATATGCTGGCGCCACACCATGCATACATAATGTGGTGAGCACATCTAAGGAAAGGTCTGCTGCAATCAGGCAAAGCTCATCAGATGGCAGTGGACCTCCCGATGTCTTTCGGCCACATTGTAAGCATGGCGGCTGCAACTGCCAACTTTGGGGATGCCCAATCCCCTGCCAGCTACTGTGGCCCTAATGCATGTACTGACAGGGGAGCACACTACCGTTGGCATAAAACTCCCCCATTTGTTATATGTCGGGTGTGTCCAATCCTTGGCTCTTGCCCCCCACCCTGCTTACTTTGTGTGCCCATTGAAGTGTGCCCAGTCCCACGTCAGCATAGAATTAACCCTCTTTTGTTGGGTGCCAATGATTGCCCAATCCCCCATCAGCTGCAAGACCCCCCAAACAGTTAGGTAGCATGCTGGGAGCCCACCCTAGTGTGCCTAATACCCTGTAAAAAAAAAAACATATCCCGTGATTTATTTTTACCCTGTGAACAAAAAACGGTCCCTCGCTGTCTCCCTGCCCCCCCGCAACCTGCACCCACCCTCTGCGCACCCTGCCTCCCCACACCCCCCCACCCATACTTAACTCCAGAGTCAGGCGCGGCGATCTTCGGTGGACCGGGAACATGTCTGCACTCTTCAAAGCCGACCACGAACTGAGGAAATGCCAGTAAGCTGTATAATGGAATAAATAGGGTGTTTTCAACTTTGATACATATCTCAGGCATTTTTGGAATTTTGGCACCAAATTTTCAACATGGGGATTTTGGGACCCCTCCTCATGAATTCTTGTACTGTTATGGCATTATTCAGTCCTGAAAGGTGATTTTGCAGTCACTGCGGAATCGCCTTTTGGGAGATGAGGCAATAACCACGGTGCAGTGTTCATGATGGAGGCTCTCAAAAAACCTATTTTTGCAAATTTGGTGGGTAAATCAAAAAATGAATGTTTTACAAGCGTGCTTTGTGCAGTTGCTACACACGCTCATAACTCAGTGAATCTGCAATATTTTCACACCACATGTTCAGCATTGGCATTTTTCCACACCTTCTTGAGAACCGTACAGCTGTCATTTGTCGCATCCTGCCTGAAATGTGTTTTCACACTTCTGGCGCAGAATAGCGTGGTTGATGTGGGAAATCAGTGTTCGGGACAAATTATGAAAATGGCAGTTACACTGTTTATGAGCAGAGTTCTAAAATGTGTATGCTGACAATCTGGTGATGATACTCCATAACATGACCGGCTGCAGGCGAGCGTGCATTACGCGGTTTGCATGCACACTTTCGTAAGTTTACCCAAAGTTATAATATTTTTACGCTGAATTTGCTAACATAGCCATTGTTCTGCTGCTCTTATGAACAGTACTGCTGTCATTTTACATATCCTGGCTGAAATGTGTTTTCACGACTGGAGCAAGTTGCATGGTTACTGTGCAAAATCAGTTTTCAGGACAGTTTGAGGGAATGACGATGACACTGTTCATGGGCAGAGGTCCTAAAATGCCTATGTTGAAAATCTGGTGCCGAAAGTCCATAAAATGACTCTGCTGCAAGCGTGGGGTGCGCAGTTTCCATGCAGCCTTGGTACTTCTTAAATTTGCAATATTTTCATGCCAGATTTTCACCACTGGCATTTGTGCACACCTCATTATCAACAGTACAGCTGCCATTTTCACAGCCTACCCAAAATGCATTTCGCAACTGTGGTGCTAATGGCTCGCTGTGAAATCACAACATGAGACACATTAACAAAATCACAGTGCTACTGTTCATGAGTGGTGGTCCCAAAATACCTATGTTAATGTGCCTAAAAGACTCCTACAAATAATAGTTGGAGTTGCAGGGACGTTTGTTGTACAGTTTATTGGCATGTTCATTACTTCACCAATATTTCATATTGCCACTCTAGATTTTTGAATGTCGCCATTTTTACGCCTCCTCATGAACAATATAGTTGTCATTCTCCACATCACCCAAAACTGTGTTTTCATCCCTCTGTCGTTAAATGGCACAGCCACTGTGCAAATCCATGTTTCAACTACCAAACTAATTGTGCGCTTTTCACCAGGTGGCCTGACAAGCAACCCTTTTGAAAATGTGGTGAAACTACCACTACACACCAACTGTAGCACCCATACTGGTACAGCCTGACAGGCACTCAGGACGCTGCTGACTTGGGATTATCGGATGTAATGCTCCGCCATTCCACCCCATGCCCACCCTGCAGCCACTGACAGGCATCACGGTGTGTCTTGCGCTGTTCAGCCACAAACTTCACCCCACACTCTATTCTGCACCCACATCAGTGTATTTCCTTATGGAATGGAGTGCGTATGATGTCCAAAGACCCCAAAGCACACCACGACCTTGTGTCAATGTCTACAGGGTAGGGTGAGTGCAATGCCATGAGCATTATAACTGACGCCCCAAAGGCACCCCAATGCCTGTTGCTCTCACAGGGTGGAGGTGGGGTTGGTGTCATTCAGTACTTCACTGCCATTCCTATTATGCATCTCTAGCTCCGCCGCTGCCAATACCGATGCCAGCGTGACAACATCTGCATTGACAAATGCTTGTTTTATGTTACAATACCTATCCCAGGCTAACAATTGCTCCTGTTCACTATAATATTAATTTTTATTATTAATTTCCTTATCCCAGGGTATTTTTTATAAACAGATGGGGATTAAGCACACTACTTTGTCATAAATCCACCAACACCATGAATGTCGGTCTTCTCCTCTCCCTCCACTCCTATACAGACTGCAGGCAAACATAGAATTTAATGGCGAATAAGGACCACTTGGCCCACCTAGTCTGCCTATTTCCCTACCTAATGTATAAGCTGCAGATCCTTCTTAACCAACAGCTACTTCCTCCTACCCCAACTAGAATTGTCCTATGTCTCTCCCATGCATTCTTGAAGCTTAACTTTTAAATATATAGCTAAGTAAAGCAAGCACTATCTGCATGCCAGGACAGAGCACTTCTGTCCACTCCTGCAGTGCTACCTTGCTTGCTTTGTCTAATCATGCTTCTTATAGAGGGCAGTGGAGGACCCATCCATTCCACCACCACCACCAGACATTCATTGAATGCCAAGCCATCCCAACTCCTGTCCCAGACACAGCACAAGTAGAGACAGAAGAAGTGTCCTGGGCAGGTCTGCTTCCTCCTGTCTGGTATGTCCACAGATGCCCCCACCCCAGTGAGACAGAGCCACAGTGGATGAGAGACAGACTCCAGTGAACTAGCCAAACCACTCCTGCCACATGCCATCCACTGCGGCGGTACACCCCCCAAGCACACAGAGACACCTATGGTGCAGATTCAATATGCTGCAGGTGCAACTGCTGCTAAGAATATGATCATCCATGGTGATCAGTGACATGGGAGGTGAGGTGTGTTGGCATATGGAACTCAAGTGGAGGAGGCTAAACAGGGCAACAGCAGCAACACCTAAGCATAGAACAGCATCTCTGTCTCTTTCAGGAAATCCATGACCCGGCGATCCAGCGACCACTCCTTCTCCAGTCTGGACTCAGATGCATGCTGCTTGCCAGGCAGTGCACCCATCCCAGCATTCTACTCATATATTTGACTATCCAGCATGTGTGCTAATCTAAGGCAAAACACCATAAAACATAACTACTTGAAACAAATAGTTGTTCATTATAGTAAAGATGACACTGTAAGCTTTAAAATTCACGTAATATTTACCTGGGGTCAGTAATGCTTTGGATGAATGAGCAATTTTGAAACACACACGGAAAAAAAACATCTTTAAAGTCTATGGGCCCAGATTTTCAAAGGCCATAGTGAGATGCAAGTGCTCAACCAAAGTGTGATGCAAAGAGGCACTGTGCACCAAGGTGGTGGAAACTGTGTCAGGCAGCTGCATCACCCAGCCAGTTGTCTGTGCCAAGGTGTGCTAGCACCACCTTGTCCATGAAAGTGGCTGCTGACGTAAGCTAGGGGACTGCAGCGGACCCAGACCCACAGCCCTCAATCCCAATTTCAAAGACCACCCAGGAACTAAGTGCAAGAAATGCCATTGAACTGACGAGGACTGGGTCTAATGGTGCCAAACATCCTGGGAGGGTTGTCTAGAATGTGCCACTGTGTGGCCTGCCCAATCCATCCCCAGTGAGACACTCTCTGGTGATCTAAGTGGTCCACCTTCCCCGACTGTGCCTGTAAATAGCCTCCTGAGCATTCCTGGTAGCTCCCCACCTGGCATATTGCCCACTGACCCGCACCCCAAAACCATACCAGATTCAGTGACTGGCACAGCCTTCCACACACCACTACAGCCGGCTGCCAAATGAACTTTCGGAGTGTGTAATGTATACCAGATAGTGAGGTTTTGTTACTACCTCCCACCAACGTGTACTCTTACCCTGTGTTTTTGTTTCCCAGGTGCAATATTTTGCACTTCTTTGCATCGAATCAAGCTGCCATCCTCACACTATTCCTCCAACCTTGCCAAGTCCCTTCTCATCCCTTTTCCATGCCCCTTGTGTGTCAACCTTGTTGCAGATCTTTGAATGTCATCAGTAAAGGGCATACTTTTACTTCAGTACCTGTCATGTACTGTGGTTCCATCTATAAGGAATCAGATTTGCCCATTTGCACAGCAGTTGAGGCATGTTTCTGCTTATTATTTTACTTTCCTTTAGCATACTATTCCCAGTACAATGTCACACAGTAAAAGTCATGCAGATGACCCAAAGGTAAGACATGAATATGAAGCCAGTATGGAGGGCTGGGGGATACTGGAATACATAGGGAGAGGCATCAACAGTAGAAATTAAATGTTTGTCACAATTGCAGACAATTGGTAATACACCATTATGAGTGTGTGTACAGTTCTAGAACCCATCTCTGCAAAGACATAGACAGGGTGGATGCTGTCCAGAAGGCAAACCACAATGAGTGAGGTCTACATCTGAAAAAAAATGAAGAAAGACTAAAAGACTAACAATGTATAGCCTTGAGGAAAAGAGGGAGAGGGGACCTTATCAAAACTTCCAAATACCTCAAGAGAATCAACATAGTCAGAGAGTAGCATCTCTACTGATAAAGAAGCGGTGCAAAAACTAAGTTCCAATTTTGAAGATGAGAGGCGAATAGGCTTAAGAAATGTGAGTAGTAGTTCTTCACATAGATGGTTGTGGATACATGGAACATCATTACTGCGGAAGTGTATAGTCCAAAAACAGTGTAGAATTCAAGAATGCATGGTACAGGCGTAAAGCAATTCTAGTGGAGAATAGGAGGAAGTAGGCTGTTAGTTAACTAGATCTGCAGCTGCTCTATTAGGTAGGAAAATTGGAAACAAAAAGAGTAGAACAAGTGCTCACTTATCTGCTGTTAAATTCTATGTTTCTTACCAGCTGCCATTATGCAGTGTCTGCAGGTCCGTTCCATTCTATACTACACACTCAAGTGTATGAGCTCTGTTACAAACTTTGTGTCTTCAGTAAACAGACAATTGATGCTTTCTAGGTCCTGCGCAATGTCACTAATGAAGATGTTGAATCGGACGGTCCCTGCACTGATCCATGCGGTACACCACAGAGCCCTCTTCCTCTGTGGGTGACAGCCATTTACCACTACTAGTTAGTTAAGGACCACAGGTACACCCATCTTTACCATTGCTATAAACTCTTAATACTTCCTGTTGCTGAGGACCCTTTTTCGTCAAGGGACCTGTGTCCATTTCGCTGCTGTAATCTTACCTTCTACTGCCTTCAGACATTTCCCCTCCTCTTCCTCAATGTAGACTGAGCATAAATACAGTACCTGAAATATGTCATCATTACTGCTGTCATCTTCCTTGCAGTGACCTACTGCCTCCGCTTCCAGTTACTGCCATCACAATGTCCTGTTTGTGACACAAGGTCCATTATTTCCTTCTGATGGTCGGTTCAATGCCTATATGTAGCGAGGAAGGCACCTAAGGAATCACTAAAATCTGCTCCTAGTTAATGTGGATGATGGGATGATCATATCAACGTCTGTAATGTCGAGGTGACCAACCAGCAGTAACTCACCCTTGTCTGACATCCTTTGGATGGCTAGCATCTACTCCTATCTGTTTCTTCATCCAGGGCTGATGGTCTATAGAACACACAGGTCTATATGGCTGACACCATTTTCCGTTCCTGCTTAACACACAGAATCTCTACACCGCTTTGTTCGCCTGGATCTGTGGCCCGTATGTCATTTTATACATACAGTACCACTCCTCATACCTTCCTACCCACCCTGTCTCTTCTGAATATGTTGTAACAGATTTGGCCAACAACCAGTACAGTGTTCTTTTCTTTGAGTCATATTGTTATAGTACATGCGGCAATCAGTATGGGTCAATTTCTTTTCAAAAGCAGTTTCAGATCAGTGCATCGAACATGTACAAATCATAAATTCCTCATCTATGCATCAGTGCATATCCAACATAGTAACAAAGTTACAATGTTTAGTCATTCACTGACCTAAGAGGACAGTGGCATACATATCAAGCCAGACTGGCTGTTGTCATAACGATGGCTGAAGACAGTTTAGTGAAAGAGAGTTCCTGCTGTCTTCATTTGGTTATTGTCTTTTCTAATTGCTTGCCATTACAACACATCTGGGAAAGCAACTAGAGTTGTCGAATAATGTGATTACCTGTGACTTGATGTTAGGTAATCTATAGAAAGGGCAATCAGAGTTTTGAGACTCTATCTCCTTCTTTGGCGAGACAATGTGTGAAGCAGATCATTGAAAGATGTTGGGATTAGGCCCAGCCTTGATGCTAATGTACTCTCGGTCTGCTGAAATCAACAGATTACTTGAGACAACATCTGTTCTACCTCAGCTGAAACAAATACAGATCAATAATTTTGATATGAAGGTGGGGGTTGAAGAGAGGTATCCACTCCACTTTTAAATTTTGTATGGCAAAAATAATATACAAATATGCCTTTGCACCCTCACAAGTGGCTTTTGATTCTCAACCACCTCAGCTTTTACCATCTTCAGCAGCCTTGATCTTTTTAGTTCAATTACTCACTTACATGGACCATTCTGCCTCCCTTATCCACTAGCTGAAAGCATTTACATGACCTATCATGAATGTGACTCCTTACTGCACATTATCATCAACTGCATTTGTGCATATGAACTGCATTTTCCATATCAGCGGGTGTACGTTGATAGCAGTGTTAAGGGCAGTGATGTCACAATGCCTGCTAAAAAGCATGAGTTTTTACGGTTGTTTTGCAGTCGATAGCATAGATACATGAACACATAGACGATGTCGGCAGATAAGAGCCTATAGCCTGCAACATACCCATTTCAGCTTGTAAGTTCATTTTATGTTTTCCTAGAAGTCTGTAGCTCTGTGGCTGCTCTTGTGTGGAAATATTTTTTTATATAGCACAGTTCATACAGACTGCATGCGTGGGTGCTTTATAATCAAAAGAGGGAGGAAGTTGCCTCCTCATGTGAGCAACATGTGTTTGTCTCATTCAAGTGTCGTCGAACCAACCAGATACAATAATATGACTGGGTGACCGGTGAGATGGCTAAGAGCTCATGTCGGACGTTGTTGACTTGGACTTTAGCAATGCCTTGATTCTACGCATCACCGGTGGTTCAGGAAAACTAACGAGTGTCTTGGCAGGGTCACAAATAGGAACTGGGTTACAAAGATGAATGTAGTTCAGGCTGCAACGTGTGGCGGTGAGAGGTAGATCTGAACTCCCAGGGCAGTGATGAGTGGGGTGTCACAGGGATCAGTTTAGCGGCCAGTGATCGAGACTCTAATAGCACACCTTGCACATGCTGGTGCACAAGATAAGCGTGTTTGCGACAACAATTGCAAAATCAAAGTGGTGGTGAATGGAGGATGGATGGAAGCAGCAACCGGGTGACAAAACTTGGTAGATGAGTAGTTAGAGAGGTAGCAGCTGAGGGTTCAATGGTAAGAAGTGTAGGTTATGCAGTTTATAAGGTGCAGAAGCCTCGGAGAGAATACTGGCTGGGCGGAGTTAAGCTGTGGAACACTCAGGAGGAGAAGGACCTGGGTAATCAAAATATGGACCATGGACAACACTGCCCAGTGGAGAGCAGCTTTTTAATTTGTGTTGCCCGAGATGCATCCCAGCAAACTGTAAGTCAGCTCTCACTGGTCCTTTCTGGTGTGCTATTTATCACTGTTGAGTTGGAGAACATGAATTACTACTGTGTACATCTAATAACTCGTTAAAGCTTATCTCTGTGAACCACTACTATGATGTTACAGCTGTTCTACCGCTATTTTCTGCCCCAATTTGGTGCTAGCAGTATAGACTAGAAGTTAGAGTAACCAGCTAGGAATGACCATAGATGCATCCATCAGATCTGGGTTTGATTCCAACAACCTCCATTGCATACTGTATGACTCTGATCAAGTCACGTCACCACCCAGTGCTTCAGGGTCATCCCAGAAAAACGATCACTTGTGCCTAGTGGGCCTTACCAAGTTACAAAACAATAAAACAAAACAAAAGGTAGCATTACAAGATTACATGTTACCACTCCTGTAATCTGCCCTGCTCCCTTTACATATCACTCCCCAGTCCCATATTGACCCATTGTCATCTGTATTATTGTCTTTTGTCACAGTCCAATTATGTGTCCCTACAGATTCTGTCAGGGACTAGTTTCTAATTTTCAAGTCTCACTCCCAGTGATGTCTCTTCATACACTCAACTTGTCTCCCTTCTCACCTTAGTGAATTCTTTAGAAACAGTACAATTTAAACTGATATGGGGTGCTGTAAGTGTCACCTAACAGTGAACTCAGCAGAGGACAACTGCCCCACAGAAGCAAGCAAACTGGCTTGAGGCCAGATCTGTGGTCACATGCAAAGCAAAGCGCATTAGGAGAGGAAGGTGAGGGTTAGAGAAGGGTATAAATAGGGCCATGTGCACAAACATCAGGAGCCTGGGCAACAAGGTATCAGACTAGTGGCGATCATGGCGGAGGAGAGATGGACATAGTGGACATCACAGAGACTTGGTTCCATGATGGGCAGGAATGGGACAGGAACATTCAGGTTATACACTGTTCAGGAAGGCAGGGTTGGCAGGAAAGGGCATAGTGCTCTCGTGAGAGGATCAGGCATTGGAAACACAAGGCAGGTGTTGGGACACTCCAGGCCCTATAGGTCTCGCTGGCCACGGAGAAGGGCAAGGTGGTGTGAATGGGAGTTGTGTACAGGCCACCAGGGCAAACTGTGAGGTGGACAGCCAGATGGTCAAGGAGATACTTAGGATGGCGGCTGGTGAAGTGCTGCTGGGGATCTCAATGTGGAGGGCAAACACCGTCTGCCTCCTCATCCAGAAGCAGGCCATTGTTTACCCACTACAGATAGCCTCGAGTCAGCTGGTCGAGGAGCCACCTGGGAGGATGCGGTACTGGACCTGGGTACTTATGAATGACAGAATGGGTGAGTTCACAGTACAGGGACAGCCTAACAGCAGTGACCACAACACAGTGGTTCATGACATACGCATCAGCCTCATGCCATCAAAATAAGGTGAAGGTGTTAGATTTCAGATAAGCTGATTTTGGAAGATGAAGAGTACACTAGATGGGCATTAGGGGTGGGGAATGTGGGTGGCTGAAAATATTGGTCAAAATTAAGAGAGCAATCATGTGGAACATGGACCATGTTCAAAGAAAGGTAACAGAGCAAAAAGAGAAGGAGGACACTGTGGTTCAACAGGCAGAGTAGGCATCAGGGCAAAGTGGTGGACTTTCAGGCAGTACAAGATGACACCGAGCAAGCTGGACTGCGATGCTTACCATGATAAGCAGAAGGAAGCTAGGCGGGTGGTTAGGTGGACTAAAGCACAAACAGAGGAGAGTACCCAATGGGGTCAGGAAGGACCAGACCTTGTTTAGGCATATAAGTGAATGGAGAAGGAGGTACAGGAGTTGCCGGGCATGTCGGCGGTGACAGAGGAGGTGCGGGTGACCAGGAAAACTGAATTGCCCTGAATAGTTATTTTAGCATGAGTATTTATGACAGAGGCATCAGGTTCCATCAGGAATTGAGGCACAGATGTGGGAGCATTCCATGAAGAAATCTTAAGTAGCTTAAGGGCCTGAGGGTGGACAAGGCCATGGTGCCAGATCGGATTAACCTAGAGGTTGAGAGCAGGCTGATGAGAATAATGGCTCCCTGACCTATCTATTCAATGAGTCTTGATGAACGGGGTAGTCCTGGAGGACTGGAAATGTGCAGATGTGCTCCCCATGCAGAAGAGGTGAAAGTAGGAGGTAGAGCAATTGCAGGCCAGTGAGTCTAACTTAAGTGGTAGGCAAGCTTATGGATCGTGACTCAGGACAGAATTATGGACTACCTGGAGCAAGCGACCTGCTAGACCCAAGGCAACACTGACTACAAAGACAGCTCTTGTCAGATGAATTTGGTAGCGTTATTTTATGAGCTCAATCTAATTGTTCGATCAGTCGCGGGTCAGTGGACATAGCCACACCACTAAATTTCAAGTGCCTTTGATATGTTATCACATGTAGAGCTGTTGCACAATAATGGAATGAAGCTGGGTCTTGGGAAAGTAGATACTGCACGTCTGCGCAACTGGTTGGCGTGGAGAACACCAAGGTGTTGATAAATAGGTCCCCTCAGGAGGCTGGAGGCCAGGCAGCATGCCCAGAGTCGGTGCTGGGACCCGGCTGTTTAACATCTATGTAAGTGACACTGTGGAGGGTTGGAGGTAGAGTGATCCTGTTTGCGAGGATGTCAAAAGTCGGTTATAGAGAGGACATACAGGTTTGACTGGAAAGGATGCAGAGAAGCCATAAAGAGATTGGAGAGTGGGCGGGAAGTTGAAACTATCTAGCAGTATGGTGAAATACAAAGTAATGGACCTGAAAGAAGGAATGGGAGAATGGAATACAGGCTAGGAGTTGGCCGCTTCGTTACCATGGAGAAGAGGAACCTGGGTGTCATCAGCACTCAGGACTTGAAGGTGGCAGGGCAGTGTGGTAGAGGCAGTGGCAAAGCCAGTAAAGTGTTGGGATGCATTGGGAGGGAATCACCAGCAGGAGGATGGAGGTTTGGTCCCACTGTACACCTAGCTGGTCAGGCCTCATCTGGAGTATGTGGTCAGTTCTGAAGCCTTACCAATGGAAGGATGCAGATAAGGTGGAGGTACAGAGGAGGGTAACAAGATGATTATGTGGCTTAGTCACCTGCTGTATGAGGGAGTCTTGGAGCCATGGATATGTATCCTTGGAGTTGAAGGTGAGGGACATGATAGAGACCGCAAAACTACCTAAAGGATAAACAAGATAGCTCTAGCAAAGCCTTCAGATGAAAAAAAAAGCACAGAAAAAAATGGTTATGATCTCCAACTGAGGGGACAAGTTCAGGGCAATATCGAGGAACTTCTTTACAGAAATGCTTGTGAAATTCTAAGAATGGGCTGCCGAGAACTAGTGGGAGAAAATTCAATTAGAGGTCAAGAGGGTGTGGGACAGACGCACAGAAAGGAAAGGTGGGGGAGCATATCAGGAGGCAGGCCTAGAAAGTTGCTGAGCTAATGTACTTGAACTTATTGACCCTGGAGATCCTTTTCTGTCAACCGTTCCTATGTTCCTACTATGGGCTGCTTGGATCCAGACACAGGACTAAATGAGAGTGTATTGGCCCATATTTAGGTGATTGTTAAGACTATTTGGACTTACAAACTTAGATACATAAAGTGATTTTTGGGACATGTTATATGGTTTTGAGATCCTGTGCTCCAGGAAACATATAACTTGTAATCTATTAGTTTGCCTCTGTGATCTATATAAACAGGGTATAGTGGTTGTGTAGACTCCCATCACAAGTGATGTTTTAGTTTAATTCTAGGATCACGATCAAACAAAGATACAGTATGTTAAACTGATAAACATGCCAAATTAGATGTGGCATTACCAACAACACTGTTTGCTTGAAAGGATCTACCATCAGAAGTCCTGGACCTCTTCACCTTGCATGATAACATGAGACAACAGAAATTTGACAACCAAATACAAGCAAATTGGTTTTAATTAAAAAAAAATTGAAAAAAACTTTGTTAGAAAAAATAGTCAGTGGTGGTGCTGCGTTTGTATATTGCACTCAGGTTAGCTGAACAATACTGACCTTTCGCAAGCCTGTCTGCAGAGCTATATCAAGTGCTCCCAGCGTATACGCTGGTGGTGCCTTACCTGTCAATCATTTGTAGCATTTTCAGAAGTCTAGAGGTTGGACAGGTAACAATGGAATAACAGGCTGGTTCAAACCTCACTAGCACAATAGACTTGCCTTGTGACCTTGGACTATACAAATCTGTCATACTCTGTCCTTACGAGCTACTGCAGTAGGTAAGTGGACCTGCAAACTAATTGTGCATCTCATCTGGGCTCCATTGGTTAGCTGGCTGCAAAATAAAAAGGATAGCGATGCCTCATTTTCCATTTCATGATATTCCACCTCTGGCAGGTGGAGGCAGTAGCTCATTAGAAGCTGCTTCATAGAACTTTCAGTGCTATGTAAATAAGGCTGCATAATTTGTGTTTATACCTAAACACACACACACACACTTACTTGTGTTTAAACAGGTTATTTATCTTTCCACAAAACAGTCTGTAATGGAAAAACAGTAGACATTTCAAAAGATAATGACTGCTAAGGTCAGCAAAGCTCAGTTAGTAACATCAGCCTCTAAGCCAGAATGCACGTGGGTTCACGTCCACACTGTGATTGGACTTGACCTAAACAGCAGCATCTGGTGCAGTATTGGTGAGTGCTGTACTGCTGGGGTGTACCATGCTGATGAGCGTTAAACGAGGTCCTTCTGCCCATTCTGGTGTTGTCCTGGTGGGTGTCAGGTAAAAAACCCAGACTCTTACAAAAGTGAGGAACATTCAGTGTCTGGCCAACATTCATTCCATAAGCAGTTCATGCAATTATCCTGGCTGTTATGGCAGATGATGTATGCGATAGACACACCACATTAGTCACCACACCAGTCTGTTGCTTGTAGCGCTTTGGATATATAGTGCTATACAAATGCATTCTTATTATTCTTCTGCTTCATGCCCAGATGTATTCAGCATTAGTGAATGTCTGGCGTGACTACCTCAAGCATTCAGTTTAAGTGCATAAGTTGTTCCTCAACGAATGCCAAACTCTTATGATGCAAAAATATATTCATAGTGACAGAAAGTAAGCTGATGCTGACTAATTCGTCCATGACAAAAAAGTCTAGGCCATGGTGACCGTCTACCCGTAGTGATATCTGTTTGCAGCAAGAAGAATTCTTTAAAAGCAGCCGTGTTTCAATGACCCTCGAAATGCACGATGCATCATACATGGCTGCACAGGCAGGCCCGACCTCTGGCGGTTGTTTCATTTTATATGGAGGAACAGGACTTTTATCTGTCTTTGCTCCCTCTGTCAAAATCAACTAAGCCCCTGTTAGTCCCTTCATGTCCCCTCTCCGTCCTGTTCTGTTGACTGGAGACTTGCCAGGTGACCAGACTGCCAGCCAACACACCAAGGGAACGGAGGACACAGGGTCTGGGAACCAGGAAGGCTAGCTAGGTATTGCACAACAGTGGACGGCAGGCTGCAGCACTATTGGTGCAGCAGCAGGCGCAAGGGCAACATTATGCTGACAGCCACGCGCCATGTTGTGAGCCGGCGTCAGATTGTTTGAGGGCCACTTCATGTCCTCCTAGTCGTCATCCGTTAGACTGGAGGCATGGATGAAGCAGAGCTGCCAACCAAGTACACCAAGGGACAGGAGGACACAGGTCAGGGAACAGGAAGGGCTAGGTTAGAGTATTGCAGCTGCAGTACCAACTGACATTTTATTAGCAGCACAAATTTCTTGCACTGTCAACACCATAGCCAGCTATACAATATGACCACACCAACAGTTCTAGGACGTTCTGAGCTATGGAGTCTTGCAGCCACAGTCTGGACTGGAACTGACAGACGGTATTGTTTTTCTGGGTGGGGTGGTATCGAGCATAGCAGGCAGGGAACTGGTGGTTCTGTGATCTCTGGTACAGTTAGACTACTACAATTGATTCAAATAGTACTGGCACAGTGACACTCAGAGGTGTTTTAACATTTCTGTCTACAGTACTGTTTTCTTTGTTTCGCTTTGCGTCACCATACACATTACGATTTTGCGTTTGTTTACAATGTTACTACATGGACAAGACATCACATGGCGGGAGCATGGGCCCGCGGGCCCGAAGGCCCAGCGCTTCTACCGCAGCATTACATTCACTCAGTTCTCATTATCATTCTCAAAAGAAGGAACTTCAGAGCAAAAACTCAGTTTAATGCATCAGTTGGGTTGTTCCACAGCGACAAAAGTGAGAAATTCGATGTTAGGGTTGAAACACCCTTTGCACCCTCCAGCCCACCCCCAACTGGAATCAAGTGCGTGGTTAAATATCGGTCCCAACTGTCACCCCATTCTCCTATTCTCAGCTTCTTTCCACATGTGATGGGTGAGAGTTAGGCAGATCACCCCAACGCGCACCCATTCCAGTTGGGGGTGGGCTGGAGGTGCAAAGGGGTTTCAACCCTAACATTGAATTTCCTCACTTCTGTCGCTGTGGAACAACCCAACTGATGCATTAAACAGAGTTTTGGCCTCTAATATATATGTGTGTATATGTGTGTGTGTGTGTGTGTGTGTGTATATATATATATATATATATATATATATATATATATATACGAGGCAAAAACTCTATTTAATGCATCAGTTAGGTTGTTCACAGTGACATAAAGTGAGAAATTCAGTGTTAGGTTGAAAGCCCCGCTGACACCCCAACCAGCATCGGGGTGTGCGTTGGGGTTGCGGCCTCTATCTCACCCCATCAAATGTGGAAGAAGCAGAGGTTTAGGAGAATGGGGTGAGAGTTGGGACTGACAACCCCAACGTGCACCCTGATGCCGGTTGGGGGTGTGGGCGGGGGGATCCAAGGGGGGCTTTCAACCCTAACACCGAATTTCCTCACTTTTGTCGCTGTGGAACAGCTCTAACTAATGCATTAAACAGAGTGTTTTGCCTCTAATTTCCCTTCTTTTTGACAAGGATAATGAGAAATAGTGAATGTAATGTGGCGGGGCCCCGCGCTCATGCCACGTGATGTCTTGTCACATAGTAACACGGTGCCCGCAAACGCAAATGGTAATGTGCATGGTGACGCAAAGCAAGCAAAACAGAAAGATAAACAGTACTTTAGACACAAATGGTTAAAATAATGCAAACACAAGCAGAAATGAAAATGCAAAAGATAACGCACATGGTGCCATAGATGGGAAAAGTAAGTGAAACGGGTACGGAACTGCAAGCAGAAGTGGTAAGGGTAACAGTAATGTAAGCGCACAGGCTGGTTTTCCACAAAAGCTGCATAGAGAAAGACAGTGAGCACAAAGAATGTATGCATAATAATGGGTCTTGGAGCAGAAAATGAGGAGTTGGAATACTAAATTGCTTATCTCAGGAACCGTACGACGTAGAAAAAAAATTTAAGTCATATGATTTATGACTTTCCTTGCTAGTATTGTACTTAGCTCCCATTAGGGGGCTAAGCATTTTTCTGACAAAAAGTCCGTATCTTGCACCATTTCCGAGATACGGGCCCTGAAAGGCGCGGCAAACGCAGTAATGTTATCCTATGGGGAAAAAAAGAGAAGTTCGGAGTGCCATAACTTTGGCTCCCTGCAATATCTATTTTCACCAAACCACTGCAAGGCATATCTGTGCGATGCTGGCTTTTTTCCCTCCAAATTTCAGCCCAAAAGACCAAACTGTTATTTTGCAGCAGGGCGGCAAAGGATTCCTGTAATGTGGTAGATGCCGTAATGTTATCCTATGGGAAAAAGCGTCAAATTTGGAGTGCTGTAACTTTGTCGCCCAGTAATATTTTTTCACTGAAACACTGAAAAGCACACCTGTGAGATGTTGGCTGTGTTCCATCCAAATTTCAGCTCAAAAGACCACACCATTCTTTTGCAGCAGGGTGGCAAAGAATTGCCGTCATTTTCCCACAGCCTGGAAAAGTACTGTCGAACTTTGAGAAAGCTTTCGCAAATTCATTCGACAGTGTCGCAAATGCAAAAGTACTTTGCGAAAGTACTTTTTCCAGAAATTTGAAAAACATATTTCTGGAGTGTTTTACCCCAGAATAAAGACATGCCTAGCATCCTCAGGGTCCGACTAGGTGAATACAAAAATAATTAGGTTGCTAGAGAGTCCCAAATTTAAATGCCAAGTATTTTTCTGATGACCAACTGAAAACAAAATGGCAGATTTGTGACAGTAAAAGGGCCATTTGCAAAAGTAAAAACTGCATTTGCAACACTGTCGAACTTTTTGTTAGCGTTTCCCCTTGACTTATAATGGGAAATTATTTTTTGAATAACTTTTGAACCATTTAATATTTTTTCACAAAATCTTCCAAAGACACATCGGGGATCCTGGCCATATGTTCCCTGAAGAGTTTGGACTGGTCGTGCAAACCATGCGACCTGTAGAGACGAGCAAAGAATTCCAAAAAAGCATAAATGCGCACGCAGATCATGCTTAATAACTCCGCGGCCATATATCCAAACAGTAAGAAAGTTGGCAGATCCCAAGATGTATCATTCTTGATTGTATATTCCAAATTTCAGGCAAATCCTTTGAATGGTTGCAAAGTCATTAAGGTTCAAAATTTGAGGTTTAACATGTAAATGGCTGCTCAACCCTAACAATGGTAGCACTACTGTGCTACCATAATATATATTATATTCTCATATAATCATATGAAGTTGTGGCCAGTCAGCACTTCTTGTCTAAACAAGCTGGCAGAGAGAGAACCTTTGTTATGTCTTATACACAGACAAGAAATGCCACATGTAGTTTGAACCCATCAGCATTTCTTTTGTCCAAGCTATAATGCTAACATAAGCATATTCAATGTTTCATATGATACTCATTAGTAATTCTGTCTCCTAAGTCATTATCCAATACATAATGTTTCTTGTATCCATAACTATGATGTAATCTCTGTTGCTATGCTGTTATCTGTAGTATGTAGCCTTCTGTAACCTAAGAAAATACAAAATCACACATGCCCCCACAATGCAAAGCATCATGGGCTGCATATGCAAATCACCACAGAATGTTATGCTGGTCCAACTTTAAGCAGAATTGCATGGTGCCGAAAGGCCTCTCACACAGTTTGCAAAGGGTGCTAACAGAAGACATAGACACGTGTTTCGTCCTACCAGGACTCATCAGTATGCCTCGTCTGTTTGACACCCCAGTGAAATGGACCAGCTACCCTTAGGCAGTGTGCCTCGGATATATTGTGGTGAACCCATTAAAATAAAAAACTATTTAAAAGACAAAGAACCTCTGTGCGCAAACACTGAGGCAAGGGTTACCCCAAAGGGCATTTGGCTGGGAAGCCAAGTTTCAAGAAAATACAAAATCACACATGCCCCCACAATGCAAAGCATCATGGCCTGCATATGCAAATCACCACAGAATGTTATGCTGGTCCAACTTTAAGCAGAATTGCATGGTGCCGAAAGGCCTCTCACACAGTTTGCAAAAGGTGCTAACAGAAGACATAGACACGTGTTTCGTCCTACCAGGACTCATCAGTATGCCTCGTCTGTTTGACACCCCAGTGGAATGGACCAGCTACCCTTAAGGCAGTGTGCCTCGGATATATTGTGGTGAACCCATTAAAATAAAAAACTATTTAAAAGACAAAGAACCTCTGTGCACAAACACTGAGGCAAGGGTTACCCCAAAGGGCATTTGGCTGGGAAGCCAAGTTTCAAGAAAATACAAAATCACACATGCCCCCACAATGCAAAGCATCATGGGCTGCATATGCAAATCACCACAGAATGTTATGCTGGTCCAACTTTAAGCAGAATTGCATGGTGCCGGAAGGCCTCTCACACAGTTTGCAAAGGGTGCTAACAGAAGACATAGACACGTGTTTCGTCCTACAAGGACTCATCAGTATGCCTCGTCTGTTTGACACCCCAGTGGAATGGACCAGCTACCCTTAAGGCAGTGTGCCTCGGATATATTGTGGTGAACCCATTAAAATAAAAAACTATTTAAAAGACAAAGAACCTCTGTGCGTAAACACTGAGGCAAGGGTTACCCCAAAGGGCATTTGGCTGGGAAGCCAAGTTTCAAGAAAATACAAAATCACACATGCCCCCACAATGCAAAGCATCATGGGCTGCATATGCAAATCACCACAGAATGTTATGCTGGTCCAACTTTAAGCAGAATTGCATGGTGCCGGAAGGCCTCTCACACAGTTTGCAAAGGGTGCTAACAGAAGACATAGACACGTGTTTCGTCCTACCAGGACTCATCAGTATGCCTCATCTGTTTGACACCCCAGTGGAATGGACCAGCTACCCTTAAGGCAGTAGTTCCATACGGAGAGAGAGAATGAGATCTTGGAGAACCTGAGATCCTACAATTCTGGAGATTATGTACATTCTTCAGGAGAGTGGTGAGAAATCCATCTCCCTTGTGATTTTCTTTGTCACATGCTTGGCATAAGTAGCATAATAAACATTTATTAGTACTCTTCCTTGTTTATGAATGTTTCTTGGCAGACTCCGAAGACATAAAAATCTGTATTATTAGTATTATTATTTGCTCTGCACATTGAGTGTTTAGGCAACAAGCCCTTGTAACATTACCCCTCCCAGCTGTAGAAGGCTGCCAGGAAGGTTAAAGCTCACTTGAGGAGTTCAGAGAACTCCAAAAATAGTGCAGCCAGAAAATGAGCCCTGATTGTGGGGTGGGTGCTTTGAGGGACCCACAGAAGCAGCGAGGGAAGCATTGTCACTGGAGAGCCTGTCAGGCAGCCCATTTCTAAGGGCTCAAGAGTTATATAGCCAGGCAAGGTGGTTGACTCTAGTGACAAACAGAGGTGGGCTAGCACCTTCAGGCAGTTTTTTTACAGAACCGTGGTGGTGCCCTGGGATTGGCTTGTAGGTCTGCTAAAAGCACAGGGATGTTGCCTGTCCCCAGGTGCCCCCAAGCAAACTCTGCCAGACACTACTAGCTGGAGAAAGGGCAACCCACCACAGGGTGCCACTCACACTTTTGGAAGTTTGGCTGGTAATTTGACCTGTGGCAGTGGGGTGTGGCCTGCTGCTGGGCATCCCATAGTTTGAGCACAGGACTTAGCTGATCAGTCATCCACAAAGCACCAGTCTAGCAGAGGTGGGCCGCTGGGCAGGATTGGCTGGTAGAGTTGCATGCCATCAGGCATTAGAAAGGAGGCCAGTAGCATCTTGGCAGCCTAGCGGTGTACCACATCTACAAACACTTGTATTCTTTGACAAAGCTAAACTAGTGGCAGCCAGTCTCTGTGGAAGAGGTGTGGTATCCGGAGAGGGAGTACTGGGTGTTCAACAGTTTAACTTTATTGATGTTGCATGGTGTTATTGAACATTTATTTAGGTTTTGTACCTGCGGTCAGGAGATTTACAAGGATGATGCCCATTTTGTATGTTTGTTGCTTGGGGTTCTTGCATATTTTCAAGACCTGTGAGATGTACCAGGGATTCTACCAGGCCATGAGGCGATGCTGTCAAAAGGTTCTAAAAACCTTCATTGCCAGTGATGGTTATGGACACTGCCAAAAAGGCTGCAGATTCACAACTGACTTCTACATCTAGGTCATCAACCGCAGAGCACACTGCCACAAAATCTTCTTGGCCTTCAATAGTGTTGCTACAGTGGTCCACTAAGTGGAGAGGACCAGTCATTGAAGTCCCTGTCCGCTAAACATCAGCACAAACATAAAGAAAAGGCACATAAATCACAGGTGAGGTTCCATTTGGACAGGAGGGTAAGTCTGTGTCAGATGCTCAGGAAGCACTGACCCTCTGCAAACACCCCCCCAACTATCCATGAAGCAGCAAGGTTGGGGTGTATCTCTGGCTTGTCCACCCCTAAAAAGGGTGGTACTCTGCCTCCATAGGTGGGGTACTGTCCTATTAAAGTCGCTCTGATCCCTTAACTGGGCATTGTTGGCTCGCAAGTGGGGCTTTCTATAGTGTCAGAGTTATTTTGGCATTTGGTGCCTGTCTTACCATTGACTATTATGGCTTCTTCATCAACAGGTCCAAGCCAGTTGGCCCTGTCATCAATGCAAAGCTCACAAATCACTATAGTGGTTCCTCATTGCAGCCACCACCTATGCTGTCTTCTGTTGATAGTTCTGTTATACAGACGATGAAAAGGAATATAATACAAAACCTCCTAAACATGGACTTTGGGGTTATCTCTGACCTCAAGGTAGGAAAACAGTTTGACAAGGCAGCAGGTAAAGCAAATTGGATGCTATGATACATAGGTAGGGGCATCACCAGCAGAAAAAGGGAGGAGGTCATAATTCCACTATACAAGACACTAGTGAGGCCCCACCTGGGGTACAGTGTACAGTTCTGGAGACCTTGCCTACGTAAGGACAAAGGATAGAGAAGGTTCAGACGAGGGCAACAAAGATGGTACAGAGATTGCATCACAAGTCCTATGAGGACAGGCTGAAGGACTTGAATATGTACTCCCTGGAATAGAGGAGGGAGAGGGGGATATGACAGACGCATACAAGTACCTTACAGGGAGGAACAAGGTGCAGGAATACATTATTTTCCAGTGAAAAAGATGTTCCAGGACTAGAGGGCATGGGATGAAGTTGGAGGGAGGGCAATCTGGAGGAAACGTGAGGAAGAATTTCTTCACAGAAAGGGTAGTGGACAAATGGAACACCCGGCTAGAGGAAGTGGTGAGGGCTGAAACAATCACAGAATTTAAGAATGTGTGGGATAGACATAAGGGAATTCTGGAGGTAAGGGGCAACAGACTTCTAGAAAAGCATAAAAGGAACTTACAAGCTAAAATGGGCAGACTGGGTGGGCCATAGGCCCTTATCTGCCAACAGTGTTTATGTATCTATGGAGCATTTGTAGGAAGAAGGGGATGTGGACTCCTTTTTGAAGGTGGGCTTGACTCTAGCCCTACTCTTTCGTCTTGCAGTGAGGACAGTGTGGTTGGCACACTCGGGTGCCCTCCCTCCTGAGGATGTCTCATTTAATACTCTGTGGAGACAGATGCAGGATGCTACAAGGTTTCTGCTGAGGAGAAAGTCTCCACAAAGCACAAGCTCGATGACTATTTGGAGATCCCACTGCTTCTTTTATTGTGGTACCCCCTGCTTTTAGTGCACTGGAAGATTTTGTTGTTACATGGCATAGGCCTAGTTCCTTGCCTGCTGTCTCAAGGAAGACTGGCAAACAATACTCTTCTTCTACCTCTAAGCCTTATGCTTCCTAGCCTGAGACTGACTCTGTAGGGTTCTATGTTATATGGGGGCAAAACAAACAGTGAGGAAGAAAGAGTGACAAGAAATATAAGGTGATGGCAGAAAGGGCGATGAAACTGTTTTATGTTTTAAGCGAGGACTTTGCTTCCGCACTCCTGATGTGGAGGCTTGCCCACCCCCTTTATATGTAATCCGCTTGGGTGGGGGTGGGGGCAGAAAGCTGCGGTTATCTTTTCTGTTAAATTGTTGTTATTTTCAGTCGCTTGCTGTTTTTTTATGTTGTAATTAGTCGTCATTTTTGTTTCGCCGATATACGGTATACCCTTTGTAGTCATTATGGCTGTTCATGATGAGTCCAAAGCACTGAGGCACAGGAATTCTTTGCCTCCTGACAAAGAATATAGGAAGCTGGATGCTCAAGGCAAGCCAAATTATGCCTCTGCCTCCCTGGGATTAAGAATAACTAATTACCAAGCTTATATATAAAGAATAATGGATAGGCAAGTGTGTGTTATGACTTTTTTTTTCACACCCGAGGTGTGTGATGACCCATAAACTTTGAGAGTGAGCTTGAGAGGTTTATGTGGTCATCACACACACCGAGGGTGTGGAAAAAAAATAGTCATAAATACATATTTGACTATCCATTATTTTTTATAATTGCTGGTACAACAGTTAGCCTTGGAGACAATTTCCAGTGTGGTGCTAAGCTCTCTCTGACACACACACACACACACACACACACACACACACACACAGTCTCTCTCTCGAGCTCTGTCAAACTGACTTTTTTTTTTTTACTCACTCCAGCGCTGTCACCCTTCCCTGATTTCAGGTACAGTCCATTCTGGATCTTACTCAGTATTGCAGGCAGGATCAGCCAGATAAATAATAAAAAGTAAAAGAAAGTGTGAGAGCGTAAAGAGAAAATAACGGTTCATCGGTAAGCGGAGCTGCCATGTTTTTCATTCTGTTTAGCCTGCCCAAACACAGAGTTCTGGCCAATGAAGTGGCGTGGCAGAAATGTGTAGCATCTTACATCCACGCTAGTAAAAGAAAAATATTCTAAATGCTGTAATAACTCGTTTTCGGGTTATTACGGCATTTGACAGTACCTGTAATTGGGTTGATTAAATGGGGTCACCACTAATTATGATTAAATAGCAGAACAGCTTGTGGAAGTCTGACATACATTGCCTCATTGCCTGATGGTCCTGTGAAATCTGACATGCTCAAGTCTGCTATGGCAAGCCTTGATACTGGTAAGCATCTCCTTCACCGGGCTTATGATGCCCTGATAGGGTGACTGCTTCTGGCATTTGAAGAGATATTCCTGGCTTTGTGTGGCAGGTTTTGCTACTGACAGGCAGACTGGATGGGCCTAGCAGTCTATCTTCTGACAATTTCTATGTTCTGTCTGTCCTTCATGCTCCCTTATGGGTCCAAAGCTCTCGGGCAACAATGTGGATATGGCTTTGAGAGAATTGCAATCCTATAAAATGACCCTTGGATCCCTGAAGTCTTTGACCCCTCTCAACCATCTAGGGGTGAGGTAGGGACACATTTTGTGGGCCAGCTGCCCAGGGTGGCCATGCTTCCCATTGGGAGCCCTGCGTTCAAGGTGGAGGTCCCCTTCCAGGTCCCCTCATCCAGGCATCCATTCTGAACCAACCAAAGATATTGGTGCAGGCAGAGCTCCTGGTACCTCCTGACTCAGTTCTGCCTCCCCTCCACCTCTGCAAAAAAAATTGGAGTGTTCAGGTGGGGCAGGATCTCCCATTGCCAGCCAAACTGGAGGTAGATCACTACAGATGAGGGAGTTCTGGAGATTATAAAAAGGGGGCACATCTGAAGCTTTTGTCCACCCCTCCAGTGCACCCCCCCCTTGTGATTACTGTCCAGGCCACATGTCCCTTCTGCTGACAGAGGTTCAGTCACTTAATCAAAAGCATGGTATAGAACCCGTTCCTCTTCAGGAGTTAAAGGAAAACTACACCCTCATATCTTCTAAATGTTATTTGTTTCTATGTCAATAGACAATTCTTTTCATGAAGCTGTTGAGGATGTATGAAAATGCTTTACTCAGTTTTCACAGTTCATACTAGGCCCTCTTACTGTCCTGGGAGGCACCATTTCGTGGTTGTTGAAATCTCATTGTCCCTGAGAGCCGCATTAGCATATGAGAATATGATGCGTAGTCACCCTTTAAACTGCCCAGTATACTTGCCTGCTTAATTAGTCTTAGAAGAAACAAGCTGCAAAAAGGAGTGAAATACCACATTTACCTTCAGTGAGTTTTGCAAACTATCTGAGTTACAATGCATGTTTCTTCCATTTAATCTTCGTTCAGTTTATGAGTTTCCAAAGAGTTTTTGTAGGGCATTTATTCTTTCAGCATATAGATACATGATATAAATGGGTGATCTGGCATCATGTTCTCATATGCTAATGCAGTTCTCATGGACAATGAGATTTCAACAACCATGAAATGGAGACTCCCAGGGCAGTCACAGGGGCAACCATGAGCAGTGAAAACAAACTAAACCTAACACGTATAGCCCTAACAGCTACAGGAAAGGAGTTGTCTGTTGACATGGAAACAAATAAAATTTAAGTGATATGAGGGTTTAGTTTTCCTTTAAACCAGGGGTTCTATTCCTGGTACTTCCTTGTCCCATAACATGGAGAGGAGACCTGTGTCCTGTACTGGACCTCAGGGAACTGAACAAGAACACTGAAGTTTCTGAAAATCTCTCTTCAGGTTGTCATTACTCTTTTGCAAACAGGGAATTAACTCTGTGCCCTTGATATAAAGCATGCATTCCTTCAAAATCCACCAAATGTCACAGACAGCATTTCGATTTTATGCTGAGGGGTAGTAATTCTCCATTTAGAGTATTGCCCATTGGCTTGAACTCAGCACTGTGGGTATTTACCAAATGCTTGATGATAGTGGCAGCAGTCTTCCGGAGGGAGGGTCTTCCCTTATCTGACTGATTGGCTCTTCAAGACCCCATCCAGGGAAGTCATTTTGAAAACAATAAGAACAAGAGAGTGTAACCCCCTAGATGGCGCTATCCCAGGGGCTACTACCCCTGCCTGATTTGCCACTAACAGGTTGAGGGGCCTGGATCCGATGGCGGGTGCCTCCACCCAGAGGTCAGGGTTTGCAATAGTTAAACTAACTTGGTCACAGCCCTCTGGGACACTGCAACCCCCCTTTCTTCCCGCTAGTGGCCCACACAGTATATCAGAATTACCTTCACAGTATACACTTACCCCCAGGACTGGTTCAGGCACTGGGACCCCCTGTAAAGTAATAAGATCACAGTACAATACTTTAACATAGACAAATACCTCAGGCAGTATAACTTTGCTGAAACAAGCAGCTCTGATTTATTTAGGGGGATATAACAAGGACAGGGGGGAAATCAGGTTAATTAGCTTATCACTTTACTCATCTACCTATGGCTCTGTGCACAGGCCTATCCCTACCAGTTACTGTCCCTGGGTACCCAAGCCCTAGTGGCTAGTCCAAACCGTGGCAGCTGGTAGGGGCCCTTTCACACAGAGAAAAGAAAAATTAGTTAAACAGTCAGCAGTACAGTAATTCCATTTGGATTTAATGTGGCAATTCAACAGGGAGCGACCCTGAATTAGTACTCACGACCTCCAAACAAGATAGGGTCCTTCAATGTCAGCAGGGCTACTCTTGAGCTCCACGAGACTCCTCACACATTTATATGGCAAACTGCAACAGGCAAAAGTCCTTTAATGGCAGCAGGATTCACTTGAGCTACACAAGCCTCCTCACACATTTATATGGTGAACAGTAACAGGCAAAAGTCCTTTAATGGCAGCAGGATTCACTCGAGCTACACAAGCCTCCTCACACATTTATATGGTAAACAGTCACAGGCAGGCTGCTTCTCTATCCCGATCGCAATTACTGCACAATACCTGGGAGAGCACACAGCAGATTCAGTTCCTGACAGACCGAGTGCAATTCAGCAATTTCTCCAGTCTTCTACAGGGTGAGCCTGGTTTCTACTCTTCAGATATCCTTTGATTCTCTTCACAGGACGGATTCAGTCCTAACAAGCAGTTACACAAGCTGCAGACCGGAACTCTGGGCCTTACACGTTTCCGACTAAAACTGCACACCAAAAAGCACAGGGCTCCTTCCTCCTCACTGCCAGAGCTCAACTGAAACTCCAGCAGACAAAACCGGCACTTCCTTTGAGTTCCTCCCAGTTCTTGGCTGGATTGGCTGTCACTCACAATAGACTGCCCCTGTTGGTCCAAAAGGCGCTGAAGTCTAAACTACATCTCCCAGAGTCACTGCCCATACAATCCTCTTGTGGCTGGCTCAGATTGAGTCCAAGTTCTGATTCGTCCAAGGCACCATTTAGAGCTACCTTAACCCACACTGATTGGTCCAGTTCAGCAGTTCAAAACTAGAATGGGGAACTAGGCAGACACAGTTCTGACTGCAAAGAAAGCAGGTGGTTAGACAAACTGTATTTTCATTATTACTCTAAATGATTTCTGGCAAACAGTTACATCTTTCAGATAGGTTCCCTTTGCACTCCTAGTGACTGCAAAAATGGAGTGAATTGGCAGCAGCTCGAGTGGTACTCAAGCAGAGAAGCACACAGTCCCCCCATACAAACTAATTATGTCTGCAAGCAGACAGCTCTTAAAGAGACAGTACCAGAGGCTCTAAAAACACTCACTGATAAATGGCTTAAACGCCAAACACCATTCAGGCTTGGAGCATTCAAGCAAGCTCCTGGAAGTCTTTTGGGAACCCCCATTTGCAGGGGGATTACAATAGTTATTTGAGGCTCTGTGTTTCAGTCCATGAACCCAGATTGATCCTCATTCCTTGTCAGCATCTCCAGTACATTGGAACAGTTCTCGACACAGCTGTGGCAGTGCTTTTCTGCATGTGGTTACAGCGGATACCCTGACTGTACAAGCTCACATGAGCTGCAACAGCTGTCATGTGTCTGCCAGGTCAATGCTGTGGCTGCTGAGTCTGATGGCTGTGACCATCATCGCTGTCCCTAATGCCTGCCTCTGTGTGTGCATTCTGCATTGGACACTGTAGGTGCAGTGGGACCAACTGACAGATGACCTGGACCAGATGACCTTGGTGTTGTCTCTATGCTGTGCTCTGTTGTGGTGGATAGATTGCCCTAACTTACTGCAGGACCATCCTTTCTTTCATTCAGCATCCCTTGCAGAGTCTGACAGTGGACAGGTCCTGATAGGATGCTCATCTGGGATCCTTCCACATTCTGGGCATTTTATACCATTTAGAGGCCCCTCTCCATATCAGCATGCTGGAGATATGTGGCCTACAGATATTTCAAGTCCATCTTAGCCCTGGTCCTTGGTAATTCATACAGACCGTGTTGATGTAATGCACAATATGAATATACAAGATTAAACACACTTACTCACTCTGCAGAGTAACAGTGAAAGTGGGGGTACTGGGCCATGTTTAATGGCATCCAGTGGTCATCTGTGTTCCATCATCTTCTCAGATGGGCTAAACTGGTCTTTGTCCCTGACCCATGAATGGGAACTATTGACCTCCATGGTAACTGACTTCATTGCATGATGGGGTCATCCTGAGTTGAATTAGTGTCCCCGCACATTGCAAAACTGCTGCATTTCTGCTTTCTTGCTCCAGGGCATGGAGTGTTTTGGCAAGACATGTCTCTCTCTTGGAAAGGTACAGTGAAGCTCACCAGCAATAAACCCAATTCTGCAGCACATAATTTCAATAGGAATTAGTCTCTTTTGTCATGCAGGAAACTGACACTGCACTTCATCCTGGCGGGCTTCACTGTAGGTTCCCTTATGCTTTTCCTCTGATCCCTCTCATTCAGAGAGTCTTATTGTGGGCAGAGCCTGCTACTCTATGCTAGTGGCACCATATTGGCCCCATCAGATATGGTTTCCATTGTTACAGTATCTGGCAGTGGAGCCTCCACTACAGCTTCCACTGTGTCAAGGGTTTCTGTCCCAAGACCAGGGGGCCCTGCCTCATGTGGACCTGAAGTCTCTGCATACAGTATATGACTCTTGAGGACATAGTCATTGCCCATTTTGGGGTCTCCCCTAAAGTGGCTGGTAGATTATTTGTGGCTCTAGAACCTTCCAGCTGACAAATTTCTTAAAATGGAAACATTTTTCTGTTTAGTGTTTTTCACGATCTTACTTTGAGGGGGCTCTTGCAGCAGGCAACACTGGTAGAACTAAGCTGCCAGGTACTAGGACCACATGGAAAACTTCTAGCTAGCAGTTTACAGTGGGGGACCACCCCAATGTCCTGGAAAGGTAGGTTCTTTTATGCTTTTCCTTGGATCCCTCTCATTTAAAGAGTCTTACCCAAGCTGTGGGCAGAGCCTGCTACTCTATACTAGTGGCACCATATTTGCCCCAGCAGATTTGGTTCCCATTTCTGCAGCATCTGGCAGTGGAGCCTCCAATACATCTTCCACTGTGTCAAACCAAAATTGCTTGGTCCATGGACTTGGATAAAGTTTCATTTTGCAGCATCTCATTAAAGACTATTTCTAAAGCAGGGGCTAGGTCTTCTTTGAATGTTTTGAACATTTCAGAGCCTATGCCATCTGTACTTGGGGCTGAATTATTTTTGAGAGTACAAATTGCTGCTTTAATTTCTTCAGCTGTAATTGGGGAAGTTAAGTATACCCCATCCTCCCTCTCTAGCTGGGGGAGATTTAGATGTTCTAATTCAGGAGTTTCTACCAAGGGGGTTACCCCCGAATAAGATGTGAACATAGCTATTTACTTGGTTTAGGATGTCACCAGGTGAAGTGACAATTTGTCCAGATTCAGCCACTAGTTCCATAATAACCCTGTGATCAATCCTATTTTTACATTCTTTAAAGGGTTCCATGGAGTCTTTTTATGTTTGCTTGCATGCATGTGCAAGAAACAGTGCCATCATACGAGTTTTCCAGAGGTGTGTCAGCCTCTTCCAATTCAGTCAGTGTATTTGCAGGCACGGTTGCAGAGCGCCAATCACTGCTTCAGCTGTCTATGACAGCTGAAAATGTAGTGGCATACAGTTGAAAGGGAGAGCTCCATTTGAGTGAGCAGAACTCTCCCCCCCACACACATGCAGCACACGCACGCACACTGCGTGCTCATGAGCCTTCCCCCTCCTCACACTATATGGCCGACGGGGGTGCCCAATCCCCCGTCGGCTCCACGCCCCCCCAAAAACATCCAGGTGCCACGCTGGGAGCCCCCCTTAGCGTGGCAAAATGATGTTATGGCCGATGGGGTGCCAATCCCCGCTGCTCTACTGTCTCCCCCATGCTGTCACCGACGGGTGCTCAATCCCTGTTGGCTCCACTGGCTCCACCCCCAGTACAGGGTGCCACGCTGGGAGTCCACCCCAGTGTGGCAACAGATGCCATGGCCGACGGGGGTGCCCAATCCCCTGTCGCTCCACCTCCCAGCCATCCTTCTGCCATGCTGGGAGCCCACCCCAGCATGCCAAATGTCCCAGCCATATTTTTCAACAAAAAACCTGTAAAGAAAAAGCGGTCCTCGCAGTCTCCCTGCCCCACAACCCGCACTCCCCACTGCGCACCTGCTCCCCACACCCCCACTCACCCCATACACTTACCCTCCGAGTCCGCGCGATGATCTTCGTGGACTGGGAACACGCCTGCTGCACTCTTCAAAGCCGACGCTGAACTGAGGGAAATGCCGGTAAGCTGTGTAATGGGATAGATAGGGTTTTTCAACTTTGTTGCATATCTCAGGCATTTTTGGAATTTTGCACCAAATTTTCAACATGGGGTTTTGGGACCCTCCTCATGAATTCTTGCACTGTCATGGCGTTACTCGGGCGAAGGGTGATTTCGCAGCCACTGTGCAAAATCACCTTTCCGGAATGATTAATGAAACAACACTGCCAGTGTTCACAAGGTGGGCTCTCAAAAGCCTATTTTGAAATTGGTGAAAAATCCTAAATGACTGTTTCATTTTAGCGTCGTGTCAGTAGTTCTCCGCACGCTCGTAAGTTCACGAATTTTCAATATTTTCACTCCAGATTTTCAACATTGCCATTTTACCACACCTTCTTATGAGCAGTACAGCTGTCATTTTTCACATCTCACCCAAAATGTGTTTCCGCCCATGTAGCGCAGAATGGCACAGTCGGTGTGCGAAATCAATGTACGGGACATGTTAAGAAAATCACAGCAATGCTGTTCATGAGCAGAGGTCTTAAAATGGCTATGTTGAAAATTTGGTGAAAATATTCCTAAAAATGACTGTTTTACGAGTGTGCATTGCAGAGTTCCTATGCACGCTTGTAGGTTCGCAAATTTTCACTCCAGATTTTCAACATTGCCATTTTACCACACCTCCTTATGAGCAGTACAGTTGTCATTTTTCACATCTTGCCCACAATGTGTTTCTTCCCATGTAGCGCACAATGGCGCAGTCGGTGTGCGAAATCAATGTATGGTACACGTTAAGAAAATCACAGTGACACTGGTCATGAGCAGAGGTGTTAAAATGGCTATGCTGAAAATTTAGTGAAAAATTCCCAAAATGACTGTTTTAGGGCCGCGTTCTGCACAGTTCCTACTACATGCTGGCAAGTTTGCGAATTTGTATTATTACACACCAGATTTTCCAACATTGCCATTTGCCACCTCCTTATGAGCAGTGCAGCAACCATTTTTCACATCTGCCCAAAATGTAAGCTTCACACATGTACCACACAATGGTACAGTTGGTGTGTGAAAACAATGTTTGGGACAGATTAAGAAAATCACAGTGACACTGGTCATGAGCAGAGGTCTTAAAATGGCTATGTTGAAATTTGGTGACAAAACTCCATAAAATGACTGTGTTACGAGTGAGCATTGCGCAGTTTCCACGCACCCTCGTAGGTTTATGAATTTGTAATATTTTCAGTCCAGATTTTCACCATTGGCATTTTCCCACACCTCCTTGTGCACAGTACAGCTGTCATTTTCCACAACATGGCCCGAAATGTGTTTTCACACTTTCAGTGCAGAGATGCGTGGTCGCTGTGGGAAATCGTTGTTCAGGACAGATAAAGAAAATCACACTGACACTGTTCATGATCGGAGGTCCCAAAACGCCTGTGTTAACAATCTACTGTAAAAAATCCCCAAACTAGTTACATTACGGGTGTGCGCTGCACAGTTTCTACACACGCTCGTGACTTCACCAGTTTTTTTAAGATTTTCAGAGCAGATTTTCAACATTGCCATTTTTTACACCTCCCCATGAACAGTACCACTGTCATTTTTCACATCCTGTTCGGAATGTGTTTTTGCACCTGTGGTGCCAAATGCCATAGTCGCTGTGCAAAAGCAGTTTTTGGCTAACAAACTGATATTGCCACTGTTCATGAGGTGGGGGTCACAAAAAAAACCATGTTGAAAATTTGGAGTGAAAATACCAACGAATGCCTGAGGCGTTAGGATTTCTGACCATAACACCCCACCCTGTAGAGTATGACAGGCATCAGGGGTGTGACTTGGGATTCTTGCCTGTCATGCTCATACCATTCCATCCCCACCCACACCCTGCAGCCAGTGAGAGGCATCAAGGTGTGCCTCAGACTCTTTGGGCTCAAACTTCACCCCATTCTCCTATACCGCACCCATCTCACTGTATTTCCTGATGGAATGGGGTGCGCATAAGGGCCAAAGACCCCAAGGCACACCATGACACTTGTCAGTGTCTGCAGGGTAGGGTGTGGTGAAATGGCATGGTCGTTATGCCTGACGACCCAAAGGCACACCCCAATGCCTGCCACTCTCTGCAGGGTGGTGGTGGGGTTGGCTTCAGTTCAATACTTCGCTGCCATTCCTATTATGCAGCTCTGTAACTTCTACACTACCAATGCCAGTGCCAGCAAGCAAACATTCGGCATTGACAAATGCTTGTTTCATACTGATGCCAAACCTTAGTTCTTGTTCAAGGGATTTTGCCCTGTCATATTGTATATTAAAGGGGCACTGTTAGCTTTGTCCCTATGGTTTTCATAATTTCTTAGCAGTGTTCCCCGAGGCACACACTAAACAAACTACCGGTGTAAAATGGCTCTACATGTCCCAAAAGTAATATTTTTACCTACTTTTCACAATTTTGCATTATTTTTCTGTCTGAATGTGTCGGCCAACCTCTGGAAGTATATCCATTCGAAACACACGCGTCTTCAACAGAGCGCATGTATGCTGAGCAATTTCTAGCATGCCCTACGCACAGAGCTGCTTAAATGAAGTATTTCAAGACCCTAAATCGAACTGTGCCTCTTGTAACAAGAAATGAGGCGTAATACAGCTAAAAAATACACTTAAAAAGCGGAATCTAAATCCCACGCATGCGCAATAGCGGCATGTTCCTGCGCTTGCATGGGATCTCTGCTCCAAGATTCTATTGCGCATGTGCAGGATTTAGACTCCACTTTTTAAGTATATTTATTAGTTGTATTATGCCTCGTTTCTTGTCACAAGAGGCACAGTTCGAGTTAGGGTCTTGAAATACTTAATTTAAGCAGCTCTGTTCATAGGGCATGCTAAAAATTGCACCGCGTACATGCGCCCTGTTACAGAGCCGCTGTCTTGGGATCGATGTGCTCGAAGTCGTTGACTTACGCTCGGTCAGTCGGACAGAAAAAGAATGTTAAATCGTGGAAAGCAGGTAAAAATATTACTTTTTGGACATGCAGGGTTATTTTACACTGGTAGTTTGTTTAGTGTGTGCTTTGGGGAACACTGCTACGAAATGATGCCAAACTTAGGGACAAAGCTGACAGTGTCCCTTTAAACATTTGTTTTTTGATTTGTTGTGATTTGTGGCCCATAATTACTTTTGCTAGTTTCTGAAAGGGAAATTCGTTTCTGTAACTGGCTTCTCAGTTGTAAGTATGTAAGATATTCTCTGTGTGTGGTTGTTTTTGCTTGTGTCTGGAAAAATTCCTTCCAAGCTAGCTTGGTGTCTTCCCACCAAAGGGCTACACTATTGTATAATTCTACAACAGATAATCTTGCTGGCCAGTTTTGTTTCCAGGTTAGTTTAGTGTTTTCGTTTTCTAAGAGAGAGCTATTAAGTCACCAGGTGTTCTTTTTACTTCTGGGAGACTGATTCCAAAGTAGGCTGACAATAATAGATCTGTGGTCGGAAAGTTCCCAATCATGAAGTTTAATGTGTTCTAGATGTAAAATGTTAGATACAAATATAAAATCAATTTGTGGGGACAAGGGGCCTCTAAAATAAGTATTTCCACCTGTGGGGAAAGTAGACCTGCAAGCATCCCTTAAATTAGTATTAGATATTATATTCCTAAGTGCAGTAGTATCACAAAAAATGTCGGTCTTAAGGCCTCTGTCAGTTCTTTCCACTGCACAGTTAAAATCTCTTGCCCAAATAACTACCCTAGATGTATGAAGGAAGGGCTGTACTTTTTTAAATAAGGACACTCTAAAAGCTTTTGTCTGAGGAGCATAAATGTTTAGTAACCTAAATTGCTCATTATAAGTGAAATCCAACAGTAAAGCTCTACGTGGGTGGATATCCACAAGTCTAGATACCTTAAGTTCTGAGCCACTAAAAAGTATGCCTACGCCATCACAGAGCTCTTCCCCAATAAACCAAAATTATGGGCATCTGGACCAAAGTTTTGAAGGTTGGAGCAGTTCAAATTGAGTTTTGAGTCTGGTGTCTTGAATGCAGTAAATGTCACTATTTCCCTCTTGTAACATATAAAACAGTGATCATTTTTTTATGACTTTTAATGCTATTAGCATGCTTTCTGTTGCTTTGCTCTTGATTCCCCCTCCTGCACACATCACTGTACCTTGTATAATTCTCTAGCTTTCCCCTCCCTTGCATGCAGGTCTCTCTCACTTCGCAAAGTTCACTTCTAAATTCTGGTTTGGGACTGTCCCCTCTTACCTCTCCTCCTTACTCTCTGCTCCACCACTCTCCTCCTGCCCTCTCAGATCCACTGACACACTCACTCTAGCTAGTCCTCATTGCTCTACCTCCATAGGCCAGGAAGCATTTTCCTACCACTACCCAAAGCTTTGGAATTCACTGCCACCTCCTATTAAGACTTTTCTCTTCCCCACTTTCAATCTCCTTTGCTCTTCATAATTTCTATTCCCCTAGCTGCACTTGTTCTTAGCCTCCCTTCAACCCTCCCAACCCTGGCGCATTATCTTTAGCTCTACTTTATTTCTATTCTCCTAATTGTACTTGTTACTAGCCCCCCTTAGCAACCCTCCCCACCCTTGCGTACTATTCCCTACTCCTCTATCCCTGACTTACCTCCTGTCTTCTAACTGAACCCTTCCTCTGATTACTTCCTCACATGCTACCACCTTTTATAACTGCTCCTCCCACCCCTACCACAACCTATTGTGCCATTTTGACTCTCTACTACCATCCACAACCTATTATGCTATTTCAACTCTCTACTGCTGTCCTTCCCCTCCACTACCCCTCTTCTCCCCCTCCCCACTGATGCGCTCCCTTTTTCCATTCCTAGTTTACCCCATTTGCTTCATTCTCCCTATTCCTTATCCTTCTCTTCCCCTCCCGTCACCTGCCACACCACACTCCTCTTCCTCCCTCCCCCCTTCTCTCTCCTCCTTTTCTGCCTGGTCCTGTCCCCCTTGCAGGGTTCTCTGTCATCCTGAAGTGGTATAGATCTTGGCTCCCTTTCTTCTTCCCCTCTTCCTTCCCCCACTTTCTAATCCTGACCCTTGCAGCATTGTTTGCATCCTGAAGGGGTATAGATTGCTCCCTCTTCCCCCTCTCCCTTCCCACCCACTTTCAAATCCATCACTTGCCCACCTCCCTACTTCCCTATCCCTCTCCCCCCTTCTGTTTCTCTGCCTCTCTCTTCTCAAGCTCCCTGCTTCCTTTCTCTCCTCTCCCTTTCTGCCTGGTCCTGTCCCCCTTGCAGGGTTCTCAGCATCCAGAAGGGTTTAAATCTTGGCTGTCCCTCTCTCTCTCCCTCTTCCATCCCCCACCTTTTGCCCCTCACCTGTCCACTTCCCCACTTGTCTTATAACTGCCCTCCCTTGGGTATACAATAGCACTTTGAATCATGTGCTCGGCCTACTACTTCAAGCACTTCAGATGTGTTATCCATCCTCTAACCTTTGCCCTACTGGATCACCTGCTCTTGGGTTGTTGCAATGTACGTTATATCCAAACATGGTTTTGTTTACCCTGGCCAGTTGGTCTGGGTTATTTCTGCTCTGTACTTGTACTACACTGTTTTGTTTTAGTAATTATACTTGTATACTTGAGGGTAGAAGACTAGGTTTGCTGGCCAAGGCACCTAGCTTCACCTGAGCTCTTTTCTTCTAGGTTGCTTGAAAGGAGAGAGCAAAGAACCTTACCAGAGCAACAATAAAGATTAAGGCTCCTTTTGGCTAGGCAGGTTTACTGTGCGTTGTTGTTTTTATTTTGTACTCACAAGGGATTGTTACTGTTTGTTGCTAACATTTTATTGCTTTATTTTTCTCTGATTCAAATTGTTGTTGCTGGGTATACATTCTGCTTCATTATTACAGGGTGTGCCTACAGGTGTGTGCTTACAGATTACTGCTTTAATCTTCTGATGCAAATTGTCTTTTGCAAGGTATATCTTCTGTTACTGCTTTATTTTTCTCTGTAGCAAAGTGTTTCTTACAGGGTATATCTTCTGTGAAATTATTACAGGTGGTGCTTTACAGGTTTCACAGTTTTATCTGTCATTAGGATTAGCTTTCAGGGCTACTGCATTTGTTGCTGGCTGATTGTTTCTGCTCTTACCTCCTTGTTTCTTTCATCCATGGTTATTCTTTTTCAGCAGGGGAAGGGCCCAGTCACCCACCCCCATCCCCAACCACCCCACACTACACTCCTTTTCTTGGGTAGCATAGTCATGACATTTCCTGTAGCAAAGTCGGAAGGGGTGGTTCAGAGGGTTATCCACACAGTGACCTCATTTATAGGGGCACTAGTAATTTAACTTGATATAACAAGTTATACAAAAACAAACAATCAAAACACAAAATCAAACTTTTGCTTTCATTTTCTTCATTCTAATTACTCTGACCAGGTTATAAACCCAGCAACTCACCTGCAATGGATATCATTAACTGCAGGTACTGTGGAACACTTTTCAGAAGGGCAGTTTTACAGGATTTAGGACACTGTCATACATGCTGGGCCATTGCAGATCTACGGGCTCAGCTCCAGACAGCATGGGCAGAGACTGTGCACCTCAAATTGCATATTCAAGAGGAAATATAAGAACCGTCTGCCATTTCCCCAACATCCAACAGAAGCACATCAACCACAGAGGGTGGTTGGTCTGGGAGGTTGGCAGGTGGTTAGGAGGGGCAAATCAGGTGCCCCATCACTCAGTGCTCTCCAACATATCACCTCCATAAACCATATAAAAACTACAAACAGGTATCTGCCTCTATCTCCGAAATCAAACAAAGGGGCTGAGGACACTGCAGAGCAGGACACTGTAGCACAGGGGCTAGTAGAACAAAACACGCCCAAAACAGGAACCAAAACAAAAAAAGCAAAAAGGAAATCCAAAAAACTGCTGATCATAGAAGACTCCGTGATTCGGGGAGTTGAAATGTATCTCCAGCCAGGGGTAATGGTTTGATGTCTCCAAGGTACATCAGTGTGGAGAGACACTGACCGCATTGCTAAAATTGTTCAGGAAACAGGAGAAAACATTGAAGTCCTGGTACACATAGGGACTAGCAATCTTGCCAGCCAGTCAGTGGTGGAGACCAAGGAACACCTGACCAGGCTGGGTAACAAACTATCCTCCATTTCATCTGGCATCTCCTTCTCTGAGATCCTGCCAGTCTGGGAGAGGGGAACAGATGGACAGAAGGTCAGAGAAGGGGAGATAGGGGAGCTAAACATGTGGCTCAAGGGCTGGTGCTAGGAAAAAGGACACAAATTTGTAGGGAACTGGCAACAGTTTTGGGAGTGAAAGTTCTTTAAATTTGATGGACTGCATTTGACTAAGCAGGGAGTCAGTGCATTGGGGCAGAAGTTTGATGTCTTTGCAGAATATTTAAACTAGCAAATGGGGAGAGGGGTGCAGCACCTGAAACATCGAATGGGAAGAACACCCCTCCCCCCTCAGCTAGTGGTCAAACAGGAGTTCAGCATGTTTGTAGTTAATTTGCATCACTAGGTAAAGAAAAAGGTCTGGCTCCCTATACAATGCACAGGGGAAACGCTGGACCTTGCCCAACAACTAACACACCACAGTCTGACCACTGGAAAATCATGAACACAAATGCTCGCAGTCTGGGAAACAACATCCCAGACCTGCAGATAATAATGACAGAGGCTAAACTGGACATAGTAGCCATTAGCGAGACATGGTTTACCAGTAACCACACTTGGGAGACTTCAGTACCTGGCTATGTACTGTTCAGAAGAGACCAAGGTGCAAAAAAGGGGGGGGGGGTGGAGTGGCCCTTTATGTCAATGAAAATATTAAAGCAACAGAAATTCAGAATACACATAAGGAGCCAGAAGAACTGTGGACCACCCTGGAATCAGGAAATGGGACAGCCATACGAACTGGGGTTGTGTACAGGCCTCCAGACCGGGGGAGGACATATACATGTTACTGTTAGAAGATATACAAAACATGACAGCTAAAGGGGAGGTTCTGATAATGGGAGACTTCAACATGCCAGAAACAGATTGGTCAATACCAGCAGGGACATCTGCCAGAACTAGACACATGGTGGATTTCCTGCAGGGGGAGGGCCTCAAACAACTGGTACAACAGCCCACTAGAGACAAGGCTATCCTAGATCTAGTACTGACTAACAGGGAAAAGATCACAGATCTCCAGGTAGAAGGTTACCTGGGGACCAGTGACCATCAAATGGCATGGTTCAGTTTGGCCACTAGAACAAAATCATCCCAGTCCAAGGCAAAAATATGGGACTTCAGAGGAGCCGACTTTGATAAGATGGCCAACAGAGTTAAGCTAGCCCTGGCAAAAATAAATACAGGTGAGGGGGTACAAGCAAAGTGGGCAAGCATTAAAGATGCAATACTTGAAGCAACATCCCATTGTGTTAGGGAGAAAAGGAAGTGCAAAAGAAGAAGGAAACCACTCTGATTCTCAAACACTGTAGCAGAAAAGGTCAGAGCCAAAAGGCTGGCCTTCAGGAAATATAAGGGAACGCAGCAGGATGAAGATAGGGAGGCATACCAAACTTCCCTAAGGGAAGCAGGGAGGGCAGTAAGGCAGGCAAAGGCCTAAACTGAGGAAACACTAGCGTGAACAGTAAAAGAAGGTGACAAGACTTTCTATAGATACATTAGTAAAAGGAGAAAGTCCAGAGGGGATATTGCCACGATCAAAGGTAATAAGGGGGCGTGTGAGGAGGAGGACCATGTAAAAGCATCTTTCCTAAATAGATACTTCTGCTCAGTATTTACTGAAGAGAAGGTAGGGCAGGGCCCACAGCTCTGCACCATGGACACGGGGGGGGGGAGGGAGGTGTGCACTAGTCCCTTCACAAAATAAAGGGTCCTATAAGAGCTCGATAAGCTCAGGGTGGACAAGGCAATGGGACCTGATGGCATACATCCCAGGGTACTAAAGGAGCTAAGGGTGGAACTTGCAGAACCATTATCAGAACTGTTTTGTGAATCTCTGAGCACAGGAGAGGTCCCAGAAGACTGGAGAAGGGCTTATGTGATCCTGCTCCACAAGAGTGGTAGCAGGGAGGAGGCAGGAAACTACAGACCAATCAGTCAGTCTTTTCTCAGTAGTGGGCAAGATTATGGAGACACTCCTTAAGGAAAGGATAGTGCAACACCTGGAATCCATAGGAGCACAGTATCCAAGACAGTATGGGTTTACAAAAGGAAGGTCCTATCAAACTAATCTCATAGATTTCTTTGACTGGGTAACCAGAGTGGTGGACCAAGGGGGAGCAGTTGATGTTGCCTACCTTGACTTCAGCAACGCTTCTATTTTCCACATAGAAGATTGATTAATATGTTGGGTAGGCTTGGAGTGGGTCAGACATTGGTCAACTGGGTGACGGGCAGAAAACAGAGTGGTGGTAAACGGTATACAGTCAGAAGAGATGCAAGTCACAAGTGGGGTACTTCAAGGATCAGTCCTGGGGCCAGTCCTGTTCAATATCTTCATCAGTAACATTGCAGATGGACTAGAGGGTAAGGTTTGTTTGTTTGCAGATGACACCAAGATCTGCAACAGAGTAGATGATCCAGATGGTGTGGGCAGAATGAGAAGAGATCTGGATAAACTAGCAAAATGGTCAGAAGAGTGGCAACTGGGGTTTAACGCAAAGAAGTGCAAGATCATGCACATAGGGAAGAGAACCCCTGAAGCCACCTATAGGCTGGGAGGGGAGTTGCTGGCAGTCACAAGGGAAGAAAGAGACTTGGGCGTCATCATCACTGATGACCTGAAATCATCCAAGCAGACCTCTAAAGCAGTAGGTAAGGCTAGAAGGACGTTGGGGTGTATTAGTAGGGGTATCACAAGTCAGAAGAGGGAGGTAATAATCCCTCTTTACAAGACACTGGTTAGGCCCCATCTGGAGTACTGTGTGCAATACTGGAGGCCACACCTTCACAAGGACATTAACCAAATTGAGGCAGTCCAGAGAAGGGCAACCAAAATGGTGCAGGGACTGCATCAGAAACATATGAAGACAGATTAACTGAACTCAATATGTATACCCTAGAGCAAAGGAGGGAGAGAGGTGATATGATTGAAACATTCAAACACCTTAAGGGCATTAACAAGGTGAAAGAGTCTAACGTGTTTCTGTAACCCCCAGAGGGCGCTACCCTTAGGGCTACTACCCCTGTCTGCCCCCACGGAGGCAGGGTGAGGGGCCCAGATCTGTTGACTGGTGCCTCCACCCAGAAGTCGGGGTTAGTGCAGTTAAGACTACCTCGGTTACAGCCCTCTGGGCTACTGCAACCCCCCTTTCGTCCCACTAGTGACTCACACTGGGTGTCAACAATTCTGTTCACCAGTACACTTACCCCACGGATAATATATTCCAGCTCCCTCCGGGGAACCCCTGTAAAGTAAGGCACAGTTATGTTGCAATCACTAGGCAGCAGCTCACCAGTAATGTACACAATAGCCAGGATGTAGCTGTACAAAAAGCAATCTGATTTATTCAAGGGGGGGAGAATAACAAGGACAGGGGGAATCAAGTTGATTAGCTTATCACTATACTTATCTACCTAGGGCTCTGTGCACAGGCCTAACCCTACGATTTACTGTCCCTGGGTACCCAAGCACTAATGGCTAGTCCAAACGTGGCAGCTGGTTGGGGCCCTTAACACAGATAAACATCACAGTCTTGAGCAGGTCAGAATAGGAGGAAAGTTTAATTAGGCAGTCAGCAATATAATAATGCACTGAAACCACTGCGTAAACACTGTGCAGGGAGCTACCCTGAATCAGTACTCACAACCCCAGCAAATAACGATTCCTTCAACGCTACCAGGATGGAGCCTGAACTTCACCAGCCGTCTCACACATTTATATGGCAAACAGCAACAGAGGAGTACCACACCAGGCAGCTGCTTCCAAGGCTCCCACAGACTCATAACCACTGCAAGGCTGCAACGGCAGCTTCAGCCTCCAACGAAAGAGCAAACTGGAAATCCTCCAGTCCTCCTACAGGTCGAGCCTGGTGGGTAGCTGTACAGGGCACAACCTCCTCTGACCGCCCACCGTGATTTAAACAAAACTCGCTCCGCCGAGAAAAATGGCCACCAGGCCTTCCCGCGCTTCCCGCGCGAACACTTCCCAGCGCAGAAGCACAGAAGCTCCTCACTCCTCACCAGCCACAACGCGTCTGCCCTTGGCAGCACTGAGCACTCCTTTCAGATAGGGCGCTACCCATTTTCATTGGCTGGCTGCACATGCCAGTCACTTCCTCCGGCTTTCAGTGGTGCGAAAAAAGCGCCATAGCCCATAATGCCTTTCCCAAATACAAACAGTTCCTCTATTGGTCAGCCAACTCTGTGGGGTCCCAAGGTACTGATTGGTCCAATTCAATAGTTCTGGGCCAAAATGGAGGAGGCAATCGAAACCATCTGTGCTGCAAAGCAAGGCAGGTTAGAACAACTACATTATCATTATTATGTTACAGTATTTTAAGCAAACATTTACATCCTCTATCAGAACTCCCTGTGCACCACTAGCGATGGCAGCTGGGAGCGCTTACCTGGCAACCTGGGCGGGATTCGAGCATAGCAACACTTAAACCCCCTTCCATTTCAACTAATTATGACTGCACCAGGCAGCCCTTAAAGGGACAGTATACGGAGGCCTTAAAAGAGCACTCAACGGATCCCCATTTAAGCGGCTTCATGCCGATCACCAACCAGGCATAAGGCACATTAGGAACCCCTTTGCAAGGGGGGTTATACCCTTCCTGGCCTGGAAAAGCTTGACGTCCACATCAAGCAATTACCCTTGAGGCCATTTAGACGAACAACCCAATTAACACTATATCACATTTTACCTTACATACATGAATATTAGATTCACGGTGTACTTTAGTTTATACACATTATACATATAAAGTCTTATTCCTCTTTAAGTCAGGTCATGGGTTCCTGCTCGTGACACCGGGACTAAGGGAATCCCTCTTCTCCTAGTTACTAAGGGGTCCCCCAAGGCAGGGACACCACACTCAAAGGGCACTACTAACAATCTGGAGTTATCCCCCAAGGCTAACTTAGGCAAAGAACTCGGGCGACACATATACCCCCTTGTGAACCACATTTAAAGGCAGGTCCACTGGCTGACCCAGAGATTCATAGCTCAACTTCATTACTGGCCGTATTTGTCGGCCAGAATGTCTAGGGGTCTTGGGGGATCCTAAACCAGGCCCTGACTCCACTTCAGTATCAGTGACATTAGCAACGGGAACCTCCTCAAGGGGAACAGGTTCAGTGCTCATAATACTATTAGGGGCTTGACCTTCTATCCCTGAACCCACCCCACTGGGCTCATCTGGGGGCGGTTTAGGTACTAGAGGGGAACCATCAGGGCATTCAAAATATTCTTCGATTCGGGCATATCACTGGCTTGTTCCCCCATCTCACTCTCTTCTTCTGAAAGTCAGATAATTCAGCCAGGCCAGACAGTTCAGCCAGGCCTAAGGACTCAACCCCTTGAGCTTGTCTGCTACCCCATTTATCTTCTGGAGGCATTGCCTCCGGGGACAAAGTAGAGGGCTCAATCAGTACAGACGGGCCAATTTCAGTTCCCGAGTTAACAAGGGGATTGCCCCGAAACAATTGACTCAGTTCATAAGAGGGATAGTATTCAATATCACCTTCGCTATCTTCCGACACTGAGTGTTGATCATCTCCTTCTGCAGGAGGGGTGGGACAAGGCTTCCTTGGTGGACTTGTTGAAGGCTCCATGGGCTTGGTTCTTCTCTTAGCAACAGATCTAGTCACAGGCCGAGAAGGAGTGGCAGTGGAAGGTTCAGCTTCAATCAAGATCTGCCCAATCGGCAGCAAATGATTTCTGTGTATGGTTTTCACATCTTTCGAATTTTTTCAGGCCACACTTTATATACAGGTAGGTCTGCCAGCTGTCCCACAACAATATGAGGGAGGTGATGCCATCTGTCGGCAATCTTATGTTTGCCATGCAGTCCCAGATTTCTCAACAGCACTCTATCCCCTTCTCTCAACTCTACTGTTTTCACTTTTTTGTCATATCTCTCCTTATTAGCCAGATTTCGTTTAGCAGCCATAGTCTGGGCCAGTTGGTAGGCATGGTTTAATGGGCCTTTAATCTCTGTACGTACTGTAGATGGTTTTCTGCTCACACCCCATCAGGAAACCCCAAAACACACATCCACTGGCAATCTAGCCTCTCTCCCAAACATCAGTCGATAGGGGGAAAACCCTGTGGCATCACTTTTCGTACAATTGTAGGCGTGAACTAAAGTGCTAATCTGTTGGCTCCATCTCGATTTATCTTTTGATTGTAAGGTGCCCAGCATGTCAAGCAATGTACGATTAAACCTTTCAGGCTGAGGGTCTCCCTGCGGATGATAGGGGGTGGTTCGTGATTTTCGAACCCCCACAAAGATAGCATCTCTTTAATCAAATGACTCTCAAAGTCCCTTACCTGGTCAGAATGAATCTGCTGCGGGGCCCCATAGTGGACGAAAAAGTTCTCAACAAGTATCTTAGCCACCGGGGTTGCTCTCTGATCCTTGGTTGGGAAGGCCTGCGCGTACAGGGTAAAATGATCAGTGACCACCAATATGTTGCTGACACTTTTCAGATCAGGCTCTAAACTCAGGAAATCAATACAGACCAGTTCCATAGGAGCACTAGTGGTAATGTTGACCAGGGGAGCAGCTCTCCGGGGTAACGCTTTTCTTTGCAAACAATGACCACAGGTCTTGACATACTGTTCCACATCCGCACTCATCTTCCGCCAATAGAATCGAGCCCGTACCAGGTCAAGTGTTCAATCTATACCCAGATGCCCCATTTGATTATGCAATGACCTTAGGACTAGTTCTCTGAAGGCTGATGGCAGCACCAGTTGTTGTCGGTGTACCCGGCCCTCCTTATTCACAGTCTCTCTATATAGTAGTTGGTTGATCAACTTTAATTTGGGCCCTTCTTTATACAACAAGGTAGTCCGTAAGTCAGTGGAGCGGAGTTTGGATACATCCCTTCCGGCCTGCAAAACCTCTACAGCTGTTCTTATCATAGGATCACAGGATTGAGCCTGTTGGAGATCATCATTGGTGAGTTGCGGCAGGGAACTGGTGTCCAATGCAGAGAAATGACAGTAAGCGGCAGGTATATACAGTTTTCCGGCGGCCCCAAACAATCTACTGCACAGTCCATCGTGTCAGGAGACACCTGTTCTTCTTTATCAAATTTCTGGCAGAGAGCTCTTATGTCAGGTTCAGACAACCGGACCCATTCAGTCTGGGGCACAGGCCTCTGAGAGAGAGTGTCTGCATCTATATGGTTTAGGCCCGCCCGGTATTCTACAGCGTAATCGTAGGTGGCCAAGGCAGACAGCCACCTATGCCCAGTAGCATCCAATTTGGCAGAGGTCTGTACGTAGGTCAGAGGGTTATAAGTCTTTACTAATATCTTGGCACCATACAAATAGTCATGAAACTGATCAACAATGGCCCACTTTAAAGCCAAAAACTCTAGTTTGTGCACAGGGTAATTTTTCTCTGAAGGCGTCAGACTTCTACTGGCAAATGCTATAGGTCTCAGCCCATTCGAGTGCTCCTGGTATAACACAGCCCCCAATCCTTGTAGACTGGCATCAGTATGAAGAGTGTAGGGCTTGACTTGGTCAACATAGGCCAGTACTGGAGCGTGGGTAAGTTGATATATGATGTCATGAAAAGCTTCCTCACACTCAGCAGTCCATCGATCCCCGAACATATTGTTTGGCCGAAAATACTTCTTTTCTATGTCAGTGTACACACCCTTCTTATACTTTTGTGAGTAGGCGGATACCCTGAGTGAGATTAAGGAGGGCGAATCACTAGTGAATAGTCTCTGACAAACCGCCTATAGTATCCACAAAACCCAAGGAATTGTTGCAGCTCTTTTAAATTCCTGGGTTGAGGCCAAGTGGTCAACGCCTCCACCTTGCCAGGGTCAGTCTCTATGCCCTCAGTGGACACTATATGGCCCATATATTTCACGGAAGTCTGGAAGAATTGACACTTGTTGATAGACAACTTAAGGCCGAAATCCTCCAACCGATCCAGGACTTTGAATAATCGTTGCTCATGTTCTTCCAATGATCGGCCAAACACTATAACATCATCTAATAGACCAAACACTCGAGTAGGTTCATGTCCCCCACAGCTCGTTCCATCAAGCGCTGAAAAGTGGCTGGGGCACCCGAAATTCCTTGAGGTATCCGAACAAACTCATAGAAGCCTAAGGGGCAAATGAAAGCAGTCTTCTCCTGGTCGTCTGGGGCCATCGGGATCTGGTAGTATCCACTCCGAAGATCCAACACAGAGAACCACTTACTACCATTCAAACAATCCAAGGCGTCTTGTATGCGTGGCATGGTATATTGATCCGGAATGGTCCGCCTATTCAAAGTGCGATAGTCTACACACATCCGAATTGCCCCATTCTTTTTCCTTACTACTATGATGGGGGAGGCATAGGGGCTCCTAGACTCTTGAATTACGCCAGCAGTCAACATTTCTTGCAGATGCCGCCTTACATCATCTATGTCAGCAGGAGCCAGACGTCGGGATCTCTCTCGGAAAGGTCTTTCATCGTGCAGTCGAATGTGATGCTCAGCCCCTTGTACACATCCTACATCCCACTCCTTCAGGGAAAAAACCTGGTCCCTCTTGGCAAGCCTCTCACTGACCCTTCGTTTCCAGTCGGCGGGCAGCAGGGAGTCACCAAAGTCAAACAGATCAGGAGTAACTCTATCACCTGTCTGGGGACTCTTTCTATTTGGTAGTACAGCAGTATCTGCACAATGAACACTAGCCAGGGCACACCCTCTTCTTATCCGAATCTCTTTATCAGACACATTGTGCACTTGAACCATCACCCTCTTAACGTAAGCATGGGCTCTAGCCGGCAGAATGCTGGGTTTGAGCAACAACCCCTCAGGTAATCCTCCCTCCACAGGCGCATCCAGCATCAACAACTTATTCTTGACATTTGTTTTTAGTCGTACCTCTCCATGCAGAACACATTGTGCATTTGGGGCAAGTACCACGGGGGCCGGATCCTTTTTCCACACCACCCCTACAGGGCCTTCAGGTTCCTCCAGACTACCCTTCTTCTGAGTGGCCCTGACCTTTTGAATCACAGCAAGTACGGTCAAAGCTCACCTAGTCTGGAATGCTCGCTTCTCTGAGCACAATTGGGCCAATCGTCCAAACATATGTGCATTTGTCCCAATCAACAAGGGCACCCCATCATACAGTCCAGTGGGTGGGCAAACTAAAACTAAGGTTTCCACTTGCTCATCTATTCCATTCACAGTTGCAGGGAAGGATAACCAGACACGGATGTACCCCAAATACGGATAGGCCTTGTCGCTCAACCCCCATACATGTAGACCAGTTAGAGGCTGCAGGGGCACCTCAGATAAGTGTGCTTGGTACCAGTCCTGAAACATGATGGTCACCTGGGAGCCACTGTCCAGTACAACTCGAGTGGGAATTCCATTTACCCGCACCCAGGTCTCCATAGACGGCCCGACCACATCAGACCAGTTGGGGGTAGCAGCATTGGTAGCCTGGCGGGCATCGGCCTGAGTCACAAAACTTTTCTTGGGGGCCTGAGACTGGGCCTGGCTGTGTCGGGCCATCAGTCTGCTGTTAACTTTCCTTAAATTCTCCGGCCTCTGGCACTCAGGCTGGAAATGCCCATCTTCCTCACAGTGGTAACAAAACTTGGGGTCCCGGGGATCACTATGCTGAGGGGGGCCCTGAGGGGAGTGAGAAAGCTCTCTAGGGCTAGGGTTCGGGGCTCTACATGACTCAGGAGCCCCGGGCCGAGTAGGGTACACAGTAGACTGCTTTAAGTCCCTCACCAAGTCCCGTAAATTCCTGATCTCAGCCCTGAACTCACCCTCCATGTAGGGGTCAGAGGAAACAGCTTGCATCCCCACAGTACCTGGAAAATCTGGGGACCCCTCAGACCCTCCAGGCGAGCCAGTCTCCTCAGGGGTGTTAGACTCAGGGGTCCCACTAGGGTTCACTGCCCCCACACAGGGTTCCCACCCCTCTTCATCAGTCTCCACTTCCCGAATTTCCCTCATCAATTGACAATATTCAGGCGGGGTGGCCCGACGATCATGCAACTTGAGTTTCAGCAGTGTTACACTAGAGAATCTGGCAGACTTTAAAACATGTTCTAACCAAACCTGATTCAGGGCTGTAACAGTGATTCTCCCTTTTCTATAAGCCTTCTACAATGCCCACTCCACTCTAGTAACAAAAGCGGACAGTTTTTCATTTCTCCACTGCTTAGCAGACCTGAATTTCCATAGTAAATCTTCACCATTCTCTGTACTCCCGAAAACCCCTTCTAAAGCAGAGAGATACTCTGCAGTGGTGGCTTCCGGACGGGTGGCCCGGAAGAATCTAATGGCTTCTAAGGCAGGACCCTGCAAACTCTCCATCAGCCTCTTCCTTTTCTCCCCTTCAGAGCATTGCCACTCCTGGACTAAAGGGGTGGCATAGTCCATCCAAGCCTCCAGGTCATCCTCCTCGGAAGGCACTGGTACCATGCCAGAGAAAAGTTTTAACTACGGTAGGAATCGAGCTGTATGGATGGGACTGCCAGGGCAAAGAAGCCAGCACGGAACTTTGGGCGGGCAAGGAGGTGCCGGGAACCCGGAGGTAGTATAACTGGACAAATCCAAGGCTTGCAACAACTCCTGGGTAGTCCTCCCTCCACAGCTAACAATTTAAGCAGTTTGTCTTTAAAACTGTTCATCTGAGAACCCCAGGGTGACTGACCCACTTCGGATATGAATTAGCCTCCACCCCTGGGACGCACCCTCTGGGTAAATCACAGGAGGTACCTTCTCAGGGTCGATGGCCACACTGCATAGGAGTAACACCTGCAGTGTCTGGTCAAGCAGATCAGCCATACACCCTTTCACTTCAACCTTACCCAAACACTTTACTCTCTCGGCAACAGAGACAATATCAACAGTTGAGGTACCCAAGGGCACATCTAACAATAATACAATCTTCTGGGAGTCTAGCTCTTCGGCTTCACCCCAACCCATCAGTCTGTGTACCATGGTTTTAATGGGTCCCAGTTTAATTTTTCCCAACATATCCCCTTCCATTTTTTCCATTTCTGATGTATTTCCTCACTGAGCCACTAGGGGATGCAAATCCCAGCGGTGCCTCCAATTTGTAACCCCCAGGGGGCACTACCCTTAGGGCTACTACCCCTGTCTGCCCCCACGGAGGCAGGGTGAGGGGCCCAGATCCATTGACGGGTGCCTCCACCCAGAGGTCGGGGTTAGTACAGTTAAGACTACCTTGGTTACAGCCCTCTGGGCTACTGCAACCCCCCTTTCATCCCACTAGTGACTCACACTGGGTGTCAACAATTCTGTTCACCAGTACACTTATCCCACGGATAATATATTCCAGCTCCCTCCGGGGAACCCCTGTAAAGTAAGGCACAGTTATGTTGCAATCACCAGGCAGCAGTTCACCAGTAATGTACACAATAGCCAGGATGTAGCTGTACAAAAAGCAATCTGATTTATTCAAGGGGGGGAGAATAACAAGGACAGGGGGAATCAAGTTGATTAGCTTATCACTATACTTATCTACCTAGGGCTCTGTGCACAGGCCTAACCCTACGATTTACTGTCCCTGGGTACCCAAGCCCTAACGGCTAGTCCAAACGTGGCAGCTGGTTGGGGCCCTTAACACAGATAAACATCACAGTCTTGAGCAGGTCAGAATAGGAGGAAAGTTTAATTAGACAGCCAGCAATATAATAATGCACTGAAACCACTGCGTAAACACTGTGCAGGGAGCTACCCTGAATCAGTACTCACAACCCCAGCAAATAATGATTCCTTCAACGCTACCAGGATGGAGCCTGAACTTCACCAGCCGTCTCACACATTTATATGGCAAACAGCAACAGAGGGGTACCACACCAGGCAGCTGCTTCCAAGGCTCCCACAGACTCACAACCACTGCAAGGCTGCAACGGCAGCTTCAGCCTTCCCACGAAACGAGCGAAACTCGGGAAATCCTCCAGTCCTCCTACAGGTCGAGCCTGGTGAGTAGCTGTACAGGGCAGCAACCTCCTCTGACCGCCCACCGCGGATTTTAGAGCAAACTCGCCGCAGAGAAAACGGCCGCCTTTAGGGCCTCCTGCCTCCCGTGCGAACACTCCCAGCGCAGGAAGCACAGAAGCCCTCACCCTCACCAGCCACAACGCTGGCTGCCCTTGGCAGCACTGAGCACTCCTTTCAGATCGGGCGCTACCCGTTTTCATTGGCTGGCTGCATATGCCAGTCACTTCCTCCGGCTTTCAGTGGTGCGAAAAAAGCGCCATAGCCCATAATGCCTTTCCCAAATACAAACAGTTCCTCTATTGGTCAGCCAACTCTGTGGGGTCCCAAGGTACTGATTGGTCCAATTCAATAGTTCTGGGCCAAAATGGAGGAGGCAATCAAAACCATCTGTGCTGCAAGGCAGGTTAGAACAACTACATTATCATTATTATGTTACAGTATTTTAAGCAAACATTTACATCCTCTATCAGAACTCCCTGTGCACCACTAGCGATGGCAGCTGGGAGCGCTTACCCGGCAACCTGGGCGGGATTCGAGCATAGCAACACTTAAACCCCCTTCCATTTCAACTAATTATGACTGCACCAGGCAGCCCTTAAAGGGACAGTATACGGAGGCCTTTAAAGAGCACTCAATGGATCCCCATTTAAATGGCTTCATGCCGATCACCAACCAGGCATAAGGCACATTAGGAACCCCCATTTGCAAGGGGGTTACATTTCAATATAAGAAAAATAACAGGACAAGAGGACAGAGCATGAGATTAGATGGAGGCCGATTAAGGGGTAATGTGAGGAAGTTCTTTTTCACAGAAAGGGTGGTGGATGCGTGGAATGGCCTACCTCAGGAAGTGGTGGATATGAATACAGTGCAGAGCTTCAAACAGGCAAGGGATAGGCATAAGGGAGCAATACAGATGAGTATGAATAGATAGGCCATTGACAGAGCAAAGGCCTATATAGCACATTCATAAGATAGAAAAAGAAATGGTCAGACTGGATGGGCCTTGTGGTCCTTATCTGCTGTCAACTTCTATGTTTCTATTGCTATGTGTTTGCCTATTCTCCCAATTCTTGTACCCATCCCCTAGTATGCTTCAGGAAATTAGCGGTTTTCAGCTTATGTTGTCTTTCCTGATGAAACATTTCCAAATAAATAAAATAAAAAGTTGTTACCTTGAGGGAGCCCATTTAAGATGGTGGTGGGGGGGGGAGCTTAATGAAACCAGAGTTTATTTACCAAACCTTTTCAAGGAGTTTTAATACATCTTCTTCGCCTAATGTGACAAGAAATTTGGTCCTTTTGGCCCCCATCTTCTGTATCCGAAGTGACATCTGTTGTAGTAGAAGCATGGAGGAGTCTGATATCACTCCCTCAGCGTCCACTCCCTGTTCCTCTGTGGACAGAATTGCAAATGTATTGCCTGATTTCCAAGACTCTCCATCTCTTTCTTTCCCCTTAGAGGTGGAACCAGTTTTAATAGACAGGGTTTTCCCTAACCTGCTTCTTTTTTTGGGAAACATTTTCTTGGGTGGTTGGGTCTGATGGGGGGCAGTTCCAACACTCCAGGGTTCTCCGGGATGCTAGATTCTGGAATCTCTGTGACCGCGGGCTCGGAAACTGGTTCAGTTACAGAGACTTCCTCCATTTGAGTGTTACAAGCCTGTTCTTCATTCTGTGTAAGGGGACTAGTGCTGCCCCGGGGAGGGGGTGGAAAGCTGAGGTAGATGGGACAACTGGTTCTTGATTGGCTACCCTTTGAGCCTTTATTTGTTGTGCTTTGATTAACCCCTCATGAGCGGGGCAGTCGTCTTCATTTCCCATATCCATGCTCAGTTTTCTCACAAAGATTACATTTGAACAGGTTAATGCAGTTGGCTGAGACATGGCCATAGTCTAGGCAATGGCTACACCTAGGGGGGTCACAGTCATTGCTCAGGTGGGTGCAAGACTTGCACTTAAAGCAAGACCTAGGTTGTTCCACGTAGAATAAAACAACCAGTCTTTTCCAAGATAAAAGGTGCTAGACAGGTGAACAGGACCATTATTTGTAGAGAACAATTTTACCTTAATCTTCTATCCCCTCATTCCAGATTTGTTCACTATCCAGAATGAGGGAGCGTCTATCCATAACCTTGCACCTTTGATGTAACCAGAAAAGTATGTCCTCTACATTAACGCCATCATTGCAAAACATGATGGTGATGTTTTTAACTGCAGGTTTCGTAAGAGGTTTGGCCATGTATGGGATCCAGAGTGGAGAATTTTTCAAAGTGTGATATTGATTCCAAAAACTGTCCAAACTAGAAACAGTTCTAAAGCTTACATCGTAATTTCCATTTCCTAAGTGAATAAGGGCAAAAATTTCAGATGAAAAAAATTTAATTGACCCTTTTAAAAGTTGTTTTTCCATGTGTAGTCTGTCTGGAAGATTTTCCAGGCCACCCTTAAATACTAATCCTACTCTAGTTCTGTGTGGGGCCGGCTCCCCTTTATTCTGAAATAAGTATGCCAGTCGAAACATGGGATTAAGCCAGGTACTTTTAGCAGGATCCTGTAACATGGTAGTTGGAGGACCCATTCTGTTTTCTTCATTTTCTGAGGCCTCAGAAATAAGTCTGGAATAAGTGAATGCTTGAGGGACAGAGTCACCTTGTAAGCTTACGGTGGAGCCCATAATATTTTCAGGATTTGAGTCATTACTGCCTAAAGCTAAATTCTCCAGCATAGAAGTAGCAGCAGTAGAATTAGATGCAGTAGTTACCTGTTTGTCTGCCAGATTTGTTTGCGCTTGGTGTCGCTGAATATCTGTGTCTTCTGGGGCAGGGAGCCACTGGCCAGCAGGCGCTTGAATCCAACCTGCTTTTTCCAAAGCATGAGCAGGTGACGAAGAGGTTTCATTTGTATTTCGCTCAATGTTTGTTTCAGGGTGGGGTTCTGTGGTAATGGAGGAGCCAGGCTCAGTGTTCTCAGGCACAGTAGCATCTTGCAACTTGTCTTGACCCACTATGGCAGAAGCGAGAGTTGACTTGCTTGTGGAAGCAGTTTCTGAGGTACTCCTTCCTTCCTTGTTAAAGCTCCCAACTGGGTGTTGTACTCCAAGTTGTTTCACTTTACCAGGAAAGGAACCCAGTGTTTGTTTCTTTCTTTGAGCTTTTTTTGGCTTTGGGCACTCAACCAAAGGTTTATTTAGGCTGCCAGCCAAAGACTTGTTTTGACAAGGCGGTTTGTTGTTTGATGTTGCAGCTGCCTTTGATACAGCCACGTCACCGCTCAGCTGTTTGGGTGTTAGTGAGTCAGTGCGCCACGCTATCTGAGGCATGGAATGCAGAGCTGACAGTTCCGCTTGTAGAGCTTCTTTTCTAGCGCTGCATTGCGAGTCCTTTTCTACAAGTTGTAGCAGTAACATTTCTTTGTCCGATATTTGTCTTATTAGCATTCTGAACAGTGTGTACCTGATTGTTAGCTAGATTCTCCTTGTCTCGCTAACCATTCCATTTCAGAATTAAAGAACTCTTCTGATGCGTCTGTCTCAGTAATGTCTGTGACTTCCTCAGCATCAGCCTCTAGCAGAAAAAGGGCAGAGGAGGAGGCTGGCTCCTCTGCCTTTGTAGCATACGTCCTCCCTCCTGGATCCACCGAAGCGGCCATCTTAGATGATGGCCAAGAGTTCTTCCTACTGCAGAGTAAGGGAATTTCCCCAGTGTCCTGGCCAAATTTCTCCCATTCACAACAAATACCACCAACAGCTTAATCTGGTTCAATTTGTATCCCCCCCCCCGAGTCGCCCCTGAAAAAGGGACTGCTAGTCTCAGTGGGCCTCCCCGGTCAACAAAATTCAATAAATAAATTTGTCCACCTTGACTGCACTGAAGGCTATAGAAAATCTTCAGCTTTTTGTTTTTTTCTCCTCAGTAAGGAGGATGTCTGACTGAACAGTGTTTGTCCAAATGGTTGCCCAGGTTCCTGGCTTTGTCACTTCAGTGGCATGTCTACAGAATGTGCTGCTGCTAGCTGGAGTACTGTTTGTACTTTGAACATTACAGTCTGGACATGGTCTTTCCCAGATATGTTGGCTCTGGTCTCGCTGTGTTACAAGGTCTCTACTCATGATGTCATAATTGACACTGACCTCCTCCCATGGTACCTTGTGTACTGCTTGTGAATTGTTCCAAAGGTGTGGCCCAGTGGAAGAGATGTCCTCAATGAAGATGGAAGTTACTTTCCAGTAACTGTAGGTCTTCAAGAGAATCTCCTTCAACACACCCATTCACTCCCCCCCCCCCGTAATATTTTTGGATGACACGGTTAACTACAATGATACTGATATCTTTTCTGGGTATACATAAAGGGCCTTATTGACTTTGTATTCCAGGCCATTGCCTCTCTGGTGTGCCAGGTCCTGGTTCTGGTATCCCGGTTCCTGCTGGTCAGTGTTGGACTCTGGTGGAGAAAACCCGGTGCCCTGGCCAAATTTCCTCCCGTTCACTAAAAATACCACCAACAGCTTAATCTGGTTTAAGGTCAGTTGGTATTCATCTGTATCCTCCTTCCCCGAGTTGTGCCTGAAAAAAGGCAGAATTTGTCTAGTGCACTTACCCGGTCAACAAAAACTAAAAGGCAACAAAACAGGAGTGTTGGTGGCCACCCAAATGATGTGAGTGTTCCTGATGTTGATGGCTTACAGTGCAAGAAGGTGTGGCCCAATGAAAGAGGTTCTCTTGAAGATTTATGGTTACTGGTAAGGTATCTGTTCTGTATAGGCCGGATTTACTTTGCCTTGTTTAATTGCCAATTGCATGAATCTTTTTCTATGTGTTGAATCCTATTTATTACATTATTTGTTTTCTTTGTTCTATTGAACTGTGCTTGTTGTTTTTCAGTAGGTCTCGATGCCTCTTTATAGTTTTCTCTGGGTGGCAGAAACAATACCATTCTAGTGAGAGCAGTGCCTCCCACTTATTAAGGCACTTTTTCACTTTCACCAGTGGCTGGCTCTGCACTACTTTTGGGAGTCCAGTGATTGGACTGAACAACCCCAAATTGTCACCTCAGCCAGTTTAAGCCTGCTACTGCAGCTAAGAGTGGTGCCATTAAGAACTTCATCTTGGTGCTGCCATTAACACATGAATTTATCACACCAGTGGAAAAAGTGGGATTTCAGTTCAGAGCGGTTTCCCCCAGAGGACAGACTGACCATGATTCTAAAAGTAGCTCACATTCCAGTTGGTCAATATTGAGGACGCAGGACCAAGAAATTCCAGAAGGGGAGTGGTGCCAGTGGAATACGTTGCTTTTAACAAGTTAAAAAGATATGGGAGGATGTCCAAGCCTGTCAACATGCCTGAGTCATTCACACGAGGTAATTGTGAATTGTCTGGTCATAGCAATTTGAGCTTGCTGCTGAAGTGAACAGCTGAGATGAAGATAACCAGCTCCAGTTAATGACCCTACTATTCAAAGGATGGGCTTGTGAGATGTACTGGGACTTTACGTTACATTCATGGACTGTACAAGATGGGAGAAAGAGAATTTTGGAAAATATCGACTAGCTAGTTTCCAAGGCATACCCTATAGCAGACCTGCAAAAACAGGACATCATTTTGTAAGTAGTGTTGGGGGGGAACTCTGAAGTTCAAGAGCAGCTCCAGGGGTGAAGCCAAGGAAACAGTAAATCTCACAAATGAGTTTGAGGCAGTCTGTGAACTTCAGAAGAAACAATGTGCAATGCCCCAGTTCCAAGGACATGGTGTGCCAGCAAGGAAGTCAGACTGGATGATACTCTGTAGAAGATACCAGGGGCTGTGGAACACCTGCAAAAGTAGAGACCCTGAAGACAAGGACTGACACGCTATTCTTCCAAAATTGCCAAGGCAGTCACCAAGCTTGAGGGCTAGAAGGAAAATGCCCAGGAAATAGACAAACAAGACCATAGGGGGAGGAAGGAGCAGACAAGAAGTTGAAATGCTGGGCATGTGGAAGCCCAGAACACATCCTGTCAGAGTGTTCAAGCATCTGTTAAACAGCGGTAGGCAGGGATAGAGTGTTGGACACCTGCTGTGAAGATGATAGCCCACAGTAGTTCACAACTGACTTATAATGCTGTTGGAAAAGACTTGTATCTTACAGAAAGAATCCTGAGTGATTTTTAATGGAGTACTGATTGATGCAGGAGCACTGATCTCATTGGTACATCAAGACCTGCGGACCAGTGCCATAACGAATCCCAGTCCAGAGCTTCAGTCTTACTCTGGCATGGTAAATGAATCAGCAGATGGATCTTGAAGATCCTGATCATCTGGGTATCTGTCATTAAAGCCAGGGTTCCAAGTATAACAGGATGTACTTGTCAGAGGCAAGTGTACTGTGTTTTGTTGCTTAGCATGTAGGGACTCAGGAGAGCTGATAGCTGAGCTACACATCATCCTAGGGGATGGGGTTTCAAGTTTAAAAGCCTGCGCCGCCTGCTCCAGATAGAATGCTCCATCTGCCTCCCAGTATGCCAGCCTGCATCTGAACTGCTGTCCCAAGACCTCAAGCTGCACGGTCCTGCTGTGAATCATCTACAGGCAAGCTGCATTGAGAGACTGTTTTCTGGGATTGTGTACTGTGTGTTCCTCAGCGTGTAGGGGGCTTGGGGAGCCAACAGCTGATCTGCACATCATCCTAGGGGGCCGGGTTTCAAGTTTAAAAGCCCACGCTGCCTGCAAGTGTGTGCAGCTCCTAGAGAAAATTCATCCTGATACAAAGATTTGTGGTTAGGTTGTAATTAGCTAGAGTTTTGCATTTTTATAGGCTCTGATGTTTTTAGATTTGTTTAGGATATCTTATTTTTAATTTGATGTTTTTGAGGATTTTTACGTTTTTAATACTGATTTTTGGGGAGCTCTATTACTTTTTCTAAATCTCACTTTTCAGATACAAGCCTCAGTTATGATTTTCCCAGGGTTTAAACAGGGTTTATATCGAACAGTCATTGGCTGTTTACCATTTTTCATAATGAAACACCCCCCGGTTTCTCCTCTGTGTTTACATCTCCTGCACTAGATTACATAATTAATTTTTTACTTGGTTTGTATTTCCCTAAAGCCACTATTAAGTTGCAAAAAATAAATATCAAATAGGAGAGGAATTTTTACAATAGGACAAGACTCCAAAGACTATTGGTCCTTGTACTGCTTATTTCAGGCTCTGTGCACCCCCATCGAGGCCCTTTTTCCCAGAATAATAAGAGTTTCAAGCATTGATGGTTTTACAACACAGTTTAACTCTAACAATACACCAACACTGAAGATAGTTCATCTAAATATTCAGAGTTTGATATCTAAATGGTCAGAATTTAGTCTGGACAGAACAGAATAGATTTGATATTATTACTCTGTCTGAAATGTGGCTTAGTAAAAAAATTTTGGACTCTGAAGTTTCTCTCCAGATTTTAATCTCTTTAGAAAAGATCGATCGGGAAAAAGGGGTGGTGGTGTGTATTTATGTTTCAACACAGCTTAAATCTACGCTATTCTCCTTACCCAATAGCAATTATGTATGTGATTTGGTTTCAGTTGAGGTACTCCTGGGCCAAAACATTTAATTACAAGCTCTATTTATGATCTTCTGGGACATATTGGCCCCGGGTTGGATCTTCTTATAAATGTTAAAGAGCTACCCCGAAACAGAAAATGGATTTTAATGAGTGATTACATTGTGATTGGGGAGCTGATTTTAAAATAATGTTAGGAACTATTGTCTGATCTGAGTGTGCAGCAATTAAATAAGAAAGTTACAAGATATAATTATAACATTGGAACAGGGACTATCTTGGATTGGATATTGGTCACCAACCCCAACAGGATTCTAAATTCTGGGGTGCTGACAGATGATTTGAGTGATCACTTCCCTATTTTTTGTGATTGCTCTGCTAAATTGAAAAAAACAAACAAACCCTAAGTATATTGAATTTAGAAAATTAAAAAACTTTCCTCAGATATTGTAGATGCTGCCTTTTCTATGGTTCATTGGACTCAACTTCAGACTCTCTTGGATCCCAGTTCTACGCTTGACCATTTTTCTAAGCGTTTTTTCTCTATAATTGATAGAACAGCATTCTATGGGCTAATAAACATCAGTGGGTTTCACCTGAATTACTACAACTCGTGCACTAGGGACAAAATTTGGAAAGCGTTTAAAATTAAAAGGGATGCTATTTCTTTGCAGAATTATAAAACTCGTAAGTCTGAAACTAAAAAAGTAAAGATTCAGTTCTTGTCTGAATAATAAAAATCATTTGGGGATGCTAAAAAGACGTGAAGAACTCTGAATGAATTGTTAGGGAGAGGAAAAAATCTACAGTCGTCTCTTTGCATAAGGGTAACTCCTTAATAAGTGACCCAGGACTGGTTTCCTAGATGTTTAACAACTATTTTGGTGACCTAGATAGCTATAATGTATGGTAGAACGTTGTTATAGGTAGAAATCTACCTTTTTATAACAACGTTTTACCATCGATGTGACGTCATGATGTTGTTAACCTATCGATGGTACATCACATCGATGGGTTAACAACCGGGAATAGTCTGGGCATGCGCGCAAATGAATTGGACGGCCTAGAAACGGCCATGGCGGTGAGGGCAGAGCAGCGGCAACATGAAAGAAAACTGCAGTAAGGAACTGCTTTCTTTTGTATAAACCTAAATTGTACCATACACTATAAAATATAATGTATGGTACATTGATGGGTAACCGTTTTGTTAACTCATCTCGAGGTTGCCATGGCGACCTAAACCTCTCGAGCTTCGCTCTCGAGGTTTGCCTGGTCACCCTGGCAACCTCTCAATGGTTAACAAACTGGTTAACCATCGATGACCATACATTATCCTCTATATAGGTCACAGTTTTCCCCTCCAGCAATTGATTCTCAAACTTTAATTAACGATTACTACTCATCCCCGAAGTTCTATTTTAAAAAGGTTTCCCCAGAAATAGTTGAGAAATATTTACTTGGTAGAGTCTCATCCTTCCTTATCTCATGATGGTCTAGGTTTTAGGATTATAAAGTTGGGTGTTAAATCATTTGTTCCTCTACTGTCTATTATTTTTAACTTTTCCTTAGGTCATGGAATTTTTCCGGACCAATTGAAGTTTGCAACTATTAAGCCTATTTTTAAGAGTGGTAATCCCACTCAGGTCTCCAGTTATCATCCCATATCACTTCTTTCTCCATTGTCAAAAATTCTTGAAAATTATTTTGGACCAGACTATAGAGTTTTTGAATAAGTATTACTTATCAGAACAACAGCACAATTTTAAAGCCATGCACAACACAGTAACAGCCTTCGTAGGGTTCACTAGCTGCATACAGGGTGCCTTAGATAAGGGGCACTCTGTTGCAGCAGGTTTTTGTGGACCTCGCCAATGCCTTTGATCTGGTTGAACATAGGGGGTCTTACAGAGGCTACATTTCTCAAAGGATGTTGTCAACTGGTTTATAGATTATCTGAGGAGCAGAACACATATCACTTCTATTGGTGGTAAGTCTTCACTGCCAAAACTGATCCTTTGTGGTGTTCCACAGGGGTCAATTTTGGAACCACTAATATTTTCTCTTAATATAACAGTGTATCTAGTGTCTGTACTCGAACTTCTGTGATTATGTATGCAGATGATGCAGTATTATATGGAATAAGCTCAAGTTCTAATTGTGCCCTTGAGAATGTTCAGGCAGATTTTTTAATTTTTCAGAATTGGTTAACTCTAAACTGAATGGTCTTAAACCATAAAAAAAACAAAAGTTATGTTTTCAAACAAGCACAAATGTGAAGATCTACTACAGTTTTCTGACCTTAATGGGAATATTATTGAATTGGTTGATTGTAGGTACCTTGGATTGATTTTGTATTTCAATTTATCTTTTGATTTACATATAAAGAGTGTCAAGAAAACTATTCATCAGAGGTCAGAGGGTCTTTACTGTGTTAAATCCTGCTTAACCACTGAAGGTAGGTTTTTATTAGCACACAGTTTATTTAGTGTATTCGACTATGGTCTAATTGTTTATTCAACTGCCAGTGTTAAGTTGTTAGATAGACTTCGGGTTACATATAATGCCATAATTAGGTTTGTTGAATGTCCCTTTCCATACCCATCATTGTTTTCTTTATAGACAGTCTGATAGTCTATCTTTGGATAATAGAATCCTAATGAGAATGGATATTTTCCTATTTAAGGGTACCTTAGGTTTTCTTTCAGACTCGTTCTCAACATTATTTCCCCAATTTATTAATGGCTGTGGTACCAGATCTCAGAACAGATTTACTTTCAAGCTTCACCTGGTCAGGAAAGTAATGCTGTAGGTCAGAGATAATTACTTTATCGAACTCCATTTTTTTTATTCTTTACTGGTTGAAACTGTAGAACAGTTCTTAATTTTAAAATGGGACTTACTCTCTTTTTGAAAGACCAACAATAATGCACATTCAACAAGTAGTTTCAGTAATGCTGTTGTAGTATTGTATGTTTTTCTATTTATAATTGTATGGCGTATTATTTTTATGTAACTACTTGTTGCCTGTGAAAATGGGCATTTTTGCTCATCAGGCCTATAAGAATAAAAAATAAATGAAATGAAGACCAAGGCCCCCTGTTCTCTGCAGCACTGTAGACTTCTGCAGCAAGGTTTAAAGTTCTGTGGTACATTAATAAATAATACAGTGTTAGCATTACAGTTTTGCGGGACCCAGCAAGGATGGCCTGTGAGGAGGACTCCTAACTCTCACCACATAAACACAAGTTACATAATTTTCCTTAAACATCCAGTTTTATGCTTTTCAGTAGCTGTTCTGAGACTCTGTATGTATCTTAATCTGTTCAGGACTTCGTGTCATTTTATACAACATTTATGGCTGCTGACAGGCACCCCCCCAATCCTGCTGTCTGCAAACACAGAGCTGAATAGTTGTTCCATAAGGGGGAGCCTGAAGTAGCCTAACCATGGAGCACCCAAGGCTCCCCTGTTCTGTGAACACCTGGCTGGGGCACCATGCACAGTCACAGCTGGGGTATTGTGGGGGACACAGAAGATCCCTGTACTGCCACCCTGAAAAACTGCCATACATAAAAACTCTATAACGTTAAGCATCTGCAGTGGTAGTATGATTATTTCTCGTTTCCTGTTTCAGTTTTCCTAGTTTAGGTTTACCATTTTTAATAAATCTTTAGTTTGGTTGTTATCCTTCTTACCTTGGCTTCATCTTTGCTTCATTTTGTTTTATGTACACCTTCCTGCCCTGGGTTGAAAGCCCGGGCATCTGTGACACCCCTTGGATATGGACTGTCCTAGAGTGGGCCAGGTGATCCCAGGATCGTACCTGAACATGGCTTGCAATCATGGGACCTTGATGCTCTACCACTGGGCCATTGTGGTGGCTCAGCTGCCCCCCCTTTCACCTTTTCTTTTGTCTCTGTAGTCTCAGTGTCTATGTTTCTATGTTAGGCAAAGTTACCCTTCTGCCACAGGAAATAATGGCAGCAAATCTTTCTTCTCCACCCCAGACCAAAAGGCTGCAATGCTGTCTGCTTTCTTCTCCCCTCCCTCCAGCTTAGTAAAGGAAAAGCTTTCTCCTCCCCATCCCCCACCTACCTAATGGCAGCAATAGTCTCTCTCTCTCCTCCCCTTCCCCTTAATGGTAGTAGTGCTCTTTCTCCTCCTCCCCACCCTGGACCTAATGGCAGCAAGATTCCCTCTTCTCTCCCTTATGTGATCCTGCCCCCCCTTTAAAAGTTATGCCTGATTCCAGTTTTAAAATGCAGCGTGGTCCACCCCACCCATCATAGCCCCTCCAGGAAAGAAAGGGATGATATTTACAATGCTTCACAAACAACTTTGTCACAGAATGATGACACACTGAGGCTAGCCTCATGGCTAGGAACAGTAAGAGATAGGGCCATCAGTTACACAGAACCAAAATTTGATTGTTACTTAAGTTATTTAAGTAAGTCCCATCTTTAAATAATTATTTGTTTACTTTGACTGTTGCATTGAAAGGTTAGGATATGAATACATATTTAACCAAAAACTTAAAGCTGCATCAGTGCTGTTTGGGAAATTGACTTGTCCCTCAGCAACATTTTTAGCTGAGATGCAGCAAGCTTAAAATCTGTCTTGCCCCACACATCCCTCATCCACCCTTCCTTTTTTTTACCAATATAATATTGTCCCGGAGCGACATGTGAACTTTAAAATATTTAAAGATTTATCATCTTGTGGAATTATTGTAATTTTTTTCCTTCATTTCTAACATACAAACATAGAATTTGACGGCAGATAAGGACCGCTTGGCCCACCCAGTCTGCCCATTTCCCCTACCTAATGGATAAGCTGCAGATCCTAGTTAACTAACAGCCTACTGCCTCCTACCCCAACCCCTAGAATTGCCTTATGTCTGTCCCATGCATTCTTGAATTCACCCACTGATTTTTGACTCCACGACCTCCACAGGAAGGCTGTTCCATGCATCCACAACCCTCTCCATGAAAAAATACTTCCTCACATTACCTCTGAGCAGTCACCCTTCTATCTTCAAATTGTTCCCCCTTGTTCTTGCACATCTCTTTTTCTGAAAGATGCTACCCTCTTGGACTTTATTGATTCCCTTGAGGTACTTGAAAGTTTCTATCATGTCCCCCCATGTGGGACTGTGTCAAATGTCTTGCTAAAGTCTACGTGGACCATGTCCACAGCCCCTCCCTAATCTACTATTTTGGTCACCCAGTCAAAGAACTCTATTAGATTCATCTGACATTACCTTCCCACTGTGAATCCATGCTGCCTTGGGTCCTGTGCCCCTCTGGCCTCTAGGTACTCAACAATTCTTTCCTTCAGAAGTGATTCCACCATTTTCCCTATTACTGAAGTCAAACTAACAGGTCTGTAGTTTCCTGCCTCTGCCCTGCTTCCACTTTTGTGAAGTGGAATCACATCTGCCCTCCTCCAGTCCTTGTGTACCACACCATCCTGCCATAATTTGTTAAAGAGAGTAGTCCGTGGTGTCACTAGTTCAACTCTTAGTTCTTTTAGAATTCTGGGATGAATCCCATTAGGACCCATTGCTTTGTCCACCTTCAGTTTTAAGAGTTCTTTCAGAACTCTTACTTCTGTGAATGGGCTGGTATCAACCCCCCTATCCAGAGTGTTTCTGTTGTTTGGTTTAGGTACCTCCCCTGCTTCACTTGTGAATACTGAAGAAAAATATTTGTTTAGTGTATCTGCCTTTTCACAGTCACTCTCTGCCCACCCCCTTCCCCTTTATTAAGCCTCACTATCCCTCCCTTGGACTTCCTTCACTCCCTGATGTACCTATAAAAGGTTTTGTCCCCTTTCTTAACTGAGTTGGCTATCTTTCCTCGGTTTGGGCCTTTGTTGTTCTGACTGCCTTCCCTGCTTCCTTCTGGTTTAACTGATACAGTTTTCTGTCCTGCTCCTCCTGTGATTCCTTGTACTTCCTGAATGCTGTCTTTTTCTCCCCAACCTTCCTTGCCACCTTCTTTGAGAGCCATAGTGTTTTTTTTACATTGTTTTGTTTTGTTTATTTGCTTCACATAAAGGCTTGTTGCCTTAGTGATGGCAATTTTGATTATTCCCCAGTGTTCTTCCACCCCTCCTTCCTGCCCATTTGCTAGTGCATTCCTTAGGCACTCACCCATTTTGGCAAAGTCAGCCCTCCTTAAGTCCAGGACCTTTGCCTTTGTATGGCTGGACTCTACTCCTGTGTTTACTGTGAACCATACTGTTCAATGGTCGCTATTTCCCAGATGGCTACCCACTTCTACATCTGTGATCCTCTCTCCATCTCCATTTGGGAGTACTAGGTCTAAGATTGCTCCCTCCTGAGTGGGTTCCAATACTAGCTGTGTAAGGCATGACCCCTGCAAGGCATTTAGAATGACCCCACTCTTTGATGTAGCTGCAGCAAATGCACTCCAGTTAACATCTGGTATATTCAGATCCCCTGCCATATTCAGATCCCCATCAACAGTCTCTCCCCTTTTTCTGCCATTCTAAGGATACCTTCTATCATTTCCTTCTGTATTTCCTCCCCCTGAGATGGTGGTCTGTATACAACCCCTGTACAGATTGTGGTGCCATTGCCTGTCTCCAAGTTGACCCACAGTGCTTCCTCTCCTCCCTGTTTACCCTTTTGTTCTGTTGCTTTGATTTCTTCCATTATGTACAGAGCTACTCCACCTCCTCTTTTACCCTCCCTGTCTCTGCTGTAGATAGTGTACCCTGATATGTTTACATCCCAGTCATGGTTCTGTGTGCACCATGTTTCTGTGACTGCCACAATATCCAGATGTTCCTCTTCCATCAAGGCCACTAGTTCAGGAAACTTGTTACCCAGACTATGGCCATTGGTACTCATTACTCTCCATTTTTTTATGACTTTTCCTCTTGTAGCCCATCCCGGCCCTTACTGACTTTGCTTTTTCCATTTACCCCAGTCCTGCTCCCTACTGACCTTTCTGCCTTGGTCTTTACCTCATTTAGTACCCTGTTTTGGAGGGGGAGGCTGGGAATTCCCTGCTGCTTATCAGTGCTTCCCCCTTGGTGAGTTTAAAAGCTTGCCCTCAAATAGTTTTCACCTTCCACATAAATATTCTTTAGCTTTAAATTTTCACTTTTCTTACTTTGGCTTCTTTTTTTAGGTTTTTTCATTCTATCCAGTATTCTCACATTCTTTTCCTGCCCCCAACAGTTAGTTTATTTAACTGTCACTTTGCTTAATTGTTATATAATTCCCATTTCTTCATAAGGAACCAAAGCGGATTTATTATGTCTTCCAGGCTCATCCACAGCCACCTCTTGTGTTACCCCATATGGATTGCAAATTGCCTTCTGCCCAGCAATCACTTCCCCTGTCATGGTTTTAAAACCAATAAAACTAACCCCCCATCTCAGCCCCCTCATCTTCCTAAATAGCCTTGACAGTGCCATTGAGTGGCTCTGTAATTTAAAAATTAGTCATTATCCATCTCCAGTCCAGCACTGTACAACGATCATCTGCCCCTTCCTCCTTGAAAATTATTGTAAGGTTTCTTCTTAGACATCACTCTGCCCCCTCATAAAATAAGAAAAACCTACCCTGCGTATCTTAGCCACAAAACTCACTTCACCCAGAGCCTCACTGAGTCGCTTAATTTTTTTTATTGGCACACTTTTTTGGTTCAACACTGTAGGCTGATCCACTACCACTTCCTATTAGTGCTGGGCTCAAATGCTGGATTCTTGCCCCAGTACAGCATTATGTGCACCCTAGAAAGCACTACTAGGATGAGGAACAAACATTCTGGCCCATTAACCGTGATAGGAACTGGCAGCAGATCATTAAGCTAGTCCACCGATGGTACAGTGAACCCCTGTGCGTGAAAACCATCACAGCGACAGGAATCGGCCGATAGCCACATGTTGCTGTGATGGTCTGTGCTGGCACCAGGACTGCCTCACAAGTGTATTGCCCCCTTCCCCAAGACAATTAAACCTGGAATTAATAATCCAGAGTCAGGGGGTGTGGGGGCACAGCCCCCCAATAAAACAAAGATGCATCCCCAATAGTGCAGTGCCAACACTCAGCATTACGAGTGTCGCTGTTGGGATGTTGGTGCCATGGATGTCATAGCGCATAGTAAAACCCATTAAGCTGCCTTTGACCAGAAAAGGTTGCCATTATAAAAAAAAAATAGGGTGACTCAAGGGGGGCTCTCAGGGCTGAGTGGGCAGGGTTTGAGTTGCTGAGATTGTTAGAATTTTAGTTCTTATAAAGCCACAGACAGGCAGAGTAGTGAGCAGAAATGAGTGGGGGCAGTCTCTGTCTAACTTACTCGAGCATTTTCTGCATAATTTCTGCAGCCAGACCAAAATTCTGTGGCTGGCCTTGATTTCTGTGGCAATTGCTGCATGTTGTGGAACCACTGAAAACAGGGGGCCCTGGGCAAGACTAGTGCCCAGGCTCTGGTTGGTACTTCCTTACAGAGTTTGTGGCATTGTTGACCTAAAGAACAATGTATGAGGCTGCCCGACAGCACAGTGAGAAGTACTGTGCACTTCCACATGGGTGAGCTGAGTTCAGGAATGATCTTGGGGAGCCAGCTGGATGGTCTGAGGAGGGATGGTGTCATGTTGGCAATCCCTGCTGGCAAGCCCTGCAGTAGGCAAGGGAGCTTTCACCTCCACAAGGGCCACCAGCTGCATGTTGGGGCTATGCCTGACAGCAGTGGTGGGTGGAAAGAAACCAGGGAATGATTGCCAGCACGATTAAGCCCCTGCTCACCCCAGGCTCCATACCACCAACAGGGCCATGGACCCTATCTGGATTTGGGCTCCAGCGGAAGACTGCCTTTCACCCTCTCCTGGCCCTCCCATTGGTGGGGGGGGTCTGTTGTGGATTGTTGGCACAGGCAAGTCCTTGTGAAAGCGAGTGAGTTGGGTGACCGGAGGACTTGGGGGGGGGTTTGGAGACCACAAGGCGTATAAAGTGCTTATGAAAAAAAAAGTGTATGCTGGGTAGCAGCTACCCTTGCCATTAAAGACAGAGGTGTCCATCGAGTTGCGGTGCTCCACTGGGTGGTCATCCCACCATGAAATGGTAATCATCAGCGATTTGAAGAGATCCTGGGAACTGGTGGGGCTCATCAAGTCACTGGAGTTGGTGCTGAACCTATGGTGGGACATACCTTGGTAACCAGCAGGCATGGACATGTGGAGTCTGAGACTAGGATCTTGGAGCAGAACCATGTCATTGGTGAATTTGAACCCTGGAAAGTTGACACTATCCTAGGGACAGAGAAGACATTTATCACCAGGGCCTGGGTCACCTGCAGCCACCCTTCCATGGACCGGATGAGCTAATGGAAGAGATGTGAGACTCTACCTATAGAATTCAGCCATGATGAACGTTCAATGAAGGTGATCCATCAGCAGTATTTATCCTTGTTCAGCAGGGGAGATTTTGATCTTGGCAAAACTGACCTGACATACTACTATATTGACAATGGAAATGCAAAATTGGGCAGGAGAAGGATCCCCATGCACCAGAATTCCAGAAGCACCGTGATGACATTAAGCAGCATGGCATGATCCAGCCTTTCTCCAGGCGATAGGTCACCCAGGTTGTTCTCATCTATATGAAGGATGGCGGGTTGAGATATATGGGTTACAGCAAGTTGAACCAAGTCATTGAGAAAGTTGCCTAATTGTTTTTCATGGATCAGTGACACCTGGACACTATCCAGTGCACAGTTGGTCAGCACTCTGGACCTGGCCAGCAGCTATTGGCAATGGAAGTAGCACCAGAAGATAAGCCTAAGATGTCCTTCACCATCAGGGTGTGGCTCTAGAAGTTCAATGTGATGCCTTTTAAACGCTGTAATGCACTGGGAACATTCCAGCAGCTCATGGATCTGGTTCTTCCTGATCTCCAGTGGACTACCCCGCGTGTGGTATCTTGACATTATAGTTTTCAGCAGAACTAAGCAAGAATATTGCACCCAACAGTAGGAAGTTTCCAGTTGTCTGGAGCAAGCACACCTGAAAGGAAAGTTGCCAGAATTCAACCTACCAGATTACAGGTATGAAGACAGCCAGCTGCATGACTATGTTTATGAACTTCATGTCAAACTACTGGGGGCTGATCGTCAGACTGTGATTAAATAATTCTCCTCTAAGCCAAAGAATGAGCGAAGTGAGACACGTCATGGCTGGTGTGAGGTCTGTATGAGCTGCCATAGTTTAGGCTATGGTGAAATGGTGACTGCCAGTCTTTAGTGTAAAGTACGCCTCCCTCTTTACTACCCAGAGTGTAACTGGTTAAACTGGGTTCCTTGTGAGGTGAGTACATCTTGAATATAACAGGTTTCAAACAGAAAGCCTTTGTGCTGCATTTTGAAATGAAATGGAGAGGAAGCAGTTAGTATGCAGGATGTGCCAGTATCTTTTCCCACTAGTACCTAATTTGTTCTGTAGCTAGCTGCGATTACAGGTCTGTTCTACCATTCAAGTCAATGAGGATCATAGCGATAGTCTTGCCTCTGCAACTATGGTGGAATAATTCAATTCTAGCTTCATTTAGTCACTTTATTCTATTTTGTCTCTAACTGGGGTAGACTGAGCTACATTTTGGTTTCATGAGTGTCCTAGATAAATTCCCTATGTTGTGAAGCTTCCTATGTCCCTCTGTCCTTTAGTGCAGTGCCCCAGAACTGCTTTCAGAACTATAGATGCCTGTCAAAGGCCTTAGTATTTATCACAAGCTTTTGTGCTTCAAATTCCATCTTGATAAAGCCCAACAGTTCTGTTTACCCTGCAGAATTTCCCCGAAGTTTTGTGCTGAGACCATACATGGGACAGGACTCTTTAAATAGCAACAACAAAAACAAATACTAGACCTGGTACTCTCAAATGGAGAGAGGATCACAAATTTAGAAGTCAGTAGACATCTGGGAACAAGTGACCATTGCACAGTGTGCTTCACAATAAGCACAACCATGGAGACAAGCCATACATAAACAAGCATACTGGACTTTAGAAGGGCTGACTTTGGCAAAATCAGTAAATACCTGAGGAATACACTAGCAAATGGCCAAAAAGGCAGGGTGGAAAAACAATGGAGAAAAATCAAAACTGCCATCATAGAGGCAACAAGCCTTAGTGTGAAACAGATAAAGAAAACAAAGCGGAGTTAAAAACCACTATGGTTCTCAAAAGAGGTGGCAGGGAAGGTTAAGGAGAAAAAGGCTGCATTCAAAAAGTATAAGGCATCACAGAAGGAGCATGACAGGGAACTGTATCAATTAAAGCAGAAAGAAGTGGGGAAGGCAGTCAGAATAGCAAAAGCCCAAACTGAGGAAAAAATAGCCAAGTTAGTTAAGAAGGAGGATAAAACCTTTTATAGGTCCATTAGGGAGCATAGAAAGGTTAAGGGAGGAATAGTGAAGATTAATAAGGGAGAGGGGAGGTGGGCAGAGGGAGACAGAGAAAAGGCAGAGATACTGAATGAATACTTTGCTCAGTATTCACAAAAGAAGATGAGGAGGAGTTACCTAAACCAGACAATAGAAGCACTGTGGGTAGGGGGGTTGACACCAATCCATTTACAGAAGAAAGAGTCCTGAAAGAACTCCTAAAACTCAAGGTGGACAAGCAATGGGGCCTGATGGGATTCACCCTAGAATCCTGAAAGAACTAAGGGAAGACCTAGTGACACCACTGACCACACTTTTTAACAATTCATGGGAGGATGTGGTGGTACCTGAGGACTGGAGGAGGGCAAATGTGATTCCCCTTCACAAAAGTGGGAGCAAGGCAGAAGCAGGAAACTACAGACCTGTAAGTTTGACCTCAGTGGTAGGGAAAATGATGGAATCACTTCTGAAAGAAAGAATTGTTGAATACCTAGAGGCCAGTGGGGCACAAGATCCAAAGCAGCAAGGATTTACAGCAGGAAGGTCATGTCAGACGAATCTAATAGATTTCTTTGACTGGGTGACCAAAGTAATAGACCAGGGAAGGGCTGTGGATATGGCCTACCTAGACTTTAGCAAGGCATTTGACACAGTCCCACACAAAAGATTAATAATCAAGTTAGCCAGCCTGGGAGTGGGTCCCAGGGTGGTAGCCTGGGTTGCAAACTGGCTGCACAACAGGACACAGAAGGTAATAGTGAGTGGAACACATTCCGAGGAAAGGGGGGTCACTAGTGGAGTACCTCAGGGCTCAGTATTGGGTCCAATCCTCTTTAACATCTTTATAGGTGACATTGCAGAGGGTCTGGAAGGAAAGGTATGCATCTTTGCAGATGATACAAAGATCTGTAACAGAGTTGATACACAAGGGGGGGTAGAAAGGATGAGAAGGGACTTGGCAAGGTTGGAGGAATGGTCAGACAACTTAGATTCAATGCAAAGAAGTGAAAAGTAATGCACCTGGGAAACAAAAACCCAGGAGAAGAGTACACAATAGCAGGGGAGGTACTAACAACAACAAAAATACGAACATACGAACATACGAAATTTGCCAGCAGATAAAGGCCTAGAGGTCTATAAAGTCTGCTCGAATGTGCAGCTAGCACCCCTTATTCTGTAGCTGCCCCTCCTTCCACCTTCCCTTCATTAACCCTCCCCTTGTCCTGTCCCATCCTCGTTTGAAGCAGTCCACTGTTCTACTGCATACCACTTCAGCAGGTAAGCATTCCACCCAGCCACCACCCTCACTGTAAAAAGTGTCTCCTCATCTCCCTCCTGAACTTTCCTCGCCCAGTCTCATATCATGGCCCTGGTGGCCCTCCCTCCTTACTTTGACAGCCCTCTGTACCCGTCTTGTTTATTCCTTTCATGTATTTAAAGGTTTCAATCATGTCACCCCTGTCTCTTCTCTCCTCCAGTGAGTACATGTTCAACTCCTTCAACCTCCTTTCTTCGTATGATAGTCCCCAGCCCCTTGATCATCTTTGTCACCTAAGCGCCTGCACCCTCCAGTAACTTAATGTCCCTCTTCAGATACGGACGCCAGTACTGCATGCAGTACTCCAGGTGTGGTCTAACTAATGACCTATACAGTGGCAGAATCACCTCCTCTCTCTCGAGGATATACCCTTGCAATACAACCCAGCATTTTGTTGGCCTTTGCAGCTGCCTTCCTACATTGTGCCGAGTTGTTCATTGACCTGTAATGGAGCACACCCAGATCCTTCTCTCCTCTGTCTGGGCTAGCTGCACTCCCCAGCTGGTAACTCCTCCTTGGGTTCTTCATCTCAAAATGCAGCACCTTGCACTTTTTGGCATTAAAGCCCAGTTGCCAGGTGTCTGACCAGGTTTCAAGCTTTGCCAGATCATCCTGCAACCCCTGCCATCCCCCCTAGGTCATCCACCACTGGGCCTACCTTGGTATCATCAGCAAACAGACTGATCTTGCTCTTGATGTCCCATGATATGTCTGCAATGAATATCCCAAACAACACTGGTCCCAACACTGAGCCCTGTGGAACACCGCTCGTCACTGCCCTTGGGTGTGAGAGCTCCCCACCCATCACCACCACCCTCTGGTTGCCTTCCCTGCAGCCAGTTTCCTACCCATCTCACCAGCTTTGCACCCGCCCCTGTGCCTACTAACTTCCTTCCCAGCCTTCCATGTGGCACTGAGTTGAATGCCTTACTGAAGTCCAGATACAGGACATCCACTGCATAGCCCCTGTCCAGTTGCCTAGTTACCCAGTCATAGAACTCGACCAGGTTGGTTTGGCAGGATCTGCCACGTATGAAGCCATGCTGTCTGCTGTCCTGTAGTCCTTTGGCTTCTAGGAGGGCCACCAGCCTCTCCTTCAGGATAGTCTCCATTAGCTTACCCACGATGGATGTGAGGCTCACTGGTCTGTAGTTTCCCGGTTCATCCTTGGGGCCACTCTTGTGGAGGGGCACCACATGAGCCATCCTCCAGTCCTGAGGTACACACCCCGAATGTAGTGAGGCAATAAATAGGTCTGACTAAGGTCCTGCAAGGACCTCTGCCAGCTCCTTCAGTACCCTGGGCTGGATGCCATCTGGGCCTGGTGCCTTGTCCACCTTCAGTGCCTTTAAACCCTCTCGAACTCTGCTCTCCATGATTTCCCCATCTGTCACCACTTCCCACCCTGCTTCTGCCATTTCTCCCACCTTGGGTGTCACCCCCCTCTTCTCTTTAGTAAATACTGAGCAGAAGTACTCATTTAGTGCTTCCGCCTTATCGCACCCTCTTCCACCCAACCCTTACTTCCTAATCCTTACTATGTGGTCCTTACAGCTCCTTTTCCCTGATGTACTTAAAGAAGTCCTTCTCCCCTTCTTAATGCCTTGTGCCAGCCTGAGTTCCGTAGATGCTTTGGCTCCCTTACTGCCCTTGTCACCTCCTTCAATTCTGTCAGTACTCCTCCCTGTCCTCCCCCTCCCTGTTTTCTTGTACTTCCTAAAGGCAGCTCTTTCCTCCTTACCTTTCCATGACCTCCTTGCTCAACCAGATCGGTTTCTTAGCCTCTTGCTCTGGGCTTTGCAGCAGGTTTTGGTTGCCTCCACTATCCCCAGCTTTATGAGCTCCACCTCTGGTTAGTGTCCATACTAGATTGAATTCTGGCCAGGTACTCTTTTACCACTTCCCCCATCCTCCCAAAGTCGGCCCTCCTGAAGTCCAGCACTATTCTGCCAGATTCCACTCCTTTCTTGCCCATATCCAATGTGAGCCATACTGAGTGGTGGTCACTCCCTGATAGCGGTTCCTCCACTGTAAGTTCTCTCACAAAGTCCCCATTTGCCAGCACAAGGTCAAGGGTGTTCTCTAACCTGGTTGGTTCACTGACCATTTGCAGCAGGAAGCTGTCCTGGAAGGCATCCAGCAGTACCTGCTCCCCTTCTGTTCCTGGTTGTTGGGGTGCTCCAGTCCACTCCTGGCATGTTGAAGTCCCCCACAATCACCACACTACCCTTCTTGCAGGTCCTCCTGATCTGTCCCGCTAGTTCCCTGTCTAACTCCTCCGTCTGAGATGGTGGCCTGTACACCACTCCCATTCTAAGAATCCTATTCTTGGAATCCTGGATTTGCATCCAAAGTGACTCCGTACTACCCTCCTCCCCTTCCTCCCTTACACACTTCAGTCCTTCCTTCACATATAGTGCCACCTCCGCTCCTTTCCCAATCACCCTGTCCCTACGAAATAACCTGTTCCCTAGTACAGACAGGTCCCAGTCATTGTATTGGGTGGCCCATGTTTCCCGTGATAGCTACAATGTCCACCTCTCCCTCTGCCATGAGAACCTGCAACTCTGCAGTTTTCCTCCCAAGGCTCCTAGCATTAAGGGTAACCACCTTCTACCCTTTTCCCCCCCTCCCATCCTGCCCTCCTTTCCTAGCATCACCAACAGTACTTGCCATTTGTTCTTTGTCACTGTTATGGGGGGTAAGCTCATATGGTTTCCCAACCTGTGGTCTCTGCATATCTATTCCCCAACTGCCACCCACCACTCCTAGTTTAAATTCCCAACTTCCTCTATGTACTCCTCCATCCTCTGTTTCAACACTTTCTTTCCCTCCTCACTCAAGTGTAGTCTGTCCTTGGCATAGAGACTACTGTCCTCCCAGGTCCCTCCCCACCCCCCCAACAGCCCATACCCTTTAGCACAACACTTTGGAGGTAGTCATATCAGATGATCTAAAGGTGGGTAAGCAATGTGAGAAGTCAGTAAGGAGAGCAAGGAGGATACTGGGATGCATAGGAAGGGGCATCACAAGTAGAAAAAGGGAAGTGGTTATCCCTCTGTACAGACAGTTGGTGAGACCCCATCTGGAGTACTGTGTGCAGTTTTGGAGACCTCATCTACGCAAGGACATAGACAGGATGGAAGCAGTCCAGAGGAGGGCAACTAAAATGGTGCAGGGTCTGCATCAGAAATCATATGAAGAGAGACTGAGAGAGCTTAATATGTATACCCTTGATGAAAGGAGGGACAGAAGGGACATGATAGAAACGTTCAAGTACCTCAAGGGAATCAACAAAGTCCAGGAGGGTAGCATCTTTTAGAAAAAGAGATGTGTAAGAACAAGGGGGCACAATTTAAAGATAGAGGGGGGATGGCTCAGGGGTAATGTGAAGAAATCTTTTTTCACAGAGAGTGGCGGATGTGTGGAACTGCCTTCCTGGGGAGGTTGTTGGGGCTAAAACAGTGGGGGAATTCAAACATGCATGGGACAGACACAAGGCAATTGTAGTGAGGGGTGGCAGGAAGTAGGCTGTTTAACTAGAATCTGCAGCTTATCCAGTAGGTAGGGAAATGGGCAGACAGGGTGGGCCAAGTGGTCCTTATCTGCCGTAAAAGTCTATGTTTCTATGTGACCTTCTGCAGACCGAAGTCAGAGTCCATGGGCACATTAGGGCCACAGTGATTGCTGCAGATCCCTAGAAGGCTGAAAATGTGAGAAGCTGGCCCATGCTGAAAACGGTGATGAGGTATGGAGTTTCCTGGGCCTTGCCTCCTATTACTGCACATTCATCTGGAACTTCTCAAGAACTGTAGAATCCCTCAGATGCCACTTGCCGCTGGGAGAGAGGGCCCCTCATGCTGCATGACAGCCCTCTGGTGGCCCAGAGGTAGGGTGGTCATGCAGGAAAGAATAAGTCCCTCTGGAGTGGCCATATGTCAACATTCTCCATTAAAAATGAAACTGCTCTAAGCATGACACCTTCATCTCTTAGGCTGAAGAAATGCAAGTATAGCTACTACTAGCCTTTCTAATGAAGTTCATGATGTTTATTAATTACAGTAGTTTTTTGTTAACTCTCTATATAAAACCTCTGAGTACACACTCTGTTTGTGGATTAGACCTAAAGAAATGCAAAGTAGGCTGGTGGGTTAGCGTAGTAATAGAGCCTATCGCTTGTCATTCAAATGACTCTGGTTCACACCCAGAGTCCAGGATGTCTAGTGCCAACTGGTAAGGTGGGGGTAGGATTTTTTTTTGTTTTACAAAATCTTTTGAGTTTCAAGACCATAGACACGTACATGTCAATACCTATCAATTTCTTAGTCATGCTAAGGTATGCAAGTTCTCTATCCACATTAAAACCTTTTCACTACACACTAACATTCTCAGTTTAGTCTATAAGAAACCCATATGCATAATGCTGCAGTTCATATCAACACATATTTGACAAACAATTAATTATTTAAAAAAAAACAGCTTAACAAGCAAAAACTGTGTTGGGTATACCAGATTGTGTCCCCGCTGTGCATTTCATAAACTTGTAGCATAAACTGGGATGCTATCAAATCAGTACCAGACTAAATATTACATAATTCATTACAGGAACTTCATGATTTCCCTAGCAGAACTAAATACTTGTGCTCATTTGGAGAAAGGCCATTTCCACTGGTGGAAGAGTCTATAAATGTACCCCACACCCTCTCAAATAACTCACCCTGCTCAGTAAACTCGTATGTCACTCTTTCTAAAGGCAGTGCTTTGATCACAAGCTCGAGTCACATCTCTGTTGTTGGTCCCTGGCAGGAGACTCATGTATTCTAGATGCATTTGTTGGTCAGCACCAACAGAATCTGAACTACACTTGGGAAGAGGATCCCATCCTGCATTATCTAAGTGCTCAATCCAAGCGGTGGGGTTCTGGTGTCTTTCTATATGCCTACTTCCTTGGGGAGGGAGGACACCACCTTCTGCTGTACAACTGCCCCTGGTGGCCTAGGGGGAAGGCATGTTAAGTAGGAAGGAACAAGTGGTCTCTCTGGAGTGGCCTTATGTCAGCATGCATCTGCTGTACTGGTGAGTGACACAGAGGCATCACGTACCTAGAGTGAAGCTGGCATGGGAGTTCCAGAGGTAGGACAGGGCTCACCCACCATTCTGATGACCCTGATAGGAGCTCTGCTGGATCACGCCTCAGGACCATGCCCTGGGAAGAGATAAGGAGGAGTGGGGGAAGTACCCCAGCAGTACCAGGGCTCCCAGAGTTACAGGGATTCCTTTATTTATTTAGGGAAATGGAGACACAGGAAAATTGTTCACATTACTTGCATTGGTTATATGGGAAAATGGAGCAATTTGGTTTCCATACAAAATAATGTACAGAAAAATGTTGGAAAATTGCTGTGGAATTGGAGAAAATGTCAGATCAATCTGGGAACACTGCAGCAACAAGCCGGCGAAGCTGCCCCGCCACCCCATGCCACAATAGGGTTCTTCCACCTCATCCTACACCTTGTTGTCTCCTCTTGGGCCCCGACTGTTGAGTGAAGTATCCTCCTCCTGGCTTGTAAGCTGTGGTTACAGTCAGGGTGTTCGGAGAGCATGTTGAGCAGTGGTGGGCCGGAATATTGGCGGACTCCAATGGCAAACAGAAGAGCTTAGGAAGGTGGGAGGACCTGCCAGCTGGTGAGGAGAAATGGGGTAAAAATAGAAAAAAATCCCAAATAGGTTCTGACTTTATGGTTGCACCCAACAAAGCTTGGACCTCGTCATGGCCAGGATGGCAACATGAGAGAGAGAGAGCGGATCTTGTAACCTCAAAATCTTAAGTACAGGACAGTAATGAACTCATATTTGTTTTTTTTGTTTTCGGTTTACATTTTTTTATTGTATTTTTGTAGGTGTTTTCTCCTTCACAGAATGCAGCAGTTTATTGCATGACATCAAAAAAGTAATCATAAAATGTTGGCCTGTACTGACAGCAGATCCCAATTTAACAAATACCAGCAAGGAACTACCATGAGTGACTTTCAGCAAAGGCCGTAGCTTCTCTGATATGTTAACGTACATCCACTTTGTGGTATCCGTAACCAAAATGACATGGCTGCTTCCTAAACCAGCTGGATTTTTTCCGTGTCATCACGGGAGCATATATTTAAATATGCCAGAAAGGCTGAAACCTTTAGTCAGCCGTCCAGTGGTCAAACTTCTGAAATAAGAAAAGTCATCACATGCACAACTTCTTTTGTCATATGTGTGATTTGGTATAACTGTGGGTTTATTTATGTGGTCTGCACAATCGGAGCCCTGAAGGAGCGAGTGCAGGAGCACTATGGGGCTATAGTGAATAACCACAGTGATAGCCCAATTGTGAGAAGCCCCATTGTGAGACAGTACAGAAATATTCTTCAAGGTGATCCCAGGGAATGCTACTTCTTGGGCCTCCAGTATGTCCAACCCCCACCCAGGGGTGAGGACTGTTTGGGCATGCTTTTGAGGAAAAAAATCTCAATGAATTTTTAATTTTCATGCCCTTTCACTGGATGGCCCCAATAAGGAGACTGATCTTATACTCTTTTTGTGACTCTAAAATTACTCGATGCAAAGCTGGTATCATTCTTACATTGCAATTAGATACGTGACAAAACTTTAAGCTGCTTAGTTTGCTATTCCAATAATTCTTACATGTGGCTCACTAACCTCTAGCTCTTTTGATTAGTCTAAGTAGTTTTGGTCTCGCTACAGTTTTTCTCTCCCTATTGTTGTATTTGCACTTACCCCCTCCCCTTTTTCTCAGCTAAGATGCGAAGAGTTTGCTTGATTTTTCACAGATAAGGTTGCCAGCATCAGGTCTGGCATCGGTCCGGCCTCTTCTATGCGGGATTGCAGTGATCGACAGGAGGTGGCAAGCATTCGGTCTGTCTGGTCAAACTTTTACCTGCCGTAATTCATGGACATTGTAAAGACCATCCAAACATTGCACCCAACCAGTTGTAGTTTGGATCCGGGCCCTACACCCATTTTAGTGGGATGTGCAAATGTTATCTGCCCGATCCTTGCTGAAATTATCTGGAAGTTCTTGAAGAGTGGAGGTCTTTCCTGACCCCTCTCAAGGAGGCGGTCATTCGACCACTCCTTAAGAAATCCTCCTTGGATCCAGACTGTCTAGCTAACTACTGGCCTATCTGTAACCTGCCATTTGTTGGTAAGGGTTATTGAAAAGGTGGTTGCGCTGCAACTGGATGATCTTCTTACAACATGCAATGTCTATGATTCTCTCCAGTCTGGTTTCAGGAAGAAGCATAGCATGGAGACTGCTCTTGTCAGGGTATTGAATGACCTCCTAATGGCTAGAGATTGAAAGTCTCGCACCATTCTGGTCCTTCTTGATCTCTCTGCTGCATTTGACACTGTAGACCATGGTGTGCTACTGGAGCACCTGCGGCTTTTTTGCGGGCTGTCTGGTACAGTCCTTAAATGGTTCCATTCTTTCCTCGTGAGCAGGTCTCAGAGAGTTACCACTGGAATTTATTCCTCTGGTTCTTACTCCCTGCTCTGTGGGGTGCCGCAGGGCTCCATTTTGGCCCCCATGTTGTTTGCAGTCTACATGCTGCCATTGGGAGATATCATTAGGCGATACAGTCTGAGTTTTCACTGCTATGCAGATGATACTCAGCAGTATATGTCCTTTCTGCCCAGACAGAATGATGTACTTCCCGTGCTAAATAATTGCCTTGCTGAAATCAGAACTTGGATGAGTTCCAGTTGATTGAGACTGAATCCAGATAAGACTGAAGTGCTGGTAGTGGACCCAGGTCATCTGGGGGCGGGTTTGGGGGCTGGACAACCATCAGGTTTGTTGCTTGGTGGTATACAGCTCACTACCTCAGACCACATGTGAATCTTGGGCATTATCTTCGATGATGGTTTCACTCTAAAGCCTCAGGTTTCAGCAGTCATTAAATCATCTTTTTATCATTTTAGGAATATCACCTGGGCGAAACACCTGGTTCCTCCAGATGATCTTCCAACATTGGTCCATGCCTTTGCCACCACCCATCTTGATTACTGCAATTCTCTCTACCTAGGGCTACCAGGGGTTGATATCCACTGCTTGCAGCTGATGCAGAATGCGGCAGCCAGGCTTCAGACTGGGTCTTCTAGGACCAGTCGTATTACGCCTGTGCTCCATGAACTGCACTGGCTGCCTGTTCAGTGGCAGATCACCCTTAAGGTTGGTTTGCTAACCTTTAAAGTCCTACATGATCAAGGACCCAGCTACCTGCAAGATCTCCTTGTACCCTACTGCCCCCTTTGCTCTCTCCATTCCACCGATAAGGGATTGCTGGAGATTCCCAGGGTACGACTGAGGACATCTGGTTCTCAAGCTTTCTCTATCTCGGCTCCAGCCCTGTGGAATTCTCTGCCTCATTGGTTGAGAGAATGCCTGACCGTTGATAGGTTTAAAACTGAGTTAAAGACTTACTTGTTTGATTCAGCCTTCCCAAAATATTGATAATTTGTTTTATTGTTCTTTTAATTTTACGTATATCGTTGCACTTGGTTTTATGTACAGCGCCATGGCTTGGAAAGGTACTATAAAAATAAAGTTGAATTGGAAAAAAAAGTGTAACACTCCTCCTTTTTTTTGTATTTCTTACTCTGTGGTAACTGGCTAAGGCCCACTAGGCACAAATGCCTTTTCAGGTGTGACCCGGGAGCACTGGAGAGGTTAAGTGACTTGTTCAGAGTCCCACTATATGCAAGTGGAGGTTGTGGGAATCAAACTCAGGTCTGCTGGGTGTACTAAGCTTAGTCACAACTCATTACACTAACCTCTATGCTATACTGTCAGATCCAGTCCCTAACCTTTATTTGTTTTCATATCCCTCCACCTTACATTTATGGTCAGTGGTTTCAGTTCAATTGAACCCCTGCTGGTCCCCGTGTTCCACTGTGTTTACACCTGTACTGATGGATATCTCATCAGGTAAAAAATATCACTATGCAGTTGTTCCAGAAAGGGTCTCTGATTAAAAAAAAAGTTTTATATTTTTCCCTATTTTATTTATTAATGTGTTAGCGCAACATGGGACTTGATTATTTGTGGTGAATTAGAGAATCTTGAGCAATTTATGTAGTTTTTTTATTTACAGTAAATTAATTTTATGTTTTGCCCTCCCGCTTCCCTAGGTTGTTCCTCCTTCAATTTTCTATCCTCATATTTGCTCCCCCACCCACCCAGTATTTCCTTTTCTCAAGCCCCCATTGCTTATTCCAAAATTTTTTGTTTTACATTTCATAATATTTCTGTCTTCATCTGGTGCTATCACATTTTCCTATCTTGCTTTTACTGTCTTTTGTTTAATATTCTGAATTCTTGAAGCAGAGATATTTGTCAACAATTTATTTTTCAGTTTCTTCTTATTAATTAGGTTATTAGGCACAATTCTTATCTAAAGAGCACATTTTTCGTTCTGGGTAATTGTTTTTCACTTTGCTTCTTGCTATAATATTTTCTCATGGTATTTGATGACCAATATTTTTCCCTGTATTATGATTTGTAGTACATTGTTTTCCTTGTTATTTTGTCATATTTTCTCATTTTATAATGAGTTTAGCATTGGTATATAATTAATTTCATTTCACAATGTTTCAAGTGTTGATATTGCTCTGTGAAATGATATTTGACTTGAAGAAGGAAGAATGTATTTGTTTTGTATTATTACCATTATGCTGGTGAGCCTAAATAGCTGATTTTTCAGCAGTTCTACACAGGAGTCAGTCATCCGAGGAGCTGATACAATGGTGTGTATATTGTGCTGGACTGACCTGGTTTATCAGATGATGGGGACAGGCTTGGGTTAGCACAGGCTGTAATCACATTTGTAGTCTGTTTCCTTACTGCAAGAGTGGTGGATGCCTGGAACACTCTGCCTGCAGTGGTGGTGGTGTGAAAGCCGGGGGGGGGGGGTCAAACATCATGAGATAGGCATAAGGGAATATTGGCAAATAGGCAGGGAGGGGGTAGTTGATGGAGACCATATAGAATCAGCAGAAACAGAATAGGCAGGGAAAATCTGGGCAGAATGAGTGGGCCAAGTGATCCTTTTCTGCTGACAGTTTCTATGTTTCTATGTAGTGCTTTCCAATCAGCCACAACCTTATGGTCTGACCACCACATGGAACCCTATAAGGCCATTACAAATTGTAATTAAGTGTAGGTGTGCTTATAATTTAGTATTTGAGAGCTGATGCACCAAGTCAGCCACACCACCTGATGAAGAGGCTGTTTTTGCCTCAAAGTGAGGAGGATTCCTGCTCCTGGTTGGTTATGTTTTTGTCTGCTGTTCTACAATACCGTTGTTTGCGAAATGTAAAATGAAAAGTTAAGGCAGACATTTATTGGCTTTTGAGCAGTTCTTTGCAGCTTGTATCTCATCCTCTGAACTTTATTATGGATTGCACCAGGATTTGTTGATGATGCAGCCCCCTTCCCCGCTATGGAAGCTTATGTTGACATGTACCTACTTGCCTGGTGAGTGACGCGGCGGCATCACATGCCTAGAGTGGGGCCGACAGGGGAGTTTGAAGGTAGGGTGGTGCTGACCCATACTTACAACATCCCTGATAGGTATTCTGTATTTATTTATGAGATCATCGGTTTACAGACCTTTGAGTCAAAGACTCATTTACAAAGGCGCCTTGTCAAGACAGCAATACATCACAGCAAACAAAATAGTACAGTACATAACGCTTAGATTAAAAAAGCAACCAGTATTACAGGAATTCACTGGTGGTACAAGCTTGGTAATAGGTAGATCACAGTAGTCATAATATAGGTACACAAGTACCACATCAGGTAGCAACCAGAGATATTTTATTACATTAGTCAGCAGATGTTGCCTGAGACCCCAGGCATATACAGCAAAAGTAGACAGGGCAAACCCAGCCTAGGGGTGTGGGTAAGGGGCAGGTGGGGGATTATGTGCAGTTGCAGCAGCGAGTGCTTGTCAGATGGCTTCTGAGGGAGACCTTGAAAGGACCAAGCTTAGTGGAGTCAGCTATGTTGACTGGGAGGGAATTGAACCAGGAGGAGTCTGATAGCAAAAGGATCTCTGGGCCATAGAGGTCCTTACCCTGGGGACAATAAGGGAGGTTTTGACAGTGCTGCGGGTGGAGACTGAGGGGAGATACGCTGCAGGGAGGAGGCAAACCGGGGGGGGAGAGCTCAGCAGGGTCTTTTTTACAAGAAGGCTGGTTTGGAAGTGGAGTCTTTCTTCAAGGTTGAGCAAGTTGGTGGTGGAGTACAGCAGGCACATATGGGTGCGCCTAGGGGCTCACAACATTAGCCTGCAGGCCTTGTTTATAGAGAGCTGGATTCTTGCAAGCACAGTGTTGCCGGCTGCAGCATAGATGGGCAGCCCATAGTTGATTAGTGACAGGACAGAGGAGGTGATTGCCAATCTAAGGACCTCTTGTGGTAGGCAGTCCCTATGGCGGTATAACAGTCCAATCCTGACATTGGTGGCAGCAGAAAGGGCATTGATATGGGAATGGAAGGAGAGTGCCAAATCAAAGGTAATGCCCAGATACTTGTAGAAGGAAACCTGCTGAATGGGGCTTAGTGTGCTAGGCAGTATCACGAGAGGGGCACCACTGGCTTTGCTTTGGCGATGCAAGATGGGTTGTCGAGCAGAGGTTTGTGGCAGGCTGGATCATAGTAGTATTGCTATGGTGGACAGAAGTGCTTGGGCAGGTGAAAGGAGGACCTGGCAGCTAGCAGAGAGAAATATGGACAAAAACAAACAGGAAAAAAAAATGCAGAACCCATGCATTGCTTAGTCAAGATATGGGCAAAGTTTGTCAGATCTGAGGAGGCTTTTGATGAGCTGGAGAAACTAACTGCTGCACTAATCCTTGCTTATTCAGTTCCAAAGAAGATTTTCAATATACATATTGATGACAGTGACCAAGGATCCCAAGTGATGCTATCTCAGATTGATAGGGAGAAAGAAAGAATACTGAATTGAGCTCAGGAAGGTGCTAATGGGTCTGAAAGGAGAATGACATGTGTGGACATTTGGAAGTGGGCATGGCTCATAGAAACTCATATATGATTTCTAAATTGAAGCTGGCATATAATTCCTGTCATACTTGGTGAAAATAGGAGCAAGGGGCAGCATGCACCGTGGGGTGCACCTTGGTACTTCTCCAAAAAGGGTAGGTATTACTGGCATCATGGGATGTCTTAGATGTAGCCTGAGGATGGTTTGTTATATGGGAATATTAATGGATGGCACACTTGATGTACTTAGACCAGGAGGTTTCTTTCAGCAAACACATGGACCACCTCACAAAGGTAGTAAACCAAAAATTGGGCCTCCTCTACAAACTAAACCCCTTCCTTAGCAAGGACACCAGGAAGGCGGTAGGGAACAGGACAATACTACCCACCCTATTGTATGGCGCGACCTTGATCCAGACACTGAGGCCTGTGGAAAGACAGCGCCTGGGCGCACTATACCATAGGGCTTGCCGATTCACAACTGGGGTGCAATGGATGGAGCACCACAGTAAGGTGCTCCATGCCCTAGGCTGGCCATCTCTTGAAGCCAGACTAGCATATCCCCCCCTGTGCCTGGCCTTTAAGCTACAACAACCTGGAGTCCCCCCAAGTCTACGAGACCTGCTTGCCCCTGAAACTAACAGAAGAGAGCTCAGGTCTTCCGATTGAAAACTACTTGAAATACCCAGCAGCCAAATCATCACTTGGTCTTCGGTCTGCCAGGGTAGCCCTACTCTAACTCTGGAACAATCTCCAGAGAGAGCTACAGGACAGCACATCTCCAGGGGGGTTCAAGAAAGTGTTAAAATCACACCTGGATGTGGGGGACCAGTGCTGCTGCCTCAGTTGAGGTTGTCCGAAGACTCTCTTGAACAGGGGGATGGATGCCAAAGAATCACAGTCTAAGGAGGGAGGGTACGCTAAGGAGGGCAGGATGCTATGGCTAGGGAAGTTATCTGTGTGGGTTAACAGGCCCAGTGGCGCTGAGGGTTGAGGTGCTGGATGCCACACCTCGCATCATACCGGCAACCTGGGTTTGGGAGCGGACTCGGGTTGCTGGGGGTCAGCCGTGGGGAGAAAGGCTGAGCGTCCGATGACAGCTCGCCTTCTCCAGGGGGAAGGGTGGGGATCCAACCTGCCGAGCAGTGACCTTTGGCAGAGGCTGGGGACATGACAGCTCATCAGCACCTCTGGGGTTTGATTGATTACAGGCAGAGGCCTGTGGACCCATCACCTCTGGAAGGTTGCATCATCGGGGGGGGAGGACGTTGCAGATGTCAACATTCGTGCCTTGACATCATGGGCTAACAACAACCTCATAGAACAGGGAAAATCACCCTCCAGAGCTGGGTAGATGGAGCGCCAAACCCAGTCCTGATATGCCACTGACTGCCACTCTCTCAGGGACCTGACGAATACATTAAGGTATAAGTGTGTTTCGCCCCACCCCGAACCCCACCCAGGGGTAATCCATGGCAGAATGAGGGACCCAAGCAGCAGGTAACTCGATGGCAGGGATGGGTTTCATTGGCAACTCCTGAAGGGATGGCTCTGGCAGGGACGTACGAGGGAGAAAAAAAGAAATTTAAAAAAAAATCTATGTGGGTTATCATTGATGGTCTGTTCTCATTATTGTCCTAACAAAAATGTCTGGAGTACTGTTTGAAATCTGTCTATGATGTACTTCATGCTGCAATATATGCTCCTACTGCACTATGTAAACCTTGATCCATTGTATGTATCAAAGCATTGGTTTTCTTCTCCCTTAGGTACATGTAACTAATCCCGGGTCACCCCTGAAAAACAAGGTCTCAGTGGGCCTACCTGGTTACCAAAATTTAAATAAATAAATCTCAGGAGATGCAAGTATGCCCTCTCTGGTTCACGGCACTTTCTGCCAAGTTGAGGTTGAAGTAATGGACATCATTATGTCTGCTTTAAAAGTTTATGTCTCGATATTAGTGGACCATTTGATAATAAAAGTGCTCTTGAAATTTATTTATTAATAACAGATTTTATAACTCTTAATCTATTCTAAAGTATCAATGTCTCTGGGCAAATAAGTGTGCTTATGTAACACGTACTCTGTTATGTGATGATTGCTGGAAATTACCTTTTAATGTTTTTCAGTGCAATTTTGTAATGTTGTAATGTTTTTTTAACCAATCAACAATAAAATCAATTAGTTAAAAAAAAAACAGTACATTTTTGAGTGAATCTCCTCCGTCAAGCCACAGCTAACCCTCCCACCTTCTCCCTTTCTGTCTCGGGTGTTTTTTCTGATTGTTCTGCCTGCTGTCGCACATTGGTTCTCATCCTCTACTCGATTGAGGCATACTAATTCTCATGTTCCATATCCTCTCCGGTGTGCCTAGTTTTGGTCCTGGTTGCTTTGGTTCCTGCTGGTCAGATGATCTCTGAGCTTTTCTCTGGCACAGAACCTATGCATGATGGGGCTGCCAACATTATAAAGCCAGCTGTTGCACATCGATGTTGATGGTTCCCAGCTAGCAAAGGTTTCCAGGTGGTCCTGATGAGAACAGCTTACAGTTCCATGATGTGGTTCAACAGAGGGAGATGTCCTCATGGAAGATGAGCCATTGCTTATGCCACTAAGGCCTTAAGTGTGGAGTGAAGTATGCCACTACTTGAAAGGAGCTACTGGCCGTGGTGGTGTTTGTGAAATACTTCAAACATTATCTATTGGGTAAAGAAATGCATTCTGATGGATCATGGTTCTCTATGCTGGTCAGACAGGTAGTTGGCTCAGTGATTAGAACAGCTCCATCAGTGCAGTTATAAAATCATTTACTGTGGAGGCAAGATTCCCCCGAATGCTGGTACCCTCTCAGGTTGGCCTAGTGGATAGGTGACCAACCCTCCAAATGTTAAATATCGATTATACAATGGCAACAAAGAATTCTGGTCCCTGATTGGTCACAGTAGGACTGGACCCAGGATGTTATCCCAGCATAACATCCCTCATGGAGTCCTACCACAGTGACCACTGCATTAAAAAAAAAGATCGCTCCATGGCCATCCCAAGCAGCAGCTTCAATAGTCCCCTCTCTGCTTGGAATTGACAATTCCCACCCCGCTCGGCATCAGAACTCCCTGCCCACTGACAAAGAGAACAAAAGTGCAACCTCCCCTTTCCAAAATCAAAACTTTTAATAATGTTACTCTACTTTCCTTCCCCAAAACAGAAGTGTGCTTGTCACAGTTGCTGCTCCATTTGGATCACAATTGGCACTTCCCGGCCTGCTTGGCATCGGTGCTCCCCACCCACCAACCCAGAGAACAAAAGAAGAACAACCTCCCCTTTCCAAAACCAAATGTTTTCATAATTTTACGCTACTTTCTTTACCCAAAACAGAAGTGTACCTGTCACAGTTGCTGCTACATTTGAAAATGGAAAATCGGACGTCTTCCTGGCTCCCTTGGCTTCCTGGATTCACACTGCAGCTTTGCAGTCAGAAAAGATACATGCATTTCACCTGGTCCCACAGCAAGCACTGACACATCAGCTAAATAAATGAGGGAAGATTACCGAATGAATCTCCACTACCGAGTCCGACCATTGTCAGAATGATGGTGGAGGTGCAGGGGGTTAGAGCAGCAGTGCGGGGGAGACTCAAATCAACAGGAACTGGAGCAACACCATCACCCTATGGACAAAAAGAAATTATGGACTTTTTTCCCCAATCTGTCTACCTCCACATATAAAAAATGTTAAAAAAAAAAAACTTTACTTTTTTGCTTTCACAAATGATCCATTGTATAATAGGAATAATGTCCTCCAGGGTGGGTGTTATACTGAGATAACATCCCTTCTTGGGTGTTGTATGCCCTCGGCCTATGGCCTTGGGACCAACCACCTGAGGCGGGATGTTATCCCAGCATAAAACCCACCCACCCTGTTGGGCATTATTCTTTTATTTTACTTTTGGTTTATTTGGCCCCTAAGGTCCATAGCCCTCACATTACGTGTTACACCCAGAGTACAGTGTGCTTCTGGGAAACTGTCTTTTTCCTATACTTCGCCATACTTCTGGAATACATTGCCCCCTGAGGTGCTCAGTAACCCCACTTTTTCACTTTTTAAGAAAGGACTAAAATCCCACCTCTGGCCCACACCCACTTGCACTTGTTAGCACTGTATTGAGGTCTTAGAGTGTATAGTATCTCTTGCCTTCCCTGTTGCATTCTCTGTCCTCCACACCCATCTCTTCTGGAGCCTGCTTTATTCAACTTTGCTGGTGTATATCACTGGAGGTAACTGTTACTGTTTTGTACATGGACCCTGTGTATAGTATCCGTATTTGCAAAAAACACAAAATCACATTTTTGAACTCTGAGTAGTCGTGACTGCCTTTTAAAATGAATGTTTTATTTAATGTTGTGGAATGTTTATTCCTATTTATATGTTTTATTGTGTTAGTTGTATTTTGTAACTGTGAGACGTGTGTATGTTATCGTCATTTGTGTACCTAACTGTACTTTTTTATGGACCACAGGTCGCACCTGTAAAAGGGATTGTATCCCAGTGTACTAACCCATATACAAATCAAATCAAATAGTGTGTATAGTGCGCATCTCCTTTAATTGCCCTAATTTAATTTAACTGTATATCTGTTTGTGTACTGGAATGCTGTTCTTATATTCCACCTGATGTATAATCTTACTGTTTTGAATATTATTATGCAGCCAACTCCAGGTTACCCCTGAGAAAGGGATCATTGATCTCAGTGGACTTATCCGGTCATCAAAATTTAAATAAACAAATAAACTTAATTTTCAGTGTGTTAGGCTTAAAAAACACACACACATTTGTTTCACATTTCAGCAGGATGTAATATACTGTACAGAGTCACCTGGTTAATCTGTAAACAAAACATGTTGCATACAATAACATCAGGGTGTGACAGCTGTAAAATTAGAGTGGAAGAGGTACTTGAGGAGCGATCCTTGTATCTTCAGTGTTTGGTAGTAATGTGTTACATGTAATGTTTTACTATAATCTGATTACATTGTGTGTAGCATATTAGTAATGGATTACTTAAAAGAAAATGTAATGTTGGAAAGTTATTTATTACATTTTCTTGGAAATAATGCATTATTGTAACATAGTGTAACATATTACTTTTGGGCAGCCGCATTCTTGTCAGTTTCTGTCTTGTCACATGGAGCACAACACATTTTTTTTGTAGATATATAAAATATAATCTATATCTAGTATAGGGTGGAATACTGTCATACATGGAATTCCATGCCTGGAATATGCATGTTCTGTTACAGTTGTGACATCATTATGTTGTTCTACTGTAGTAGTGATGCCACTACTGTAGCAGAACAACTTGGAATACTGCCACATACTTGATTTTCCCTATCCAATTAAGCTGGAAGTTGTTGTTTTTTAAACTTGAACTTGCAGAAACATCTGCAGCACACTGTCATTAATTTGAGCCTACCACCAACCCTCAAGTGCCCCCAACCTCCTGTTCACTGAAACAAAGGACAGTGTCAAAAGTAAGCGTTGATGCCCATACACTATATAGAATAGCGGATGGGCAGGTCTATGGACAACCAGTGTGTTGTACCACCTCGGGGAACTGATTCCCATTGACCTCTCGAGCTTCACTCTTGGGGTCAGAAGGAATCAGTACTCCTCGGTGGCACAACACACTGGTTGTGCATAGTTGCCCATCCACTATCCTATAGATATATATAATTCTGCCTTGTCACATGGAGCACAACACAGTTTTTCTGTGGATATCAATCTATCTATCATATATAATCTATATATTTTAGCGGCTGCCTAATTACCAGTGCAGTGTGTGATGAGATGGTTGGTCATAATTGATAGCCTGGGCTGGCTGTCTGCCTGTTGTGGGCGGGGGTCAAGCACGATGCAGGCATGTGGTGGTAGACACCTTAGCTATTGGTGCTATGTGCCATTTTAGGGGATTGCAGAAGAGAGGAGAAGTGAATTCTTTGCAGCCAGAACCAAGCCAGCTAGCCAACAATCTTGCAGTGCAGGCAGTGATAGACTTGCGATGCGAGTGGGAGTCTGTCTGGGTGTTGTCAGTGCAGCAGCAGTGCAGAAAAGCATCAGGTTAGGTTTGTTTAGCCTGACAAAAAAGAAACAAAGTGCAGCATCGGGGTCGGTCAGTTGGTCCAGTGTGGGTAGCTGGATTTATTTATTTAAAGGTTTCACTAGGAAAGGCGTACTGAGCAGTGTTACTTGTTTACAGATGACAGCTTCTGCTAGAGAACAGGCAGAGAACACCAAGAAGAAGGAGCGTCTGTTATAATGATACTTCTCTACTGGGACTAAAGAACTAGAACTCTACTACTGGGACCTTCAATTTAGGGTAAAAACAAAACAAAAAAAGAGTTAGTGTGTTTGTTTGAGCTGGCTGAAGGGAAATATTATCTGTGCAATTAGCTAAGTGTAGAAGGAGCTGTAAAGTAGGGGGAGTGGCTTAGCTAGAAGGAAGCCAGGTTAAAGCCAGATTTGAAACTGTCCCAGATAGCTTCTGCCAGAGAACAGGCAGAGAACACCAAGAGGAAGGAGCTGCTGTTTTAACTATTCTTCTTTACTGGGACTATATTGCCCTCCTCCCCCACCCCACCAGTTCTACTTTTATAGGCACAAGATTTGACTGACAACAGGAACTTCCTGTTTGGGAGAAGGAAGTGAGTGATCACAGAGCCACAAAAGACTCACCATTCTAGAAGGAAAACAGTAGCTCTCTGTCCCCCTCAGCTGCTGGAGGTCCGACTCTGAGCAAGCAAGGAGACTACTGAGAAATATAGGAACTTCTTGTCTCAGAACAGGAATATCAGAAGCTTAAAGGGCACAGAGGCAGTAAGTAAGTAGGGAGAAAAAAATAAACAGAGGTAAGGATAAGTATTCCAAACAGTTAAGGGGACAGTAATAAGACATGATGGGAGTGGTACAGTGCAGTGCAGTGGCTCTGGAGCAGCACTCTTCCAGGAGACGTTCTGGAGGATGCATTGTCCCATCTGCAGGCACCTCTTTGGGCTGAGGGAGGAGGTTGCTCATCTCCAGGCTGAGTTGGCCAGGATTTGGGGGACCTCCTGTCCCACCCAGGGACCACCAGGGCCACTGCCGTTACCTCAGAGGTTGCCAAGAAAGAGGAGCAGTTGGACTACAGTGGGCTCAGGGAGGTGAGGGTGGTGGAACAGAAGTGCATCCCTCCAGTTATACCTCTCCACAATTCATATGCCATTCTGGCAAAGTGTGATTCCTCTATGGAGGCACCCACAGTGGAGACCAAGGAGGATGCTGGGAACCTCCACAAAGAAGACCCACAGGAGGGTGGCATGGGACCCCACAGGAGAAGGAAACAACTCTTGGTGGGGGACTCCATTGTTAGGGGGTAGAACTTGGGGAGGTAAGGGAGAAGGAGGTAAGGTGCCTGCCTGGTGCCAAGGCTTAGAGGGACAGGGAGCAAATCCTTAGGATTGCTGGAGCAGCTGTATGGTGAGGGAGCTGGATGTCATTGTCCACCTAGGGACAAATGAGCTGGCTCAGAAAGGGATCAGAGCAGTGCAGGAAGAGTTTGTGGAGTTGGGGAGGGGTCTTAGACAAGTAATATGCACCGCAGCCTTCTAGGAGGTGCTGCCTGTCTATGGCATGGGTAAGGTTAGGTTGCTCCACACTATGGGATTCAATCAGTGGTTGAAAAACTGGTGCAGAGCTCAGGGATATGGCTTCATTGGGGACTGGGGTCCACCTGGAGTGATGCAGGCCTATACTGGCATGATGGTCTGCATCTGTCCAAGAGGGGAACCAGGATCCTAGATGATAGGTTTAAATGCTTCATTGGCAAGCAATTAAACTAGCCAAGGGGAGGAGGCACTGGAAAGAAGAAAGGAAATCCATCCTAGCCCCCCCAAAAATCAGGGTAGTAAGTGAGGTAATCACCAAGATAGAGATGTCAATAGGGAGAAGGGCAGGGGTAAATGTAGAAAATGGCAAAGGCAATAAGGACAGAGATGGGGCAAAAAGGGGTAAGGCCATCAAGAAATGGAGGTTAATGAGTACCAATGCCCGTAGTCTGGGCAACAAGCTCCCTGAACTGGTGGCCTTGAAGGAAGAGGGATGCCTGGATATAGTAGCAGTCACAGAAACATGGTACACAGAGAACCATTACTGGGATATTAACATACCAGGGTACACAACTGACAGGGAGGGGAGAAGAGGCAGAGGAGTAGCTCTCTATGTAAGGGAAGGGATAAAAGCAATGGAACAAAAGAGTAAACAGGGAGGACAGGAGGTACTGTGGGCTACCTTAGAGACTGGAAATGGCATCACAATCTGCACGGGGGTTGTCTACAGACCCCCATGTCAGGGGGAGAGAATGGACAAGGATATGATAGAAGGCATCCTTAGGATGGCAGAGAAAGGGGAGATACTGTTGATGGGTGATCTGAATATGCCAGATGTTAACTGGAGCACCTTTGCTGCAGCCACATCCAAGAGCAGGGCCATTCCAAATGCCCTACAGGTGGCATGCCTCAGACAGCTAGGTTTGGAACCCACTCATGAGGGAGCAATCTTAGACCTCATGCTCTCAAATGGGGACAGTAAGAGGATCTCAGATCTAGAAGTGGGTAGCTATCTGGGAACAAGTGACCACCAAACAGTGTGGTTCATGATAAACTCAGCTACAGAGTCAAGCCATACAAAAGTGAGGGTACTGGACTTCAGGAGGGCTGACTTTGGCAAGATGGGGGAGTGCCTTAGAAAAGTACTAGCAAACAGGCTAGAAAGAGGGGTGGAGCAACAATGGGGAAACATCAAACTGCCATCACAGAGGCAACAAGCCTTTGTGTGAAGCAAATAAACAAATCAAAATGAAAGAAAAAGCCAATGTGGTTCTCAAGAGAGGTGGCAGGGAAGGTTAGGCAGAAAAAGATGGCATTTAGGAAGTATAAGGAAACACAGAAGGAGCAGGACAGAGAACAGTACCAGTTAAGGCAGAAGGAAGCAGGGAGGGAAGTCAGAATAGCTAAGGCCCAAACTGAGGAAAAGATAGCCAACCCAGTGAAGAAGGGGGGATAAAACCTTTCATAGGTACATCAGGGAGTGTAGAAAGACAAAGGGAGGGATAGTGAGGCTGAATAGAATGGACGGTGGGTGGGCAGAGAGGGACAGTGAAAAAGCAGGGATACCGAATGAATACCTCTGCTCAGTATTCACAAAAGAGGAGAAGGGGAGGTGTCTAATCCAATTAACAGATGCACTCTGGATAGGAGGGGTCGATCCCAGTCCTTTCACAGAAGAAAGGGTTCTGAAAGAACTCCTAAAACTGAAGGTGGACAAAGCAATGAGGCCTGATGGAATTCACCCCAGAATTCTAAAAGAATTAATGAGAAAACTAGTGACACTATTAACTACCCTTTTTAACAAATCATGGAAGGATGGTGTGGTACCTGAGGACTGGAGGAAGACAGATGTGATTTCCCCTTCACAAAAGTGGGAGCAAGACAGAGACAGAAAACTACAGACCTATCAGTTTGACCTCTGTGGTAGGAAAAGTGATGGAATCACTTCTGAAGGAAAGAATTGTTGAGTACCTAGAGTCCAGTGGGGCACAGAACCCAAGGCAGCATGGGTTCACAGCGGGAAGGTCATGTCAGATGAATCTAATTGATTTCTTTGACTGGGTGACCAAAGTAGTAGACCAGGGAGGGGCTGTGGACATGGCCTACCTAGACTTTAGCAAGGCATTTGACAGAGTCCCACACAAAAGATTAATAATCAAATTAACCAGCCTGGGACATTCTATATGCTACCCAAAATATACAAACTAGGGAATCCAGGATGACCCATCATTTCTGGCATTGGCACACTCACTGAAAACATTTCAGGACTTATTGAATCCATTTTAAAACCACTAGTAAGAGCTACTAGCAGTTTTATTCAGGACACCACAGATTTCCCAAGGAAACTGAAACAAACTGGACAACTGCCACCGAACATTATTCTAGCCACAATGGCTTTCACTGCCCTGTACACTAATATTCCACATGAAGATGGCATAGCAGCATGTCAAATTTTTTTAAAGAAAAAAGCATCTACAGGAGACATTCCAGAAACCACCATCAGCACCCTAATAAAATTCATTTGGACACACAACAACTTCGCCTTTAATGACAAGCACTTTTTACAGATCATGGGGAGAGCCATGGGCACCAAAATGGCACCACAATATGACAATCTCTTTATGGCCTGTTTAGAGGAGGATTTTTTTAAACTCCATCCCTATAAGCCATCTGTCTACCTCCATTATATTAGTGACATATTTTGATCTGGACAGAAGGTGAAGGATCTCTCAAAAAATTCCATCATGATTTTAATAACTTTCATCACTCTATAAATCTCACTATTGAATATTACACCACCAGCATACCGTGTCTTGACACCACAGTCAATATCACCGAAAATGGACTTATACAAACAGCTCTTTACAGAAAACCCACTGACAGACACCACTATCTGCATAATTCTAGCTTCCACCCAAAACATACAAAAAAATCTGTAATCTACAGTCAGGCAATTCGATGCCATCGAATCTGCTCATATGAGAGAACAAAAGACAGACAGTTCTCCACACTCTGGAATTCCCTAATGCAACAGGGCTACTCTCCAAGACAAATTGATACAGAATTTGAACGGGGCATACAAACACCATGAGGCAATCTGCTGGAATACAGGCAAAAAACATCAAACTGACCGCACACCCTTAGTGGTCACTTACAGCCACATACTAAACCCCCCTCAGCAAATTATTAAAGAACTGCAACCCATGCTGAGAGAAGATGAAACACTGAAGGACATCTTCCTTGAACCACCTGTCATTGCCTATAAGCAGCCCCCCAGCCTCTCGAACATAATAATTCATAAACTCCCAGTGGACCATAATAAGCAAGAAACAAGTGGGACAACACCATGCAACATGGCAAGATGTAAGACCTGCACACACATATGCACACAGACCACCATTGAGACAAGCCAGAACAACATAATACAAATTAATGGATCCTACACATATCAATCCAGCAATGTGGTATACCTAATTCAGTGCAAGAAGTGCACTAATGGATGCTATATTGAGGAAACCAGTAAACCACTAAAAACCAGGATGAATAACCACCATCACACAATAGTTAACCAGGTTATCAGCACTCTAGTAGGAAACCATTTTTCTCGAACAGATCACTCTCTCCTGGATTTGTCTGTCTTGATACTAAGAGGCAACTTCAAAAACACACAGGACAGAAGGACATGAGGCCTCGACCTCTCCACTCATGACAATGCCCACCGGGCAGCTCCCCACCTAGCCCACCCCATCCCTTACCCAGCACACCATTCTTAAGTATAACCTGGCCAGACCCTGCTGTCTCATGCCAGTTGATTGCTCAGCAAATAAAACCAATTGTGTCAGACCTATTTCTATTACATGTACCCTGTAACTTAAATGTATGTTGTTTGACCACAGTGTGACGTGGCGCCTCTAACAAACGCCTACTTGAAGAAAACCTGTACTATGTAATCTAAATACTATGTATGTCTCAATGTGACGAGGTACCTTCGGAAACGAGCCTCTGGCTCAAAGGTTGTAAACTGATTCTCACAAATAAATAAAAATAAATAAAACTGAAATATGTTAAACAATTTAAATCTAACATTTCTGGACTGAATCAGGACATTGGATTCATGACACATTATGGTCAAATGTAATTCTCTTTTTATTGTGGACTAAATCATGACATTATTTTTCATTCTTTGGTTCTGTATTTCTCTTGTGATTGTTTTTTTCTTGCCTTATCTGTTGTTGTTTTTTTGCCTGGATTTTAATTCCTCCATGCCTCTCCTACAAACTCTTCAGCTCAGTCCTGTCAACTCCCTGATTTTTTTCACACCTATTGTTTACACTACCTCACACTCTGTTTTATCTGGACCTTTGTTCTTTTGTTTCCTCTAATGTCTTGACTTCCATGCATTTCTTAGGCATCTCCTGTCCATTCCACCCATACAAGCATACCTCTTATCTCAGATCTTTTTTATCTATGTTCCTGTCTGGTCCTTTGTTTTTTCCCCTTCTAGCTTCCTTTCATCTCCTACTGACTAGTCCCCCCTTCCCATTTTCTCTCACTCTTTTCTTTACTTTGCCTCTTATATAGACGTTGTATCTTGAATCCCCTTCTATCTCTTTCCTATTTCATTTCCTGCTATTTTTTAATTGCTCCTCAGTAGCTATATATACGCTGCTTTTGTTACACAGTTGTGCTATTCAGCTGAAGAAGGGACCTCTGTGTCCCCAAAAGCTTGTGTATAATTCCATCTTTGTACAAGACACTTGTTGGTCCAATAAAAGGTATCAAACCTTCCATCACTTCCTGATCCCTTTTTATAAATTGGTGTGACATTAGCTAACCTCCATTCTTCTATAACAGCTCCTTCGTTTATGGAAGTATTGAATAACAAAGTAAGGATACCTGATAATTCTTTTGAAAGGTTTTTAATGAGCATAGATGGGATCCCATCAGTACCAGAGGTTGTACTTGGTTTTGATTTGTTAATAGCTGTTAATATGTCATTTACAGTGAAGGAAATTGGTGAATATGAAATGTTCAAGTTATTTAAACTTGAATGTTCTTTTATTTTAAATATTTATTTATTTAGTTAGTTTTTGTTGACTGGGTAAGTGCACTAGACAAATCCTGCTTATTTTCAGGCACAACCCGGGGGAGGGGATACAGATTAATGCCAACTGACCTTGAACCAGATTAAGTTGTTGGTGGTATTTTGTTAATGAATATACTGGTGAAATATTTATTGAATTCACTAGCCATGATATTTTCATCAATAATCAGGGTATCCTGTATAACAAGTGGACCAACCCCAACATTGCTTCCTTTTAGAGACCCAATATAATTACTGAACTTTTTTATTTGTTGTGTCATTCACTAGTTTTAGTTCAAAATCTTTTCTTGCTTGTCTTATCAATCTTTTTTGTTTTGTTTGAGATGAGTTTACATTTTTGCCATGCTTCATTAGAGGATTTTTTTTGCAGTGATGAAACACTTTCTTTTTCTTTCTGATGTTTCTCTTAGTCTTAAATGTTCCACCATAAGGGAATTCTCTATTTCTTGCTGTCATATCTTGTGCACCCTGGAACCCAGGTCTCTATACAATAGTTGATTTTATTTTGAAAGGTTTCCCACATTGTAATGATGTTGAGTCCACTTAATTCTTGTTCCCAGTCCCATGCGTTAAGAAATCTTTTAATCTTTTTATAATTTGCTTTATTGACTTTTGTAATTAATGTGCTACCAGATTTATTTATTTGAGTTAGTAAAGCTCCATGAGACCATAAAGTGGTTGCTGTCACCTAGTGATTGCAGAATCGTAGGACAAGAGTCATAATCAGAGATGGTAGTTAATATTAGATCCAGTATGTTGTTATTTCTAGTAGGTTTGTTAACCAACTGCTCTAAGTCATTTTGAATGTGATATTGGATCAATCTATTGTCCCAGTTTCCTTTTCCAGTTAAAGATGGCCAGCAAATGTTGGATAAAGTGAAATCCCCTAACAGGACATAATCATCCTTTATCATCATATTGTCTAATGACAGGAAGAAATCATCATTTACTGCAGTATCTAGATTTGGGGCACGGTATCCTAAACCAATTGTTAAAGGTTTTATCAAGGAATTCATTTTGACCCAGATTAGTTCGCTGTTTGATTGTTATCTAATACATGATGTTTTAGGCTGTTGTTTATATACAATGCTATACCACCACCTTTTTTGTTCTGATAGTTTTTACTGACTAAACAGTAACCTGGTATATCAGTTGCCCAGTCCCCATCTGAGAACCAGGTTTCAGTGACCCCGCAGATATCGGTATTGTTCTTATTTGTTATGTATTGTAGTTCACCTAATTTGTTACTAAGACTTCTTGCATTCAGTAATAACATTTTGATTTTAGTGTTATCGGTGTTATCACTGGTTCCATCTGTGGTGGGAAGTGGCATATTAGTGGTATTAATCTTGGAGGTAGTATAGTTATTTAGGTTGAGTGCTAGTCCTGTATTTACCCCCCTTGGAACTAGTTTAAACACTGGTCTCTATATGAGTTAGTGTCCTCCTTAGAGTGATGTTCCTTTTTTTTGTTGGATGTACTCCATCCCAGCAAGTTAGCTCTATATGATCTGAACATTCTTCCCAGTATTTAATACATTCAAAGTATTGTTTGAGGCTCCACCTGCTTAACCAGTTGTTTACATTTTTTATTTTGTAATTTAAGTGGTTGTATGTACCAGTAACAGGGAGTATTTCAGAAAAGGTGAACTCACAATTCCTGTCCATTAATGTATTGGCTAGTCCTACATATTCCTCTTTTACTTGCTGGGCAGTTTGTTGCATGATGTTGTTAATGCCAGCGTGAATGATGACTAACAGATTCTGTCCCCCTTTCTGAAGTATGTGTTTGGACATTCACACAATGTCTCTAATTTTTGCCCCTCGAAAGCATGACATTGTCCTGTTGGCCTTATCCTGGTCACATATCTTCCTATCTAGGAGTTTTACTATTGAATCTCCTAATACGTAAACTTGTCAGGGTTCTGGAGTTGTTTCAGGTTCTATATCCATAAGATGTATATTCCCTTCTTTAGGTGATTCTAGTGGTTGTACATCGATGTTATCAGATAGGGTGCTGGACCCAGTGCCTGAAGATAAGGTGGGTGGGGTATTAAGTTTTCTATCTGATCACATACAAGCATGAAAAAATACCAGGAAAATAACAACTGATAATTAATTACAAATGTGGCTAGAGTACTGGAGTATACATAGATAAGTGCCACATATGTATAAGAACAGGGTGCAAAAAATACAATTGAAACAGTCATATGCAAGTCAAGGATAGGAATGAGCATCATAAACAGCACTGGGTAGACTGAGGCAAGGGAGGCCAAAGGACCAGGCCTGGTGAGGAGTTTTGGTAGAGGGATGAGAACAGAGTAATAACTATAGTAGTAGAGAAACCAGAAGAAACAGGTGGGTGAGACAGGTTGGGGAGGAAAGGATGGGCAAATGAGGAGGTAGGAAAGGAAATTATGCACAATTGCAGGAAGGGGAGAAAAAGTCCTTGAGGTGGGAGGAGAGGACATGGTGGAAGGAGGCATGATGAATGGGGAGGGGAAGGGAGCTCCATAATTTGGGTAAATGGTGAGAGAACGCTGCCTGTCCTGTAGTGGTGGACCTGGGAGGAATAATCAGGGAATGAGAGTTGAGATTTCTGAGGGAGTGGGAGGAAGGAGGCTTGAGGGAGAGAGAAGAGGAGAGATAAGGCGTGAGAGAGTGGAATCAGAATTTAGCTAGGGAATTGGTACAGTGGGTGTGGTGCCTGTCCTCTAGGTAGGGAAAGGAGAGAGATTGGTAGAGGTCACAGTGGTGGGTGCATGGGGGGCTGTAGTCGAAAGAAAAGCAGCAGAAAGAATGGAAGAGTGTGTCCAATCTGGTTAAGGAAGTTTTGGGAGTGGCACTGTACACTATATCTCTGTAGTCAAAAACATGGAGGATCATTTTCTGAATAAGTGCACAGTAGGTTGGCAATGGGCTACACCCATGATTTCTGTACAAGGCACCCATTTTGGAACGCAACATCTTATGGATTGCATCTAGGTGTCCAGAAGAATTGAGGTGTTGGTCAAGCCAGACCCCAAGTTACCTAAAAGAATTACTATCCACAAGCACAGTCCCATCTATGGTATGGAGGGGGTGATGGTAGCCAATAGGGTCTCTGCTTTGAGCCACAGGTCATTGAGACTGTCTTCTTGGCATTCAAAAACAACTAATTTTGGTGACATCAGAGCTGAACCATATTAAAGTCATGCTGAAGTCTGGTTGCTACATCAGAGGGGGAGGAACAAAAGGTACAGTATACAGGATGGTGTTGTCTGCATACATATGGATGGAGGTGTGGGTGCAGGCAGTGGGAAGGTCATCAGAAAGATTAAGAATAGCAGCGGTCCAAGAACAGAACCTTGTGGGACTCCAGTGTTGATGTGGGTGGGGGAGGGTAGTAAATCACTAATCTGAATGGATTGTGGCCTTCCCAGAAGGTAAAAACAGAACCAGTTGGTTGCTGCAGCTGAGAGCCCTGCAACAGCGAGTTTGGTAAAAAGGAGGGGGTGGGAGACAGTGTTGAAAGACTTGGCAAGCTAAACAAAGATAGCTGAGGTGATGAGGCCCTGGTCCACGCCTGTAAGTATGGAGTCAGTGAGCCTAAGGAGGGAGGAGGTGGTAGAGTGGAGTTTCCTGAAACCAGATTGGTAAGGGGGTGAAAAAGGAGGAGGAGTCAAGGAAGGAGGAGAGTTGGGATACCACCATATGTTCCTGGAGCTTGGCAAGGATGGGGAGAAGAGAGATAGGTTGTTAGTTTCCAGGAGAAGAGAAATCACCACCTTTTGGGAGGGAGATAACCATGGTGTGTTTCCATTCAGCTGAGACAGTTACAAGAGAGAAGGAGAGGTTTAGTAGAGAGGCAAGGGGGGAGGAGATAGCAAGGGCAGACAGGTAGAGTATTTTGGAGTCCAGTCCACTGGGACACTTGCCCTTAGAATGGTTGAGGGTAAAGATTGCTTTGTGGGTGTTTGGGGAGGATATGGGGCAGAAGGAGAAAAAGGAGGATGGAGGGCAGGCAGATTGAGAGGACTTGAGGGGGAGGGGTGGGAAGAGGAGGGAGATAGAGTAGAGAGAAAGTGCAGGAGGTGAAGAAAGAATTAAACTCCATGGCCATGGACAGGAGATCAGGCAGAGAGACATCACCCTTTTTGATGATTGGAACGGGGGGCTGGGATAGTGGTAGAAAAAAGGGCATGAACCACTTTCCAGAATTTGGACAGGTGGTTTATGTGGTTATGAAATATTCAGCCTTGACCAGTGTAATTGTCCTTAGTGCAGGCATCATGGAGTGTCTAGTACTCTGGAGGTCAGTAGGGGAGCCAGAGGCCTTGTGCACCTTCCAAGCCTGATCCCTGGTATGAAGGCATGCCATTATTTCAGCTGTGACCCAGAGGGTGTGTGTCAGACCTGGTCAGTGTGTATTGCTTTCCACATGCCTGGCCATGTCTTTATGGTGCACAGTGCTGGCCACTCACTGGCCCTGCATCAGGCCCTTTTGGCCACTGTGGTGTGCCACTGTGCCTTCCCTGTATCCTAGGCTGCAGCTCTGTTGCACCACTGCCCTTCTCACATGTACCTGTGCATTGTGTTCCTGGCACTGTTTGTGCACCAGTCCCTGTCTTTGTGCGTGGTTTCTCCATATTCAGACGTTCCCTGCTGCACTGCACATCTTCAGTTGAATGATTGTGCATGTTTGGGATATTCAGTCAGACATGTGCAGTCGCATTTGATAGCACATGTTCTGAATATCCTGTTGTTTTGTGCTGGCACATTTGGATGTGCAGAGCATTTACATGCGCTGTGCACTCAGCCACTTTTGAATATGGGGTCCAATATTACTAATTGTATTGTTATTGCCATCATCATATTGATGTTGTTTCTGTCTGTATCAGCATATGAATTTATAACAAACTGCATGTGTCAAACATTGCCAATAGAAAAATGTGTGTAAATATTTGCAATTGAATCAGGACACCTGAGATGCAGTACACTGTGGTGACAGTTGTTATCGATACACATAAATAACTTCCAATATCAATACTCTTTATTCTAATTGTTGAATGCATTGAATTGGGTGTTGAATCTATTAACTATTATGATACATGTTTATTTTCAATTATCATTATATACCTATACATGTAGTCATGATAAACTATTTAAGTACATGTATTAATATTAACTATGCTAGTGTCAATAAATAGAATTTTTTCTAGGTCAATATGCAATTAGCGTTTTCTTTGTTTTTTAAATAATGCTATACCATGTCAGATCTTTTGTGTCATATGCACTTATAAAGACTTGCATTTTACAAGGTTGGTGGTTTTGAGACATAAAGCCAAACAAATGACATAACAATAGAACACATTTATATATAAATTGAAAACTAGTGTTATTTATAATTACATGATTGTGTGTGTGTGTGTGTGGGGGGGGCAGTGAGGAGAATGAAAAAATTATCTAAATAGAAAATATAAAGGTGTTAAAAGACACACCATGTGGGTGGGTTTGGGGGAGGGGTGTGGTAGAATGGGAAGTAAATGTAACAGTGTTTCAGCACACATTGTGAGGGATAATACAAGAAAAAAAGGATAACAAAAACATAACAGTGTTACAGCAGGCATTATTTTTTTGGGGGGGGTAAGAAAATAATAGGATGTCAAAACTCTTGACAGTTTCCATTATAAACTGGACTAACAAAGTTTTTAAAAAAAATGCATTTTTTGTGCTAGTAAAAATGTTACTTCACACATGGATTTGGTAGAAAAATGTAAACTATTTACAACTATTTACATATATAGAAAATAATTTTGAACATTGCAGGTTAAGTGTTAATGCACATTTCATGCATACATCTCTCAGTAGAAAAAAGAAAATGTAATTGTCTTTATCCTTTTTTTATTGTTGATCATTTAACAAACCCATTACAACATAGTACAATCTAAAATACACATACAATACATTTAAAAGAAACTGCAACAATTTGCACAAAGCACAGTTCATATAATATACTGTGCCATTTAGGGGCTCATACAGTTAATTATTGCCAGGGAACAACAACAAAAATAGCTGTATAAGCATGTATATTGCATCAGTCTTTGACTTCCATGTATCCCCTCCAGAGGTCAGCAAAGCAGCTACATAACTCTTCAAAAGTATGGCTACCCCAGATTTTACCCTGCAATTCATTGAGCAGGATCCCAAAAAATAATAGCAACCCTTAATTTGGATATTCACAGGTACACTCAGATTGGCCCAAATGCAAGCTGGCCACACGCGACTTCAGTGTAAGACCATTACCAGTCCTCCTCCAGTGAAAAAAAACATTTTCAAGGAGTTGATATTAAGGTTCTTTGATAATCAAATGCAGGTTTAAACTTGGGCCTGATACAGTATTCCTGAGCATAGTGCGTCAGTTATCTAACTGGTAAACTGGCACTTCATGTCACTAGTGGCTAGGTTTCAGATGCTATACATAAAATGGCCTTTTCACAGGTGAACTACATTAAACTAGGCTCCCACTAAAGCACCCAGTCCTGCACTTAAATTAAATTGTTACCCTGTTTCACCTATTTGCTCTAATTATTTTCTGCAATGGAAGCTGTTGATTATCAATTATCATTAAATTGTAACTGCATTCCATCAAACTACATCCTTGTTAGGGATTTGCTTAGTTTATCCAATTTACAAAATAAAACTGTGTAAAAGAAAAAAAAAGGAAAAAATAAACAGACAGCATGAAAAACGTTCTCACTTACTCTATGTACATAAAGCAGCTCCCTAAATGTGCTATATACAGTCTATACACAAATGAGTCCCTATGTAATTATAATGCCTCACCGAATACATTAGAATAACAGCAATTTGTACATTTTTCCCCAAGAATAACACATAAATCTAATTTCATCAGACAGCATCTACAAAACTGTATTATATGAAGTCCATCTAATAAGCTATCAATATACATTGAGCTAGTCTTAGTTCTGCTCTGATTTTATTCATAGATGTGCTAGTAACAATATCACACCTTTAATAATGGAGTCCATCTGTTAAACTTTTAGAAATAATCATTATGCTGCTCCAGTATAGTTCATAAATATGCAACCATGAAAGTACGATGCTTTATCTGACTTATTAGAAAAGTGGTCTACATAGAAACATAGAACATAGAATCTGATGGCAGATAAGGACCACTTGGCCCACCTAGTCTGCCCATTACTCTACCTAACGGATAAGCGGCAGATCCTATTAACCAACAGGCTGCTTTAGAAGTCTGAATATCAAAGGCAACTAGTTTCTGAAGCATAGTGTGCCCAAATCACAAAAAAAATTCCATAGAACTGTGGATCCATCAATAATATCTGAATAAGCATTTTATGAAAGGTTACAAAAATGTTTCACCCGGTATAGGGAGATTAACAGGAAAGTACCTCAAAGTTCCTCTAGAATTTTCCATGGCTCCATTACCAGAAAGTAGAGTCACTTTTTTCTCTTTGGGACTGTCGGAACACGTCTCCCCTTTTCATAGAGTTCCTGTACGACTATTAATTTGGACTACAAGTTTTCCACAGGTATCCTTATTAAACCTGTCTGTGGTCAAGGACTCCATTCTTTTCCAATCTCCTCTGGCCATTTTGTAACATCTTTACATGTGTCATACATGCCAGAATCACCTGTGAAAAAATAATAAAAACACATTCCACTGAGTATAGTAAGTTTCATAACTTCATGGTAAATCTGAAGATGCCCAACTTTAGGCAACCATACCATACCTTTTTTTATGGGTTGTGGATGCATTTATACACACAAGCACATGAGCTTGTTATAACCATAGCAGTCAGTCCCAACAGAAGAAATGACAGCATCTGGTAACTTGATCCAGTTCCTTTACTATACCTCCATATTCTGAGGTTTCTCGGAGGCCAAAAACCTTTGCTCTAAAAGAATGCTCCCTTACTGTGTGGGCAGACTGGAGCACCTTAGATGCCAACATTGCCTGAGAGCCAAAGACAGCTCTGTGTAGGACCATTATAAAAATTACTGATACCGTAAATGGTACTTGAACCATAGTGTGCATATCTGAAATACAACTTTTTAGAATCTTAGTAGTGTCATTATAAGACAAACTGGAAAAACTTAGTAACTCTGCTGTTCTAGTCAAAAGCTCTGCATTTAGTTTAGAGCTCAAAAAAACAGTGGTAACATAATTTTAGGAGAGAGTTTTACTCTGTATTTCTTGCCTCTCTCACTCCAGTTCAGCAAATATCTGATAGAATGCCAAAAACCAATGGACAGCTAGCACGACCCATTCAGTAGCAAAACCACTTTGTAGCTTTTAAATGTCAAAAGAAACCACATGACCAGAAGGTATACATTAAAGCTGCACTGTCAGATTTTTCTATGAATCTGTAATCTCACTGACCATTCTGAATTTAGGCTCTGTGGTGCTCCATATTTCATCCATCAAGACACAAGCATTTGTTTGTTTTTCTTCCTTGTACTTTTGTAAGAAATCCAAATATAACTTTTTCATTCTGGCCTGTGTGAGACCCCGCCTTTAGTTTGATAAGAACCTGCCCTTGGCTCTGCCTGCACTTCTAACAATGCCTAAAGCAGGTGGGGGAGGTGTGCAGCCACTATCAGTAACTTGATCCTACTTCCTTCCTCCTTCAGTCCTTTTATATTTACTTCCCCATTTCTGTCCCATTCTCCTTGTGCATGACAGTTAGTGTCATCCTGCCTACAAGCTTCCTCAAAGTCTTGCAATTTCACCTCAGAATGGCTAGAAAATTGGATATTTCCAAAGATCTAATTCACAAAGAAACCTATTATGTATAGCTTTATCTATCATTTCTGTTGTACTCTAGCCTGCTGCACTTTTCACACATCATATTTATTAGTTATCAGTGTGTCAGTGAGCAGCCCATGAGCTTTAGGTGTCTACAAGTGCACTGATGATGAGACACACATTTGTTGTAACATTGCCTTGTAACACAGCTTGTTTATACTTTTGTAATGCACCCTATGTCATGTTCCTCAACACAGCACTGAATAATTTTTGTATGTATGCCATCTCCCTCCTCAGAGTCTTAATTGTTTCCTTGATGTACTAAATCCCACATTTCAGCACCCTGATTTAGTGCTTACTCATATTGATATGCAATCACTCTCAATGTCCGTGTCTCCATCCACACTGCAATGGTCGGCTCCATACTGATGTTTGTGATACAGATGTTTATTATAAATCCAAGTTCCCTTTCCATGATGCTGACTTTTACTTCTTTGAGATCACCGTCCCCTACATCCAAGGCTGCCAGTTCAAGCGCCATATATACCCCCCCAAAAAAAAGCACATGCTCAGTGGTCTACTTGACTGAACCACCTGCTATCATGCACAATGTACCACCACCTTCCACGAAACCCCATGCCATACCTTGACACATTGCCCTATCACCAACACCTCTGTTTGGTGACTGCGCTGCATATGTACTACTGAGTTCACTATATGGTTAATAGAAGTACATTCCACTCACTGACAGTCAGTCGTCAGCTTGTGGTGGTAGTGAGAAGAGGCTGATATACAGCTGCACCTTCTTCAGGGTTCAGTTGTAGTAAGTTGTGGTGGTGTGAGGTGGTTGCACTAGATCACCATTAATTTGTTGTGTGGTGAATTTGTATCAGTGTATACATTTTTTTTGGTGGTGGGGGGGCACAGGAACATGAAGAATTTCCATACCAGTGTATGAATAACATTACCTAAATTCAACTATCTGTGCAATGTAAAGATGCACTGATTAATGGTGCCTCACTTATCTCCTTTATTTACAGGCAATGCATTTCAACATGTTCTACCACCTCTGAGACAGCATGGCGAGAATGAGATTCAAAAATTAAACTATGTCTGCTGCTTGGTGCATTTCTCATTTTCTAAGTGTAACCCCTTATAAATGGGGGTTTACTAGAATGCCTCTAGTGTTCTCTTTAAGAGCTGACAGCTTGCTGACCTAGTCAGTTTACTAAGAAGGAGGGACTGTGGGTTCTCTTGCTTGAGTCCCGCCTGAGCCGTGTGGTAGTTGCTCCATATTGTTGCTTTTGCTAAGTATGCAAAGCGGGCCCCTTATTGGGCTGTGGTATTTATGTATTATATGTTGACTGAGTATTAAGGAAAGTAGTTTGTCTAACCTGTTTTACCCTTGCAGTGGGGACTTTGTGCATTTTGCCCCTCCATTTTGGACCCGGACTGTCGATGGGGTCCAATGAGGATTCAGGTGCACTTAAAATGGAGCATTGTGCAGCCAATTAGGGCTGGGACTCTTTTGGGAGCTGGCTGCCAATGGGAGGTATGGACCATGATCTGTGAACTGAAGTCCATAAGGTGGCTCCCTTTTTGCACCAATAGAAGGAGGCAGAGGGGATTGGCAGTGGGAGCCCTTGAATAGCATTGTGTCACACCCGAATGAGGACCCCCGGCTTAACGGCTGAGGGAGCAGAGTCATTGTGGCCATGAGGAGAGAAGGAGATCAGGGCTCCTGCACTGTAGAGTCTTCACTGGAAGCGCGTGGAAGGCCAAGAAGTGGGCGACAGTATCACCAGAAGGAGCCGGACAAGATCCGCTGTGGTATGCATGCAGCGGAGGCTGTATATGTGACAGCTACCTACCAAAGTCACCCTGAAGAGGACTGGAGAATCTGCTTCAATCGCGCTCGGTCTTTCAGCAAAAGTGAAGCTGCGTTGCATTAACCAGTTCGTGCAGTGAAAACGTTCGGGAGTTTAAAGCAGCTACCTGTTATGACACCCCTCTGTCCTACATATAAATGTGTGGAGAAGTGTTTGGATCACAGGCCTGTGTCCTGCAAGTGGTGTGAGAGGAATCCTTCTACAGGAGTCGTGAGTACAAAATTAGGGTAGCTCCCTGTCAGCTGTTCTATTGAGTGCAAGTTTGGTCTGGCTGCTCTACTGACCAGCTGAACTGAGCCTGCTGGCCCTAAGATCTCTTGGGATAGCGCCATATGGGGGATACATAAGCATTGATAGTTGTGGATCAGCTGCTGTTTGAAGCATCTTGGCCATGCCTGGTTAATTTTTTTTTTGGGGGTGGGTTGCTTGGGTGGGTGACTGCAAGAAGTTGACAAACTTTATTTGTTTCAATTCTAGGATTACAATGACCTTTGAGGCCAGGGCTCTTTTACAAAGGTTCCACGTCAAGACATAGGTATCACATGACAATAGACAAAATTGTTACACAAATAAGGGTAAAGAATGTCAAATTAATTTCGAACAGACAGTGAGCGGGTAAAGTGGAAAGGAAGTGGACAATGGGGGGGTGGTAGAAAGAATGGGAGGGGCAAGGGGCAGGTAAGAAAAATGAGAAGAGAGGAGAGGTGTGGTGAAGCTGCCAGGAAGGTGGCATTGTCCGGTGCTGTAGAGTGTGTGGGGCAGAGGCCGAACTATGACAAGTGCGTTATGTAAGGAGCTAGATATAGGAAATGGGCAAGTAATGACTACGGTCATAGTTATAACTCATTTTTTCAAAACCTCAAATTAATACCATAAGTATAAACACAATATTGTATGTTCCTGGTCAATCAGCAATGGTTTTGTTCACACTGTTATACTACTGATAACCACTCTTGCTGAGATACACAATAGCATCAGTTTCAATGGTTGACACACAATTAGACAGTAGTGAGGGGAGAAACTGGCTTGTCATGCAACTGTGGCCGTTAGTGCGGTGATGAGAGACAATGGGAGGTGAAATCATGTCTAAGTGGAAATTGTTGTTTGTGAGACTGTTGCAACTTTCATCCAACAGGAAGCGAGCAACTATGGCAGGTGGACATTTCCACAGAATTAGCAAAGTGACCAGAGGTGTCCAGGGGGAGCCTCGAAGTGGGGTGGGCATTGGTTGGCGTGCAAGTCTCTTCAGTCATGTAAACCTGCTACACCATTGGTATTACAGGTGAGCGGCGGATGGGAGGATGCAAATGATGAGATATCATTGATGTTAAGACAGGGAGCTATTACAGATGTGCAGGTACAAACCAGGCAGGGTGAAGTAACACAGCAGAGGGACACATCAAGGAGATCGGTAGGCATTGAGGCAAATATGTCTCATGAGTGTTGGAAGACAGTAGGTTCAGGAAAAGAAGGAAGAAGCTGGATATTGTGGGCCTACATTCAGATGTGGGCACAACAAACATGTGAAGGACAAGCCTGGGTATCCAGCATGAAAACAGTTATGCAGCCTCGTCACACTGACAGGGAAGGAAGCAACTGATAGTAACCATTGGAGGAATGAGCAGGAGCAAGGAAGAAAGGAGACCCCTGGAGTACGGTTCCAGGGCACACATTCTGGGAGACATGGGGAACTCGCTGGGAGCTTTAAAATTTCCCCCTAACAAGAAAGACATTTTTTTGGGGGGGGGCACCTGGAGGATCACAAGGAAAGCGAGAAAAGGGGTGGCATTGGTCAAGATGGAGGGGAAATGAGCTGGGTGCAGTGTGGGCCAATGCTCCTGTAGGAGATACTAGGTTGCCCCTAAGCATCACTGGCAAAAGAAAGGAGACTCCAGGTGAAGGCTCAGTGAGGAGGAAGTGCTATAGATGGGACGGGGGGGTGGTGCCTTGCTCTGGCAGTACAAACTGTCATTGTACACAGTGATCCTGCAGGATATAATGGAACCAAGGAGGTCATGACAAATGGAGATATGGTTGAGCCTGGGGATGGACATGGATCGGGCAGGAGGGAGGGTGGAGGAGACAAGCAGGCTAATGTAGGGGATGGGTGGACACACAGATAGCGAATGGTAACAGGTATAATGAGGCAGTAAGAGTGATGCTCTTGGGTGACTCCTTGACTGCCGGACACCAGAACAGCCACCAGGAGAGCCGGTGGCTCAGAGGACTCTCAGTGACGGGGAGGCAAAGAACAGTGATGGGGGAACCAGGGGTGGCTACTTCATTGAAACAGTGATGTATACCTGTAATCCATTACTCTGACTGGGCTGACGTAAGTGATGACGAGCCATGGGTCACTTAGGGTGAGCAGATGCTTACCTGTATAGGTCCCGCTGGCAGATGGGAATGGCATAGCAGTCTTTGTCTGCCATGAATATCCATTTTTCTGTATTTGTTTGTGTAATCATTCTGTGTGTGCTGGTTCCAGTTTTTGCCTTGTGCTGTGTACCCTATGTCACACTTTGTGGTGTGCGTCCACTCCAAGTGCTTATACTGTCCACTCAAAATACAAAAAAAAAACAAAAACACTGATATTTGTTTTTCTCACCATGGTATTCACCTTGCTACAACATAATTATACTTATTTTCTGTTCTTCTGCTTTGTGTGTGTGTGTGGGGGTGAGTGGTGAGGGTTCGTTTGGTAGTTCTACAGTCCCATTGTGTATAAATGCATCCCTTGATGGCAGTTGACTGCACTCATTATGACTCCCACTGAGTCTCAATCAGGGGCTGTTCTCACTTGCTTACCCTTGGTAATGTGCTTCAGTTTGTGTTTGAGTACAGCACCATCACACAGACAATTGGCTCATCAAGGTAAATGTAGGAGTTTGACAGCACTGCAAAGCACCATCAATTGAGCACATAACTGTCTTTGGCATCATATTGCCAGTCATGCTGTCAGACATATCTGTGTTCCTTAGTGGCCTATTTTTTTGTACAATGAAACACAATTCGGCTGGGAGTGAGTACTGGGAAATTTTCCATAGTGGTCGATATATCTATGTTCCACCGTTCCGGTGTCACTGTTGGTTTAGGCGCTGTATGCCACACCTCTCACTGCGCCGTCAATCTGTGTTTGTTTAGTAAGTGAAGCTGATGCACCAGCCATCGTTGGCACTGTGGAGAAGTCAGGACACAGACCGGAGGAGGCAGAAGGGTGGAATGGCGGAGGGGCTAGGGGAAGTGGAGCGTTTTTGAGACAGTGAAAAGAGCACGCAGAAAGAGAGAGGCAGAGGGAGAGAGCCCATAAAGGAGTCAGTCATAATTCTGGAGGACTCTATAGTAAAGGGGATCATATGGTAGTGGTGAACGGGGGACAGGAAGCAGCATCTGGGTAGAGTGCATGCCTGATATGACAGCAAATAGGGTAGAGCAGCATATTGATCGTTGTGTACAGAAGGTGGTGGTGAACCACACATCATCATTCACTGGGGAACACGTGCTTTTGGAAGTAAGACATTATGCCACGGACAAGTGCATGTATAGTCTGAGAAAGTGGGACAGTGGACTTCAGCGAGTGGTTGATTACTATGGTTTACCTTTCATGGGTTCTTAAAACTGAGTGTGGTAATTCTGCTTTCTCGGTGCCAGCCCAGCATCACTGATGGTTGTAAGGCTGGATGCAACACCATGCACCATGCTGGTGACCAGTGTTTTGGAACAAGCCCTTGCTCTCGTGGCTAGGCAGGGGCAGGAAAGGATATAGTGTCTGCCGGACTGCTCACCTTTCCGAGGGTAATGGTTGAGTAGCTTGCTGATGCTTTTGAGGCACAAGGCATTTGCTGGGTGCCACAGCTCCAAGCAGCATGTGAATATGTGGATCACACCAATAGAAGCCTTATGCATGGCAGCGGAAGCTTGCCCATGGAGTGCAGAGCTTCTCCCCACATTAGCACTTAGGCCATAATTGAAAACAAGTTAAAAACTGTGGTTAATGGTGGGACCAGTAAGACACCTCCCCTCGTGCTGGATCTTCAGGCCTGCCCTTGATCCTCTCCCAGCAGCTTTCTGTTTGCACCCTAGATTTGCAGACAGGTGACCAGTAAGGAGCTGTTGACCATGCCCTGGTGTGCTTACATCCAGGTGGGTCGGCTGTCCAGGAATGAGTTGACAGTTCACCTTATCCATGTATAAAAGCTGGAGATATTAGGTGTGAGTGATCATGCTGGTTGTGAGCACCACTAGAGATAGTCTGGTGGTCCCGTTTACGCTGATACAATTAATGTAAAAAGAAAATTTCTGCTTTCCTCATTATTTGACAATCTTTTAAAGTGTGCATTGTGATGACTCCCTTTGTGTCCTACTTATTGATCACTTCATGATTGCATAGCTATGGCTGCTTTTATGCATGCCATCAACATTGTTTGTGCTCCTATTTAAAATGTTCACAACTCATTCATTACATAATCTTTTTAATGAACAGTCACATACTCCATGATGGATAATAATTGTCTTTTCTCCTTTCTTGTAGGAAATGGATCACCTTGTTTTGGACCCAGCTGTGCTGACTTTGGCTGCAAGTTATCATCAAGACATTTTCTCATTGCCTCTAGACGTAGATACTAATCAATCACACAGGCATTCAGCGTACCGTCAGTACATCTTGTGGCGCCTTGGACGTCTTGGTCAATGTGTGCATGTGCCTGTCCTCAGCTGCTGCGTGTGGCTTATCCATGATGTCTACCCAGCCCCTTCTGTACAGTACACTGGTTTCCGTCCTGATCAGCTAGTTTGACAAATTACTTTTTTTTGTCACCCATTATTTTGTTAACTTATTTTTGTTAATTTGTGCCTTTGATTCACCAATTTATGAACATGTATTTCACACACTTTTCTATTAAATTTTTAATATCGTGCTGTACATGTTTATTTTTCTTTAACTCTGCCTCCTGTTCCATTGTATGTAATGTTTGCACAGCAACATGTTTATTGTTTCATTCACTGATGCATGGGTATAGTCAGGCATACTCCAAGCACTCCATGGTGTGCAATTTTTTTTAAGGTGGGGTAGCAAATACTTTTCATGCAAAAATGAAGCAGTTCAGAGCCTAACAAAGCAAATACTGAACCTTTCTGTAATTTTATTCATAGGAGTTGAAACTAGAAGGACTGGTCACTAATACTCTTTTTGCATCCCAAGGACAATACAACTTTAAAGGCTCTGGGCTGGTATGTGGGTGTCTTGGGGAACAATGCATAGCAGTTGTATTTACTCATGTATTGCAACAACCACTGTCATGAGATACAAAAGTTGTATTTATTGTATCAAATGAGGCAACAAACGCTGTCCAGGTGTACATTTGTATATTGTCTGGCTACACCCCGGGGGGAGGGTGGTAGCAGAGTCCACTTGGGTGCTGATAGGAAATCCTGGCTACACCCCTGCACTGCTGCATACAACTGCATCACTGCGCCAGCAGTGAAATACACAATGTGGACAATTTCATGAGGGTCTCCGTGGGCATGTGTATTTGGCATCATAAGTCATGTCTAGTAGTGACAAACAATGACAGAATCACAGTTGACTGGGTATTAGGAAACGTGGTATCCAGCACTTCCAACGTTGTATGGTTCAGCATTGGGACACAGACTACAATCTCATTAGGTCAAAGTGGTTTGATTTCAACAATGTTAACTTTGCTGAACTGTGTCATGGTTTCACCAGAGACCATGAGAGGCCAGTGTCAGTATGGGGAGTGGAATAGCAGTGGTAGTGGCTCAATGAAGCCTTCATGGATTCAGAAAAGTGATACCTCAGACTGCTATCGACAGTAAATAGAAGTTGTGAGCAACTGTTGTTCTCAAGTCATGTTTCAGCACAGGGTGTGGTAACAAGGTGAGGGCTCCGGAAATTTAAGAACACCCAAAGGATGGAACAAGGATGGGGTACTGAGAATGTCTGACTGAAACTGGCAATGCATTTCAGAGAGCAAAGGCACAGACACAGTAAGATACTAACATACATACTGTCAAGCAATCAGATTAGGCCATATGGTTCATCCTGAGTGCTTGATGGCACTGAAATACTGCCTCCGGCTTTCCCCCCTCCTCATTTGCACCACTGCAAGCTTCATTTAGTGTCCCCTGCTTGCCACCAACTCACTGAGCAGACACCCCCTCAAGGCTTCCCATATTCATTCATTTGAGATACATGACGTCCTATATCATATCCCACCTGTACCTTTTCTCCTTCAGGAAGTAGTGGGTGATCTCCCCCTTCTCGCTTCCTAGAATCTGCACTAGCCACACTACTATCCTGGTCACTCTACTCTGCACCCTCTACAGTACAGTAGGGATGCCAAACCTGCACGCATTATTCAAGGAGTTCTCTACCCAGGCAATTGCACAGTGTGTGGCCCAACTCACGACTCCTTGAGACCATCACCCAGGATGTCCACTACAGCATTTTATTTCACTTTGCTGCAGCCAATCCAGACTGATATGTTGATTACAATCATTTAAGGAAGAGGACAAGGAATTCTTCAGTTTCATCATGCAACGGCTGACATGCAATACTAGAGGTCTGACAATGTTAGTTTTAATGTAGCAGGATGGTCATGCACTGAGGGAGACATAGCAAAATTAGATGTACTGTATCAATATTGTGATTTGTTAGTCACTGAACAGTTGTGCATTACTCCATGAGAGTCTGTGAGCTGCTACATGCCATTTTGGATATGTAATTATTGTGGACTGTGGGGTACAATTTCCGGAATTGATGCTAATAGGCGGTGGCTTTGAACCGCATTCTAGCCCCATCGGTGAGGAAAGGATAAGGAATGAACTACGTAAAACCAAGGGACATGGTGAATGATGTACTACATCCGAAAGTGCTTTGGGAACTTCAGGCAGAAATGTTTGACATGCTGGTATTCATGTTCTGTCTATCACTGGAGTATTGTGATTTGCCAAACAACTGTACTGAACTCAGATTAATACTGATACTCCAGCAAAGTATCATGTAGCTAAGTGACAATTACCGCCCAGGTATGTCTCATAGCATTATTAGGCTAGTTAATGGATGCACTCATCAAAAAGAGAGCGTTATTGATCACAGACAGCAGGGCTTCTCAAAGGTTAGGCCATGCGAGACCAGTATGATTGTGTACCTTGGTTGAGGCACATAGGCACTAGAGGTGTGTTGTGTGGTGATCTTGCTGCAGTTTGTCTTGACTTTGTTAGGTCCTCAAAAACTGTTACTCACTGCATGCATGTCAACAAACGTGCCAGTAAAGTGTTCTGGGACAACACTATTATATGGATACTAAACTTGTAGGCAGTCAGAAGTCAGACTGCATTAATGGGTGAACACCACATGATTGTCTTGGTGAGTGTCTGGGTGTGCTCCTGGTCAATATTTTCATCAGTGACATAGCGGGTGAACTAAATTGGCAAGGGCTGCTCTTGTTGCGTTCTAGAAAAACAAGTAATAGTTGCAGACCTTAGAGCATATTGACAACATGAAACAAGATGGAATAGCACTAGAAAAGTGTTCTGACATATGGAGGCTAAATTTCAATGTTACATTGTTTACAGTGATACACTTGTAATGTGGTTGACTACTCTGTGAAACTCAGATCAGGGTAATTGAACATGAGAAATATCTCGACAAACTGATGCTAAATCACCGCATGGAGAGCAAGCAATGCAGCAGGACTGTGTAAATAGCTTAATCGATGTTGGCATGGAAATGCATTGGCATCACTAGCATAAAGAGTAAATACCTGATGACCCTGTATTTGGCTAATGTGTGCTCGCTCCTGTAGTGTGCATAGTTTTGGCCTATATGCCAGCATTTCTAGCTAAGCTAAAGGCAACTGGTCGGGCACTTGGTAGGTGAGCAATTTGCACATGGCCGAATCAGGTACAGTAGCGATTAGTGTTGAGGAAGTTAGGGAGGGCGGTAGAAAGGGAGTGGGCAGAGAAGGAATGATGAATTTGAGGTGGAGATCATTCCATAGCTTGTGTAACCGGTGTGAGAAGGGTGCTTGCCCAACAGTAATCTTCCTCCTAGGGATTGATAGTTGGAGGTAGTTGCTGGATTGAAGATAATGGGCGGTCGAGGGGCAGCTGAGAGCACAGAGGAGAGGTAGGAAGTGATGGTGCCAAGCCATAGGATAGATACATATTTAGCACAGTGTGAAATGCGGTTGTTTCCGAGGGACGGTAGTGCCAGGGAGCGGTAGAGGTTGCAGTGGTGGGTAAGGGGTGAGGCATCAAGAGCAAGAGCAAAGCAGCAGAAGGCATTAAAAAGTGTGTCCAGCATATATAGGGTGGGCTTAGGGGCTGCACCATAAACAATGTCACAGTAATCAAAGGAGGTAAGTATCATCTCCTGGACCACTTCACATCTGATGGGGGAGGGAGGATACTGCATTTCCCATAAAGTGCACCTAGCATGGGGCATATTTTTTTTGAAATAGCATCACTGTGGTATGAGAAGGAATGATGGCAGTCGAGCCATACCCCCAAGTAGTGGAATGAGGAGACATACGCAAGTTTTTGACCATCCAGGGTGTGGAAACGTGGAAGGGATGAGAGTCTGCACAGGCGTTGTCGTGTTCCAAAACGCATCGTGACAGGTTTTTTTTACATTTAGGGAGATCTGGTGCGAGCTTAACTGTTGCTGTACTTTGTTGAAGTCGACTTGTAGGTTAGTTTTTTTACCACTACAATGTCAGAGCCTGAGCAGCAGAGTACAGTGTCATCTGCATACAGGTGGACTGAGGTAGTAGAGCAGATGATCGGTAAGTCATTTAGTAACATAGAGAACAGTATGGATCCCAGAACTGACCACTGGGGGACACCGGTAGTTAAGGCAAAGTGTGGCGGAGATAGCATTTTCAACTCTAATGGACTGTGTTCTGCCAGAGAGGTAAGATCGGAACCAGTTGGTGGCAGCAACAGAGAGGCCTGATTCAGTGATACAAGAGAGCAATATAGAATGGGAGATAGTGTTGAAGGCTTTTGCAAGGTTGACGAAGACAACTGAGATGATCAGTCCACTGTCCATACCAGTCCGGATTGAGTCAGTAAGCCATATCAGGTAGCATGCAGTTGAGTGGCCCTTTCTGAAACCTGACTGGTAGATTGTGAAGATATTAGAGTCAGTGATGAAGGAAGTAATTTTGTTGAGCACCACCATGTCAGCCACAGCACCACAAGCATGGTGTATGTCATCTTGTGGCTCTGTCACTCTAGTACCTTTATTTCTGAACAGCCATTTTAACCAATCCACAGAAGAGGTGTATATATAAGCATTGTTGCTTGTGTGTTTTGCACAGTGTGCTAACAATGCTTCTCAAGACACTGACAGTCCAGAGGCAAAGGATATTGTCAGCTGTGGTGCAGTTTTGGCATGGGGTGTTGTGGCTGACGTGGTACGTCAGGGATCAGTCCTGGTGCCAGTCCTTTTCAATGTGTTCATTACTGACATTGTAAAAAAAACTGGTGTCCCATGTGTTTCTGTTTGCATTTGAATACCAAACTCAATACCAGAGCTGATTCATCCCCGTGATATGTGTGTGTGTGTGTGTGTGGGGAGGGGGGCAGAATGATGATTGACATGGGCAGACTTTTAAAATGGTCTATGGACTGGCATCAGTAGTTTACTTCCATGAATTCCAAACCTTACCACCGGTTCACTATAAACCAATAGATAAGACTACGTAATGGTGTTGGTGTGATGTGGTGGTGATCGCAGTCACAAAGGAACAAAGGCACCTGGTGGTTCTAATTTTGGAAGAACACAAGATGTCACAGCAGAGTACAAAAGCCATCCATGCAGATCAGATGTCAAGCGTTGGTACATCATCCGGTATGACAAAAGCAGACGTATGGATGTTGTGGTCCCATTATCTTGAGTAATGTTCAAGTCTCAGTTTCATTAATTAGTGCAGTTATGGAGCGAGAACCTTCCTAGAGACATTAACAGGTCATGGATATCCCCGTTAATGATGCAATGCTAGCAAATCATGACTTAAGATGGCTGATTAATGACCCTTAAGATGTACTTTCCTTTATGAAATCAGCTACTCCACCACCCCCGTTACCTTTATCTCTGTCACCCCTGAATACTTTACCTCCTGTGATGGCCCCGTCCCAATCATGGTTTTGGTTTGCCCATGTTTCAATGATACCTGCTATGTCCAGCTCTCTGTCTGACAGCACTTCATGCTGCCCTGCCATTTTATAACCCTGGCTCCTATCCTTTAGTGAAACCACCCTCCACCCTCACTCTCTCCCACATGCCCCCTTACTCTCCCCTACTCCCCTCTCCTAGCAAAAGTAGGCCCTATCATTGCTATGACAATGCGAAGGTTTTGACGCGAGTGAGACAGGGACCAGCCAGCGAGAGGGCATCCATCTGAGCTCAGGGACTGTGGCTTAACTGTTGAATTTTCAATTTCAGCATCAAAACGCTGAAGGAAGCAGCCCTATTTTACCGGTGGCCTGAAGCAGTGCCGGAGAGTGAGAGAGGGAATGGCCAGCGAGAGGGAGCTCTTCGGAGCTCATGGACTGGTGCTGAACTTTTGAAGCTTCATTTTCGGTAACAAAATTCTGCCATCTTCCTGACCTATTTAACGGGCAGCCTGCAGCATCGCAGGAGAGCGAGAGAGGGACAGGACTGAAATTTTTCTTCCTCCCTCCAAGCCACCCTGCACCGGCAACCGTTTCACAATACTTTATGGGCTGGTAACGGAAAGGGTTCTCTGGAGGTGTACAAATCAGAACTTCTACCTTACTAGCACTGTCATTCTAGGGCGAGTAAGGAAAAAAACATGGAGATACAAATAGGGTTGTGATATTACGTGCAATTGAGTTGTGAAACAGATGAAAGTTATACTATATGATTATACTGTTTATTCTGGTACTGTGATATTACAGGCAGCTGGTTGTAAAACAGACCTAACATATACTATATGATGATAATGTTTATTCTGTACATTCAATTAGATTTAAAAAGTTGTTTTATAGCCTTTTTACCTTGTCCTATCAGCTAGAGTGTAAGTGTCTATTTTGAACAGGCTGTTTGCTGGAAGAGAACATGACCAATCTAGTCTTTATCTTCAGTTATAAGTGGGCCAGGACAGGGGGAGGATGCCCACTGTAGGCAGCCATCTCAGATTAGGATTGAAGTTTGTTAGTTAAGGAGTAAGCTGTACTACTTGGTGTGGGGAGCAGAGATAAGGTGTGAGGGTATGGGTAGCAGCGTGGTGTAAACCTCAATGTGAAGCTGAGATGGGAGATGCAATATATATAGCAAAACCAAGGGGGGAGAGCAGGCCTAGAGAGAATCAGAGAGGGGCTTGTCCAGCAGAGGGGCCTGTCCCAATCATAGTGACCGAGGGGAATGAAGCTTGCATCACAAGTTAACAGAGTTCCAGGCCATGCTGTTTGGTGGTGGTGGGGTGGCAACGCTCACGAAAATGTGGGCCAACAACTGTGACTGGGACCTTAACGTTGTCATGGGGTGTTGAGAGCAGGCTATGTTCTGGACATTGTCTTGGCGTATGGGGATCTGGTAAGGGACCTGGTTGTAGAGGATCCCCTGACTGTGAGAGACCACAGCAATGTCTGTTTTCACAGTAACATGGGGTTGAGGGGTGGAGAGATCTAGCACACTGGCAGTGTAGATCAGTGGAGCAGACTTTATGGTAATGTGAAATATTCTAAAGGATCACATGCAAGTGATTACAACAATGCCAGATGTGGATAAGAGATGGGAGGTCATAAAACAGGTACTTCATGAGTCAGTCCATACCCGCGCTAAGGTTAAGTGCCTGGGAGCAAAGTCACATAAACTGTGCTGGTGGACCAGTGAAGTTCAGTGAGCATTCAAGGACAAAAACTAAGGCCCAGCTTGGAAGACGAATATCAGATGGTGGGTGGGTGGAAGAGGCGCAGTGAGCAGGTGGAGTACTAACAACCACTTCTCCTCTGTGTTTTGCTATAGATGTGGATGTCATATTTGCTAAGAAAGGCACAATAGGATATAAGAAAAAAATTGAGGTGATCGGGGAGTTAAAGAAAGGGAATTTCAGTGAGGTAGAGCCACCGGTGTATCACATCTGGACAATGATAGAAAGGCCAGCAAGGAGGGTTGATAGATGAAGCTCTCCACAAACAGTGTGTCAAGCCCTAAAGTTCTTGAATAATTGCCTGAATTGCCATTACAGTTGTCGACACACCGTCGCTGTACATTGCTGGGTATTCTGCGTTGGTGGAGGAGGGGCTTTGGTGGTTGCAAACAGTGTAGATCAAATGAGCGTGGACACCGTGTTGTGGTAGTGGAAACCAGAAAACACCATGGTATGAAATGGACTCTGGAATGAGGTCACTCTTGTCTGGTTTCCATACCCAAGGGCACCACTAATGATCTTGGGCAAGTGGTCTGTTCAGCTCCAGTGGACCGTCCAACACGGGTGTTATTGTGCAATGCCAGATCCATAAGAAACAAGACTGCAGTTATTGCAGATCTTGTATAGTCTGTGACTCTGGCATGCATTACCGAGACCTGGCTTGATGTTTATGCTGGTCAAATTTTCGAGGCAGCAGTTCCAGATGGTTACTCGGTGTTACACTGCCCACGGTTGTGGGGGGGTTGCAGTCTGTTTCAAAACCAAACTGTGACTCACAAGTGTTCAAGTAGAGGGAGCTGAGTCCTTTGAGTGTACCGTAGTGACAGATGTGTGTGTTGAAGAATTTCTCTCATCTATCGTCCACCAGGTAATGAGAAGCATTTTCTGCAGGAAGTAGTATACTTTGCCATTGACATGGTGTTTGACTCACCCAGGCTGATGGTCCTGGGTGACTTTAATACCTGGGTCCATGATGAACTCTCTCAGTTTGGACAACACTTCACGAAAGTGGGGGCTCTGGGATTCAAACCCAGGTCTACCCGGTTTGCAGCTCATAGCCTTAAACCAATGCGCTATACTGCCTATTTCATGGTCTGTTGTGGATACATACCCCTGTACATGTGTACCTTTTCCTGTGTTACACAGAATCAGGGTATTCATATCTGAATAGTTGTGGATTTCACTGCAGATCGAATGTTGCCCCTTGGGGAAAAGAGTGAACTGAACACCTTATAAGGAAGAACCTTCCTCCCTCATGACAAAGTGCAAAGCATCTGGCAAATAGCAGCTTCTTTCAGGCTGAGCGAGCCAAAGCCAGCAAGACAATTTCTGCATCTACTAGGCCACACCGCTGCAACAACTACCACAGTTTTCGGTGACCTGTTCAAAATGAAAGACATAAAATTTCACCTTTGTGCACATTGGTGCCAAGGAAAGACACTCTTTCAAAGCAAATTCCAGTAACAAGAACATTGCTGTAAGCCCTTCAGTGGTGGAATGAAGCAGACAACCTAAGGGAGGTGGTATCCTTGCAATGGGATATCCCATCAGCCATTTTTACAAACGACACATCCCTGTTCTGGTGTGATGCCCACTTAGGGGAACACACCACTCATGGAACCTGGTACAGCTGAGATTCACTCCAGCATATAAATCTGTCGGAGCTGAGGGCAGTGTTCCTGGCACTGAATGCATGTGCACCACCACTACTCCAAAGGAAAGTGGTGCCGGTCCGGACAGTACACAACAGTGTACTACATAAACAAGCAAGGGGGGGACACGGTTAGGCCCATGTACATTGAAGCAGTGAAGATCTACAGTTTGGCTGACTCACTGAAGGCATCCCTACATGCCATTCACGTGCAAGGGAAAGGCAAAACCCTAGCTATTGCCCCGAGCAAAATCAATCAGGCCCACCACAAGTGGTCCATCAACAAGCAGATACTGAGGTATTCCACTGCCAAGGACACAATCAGACTGGATGCCTTGACAATGGACTGGTCAAGAAGCTGCCTATATGCTTTTCCTTGTCCTATGATTTTCAGAGTTCTAATCAAACTCAGGTGACAACCTGCATCAATGGTCTTGATAGCAACAGACTGGGCCAGACAGCCATGTGACCCTCTACGATTCTCCATGTCTGTAGCAAAACCAATACATCTACCGAGGAGGCACACCCTGGTGATTTACCATCAGAGCTGGATCCTGTACCCAAACGTCAGATCTCTTCAACTCAAAGCACGGCTCTTGAGGGCTTAAGAGTTTGCGCACTGTAAGTGTACTGGATATATTGAATGGCTACAGGAAGCCTTCTACTAAGAAGACCTATGCTCAAAAATGGAAGAGACTATATGTTGGGTGTATTTCCAGCGTATCTCCCACTTCACGTGGGGATACTAGCACCGATTATCGCATTCTACACCCCAGGTCTGCAACCTACATACCTGAAAGTGCTTTTAGCCTCGGTATCTGCTTACATTTCTACTGGAGGAGCATTCCATGGCACCCAGTACCATTTGAAAAGTTTTTTAAATGTCTGTGCCATTTGCAACCATCAATTTAGGAAACAGGAGCAGCATGGGACCTGAACATAAGCATGACCCAGCTCATGAGGCCCCATCTGAAACCATTGTTTCAGCACACCAATGTGTTACCTGAAAACTCTTATTCTGGTTATCACCTCAGCTAGAAGAATTAATGAAGTTTGTGTCTTGTGTCTAGAAGGATTATCTTTCTCCACAGAAACAATGTAGTATTATCAACAAACAGGAAATCTCTCCATGGTGGTCGCTGACTTTCTTTTGAACCAGTACATTTCCATGCCAGTCTTCTTCATGGAACATACTATGTCAGGTTAGCGCAGACTGCATAGGCTGGATGTCAAGAGGGCATTAAGTTACTACATGACCCACACCAGAAATCATGGACAAGACAAACAGTTGTTCCTGACTTATGTGGATGCGGTAAAGGTAACCCCGCTCGAAAGAGGTCCACTTCTCACTGGTTAATCCAGTGCATTCAGTTTTGCTTTTCGAAATATGGCAAGGAGGCCCCCCTTGGTAAGGAGAGCGACTTACACAAGGGCAACATCTGTAAACCATGGCAGCAGCCAGATGTTTTTATTAGTGGAGATCTGTAAAGCAGTCATCTGGGTGACAGTACAATAATATTTACTAACAACTATAGTCTAGATACTCTCAATCCTTCGGTGATGCCACGTTGGGCACACAGCAATCCTGCAAGGCCTCTTCCAAAAAGGAAGTACTGTGCCACACTCCAAAGGTACTGCTTTGAAGTCTGCCGAGAGTTTTGAATACAGAATTATTCCCGGGGTGAGCAAATAATTTACTATAGTAATCTTGTTTCTTCCCGGGGATTCTTTTACATTTCTAACTGTACCATCCTACCTCCCCTTCCATAACCAAAGCCTCTGCACTCCTAACTGAGCTTTTAAATATAGAGTACCAAACACTGACATTCATTGTTTAAACCCTATTGGGTGGAGTTTTTCCTTGACTTATTTTTCCAGGTGATTCAGGTAGTGGGGGGGGGATGTTGATATTTGTAGTTTCTACTAGATGGTATAGTATAGTTGTAGATAGATAGTGAGGTGTAGTTATAATTGCCTCGCAGGCTCCTTAGATATCTGATACGTCGGTGGAACATTGTATCTGATAACGACAGAAGTCTGAATAAGTTGCATGAGCCAATGATAGAATGTTATGAAAACAATAAAACCTATCTCTGGGCAGTTCTACTTAGGAGGCTGACTGCAGAGAATTAGGAATACAGAAGAATACTATGGAAGAACAAGATTATATGGTAAATAATTTTTTCTTGTCATCGCCTTTGCATTCATAGAATTCTTATCACTTTTTATGCTGATTGGGAAAAGGGAGGATGGGGGGTGATGCGACAGTGTCGGGGCACCACAAGTATTTCTGCTTGGGGTGCCCTTCAGTCTGCAACCGGTTCTGTCTCTAGATCCACTGTCGTGTCCTCAAGTCATTGAGCGCACAGGTGTTAAAGGAAAATATCATTGGATGCAGTACAACCAGTGTCTGTGTCCACAGTCTCTATGCAAGGTCATCTGTGATTGCAGAGAAGGCTGAAGATTGTGGGTAGGGTATGCAAATTTACACCCAGAGAGTGTACATAATTGCTTTGCACTGAATTTCAGAAAGCATTACTAGCATTAAAAATTAAAGTAATGACTAGAACATGTAAAAAACTGCAAAAAAATTAAGATAATCCACTGTCATCTCTCAGTTCACTTGGCAGTGCCTTTGTGCAAGCAGCACCTCACATTTTCATTGTTTGAATGTGGAACACTGTACACCAAAATGGGAGGGAAACATGCGACTCTTGTCATATCCATGCTGATGAAAGCCTCAAAACACTAGTTTTCTTCTAAATATTCATTATTAATATTCATGTACCCGAGTGGTTAGTAACAATAATCCGATGATGACTGGAAGTGCAGGAAATATAAACTGGTCAGTCAATGCTGTAATTGTCAGTAAGCTGCACTGTGCATGCCATTGGAACACCCATGTATCATTAGTTAGCGTAACGCTCTGGTCCACATGCATATATTTTAACATTTAGATATCTGGGGCAATATGATTGAATTTTTCAGCTTTAAGCACACAATTATTGAAACAATGAAAGTGTGCAAACTATCTATGAAGACTCTGGATCAATCAGGCAGCTTTTATCAGAGTCTGATGTTTAGAAAAAATAGCTTGAACACAAACTGAATGCTGGGAAAGTGAAATCTAAATAGTATTACTCAAGAGTGCGTTTAGAAAGCAATCTTATTGCAGAACAACATTGATACTATACGCCTCAAACCAATGCAAAAATGTAGTTTACATACTTGTGGCACATCTGCACAGCCGATGTCCACTGAGACGTGGACATCGATACGTTAACTCAGCAAGCGTAAGTTAATTTCGCAAAGTTCATGCCACAGGGATAATCAACATCTAGTATTGACCGAATTCTGCACCCTTATATTCAACTGTTACTAAGGTTAGCACGATATACATGGCTCTGGAATTCTTGTGAGCCCACAGTAATGTATACATGCACCAAGGCTATCAACAAGTCAAGGTGCTGCTTTGACTGCTCTCCAACGGAACTGTTATACACAATAGATTATGCTAATGATACCAGTACATTACTCTATTCATCAACCTGTGACAGCCCTGATTGTACATGAATGTCTCCTGGATGAACACTCGACAACCTAGGCAAATGAGGTAAAACCACTGTAATGTCCTTGCCTAATCACTTGTTGCTGGCAGCAAGATTCCAGTTAGCTCCTCCGGACCAAAGGCCTCACGAACGACGTGGAACCAATAAGGTCACGAGCGTCGCATCAAATGCATGGACAAAACTCTACAACTCACTGTCCCACATACTTGTTGCTCTGAACCATACCATGCTCTGCCTTCCAAAGAGTGCGCCAAGTGGACAAACTAAATGACTGCATGGTAATGTCTCCTTTAGCCACTGGTAGCAGCCGGTTATGTGCAGCAACAACGCCTTTTGTTTTGGGGCTCACACTCGTTGTGGCCATGAATGCTCATCCAATGAAAATATATATGCCACAAGTGCCTTAGGTACTGCAGCAATGATTCACAGTAATGTATTTCTTCTTGTCATAATGAATTTGAATGATCTCAGTACATATTCATGGATGTTCATTGACTGTACAAATCAATTTACACAACCAGCCTTATGTTACGAAACCTTTGTAGGAAGTCATTGCATCATGTTGCTGGCTTAATCCGCTGGTGCGTGAAGTCTGGAAGTGCTTAATTCCCTGACATACATCAAAGAACTTGTGATATGAAGCGCTAGCATTGTCCAGTTGTCGTTGAGAGATTATTGTGTGAGTCAGTTAAAACCTCAACTCACGGTCGACTGAAAACGGGATTGGTGCTTTTCAATGAGCAAGCGTGTTGGAGGCGGTGGGATGGCAGAGATATTTGGCTGAATTCGCCTTGGGTCTTCGAGCGACAAGGTCATGCGGGTATCAACTGCCAGAGTGGAAGTCATTCTCCTCTGCAGCACATCTGACATCATTGATGGGATGTAACCATATTCCCTTTTTTCCTTCTTTGGCACCACTGTCCATCGGATGCCTTTCTTGTTGTGAAAACGTCGGTAACTAATACAGATAGAAAGTTATGTTAGAATGTTTAGTACAGGACATTTGAAGCAAGCATTTATTTCAGTGTCCAGTGGCAGCATCAAGCATATGACTGCACCATAACCATCGGTCCGACGTGGACAACCACAAACAATGTATTATTCAATTGTATGTCTCAGTGTTGGTCACAATATGTGCAATGCATTCATTCCTGTAAATTACTTGTTACGTTGTATCATGACCAACGATGTCTATGGTAATAAGTCATTGGCAATGAAGATAATATTATACTGATTTGAACCTGTGGAAACCTTTGGAGCAATGTACAAGATCATGGTCTATCAGAAATAATACATTCAAGCCATGATATTTTTTGCTTTGTGTTCCTGTATTTATTCTTGTAACACTTTGATCATGGTCGCATTGTGTATTTCAAATAATGCCAGATGCATACACCCACTATAATGATAAAAGGGGTTTCATGGCGATGACTGAGACACACCATAGAGGCCTGGGCACTTGAGCACATAAAGGGCAATTGACATGAAAATTGTTTGATAACAGACACTTGGAACTGTCAACTAAAGGCAGTAGCACACCATACAGTGCCAGATGCAATCGCTGAAGAGAGAGCATATATTGAAACATAGAGAGAGTTAGCGAGAATGACAAACAACAATATGCATGTTTCCCATAATTCTATAAACCTATACCAGCCAGGTGATACTTACATTTTTCTCCCCTGGCATTGTAAAGACATGATCTGGAGACATAGTAGTTGTAGTCTAGGGCATAAAGAAAGTTGGTACACGGTACACAGGAAAGTGTATGCATAACGCTTTGCACAGTACATTAGTATGTTGCTGAAACTGTTCAAGGCTTGAAGCTACTGGATGAAAGGAGACAAGAAAATTAGTATTCACAAAATGAGCTGATCATCAGAGTATCTGGTGAGCAAAGTTAATTGAGGAGCTGTAAAATGCTATTTGTATGTAAGCACCGGAATGAAATGAAGTATTTAAATGAATTTAGTAAGCCGCTTGTCCGGCCAAGCAATTTTAGCTAGACTATATGTGGCACTGAGCCTGCCTCCAAGCCATAGCTTCATCGCACGGATTCCAGCTCTGAATGACTGCACTTCCAGCCCCACTCCATTGCCAAAATTCAGTGATGTATGTCAGTGACGTGATGCAGCATGCCTACCCAGCGCCCTGTAAATTAAGAATAGTGAATAAGTGCAGGTAGGTGATGTGACAATACTATACACTCACAGCTGTGGAAGGTGACATGTAAAGCTACATGAAGTCATTGTAGTTGTGAGACTGTTGGCAGCAGTGCCAGAAGTGATTGACTATATCACAACACAAAACCACAGTACTCAACATTGGCGCTGACGGCCGCCTTGAAAAGGCGAAAAGAAATGAAACCATCATGAAATGACACTGGTACAGACTATGAGCATTATTATCGCTATGGCGCAGTGCACTTACTGCCATGATCGCGTTCCCAAGATTGCAGCCATGCCAGACATCGTAAGAATATCTTATGTGCGGTATTAGTTTCCTGGAAAAAAAGAATTTTTATTTGAACACAGAAATCAAAACGGATGAGCTCAATGCAGCCATGTACAAACTGAAACCAAACTAGATTTATACGACCAAACTGTGGTGACCATTTCAACCCTTATGGACAGGACAGTGAGGCAAAGCAGTACTGTTTGTATACAGCAGACTCAACATTTTCTAAACCAGCCGATATGATTCCAATTCTGGTGCCACGACCAAATGGCAATGATGACTAAGGAATGAAAGTCAGTACATCCAGGGATAGTAGGTAGCCTGTCCGACACGGATTACATGCCACCCGTCAGTCACAGGAAAAACTCTAGAAGGGTGATACGGACGAATGGGAGCAGGAACAAATGAATACAGATGGTAATACAGGCACACTTAAGGCTGGCCAACAAAGCGTCACTGATAATGCCCGGCGGTACCCTTTGCTACCACAAACATAAGGCTTACAAGCCGTGAATACACAGCTATGCTCGAAACGGCCCTTTGTGGATACACATCACATGGGACACCCTCCAGTCATGAGGAAGCCATCCAACCTGGATAGAGATGCTGAAGATTGCAGCCAGTGCAGCTGCAAGGTCGGGCGCTGAAGTTATTTCATGTCCATCAAAGACTGTCATCATTGCCTGCGGGCCTTAGTTAACCAGCATGGCCAGCATAAAAATGTCGACTGATAGTATTCACAGGTCACATACACATGTACTCACCTCCTCCAGCCGTGTCCGTGCTTATACCTATCCGTGACCGACTGCTGTCCTCCAGACTACAAGTGAACAGACGATTACGTGTTCTCCACTGCAATAAAATCGCTTGATGAAAATCCCTTTGTATGTGATCCTCTGCTCCACCGAGATTCAACATCTCGCGAAACTGTGCTGTCCCATGCCACAATTACTGCATAGTTCACAACAGTGTTGCAATGCAGCAGAAGATTGCATTTATGGTTTATGTGGCAATGGCTGCATTCAATACCTAACTGTGATGTAGAGAATACATTAGCCAATGAAGCCTGAGGTTGTGGGAGCAAAGAGGTCACTAAATTGCATTTACTAAATTTTCAACCATTGCGCTTTACGGATGCTGTCACCATAACCTATTAGATCGTTATCTGTTACCACTGTAGGAGACAGGAAATATGAAATAATGTAGATGGCATAAACATATGTTCTGATTTTGGGTCTAGGATGTACAGAATGCAGGAAGGAAAGATATGTCTTCTGTCCAGTGGTTGCTTACTGAATACTATGCTGGAACATTGTCCCTAACTGTTATGGAAAGCTCAAGACTCTGTATGGAAATATAGAATTTGATGGCATGCAGCAAAGGAGAACAAAACATCACAAAAAATGTTCAGATAGTCTTGCATGTTTTCACCATGAAAAGAAATGGGAGAGATACATACGCATCAAACATGAGATGGGACCATAGGCATCTGTGACAACTTCAGAAATCTCAACATGGCTCTGTCGAAAAGCATCCATAGTGCTGGAATGCCAACTTCCATATTTGGGATTTCAAAGCTGTTTCGTGTTTGTCCACAACTACCATGGACAGAATTTAGGTTGGTGTCTACATCCATGGTGGTGTATGTGCAGCACTGCGCACAATGTCCCGGACTATCCATACGTCCATCACCCAGGTCAAAGAGAAATTTATTACTAGGTGACATGCTCTGATAGTATATTGATACTGTAAGCACGATGATCATTAATGAAAACGAATGTGTACATACCCCATGATAGCCAACCGGTTTGTTTCTTCTGCTTCCATGAGCTCCTCCATTCGATACCACACAGTTCTCATCACAGGCACGGTACAATCGCTGGTAAGCGTAAATGACGAGGTCTGATAAATGCATGATTCATAAACCCGCTACATGGAGAATCTTCCCAAAGTTAGCTAGACATCAGTAGTGGCGCTTTGCAGTGACCACAAATCACCTTACTTACTCCATTCCGCAGTTGGAGGCTGGGATCACGCATTTGTATGCTATGTGTCCTGCAGGACATACTCTGCAAGTTCAGAAAAAAGAGTTAATTGTGCACTTGTTGCTGTAAACTGATAGAGATATATAAATGTGAAATGAAGGAACAAACCCAAGCCAAGGTTAAGCATGTTCCTGAAGTTCGGTCTTAACGTGAATCCATGGCATGATTTGCCTGAGCGAATTGATATTTCTGTGCAAGTTCAAGGATGTTGTCCATATGAACCATAACCATAAGCAGTTTGACAATAGATTGTGTGAATGATAGAGTCCGGAGTGGAAGTGTCTACGGTCCATATTGTCAAGTTACAACTTCCATCTCCTCACAACACTGTGTAATGATGTCTGCTTCAACAGATGGCTCTTGAGTATTCAACAGCAGATCCAAAATAAATCAAAAATAAAAAAAGGACAAACATGCCAGTTTAACAACATGTTTGTGATAATGGTGACAGCCATTAATGCTGCAACATATACTTGTTGACAAAGGAAGGTGAACAATGTTACCTCTGGTCATTCACACAGTCTTCCGCAGTATCATCTGTTTGTCACCCTGACATTGCTGCATGCAACAAATGTAGTGTCACTGTCCTGGGTAATGCTCAGCCTGTAGAAATAAATAGAATATATGAAATGTTGCATACAACATCAATTAAATGCTGCTGTTATAGGTATATATGCGTATGTGTGTGTAAGTGTATGTAATAGAAAATACTTCATCACATTACCTCTGAGACGCCCCCCCATCTTGAAATTGTGCCCTTGTTCTTAAACAACATCTCTTTTCTGAACGATGCTACCACTTGAATTTGTTGATACCTTGAGGTACCCGAAGTTGATATCATGTCCTCTCTACCTTATTTCCTCAAGGGTTTACTATTAAGCTACTTTAGTCTTTCTTAGTGTCTTGTAGTGCAGACTCTGCACCATTTTGTTTTCTCCTCTGACAGCATCCACTGTGTTCATGTCTTTATGAGATGTGATCTCCAGAACTGCACACAATACTCAAGATAGGGGTCTCACCTGCTGTCTGTACAGAGGGACAACAACTCCTGTTTCTAATAGTGACGCCTCCCCATGCATTCCAGTATCCGCCTAGACCTTCCTTGATGCCTCTTCAATGCATTCACATTATCACCTCAGTCTTCCTTACTGCCATCTCATTGATTTGCCACCTTCGATCATCTGATATAATTACCCTCAGGTCCTTTCCATTTTACTGTTGTCACCATATCTCACACACCACCCTACTTGTATGCTTCCCGGTTTTTGTTTCTATGTGCATCACTCACCCCTTTTGCATTTAATTTGAGCTGCTATACATTTGACTATCTATACAACCTTGCCAAGTCCCTTCTCATCCTTTCCACTGCATCTTGTATCAACACTGTTGCAGATCTTTGTGTCGTCTGAAAGCGACATACTTTTAGCTTCCAGGTCTGCTGCAATCTCACTTATAAAAACATTAAAAAGGACCGGTCCCAGGTACTGAAAACATGTGGTCACTAGCTAAAAATATTCGGTCCTCACTGTGTACTCCATTTACCAACACACTTTGCATCCTGTTGTCTAGCCAATATTTTTCAGAAACATGAGTACCACTCAAGACCTCGCTAACTTGTGTATATTATTATCTTTTGTGGGGTGCTGTATCAAATGCCTTATATAAAATCTAGGTAGGCCATGTCTAAGAACTCCCATTCTACTACTTTGGTCACCCAGTCAAAGAAATCTATCAGATTCATCTGACACAACCTTCCATCATACATCCATGCTGCCTTGGTTCCCGGCCCCACTGGCCTAGGTACTCAAAATGTTCCTTCAGAAGTGATTCCATAATTTTCACTGTCACTGAGGAAAACCACAGGTCTGTAGTTTATGGCCTCTTGTCCCATACTACCACTGAAGTGGAACACATCTTCCTCCTGTCCTCAGCATACAACCGATTTTACCATGATATGTTAAAGAATAGTCAGCCGGTGTCACTAGTTTATCCCTTAGTTCTTTTACAATTCTTTGGTGAATCATCAGCCCATTACTTTGTCCACCTTCAATGTTAGTTCTTTCAGAACACTTGCTTCTGTAAATGGACAGTTGACCATCCACAACCCCGTCAGAGTGTTTCTTGTCAGTTTCTCCACCACCTCTTCCTGTGTGAATACCGACCAGAAATATTCATTCGCATCCATGCTTTTCCATGTCACTCTCACACATTCCTTCCCTATTGCCTCTGTATCTATTAGGTCTTTCCGCCTCCTAATGTACCTATAAAGATCTTATCCCCTTCTTAAATAATTGGCTATCCTTTCTCGTTTTGAGACTTTGCTATTCTAACTGACTTCACAGCCTCTTTCTGCTTTCACTGATACATTTCTCTGCCCTGCTCCTCTGTGTATCCTTATATTCGAATCGAGCCTTTTCTCATAACCTTCCCATGCAACATCTTTAGAACCATAGCTTTTGTTTCGCTGTGTTTGTCGATTTGCTTCAGAAAACATTGACCTGTGATAGATTTTTGATTACTCCTCATTGTTACTCCACCCACCTTCTTGCATGTTTCTAGTGCAATTCTGATTCACTCTCATTTTACCAAAGTCTGCTCTTCTAAGTCCAATACTCTTGCCTTTGTATACTAATATAGGGCTGTATTGCGAACCACACATTTCAGTGGTCGTGGTTCCTGATGGATACCACTTCAAAATTTGAGATTTTCTCCTCCTCAATGAAGTACCAGGTCTAAGATTGCTCCTCCAGAGTGGGTTCCAGTACTAGCTGCCTGAGGCATGCCTCTAGGAGCATCGAATGAGCCTGCTCTTGGATGTGACTGCAGCAAAGGTGCTCAGATAACATCCCGGCATATTCAGGCCACCCCAACAATACCTCAATTTTCAACCATTCTAAGGAAGCCGTCTCATTTCCTTGACCATTCTCCCCTGAGAAGGAGGTCTGAGGCAACCCCATAGGGATTGAGAAGCCGCTGAGTGTCTCCATGGTGTCAGACTGCCCCATCTGCACCCTATGTACTCTTTAGTTATGAAACGGTAATGGTAATATAACAAGCACAGGCTGGCTTTCCTGAAAGCTGTATAGAGAAAGACAGTGAGTACAAAACAACGATGCAAAATAATGACCTTGAACAGAAAATGAGGACTTGGAATAGTAAATTGCTTATATCTCAGGAACCGCATTACATAGAAAAAAGTTTAAAGTCATATGAATTCATCACTTTGGCTAAGTATTTTTCTACAAAGTCCATATCTCGTGACCGCTTCCGAGATACGGGCCCTGAAAGGTGCGGCGCAATCTATCTAATGTTATCCTATGGGAAAAACAGAAGTTCGGAGTGCCATAACTTTGCTCTCTAATATGTTTTTCACCAAACCACTGAAAGGCACATCTGTGGATGTTGGCTGTGTTCCCTGCAAAATTTCAGTCCAAAAGACCAAACCGTTATTTTGCAGCAGGGTGCCAAACGATTGCTGCAATGCGTCAGATGTCAGAATGTTATCCTACGGAAAAAGTGTCAACTTTGGAGTACCGTAACTTTGCTGCTGTGTAATATTTTTTCAACAAAATACTGAAAGGCACATCTGTGAGATGTCAGCTGTGTTCTCCAAATTTCTGCCCAAAACTCCAAACTGTTCTTTGCAGCGGTGCCAAAAATTGCTGTCATTTTCCCACAGCCTAGAAAAGTACTGTCGCATTTGATAAAACTGCAAAATTTGGTGACACTTTCTCGGAGTGGACACTACTTTGCAAAGTACTTTTTCCAGAAATCTAAAACATTTCTGGGGTGTTTTACCCCAAAATAAAGACATGGCTAGCATCCTCAGGGTCAGACTAGGTGAATACAAAAAGAATTAGGTTGCTAGAGGGTCCCAAATTTAAATGGCAAGCATTTTTCTGATCACCAACTGAAAACAAAATGGCAGATTTAAAACAGTAAAAGGGTCATTTGCGAAAGTAAAAACTGCATTTGCGACACTGTTGAACTTTTTGTTAACTTTTCCCATTGACTTATAATGGGAAATTGTTTTTGGAATAACTTTTGAACCGTTTAATATTTTTTCATGAAATCTTCAAAAGGCACATCAGGGACCCTGGCTGCATGTTCCCTGAAGATTTCAGACCAGTCGTTCAAACTGTGCGACCTGTAGGCGTGACCGTAGAATTTAAAAAAAAAGCGTAAACACATGCGCTGATCACGCTTAATAACTCTGCAGCAGTATATCCAACTGGTACGAAACTTGGCAGATCCCAAGGCATATGGTTCTTGATTCTGTATTCCAAATTTCAGGCAAATCCGTTGAACGGTTGCAAAGTTATTTACATACAAAAGTTTGGGTTTAACATGTAAATGGCTCCTCAACCCTAACTATAGAGGCACTACCGTGCCACTATAATGTACAGATATAGATATAGATATATAGGCCCAGATATTCAAACTGCGCTCAAAACTGGCGCAACAGCAGGAGCTAGCGCAAACCAGTTGCGCAAATGCGCAACAGGTGCGATATTCAAACATGGAGCAGAGCAAATTGCGCAAGCAACCAACGCCTGAATATCGCGACATACCGCGCCATCAGCAACCAGAAGGAGAAGCTGAGCTGTACTGCCGCGCCATGGCGCTAACCAGGGAAGCTCAGCTGAGCAGTCCAGAGCTGCCATAGCACAAGCACAGCCCCCAGAGCAATGGAACTGCACATCCAGGGAGGCAGGCTGGGGCCCACCGCCAGCCATGCCACATACATGGGCACAGGAACACACTGCAGAACCCACACCACACCGGCACACCCATGCACAGCATCACTGGGGTGGAACGATGATACACATGCCCATGGGGACAAGCCAACAAAGCATAGCAGAGCCCCTGACACCCCAGCACAACTACTGGCAGGCGAGTGCCACACACCGAGGGTTGACAACCACAGTGCACATCAGCCCCCCGTGATGCACAGCACACCTGCACTTTGACCCTCAAGACACCACCCATGTGCAGTGACTGGCACTGCAGGAACCCATGCAGTCCCCAGCACATGTCAGCCCTGTGCAACACAGAAGCTCACAAGCCAGACACACCCTGTGCACCCAGCACTGGGTGGCAGCAGATGGCAAGACCAACCGAAAGTCACTGCCATGCTGAGATACCTCCCATACACACACACACACACACACACACATACCCAGGACCATACCAGCCCAGATGGATGTACACACCTGCAACTGAGCACCCATAGCCAGCTGCAAATCAGAGACTACACAGTATTCATATATCAAAATAGAAATGTATATTAAACATATTTCAACAAGAACAATAAAAACTATTTACAAAGGGGGGATGGGACAAGGAAGGGGTGTTCAAGAGGGAGGGATTAAAAACCTGGAGAGGGAAGGCAGGGTGGTAGGGATGGGAGAAGTGGGAAGGGTAATGTGGGCTACGGCCCAGCCGGCTCCTGGTCCTCCCCCTGCTGGCGCCCCATTCCATCCCAGCCCTGATGGTGTCCATGCCTCCGGATGGCTTGCAGGATCCTGTGGTTTGCAATGCTGACCTCTGTGAGGCGACGGACATCCTGTTGCATCCTCCATAGAACCTCGAGGCCTAGGAAAATGGGAACACAGTCAATGGCTGTGACTGACCACAACCCTGAACACCACCCAACCTGCAAACCATATAGCCCAATGTCCCGCACCTGTGATGGCATACACCCACCCACAGTGAACATGCACATGGCCATCACAAACAGGCGGCACCAGCTATGCGCACCACCGCCCACACACACTGCCCACGTCAATCACAGTACAAACTAGGCTGGCAAGTGATGTGGCAACGTGGTGCGATGCCAGTTACACAGCTATGTGCCCAGTGCATGCCTGGACCACCAGTGACGATACACAGACGTGCTGTGATACTGCACTGTGATGCATGTCACCTGTGTCATGCCTACATACATGGATACATAGACAGTGTCGGCAGATAAGGGCCTATGGGCGTCCAGTCTGGCCATTTGACCTTGTAAGTTCACTCTGTTTTCCTATAAGTCTGTTGCATCTACCCTGACCTCCAGAATTCTTTATGGCTATCCCATGCATTCTTAAATCCCGTGACCAAGTCAGCCCCCACCACTTCCTCTGGCAGGGTGTTCCACTTGTCCACCACCTGCTCTGTGAAGAAATTCTTTCATGTTTCCTCTGAATCGTTCCCCTCCAACTTCATCCCATGCCCTCTAGTCCTGGAACATCTTTTCGCTTAAAATAGTGTTTTCCTGCACTCTGTTCCCCTGTAAGATACTTGTATGTCCCCATCATATCCCCTCCTCCCTCCTCCAGGGAGTACATGTTCAGTTCCTTCAACCTGTCTTCATAGGACTTGTGATGCAATCCATGCACCATCGTTGTTGCCCTCCTCTGAACCCTCTCTACCCAGTCCATGTCCATACGTAGGTATGGTCTCCAGAACTGTACACTGTACTCAGTGTGGGGCCTCACTAGTGTCTTGTATAGTGGAATTATGACCTCCCTTTGGTTGTGTTGCAGTATGGCTGGTGGTTCCCCCCAGCATGCAATAGCATCCATGAAGTAATGATACTACATCCTCCAGCAGCTGGGTCTGCCACTGCTGCTGCTGCTGCTGCTGCTGCTGCTGCCGCGGTTGGGCACAACACCCCGGCACCGGGCCCTGGCATGGCCCACCTCCCTCGCCTGGGCGCCTCAAAATCCGCCTGTGGGAGACATATGTTGAGACAAACATCAGTGTGACTAAAAGCAGAGTGCCCCCTGCCCCAGTGAGAGAGTGCCTGCCCACACAGCCATAACCATCCATCACACAGCTGCACACACTGACACAGCCAACTGTGTCCCAGCCGCACCTATGCACAGCCACCCAAGCACACACACACCCTACAGAGAATATAGGTGCATAGATGGTACACTCACCTGGCCTAGGCACCACGCCCGCCTGGCACGCGAATGCAGCCTCACAAGAGTTCCGCTCTCTCGGTGGAGGTCACTGTACCGTGCCGGCACTGCTCAGCAGACCGCCCCGCCAGTGACCTCCACCAGGTCAGTGGCCACTTGCTGCCACAGCTGAGTCTCTGGCACTGGTGAGGGGCACCTCACCACAGGCCATCATAGTGTGGTCTCCAAGTTGGGCCACCAGGTTGGCCACTCAAGCTGGCTTCAGAACACTGCCTCCTCCGCCATGGCACCAACTTTACAGCAGGCAATATGGCGCCCCGCCATGCCGTAACCCCGCGATGGAGTTGTTGCACAATAGACCACCACAGGCTCCAATCGCGTTTGTCTCGAACAGCGCCATCATTTCACATGGCGCTGTCACCAGACAGTGCAATAGGGATGTACACATGGCATGCCAACAGCACCAGGGGTCAGAGGGCATACACAAGGTCACGGCAATGACACAAGGCTGCACAGAGCACCATCGACGATAGGCATCCTGCGCGCACTGCCGCTGCGCAGACCAGTGCCACAGTGGACTATCGCGCAGTACTGCCATTACGCCATATAGTGCCCAGTGCTGTAGCGCCACTGGCACAATGGTGGCTATGGTTCGAATCGCCCATCGCATCTCAGCAGGTCTGCAGCACGATAGACGTAATGCAGCAGCCGTCTGGGCATGCGCAATGCATGTAGCACACAGCCACAAACCTGAGCCATTGGCTCAGCGGATCTTCCGTGTGCGCAGCGCAAATCGCGATATTCAGCTGACATATGCAATCATGCGATCCAGCTATTCAATGTGCGCTAGTGGCAATTAGCATGTCACAGTTTCGCCCACACCTCATTTGCATGTGCTTGCGCTGGCCAGATTTGGTTATCACTGCAGGTGAGAAGAGTTAGATGCTGTGTGTGATGCTCCAGGACAATGCTCATGGGCGGAGGATGATAAAGGCTGAGGGCTGAGCATGAAAGGGCACTCTAGAAAGGGGTAAAGGGCACCCTTTCTATCAGTATCTGCCTCTGGTGGGAGGCGATCGGGGGCTTCCGCCCGGGCCGGCAGCTATGCTCATGGGGAAATGCTGACTGCACAGTGACAGGTGTCCACTTCCACCCATACAGATCACCATGACTGACCAGAGCCAAGATAGGGTGTGGACGGCGGGCGAGGAGGAGGCCGAATCTTCACCTGCGGCAGAGGCGGAGGTCTCTTCCAGGCCTACCTGGAGGATGAGCTACTAGTGAGTGGATGGAGGGCACCCCTCAGGAATGTGCAGCTGTATGGAGGGTAGCCTGGTCTGGGTTACCTGCACAGAAGCCACCAGTGCTCTTGCAGGAATGCAAAAGAAGATGGGGACTGACCGCAGGAGGCTGAAGGAGAAGGTGGCAGCCTTCAGGGGCGGCATGTGCTGGCACTGGTGGGGCCCACCCAGTGGTGTTGCAGCTGACCCCCACAGAGGAGACACTGGTTGCGCCATGCAGCCGAAAAGCTATTGCGGGCGTACCAGGCGGAGGATTCCAGACAGGTGGAAGCTCATCACTGCACGTATGACATGGTGGTGTTGTTGGGGGCTTTGTTCCATGCACTCACATGTACCTCTTTCTGTTACAGATCCTGTCTGCCTTCAGAGGCGGTGGTGGTGGTGGGTCCAGACAGTGATGCAGACCTGCTGGACGTGGAGGAGGGCTATCACCTCCGCCACCAGCCTGCAGGCACTGCAGCAGCATGCACGCTGGGCCAACAACTCCTGTCAGTGATACAGGTGCAGGGGTGCACAGCCTGTGTCACAGCAGTCTGGCATGCAGGTATGCCAGCATGCTGTGCCTATGGCAGTGGCACGCACCTGCACCATTGATGATAGCAAGCCTGCAATGGGCAGTGATAGGTGTGTGTCCCATGACGGACACATGGCAGAGCAATGCGTGCCCCTGGGCCTTCCTGGTTCACACCTGTGTACCAGCATGCTGGCACAGTCCAGGTTGTGCGCCTGTCAGCACCGGTGGGGCAGCACGGTGGCTGTGCATGTGTCTGGCACTGTTGTCAGCACGGAGGTGGAACAGGTGGACCTGGGGCTCAGCAGTTGGAGGGGCGGCAGCAGTCGCACACCAGGTCTGGGGGTACAGTGTCAAGCAGTGGCACATGTCCACCGCCTTTGATCCGCCCATACCTGGTCCTGGTGAACAGCGCCCACCCTCAAGGGGTGCTGTGCACCAGGACCGTCCACACCCTGGGGGTCACGATGCCATTGGGGCACAGTACCCATTGGATGCGCACACCCGCCTGCTGCAGGACTTGGTTCAGCTGCAGGGGCAGGTTGCAAGGTCCGTGGAGGCACTGTCTGTGTCTGTGGAGCGGCATAGCAGGGAGTGTGCTTGGGACCGAGCCGAGCTGGTCCTTATGCGGACGGATGTGACCGCTGCCATTGACAGGCTGACCCAGGCAGTGGTCTCTGTTGCAGATGCATTGGCCACACTGTCAGGTGCCCCTGTACCACACACCCCACACAGTGCACTCTCCACTCCCCGTTCCTGGCGTCATGCGACACCAGGCCTGTCGATGCCGGGTTCTGCTGTGGGCATCCCGAGCACCCCTTGTGCAAGTTTGTTTGGCAGGATGCAGACCCCTGTGCGGGCAAGGTCGCTTTCGCGCAGTGGGACCCCTGGTGGTGCACCAGCGCCACCCGATGTGGCCCCTGCTCAGCCTGCCAGTGCTGCGGGGCCACCCACGCATCCGTGGTGGCCGTGGGACAGTGCTACCTGACTGAGCTGCCTCCCAGTGCAGGCCCTGTCTGGTGCTGCCCTGTGTGCAATGTGTGTCATGGTGGGCAGTGCACTGCTGGGTGCTCTGCTCACCACGCTGACACACGGACCACCTGCACACTCTCCCAACTGCTGTCCACAGGTGCGCATGGCTGATGAAGCCTGCATTGCACTGTACACCAAGGTGCAGCAGTGCCCAGGTCCCCACACACGACGCGGGACAGTCCAGGTGGTGGGAGTGGCTGGTGGTGCTGTGTTGGCAATGTCGCTTCTGCAGTGCCGTGCTGCTGCCCATGTACGCCGCCTGGTGTGTGTGTGTGTCCATATGGAGTGCTCACCCTCTGATGGTGTGTTGGTATGCCTGGAACCTCAACTCCTGACCTTCATGCACGGTGTGTGTCTCCCTGTGTGCCTGTGGTTTTGCGCATGGACAGTGTTGCCTGCATATGTCCCTTGACTACCTGTGTTGGGCGCGAGTCTCTTCTGCAATGGTGTCCTGCAGCTGGGCCTGCCGGGTCAGTCGGGTCCCCTCGTCCTAGGGGGCTGCTCATCACTAACATCACTGGCGCCACCATGCCCCCATCGCTGTCCCCTCTTGGACCTGTACGGCTATCCCATGGTCTTTGGCCATGTTGTGCAGGATGCAACAGGCGAGGAATATCCCACAGGCCTTTGGGGTTGTACTGTAGGGCTCTCGCGGAGGTGTCCAGGCATCGGAAGTGTGCCTTGAGCATCCCAAACACCCGCCTATGATGTTACGTGGTTGTGGCATGTGCCTCATTGAAGCATAGCTGCGCTTGGTCTTGGGGCACCAGTAATGGTGTAGAGCAGCCAGGGACGGGTGGGTATCTGCAGTCACCTGTGTAGAGATAGTGGAGATCAGTGTCATGTCAGGTCCATATTGCCCATATCCTTGTGTGCCACTACCATGGCACCTGTGTCATTCCCAATTCTTGCCCAGAGTTTGCATTCCATACATGTGTACTCACCCACTAGATGACCCGGGATGTCCCCACTCGCATCGATGGCACAGTGCAGACTGGTGCCATATGAAGGCATCATGTGCTCCGCCAGGTGTGTGGCACAGACATTGATAATGTGCCCAGTGGCATCACACACCACCTGGCAGTTGACACCGGAAACCTTTCGGTTCACGATATGCCTGGCCGCCGGGGCCAGGTGGCGTCGCGGAATGGCCACATGGGTGCAGTCTATTGGTCTTGCACGCCAGGCATCGTGCTACCCTGTGGAACTCCTGCATGTTTGTTGTACGCTCTGCCGTGGTGCTGGGGAAATGGATGTACTCCACAGCATGAGGCAGCAGTGCTGCTGAGGAATGGGTGAGGATGCGTGATGTGGCTCGACTGTAATGCCTGTGGTTGTCCCCTGTTGGCCTCTGGAAGGTGCCCGTGAGTGAGCAAGCACATGCAGGCTGTCACCTTGGTCTCCACGGACAGAGCGTGACTCACGCGTGAGGGTGCCTGCATCACATCACTGCACAGCTCGCAGAGCCGTCTCAGTATTGCCCTGTTCAGGCGGTGCCGGCCCACAATCTCGGCGTCTGTGTACAGCTCGGCAGGCTGATGCGGACGCGATACTGCCTGTTGGGGCATACCACCGCCGGGCTCCTGCGGCCACGCCCCTGCAGCATGGTGACTCACCCTCATTACAGCTTCCATGTGGAAGCTGGCACTGTCCATCTCCCTGGCTTCTGCCCCCGGCTGCTGTTCCTGTGTTACCCCACTGCCCCCACTGCTGCTTCCACTGCCGGGCACCCCCACTGGCCTCTCTGTCCTCCTGGACCCTGTCCTCTCTGCCCTTCCAGATCCTGTCTCTCTCTCTCTCTCTCTGTCTCTCCCCCAGTTTGCGGCCTGCTAGGGTTCTTGCGCCCGCTTCCTTGAGCCTTTTATTTTGGCTCAATTCCGCCATGCCATCTTCCGGTTGAGCCACTCTTGCGCATTGCGTAGTGTTCGATTCTCATTAGCACTTTATGCATGGACCTGCCTCTTCGGTTGCGCATGCCTTCATTTCCATTGCGCTGTTGCTCAGCATGTTTTTGGTGGCACAACTGGCCCCTTCTGAATATCGCAGAATGGCGCATTTTTGGAGTTGCGCATGGCGCAACCCTTTTGAATATCTGGGCCATAGTGTATATGAGAATAGTGTATAAAGTAATCACTGATGATCCCTCAAAGTCATCTTATCAGTGATTAGGTAGATTATATATGGAATATATGTAAAAGACAAACATAATGCATCATAGTGAGGTATAATAGTCATGCACGATCTAATCCTATGAAGGACGTAAACATTAGCAAATATTAGCAGCAAAGCACATTCCTGGCACTCATATGATGGATGCCAAAATCTATATATTAGTGCAAAATAGCAGCATCACAGCATAATAGACCAGGAATACAGTGTAAGGTGTATGTGGGATGATAAGGGCATAACCCAAGCGCAACAGGCTCCCTTATGGGCTGGGGAAGGGGTGATGCAAATAAAGGACTTGACTGTACAGCATACAAATATCAAAGGCTACTACTCGGCTCTCTCCATCCTCCCCTGGCATGCCTCAGTATCCAGGCCTCAGATGCATGCAGCAACATCCTTGCAGTGGAAGCAAGCTCCCTTCGTCTACCACAGGGGTTCACTGCAGTACCAACCCTGCAACACTCAGAAATCAGTGCCCAGATGCCATATGCCATGACTCCAGCTGCTACAGTACTGGCTTCCAGATGGTGCATCACCTCCATGATTTGTTTGGTGTTGGAGGCCTCGCACAACCTCATGGCTACATTGAGATCTACGTCCATAGACACCATGCAGCCCCCTCCGCTACACCAGGATAAATTTATTAGAGATTCTTTAAGCATGCCACAAATAGTCTAGTGATGGGGCTTTCACTGTGATGCTGCCTCAGTTATGGGAGCTAGTATGGATGTCTAAGGTTAGAGATCTTCAAAAAGCCTTTGAAAGCAACCAGTTGAACCTGGCTTTTAATGGTGCTTACCAATTTTTATGCTGTGTTTTTTGTATGGAAAATTATATCTAAAGGTTTTTCTGTATGGATTATTATATCTGGAGGTTATGTGTATGATTTTAGTGCCTCGAGCCTTCAGGATAGAATGTTATAAAATACCATGTATTACAGTAACTAATTAGAAAGCACTGCAATTTAAAATATATTGCATAAAACTTGTACATAATCACTTCACTCTGAATGACCTTTATCAGCCTCTGCAAGGGGGCAGGACTTTCATAACTCTCTCACAGCACTGCCACTCCATTGTCCTGGGCCCCGATTCACAATAGAGGACAACTGATGCATTCTCCTCCAGATACCGGAGGAGGAGGAGGAGGAGGAGGAGGACTGATGACCTCCCTGACCCAACATCCAAGGCACAGCTGCAATGTGAAGCTGCAGGCCCCTCTTCTCCCCCCCCCGACAAGAGTCCTAGGGGCCATTATTCTGACAACCAAGGCACAACTGCAATGTTGTGGCACAAGGACCAAGAGTAATGAGGCCATTATCCTGACAGTCATTCATATTCCTCAGAGTTTCATTTGCCATCCCCACTGCTGCGTGCCCCAGCCACCCCCCCATGCAACACTGCCTGACCATGGGTCTGTAGCAATTCCTGTGGTGTAGGCAAGGGTGGATATGGTCAAGTACTCTTTGGCCCACCATAGGTGGTTACTGTGGTTAAGCAGAAGGATGACACGTTACTCTGCCAGGGTAGTGCTCCAATCACCAGTCCCATCCTCTCCATTACCAGAAAAGCAGAGACCTGGGTTTATGACATTTTATGTATGAGAAAATGCAATCTGTAAAAAAGTAGCAGCATCTAGTGCAAAACAGAGGACCTGTCCTAATGTTCCAATTGCCAGTAATTGCAATAATGACCTTTAGTGTGGTCAGAGATTTTAATATATAAAAAGTCAAAGGAGCTCTCTAACCTCCTAACTAATAAGAATTTTAGGGAGGCAGTATCGCGCAGTGGTTTAAGGCTCTGAGCTGCAAATCTGGAGACCTGGGTTTGAATCCCACAGCCCCCACTTGCATACTGTGTGACCCATAGCAAGTCACTTAACTTCCCTGTGCTCCCAGGCTGCACCTGTAAACTAGCTTTCAGCTTAGTGTGTCTCACCTGGTTAAACAATTGGGAAAGAAAAAGAATTTCACCTTTATCCATATGTATCCTATTTCCCTTCCCTGGGCCCCCATCTGGGATTACACTATGTTCCAGATAGGGCATTAACCCACTAGCCTCAATGGGAAAGGGCAAGAATACACCAAGTGCAAGACCCCTGTTCTCCTGATAAATACCATCTTCACCGGTTCTCCTGATCTTCATCCGTATGAGAACCTCTCACATTTTTCATTTACCAGAGAGGGACTTTTGTATTTTCAAAATTAGAGAGCTCTTAGCCCCCAACCTTAGTTGCTTGAACCCCCAGGCCACCAATACACCAGTCCATATACTTCATAACTAGCTCAAATTTGAGCAGAAGGAGGGCAGGTCACATCTAGAGGTTTCTGCAAGATACTGGTCCAGATACCACTTGATCCACAAAATGTAAATTGCGGAATGAACTCTGGTTGCCCATCACTGAAGCAGACTGGTTCACCTGCTAGGACCAGCCCTGTCTTGCATAGATATGACTGCTCAACTAATACTACTGAAAATCCTACCTCAATGGTATTGACCTCCCCCACCATACTCCAAGCAGACACCTCCCACGTAACAAATGCTTGAGATGCGGGTCCCCTGGGGAAAATCACTCACAAATAGTACTGTCACATGCTGGACATAGAGGACCACAATTAATGCTCCCTCATCTGTGGCCCCCCTAGAGGCCCCTCTACTTCTGGGTCTCACCACTGCCACTGTATCTGTCCCCAGAAATCACATACCAACCTGTTGGGTCACTGTGGTCAGCATAATTGCCAAAAAGCTAATTCTGCACCGCTGGCATGCCACAGATGTCCCAAATATATGAGAATGGTTCCAAGCAGTAGGACAGCTGGCCACAATGGAAAGAATGACCTTGGGGGACCTGGAAACGTATTTTAAAATATGGGCTCCTTACCTGAAAGCCCTGACCAATCAGAAAGACAGAAGGTACTGGGGTCTCGTTATCCCCTCCTTGATAGAGGAATTATTTTGCTTCACCTTTTTGATCCTACCACATTACAGACTACCATACTTTTATTCTGCCTACTGATTGAAATTAAAAACAGTACAGTAAGCAATTAGGCAATTCTCCCTTTAGTCGAAGGGTTACAGCTATTCCTTTGTGATTCAGGGCTGGTGTGCAGATACCTGAGTAGAGGGGACAGTCCTCTTATTCAAAGCTGGCTCGGGTCTACACTGGAGCACGTGCCCCAATAAAAGCTTTACTCCAGTTTGCGCCTCATGTTCCTCATGCTTGCACCCTTTGGTATTTGAAATTTGCCTCTCTGCTCACAGTTTGTAATGTTTGTATATTAAGTTACCTGCTCCTGTGTATGTTACTGTATCCTTTTTTTTTTTTTTGCCTCTCCTGCCTAATCTGTGAAATATCTCCATATTTATCTACCAGAGCTCTGTTTTGTAATTTGCTTCCTTATTTCCTTGTAACCTCCCAAGTCACACCTGAAAATAGATATCCGTTTTGTCTAGAGTGCTTACCTGGTTAACAAAAACTAAACAAATAACTAAATAAATAAAATAAATAAATGTGGTGCAGAGTTTCCCCCTTAACAAAAATAATCAGTGCCCTTACTGGCAGTGTTTGTGCCCCACCTGTGACCTGGTAACCAGAGTCTGGAGTCAACACTGCAAGCATTAAACATGTCATAAAGCCACCAGTTACAATGCACATGCGAGTGCTCACTACCCAGAGGTAATTTGTTATAGCCAACTTCAAAATAATTACAAGAAAATTATAAAATAAAGCAGTCTGTATCTCAAAGAGAAAATACTGCCTATTTAAATAGTATTGCAATAGGGCCTATCAAACTAGACAATGCCCCTCAAAAATGCAAACCTGTTGCAATAAGTGCTGAACGTAAAAAAGCTCATTCACCACTCAGCTGCAGTTTATAGACTCAATGCTTCAAGCAAATATGCAGGCTTAAACAACTTTTACTACACAATAGTGCTCTAAGCCGACAAAAAATTGGCTCCCATACATTCTGCACCACAATGCTGCTTTTTCCAACCCTGTGCGTCTCTCTCCATCTCTTCCCCCTTCCTTGTCCTATTCCCTCTGACCATCCATCTTTGGTCCCCCCACCACCATCCCTGTAACTTATCAGCTAGCTAGAATGCCTTCTCTTACCATATAACTCCACTGGAATCCTTTCCTCCACCCCTCCACCCTTAAATCCTGCTGTGCTAGCATGTTCCCCATTCTCCTTGAATACTCATTGGCTAAAAGGTAGTTTATAAGTACTGTACATTTCATCTTATACATTAACCTACATTTACCAACAGCAATGCTCCTTTATATTTATTGTGCCCCCCCCACCTCAGCACATACCTGGAAACTAGCTGTGGTGCTTTACTGGCCAACAAGAAACCCACCCAAAGTAAAAAAAAAAAAACAAAAAAAAAACACTTGCCCCTTTAAAGGAACGAGATAGGAGGGCACTTATTTCCCCAGTCACTTTAAAAGGCTTCTCTTTTGTTTGTAGTAGAAGGCTGCCATAATCCTGGGTTCCTGAGGTATATCCCAACCCTGAATATCAGATTCACTCAGCTGCAAAAGTGTGCCAGGCAGTGCATCTTTGTTTTAAAACCAAAGCTTTTAAACTGGAATGCAGTGGATGGGGAGGAGGGATAAAGTGAAAATTCAAAGACCCTTCGTAACAGACTAATTTAAATGTAATGCAGTAACAAACTCAGGACAGACCAGCCACACCAGAGGTGGGTAGCAACAGTGACAGACACGTTTATTTCAAATCATTTTTATTGAAAATCCAGCTCTCCAAACATCTGCACACTCTTTGCCTAGGGCTGCTCAACAAATAGCTTCTGAGAAGAGAAACTGACTCAGTCAGGCCATGCTTCTGTCATCTTCCCCCTTCAGGTCCCCGGCACACAGCTAACTGAAGAACCTGAGGTTGGTAGAAAAACAGATGAAGCCCAGTCAAGCCAGGCCCCTGGCTGCCCAGCAGTTTGTAAGAATAAATCCAGAGTGGTGGTGCTAAAGTGGAGCCTAAAGGTGGGAAAAGGAAATCCAAGGAAGGGCAGGTGGTACATTTACTCCACCTAAAATTTCAGTGAAGCCTTTGACTCTATGACACAGAAGGTTGCAGAAAAAGCTGGAAGACCTAAGAGTGGGAAGAGAATTGGTCAGATGGGAAGAGAACTGGTTACATGGAAGAAACCGGAAGATGGCAGTGAACAGGTGCCGCAAGGGTCAGTCCTGTTCAATATGTTCAGTGACATAGGGGAGGGATCCAGGGAAAGACAAGTCTCTTTGCAGAAGAGACAAAACTATGCAGCAGGCTAGGCAGTGAGGAGGTGGCAAGGAAGCTAAAGAGATCTGGAAAGGCTGAAGAGGTGGTCCAAAACATGGCAGTTGAGCTTCAGTGCCAAAAAGTGCAACGTGATGAACACAGAAAAGAAAACCCCACATACAAAAAATACCGAATTGGGGAAAGGTTAGGTTGGCCACAGCATCTCAGAAAAAGGGAACTAGGAGTCATTAGCGACTCAAATGATCCCACAGCAAGGCAACAAGGATGCACCAAGAGGATCTGACAGGAGGAGGAGGAGAGAGACTATGCCAATGCTGACCCTGTACAGGTCTATGGTGAGGACCTACATGAAGTACTGTGCCCAGTTCTGGAGTATACACCTGAGAAAGGACAGGGGTGAGCTACAGCCTGCACAGTGCAGGGTCACCAAGATTACTCAGGGCCAACAGGGAAAATCCTTTGAGGAACAGCTCAAGGCCATTAACACAAACTCATTGGAGGCCAGAAGGGAGTCATAAGAGATGTACAAATTCCAGAGGGGAATTAGACTGAACTGTGAAGACCTGTTCTCTAGTAACAGTAGTGCAGTCATAAGAACACGTGACTTGAGGCTAGTTGGCAGAAACTTCAGGAAGATGTGAAGAAGTTCTACTTCACTGAGAGGGTGGATGAGCCAGCTAGCCAACAGAAGAATTGGTAGGGCAGAAACAAATGGGTGCAAACACAGCTGGGACAGGTATAGAGAGCTTATAATTGAAGGCAGAGGAGCAAAATAGGTGGGGATTAAGAGTCGACCTTTAAAACAGTCGGTCAGGGATAGATATTAAAGTACGGGCAGAACCAATGGATCCTTGGAGTCTGCTAGCAACAGTTGTATTTCTAAGAGCTACATTTGGGGAACCACTCTGATACCTCATGTTCAAATATAAAAGTTTAACCTAGGTGGTGATACGTGGATTCAAACATTCTCAGAGGAGCTCCACTGTAGCACATTAGCAGAATGGGCCACCATGCAGACTATGCTTACAAAGTAAAAGGAATAGAGTCTAGCTGGCCCACCACCCAAATAGACACAAGTGAAGACTGAACCACTGCAGCCTCCTTCATCCACTTCGGCCTTGTAGTCCATCTATCCTCGCAGTCGTATAAGCACAGTGCTGTCGGTAGCCCGGGTTCTCTGAAATCCAACCACGAACAGATCTTTGGTTCTGTGTTCAAACTTAATGTAACGAACATCAAGGCCATAATTTTGGAAAACATGAGAAACCTAAAACCAGCCATAAAACAATTACACACAAGTTACAATAATGCCAGAAATTAATAGCACTGTTACATAGAAACATAGAATTTGACGGCAGATAAGGACTGCATGGCCTACCTAGTCTGATCATTTCCCTACCTGATGGATAAGCTGCAGATTCTAGTTAGCTAATCAACAGCTTACTTCCTCCTACCCCCCACTAGAATTGCCCATGCATTTTTGAATTCTCCCACTGTTCCTGACTCCACAGCCTCCTCAGGAAGGCTGTTCCATGCATCCACAACCCTCTCTGTGAAAAAATACTTCCTCACATTACCTCTGAGCAGTCCCCTCTCTATCTTCAAATTGTGCCCCCTTGTTCTTGCACATCTCTTCTTCTGAAAGATACTCTCTTGTACTTTGTTAATTCCCCTGAGATACTTGAAAGTTTCTATGATGTCCCCCTCTCCCTCCTTTCCTCAAGGGTATACATATTAAGCTGCTTTAATCTTTCCTCATATGTCTTCTGGTGCAGACCCTGCACCATTTTGGTTGCCCTCCTCTGAACAGCCTTCACTCTGTCTATGTCTTTGAGGAGATGGGGTCTCCAGTATTGCACGCAGTACTCTAGATGGGGTATCGCTAACTGTCTGTACAGAGGGATAACAACTTCCTGTTTTCTACTGTTGATGCCTCTCCCTATGCATCCCAGTATCCCCCAGCCCTCCTTACTGCCTTCTCACATTGCTTGCCCACCTTTATGTCATCTGATATAATTACTCCTAGGTCTCTTTCGATTTTTGTTGTTACGAACTCACCACCCACTGTGTACTCTTCCCCTGGGTTTTTGTTTCCCAGATGCCTTACCTTGCACTTCTTTGCATTCAGTCTTAGCTGTCACACATTGGACCATTCCTCCAACCTTGCGAAGTCTCTTTTCATTCTTTCCACCCCACCTTGTATGTCAACCCTGTTGCAGATCTTTGTGTCATCTGCAAAGAAACATACCTTTCCTTCCAGGTGCTCTCCAATGTCACTTAAAGACATTAAAGAGGACCAGTCCCAGTACCGAACCCTGCCGTACCCCACTAGTCACCCTCCTTTCTTCACTGTGGACTCCGTTTACTATTACCCTTTGTGTCCTGTTGTCCAGACAGTTTTTATCCAGGCTACCATGTTGGGACCCACACTGCTGGCTAACTTGTACATTAATCTTTATGGAGACTGTCAAATGCCTTGCTAAAATCTAGTAGACCATATCCACAGCCCTCCCTGGTCTACTACTTTGGTCAACCAGTCAAAGAAATCTATTAGATTCGCCTGACATGACCTTCCTGCTGTGAAACCATGCTGCCTTGGGTCCTATGCTCCACTGACCTCTAGGTACTCAACAATTCTTTCCTTCAGAAGTGATTCCATAATCTTCCCTACCACTGAAGTCAAACTAACTGGTCTATAGTTTCCTGCCTCTGCCCTGCTCCCACTTTTGTGAAGTGGAATCACACTTGCCCTCCTCCAGTCCTCAGGTACCACTCCATCCTCCCATGATTTGTTAAAGACAGTAGTCAGTGGTGTTACTAGTTCTACCCTTAGTTCTTTTAGAATTCTTGGGTGAATCCCATCAGGCCCCATTGCTTTGTCCACCCTCAGTTTCAAGAGTTCTTTCAAAACCTTTTCTTCTGTGAATGGACTGGTATCAACCCCCCTATTCAGAGTTTCTCCCTTGTTTGGTTTAGGTACCTCCCCCTCCTCTTCCGTTGTGAATACTGAGCAGAAATATTCATTCAGTATCCCTGCTTTTTCACTGTCCCCATCTGCTCATGTTCCCTCCCCTCTATTAAGTCTCAGTATCCCTCCCTTGGTCTTTCTTCACTCCCTAATGTACCTATAAAAGGTTTTATTCCCCTTCTTAACAGAGTTGGCTATCTTTTCCTCAGTTTGTGCCTTTGCTATTCTGACTGCCTTCCCTGATTCCTTCTGCTTTAACTAATAAAGTTATCTGTCCTGCTCCTTCTGTGTTTACTTATATTTCCTGAATGCTATCCTTTTCTCCTTAACCGTCCCTGCCACCTCTTTTGAGAACCACAGTGTTTTTTTCCTTCATTTTGTTTTGTTGATTTGCTTCACACAAAGGCTTGTTGCCTATGTGATGGCTGTTTTGATTATTCCCTATTGTTCTCCACCCCTCCTTCTTGCCCATTTGCTAGTGCTTTTCTGATGCACTCTCATTTTCCCAAAGTCAGCCTTCCTAAAGTTCAGTACTCTTGTTTTTATATAGCTTGACTCTATGGCTGTGTTTATTGTGAACCATACTGTTTGGTGGTCACTTGTTCCCAGATGGCTACCCACTTCTAAATTTGAGATCCTTTCTCTTTCCCCATTTGAGAGTATCAGGTCTAAGACTGCTCCCTCCCGAGTGGATTCCAACACTAGCTGTCTGAGGCATGCCCCCTGTAGGGCATTAAGAATGACCCTGCTCTTGGATGTACCTGCAGCAAAGGCACTCCAGTTAACATTGGCATATTCAGGTCCCCCATCAACAATATCTCCCCTTTTTCTACCATTTTAAGGATGCCCTCTATCATTTCCTTGTCCATTTCCTCCCCCTGAGATGGGGGTCTGTACACAACCCCCATGTGGATTGTGGTGCTATTTCCTGTCTCCAGGGTGACCCATAGTGACTCATCAACTTCCTGTTGACTCTTTAGTTCTGTTGCTTTAATCCCTTCCCTTATACAGAGAGCTACTTCTCCTCCTCTTTTACCCATCCTGTCCCTCCTGTAGACTGTATCCTGGTATGTTGACATCCCAGTCATGGTTCTCTGTGTACCATGTTTCAGTGACTGCCACAATATCCAGACATCCCTCTTCCATTAAGGCCACTAGTTCAGGGAGCTTGTTGCACAGACTACGGGCATTGGTACTCATCACCTTCCATTTATTTTTTATGGCCTTACCCCTTTTAGCCCCATCCCTGTCCGTACTGCCTTTTTCTGCATTTACCCCAGTCCTGCTCCCTACTGACTCCTCTACCTTGGTGTTTACCTCTCTAACTACTGTGTTTTGTAGGGGGAGGCTGGGATTTCCCTGCTCCTTTTCAGTGCCTCCCCCCTTGGCTAGTTTAAATGCTTGCTAATAAAGCATTTAAACCTATCACCTAGGATCCTGGTACCCTCCCCCCTGGACAGATGCAGACCATCGCGCCAGTATAAGCCTGCATCCCTCCAGGTGGCTCCCCAGTCCCCAATGAAGCCAAAACCCTGAGCTCCACAACAGCTTTTCAACCATTCATTGAATCCCATGTTGCTTAATGCCCTAGCATCATCCTTGCCACAGACAGACAGCACCTCCAAGAAGGTTACCGTACATGCTACTTGTATAAGGCCCCTTCCCAACTCCGCAAACTCCTCTTGCACCGCTCTGATCCCATTCACAGCCAGGTCATTTGTCCCTAGGTGGACAATGACATCCAGCTCCCTCCCTCGTGCAGCTGCTCCCGTGATCCTGAGGATTTGCTTCCTGTCCCTCCAAGCCATGACGACAGGCAGACACCTTTCCTCCCTATCCCCTTCCTCCCCCACTTCTACCCCCTAACGATAGAGTCCCCTACCAGGAGTTGTTTCCTTCCCCATGGGGTCTCATGCCACCCTCCTGTGGGTCTCCTTTGTGGAGATTCCCAGCATCCTCCTTGGTCTCCACTGCAGCTGCCTCCATAGAGGAACCACTCTTTGCCAGAACAGCATATGAACTGTGGAGAGGTACAACTGGAGGAATGCACCTCTGTTCTACCACCTTCTCCCTCCCTGAGCCCACCTTGGTCCAGCCACTCCTTTTTCTTGGCAACCTCTGAGGTAATGGTGGCGGCCCTGGTAGTCCCTGGGTGGGGGGAAGAGGTTTCACGAATCCTAGCCAGGTCAGCCTGGAGACAGGCAACCTCCTCCCTCAGACCAGAGAGGTGCCTCCAAACAGGGTAGCATTGCAGCCTCCAGAATGTCTTCCGGAACACTGCTGCACCACAGCCATTGCACTGAGCCACTCCCATCTTGACTTATTTTGTGTCCCCTCTCCTGTTGCTTTGTATGCTTACTGTCTCCTCCCTCTATGTATTTTTACACTTAGTTTCCTACTGCCTATGTGCCCTTACAACTCTCGCCCTTCCTGTTCTGGGACATGAACTTTCTGTAGTCTTCAGTAGTCTCCTTCTGTGCTTGGATTCAGACCTCCAGCAGCCGGGGAAGAGTTATTTTTAGGTTCCTTCAAGGTTGATGAAATTAACGTGTCTCAGTGATCCTTCCCTTCCTACTGCCAAACAGGAAGTTCCTGTTGTCAGTCAAATCCAGTGGCCATAAAACTAGAACTGGCTTGGGATGGGAAGGAGGGACATTAGTAAAAAATCTGTAGTTCTAGACTGCTGTCTTGTTCTGAAACCAACATTTTCTTCTGTCAAAAACAGCAGGAAGCTGTAACTGGAGACAGCTGCTTTTGTACTCCTAAACTGCTAAGTCACACCCCCAATTAGATTCAGCCTCTGCTCTGACTCAGTAAATGAAGCTGATACAGCTGCCTTCCTCAGAGAAACACACAGTGACTTTCTTTTTTTTTTTTACTTAAATGAGACCCCCTTCTAATAGAGTATCTGTTTGCTTAATCCAAACAGGTACTAACTCCTGCTGAGATAGAAGTGATTTATCAGTAAAAAATCTGTAGTTCTGGACTGCTGTCTTGCTCTGAAACCAAAGTTCTCTTGTGTCAAAAACACTGGTCTTCAAACTGCAGACATAACACACTTGGGGGGGGGGGGATAATCTATTGACAAAGTACAGATGTGTAAGAACTTACCATAACAGTAGATCTTAGAGCATATCCCTTGCTGAACATCATAACACATGGGATTTCAGCCACAGAAGTCTTCCTCCAAATGACTTCTCAGTAATCGACCCTGGGACCTCGCCCTTATATTACCACGTGGTGCCTGTATGGCATGTATAAAAAGGTGGAGGTCCCATCTACTCCTCAATTCTTTTCCATGCTAGCAACCAAACGAGAAACCATTTCTCAGGCCTCTGATGGGAACCGCGGAGGGAATAAAGGCAGCAGCTCACAGAGTCATGAAAGGACAGGAACAAGAAACCCTTCTGAAGTAACAGCAAGGCGGAAGGTGGGTGGGGCTGCATGACCTGCTGCAAGAGATATTCTAAGATCTGTTATGGTAAGTTCTTATGCAACTGTACCATCTTCTCTGAGAGAATCACTGGCAGCAGGTCATACTACATGGGAAGATTCCCAAGCAGTTAGGCCAAGGGGAGGAAGAAGTGAACTATCAGGATGTAGGACAGGAGGCCTTGTAAAACAGCCTATCCAAAAGCAGTTCGCTTCTTGGAAGCAATGTCTAGACTATAAATGTTTTGTGAATGTATGTACGGTAGATCACGTGGTGGCTTCGCAGATTTCTAAGGCAGAGACGCCTCTGGAAACGTGCCATGGAGGCAGCCATGCCTCTGGTAGAATGGGGTTTTACTACCTTGTGAGAGGTTGGGCAACCATGTGGACAAGCACCACTTTGAAACCTGAATGCCCAGATTTCCAAGGGTGAAACAAGAGTTGCTCAGTTTTTCGCAACTGTGAGGTGCCTGTAACACTGAAATATGTCTACCCGACGTAATGGCAACTAAAAATAGTTTTCCAAGACAGATAACGGAACTTGCTGGATTTCATTTTTTCAAGCACAAAATTCAAATCCCACACAGGGACTGGATCCTGGATAGGGGGATGAAGGAGCAGCATGCCTTTTAAAAAGGTTCTGATCAAAGGTAACTGGGACAATGGTTTGTTGCCCACAGGTACACAGAATGTGGCAATGGCCGAAAGGTGGACTTTTACAGAGAAGTATTTCAGGCCACCCACCAACAAGGAGAGCAAATATTCTAAGATACTCTGAGGGGAACACTCATACTGCACAGACGCACAAATGGAAAAAGAATTTCCACTTCTTAGAATAGGAAGACCATGTAGACTGTTTCCTAGCAGCCCGGAGCACTTCTACCACCTTTGGAGACACCCTTAAGTGCGATAGGACTATGTCCTCAGCAGTCAGGCATGCAGATGGAGGGAGTGAATGTCCAGGTGTAGCAGGAAGCCTTGCACCTGGAACAGCAGAGCCGGCAAATCGGCAGAGGTAGGGGATCCGGTTCCGAGAGCTGTAGAAGAAGAGGGAACCAAATCTGTCTTGGCCTGAACAGTGCTATGAGAATAATAAATGCCCCATCCTGAACCAATATGTGCAGTACTCTCTGAATGAAAGAAAAGGGCAGGAAGACATAATCTTCCTATTCAGGAAAGAGATAACACATCCTGCCGCCAGTTTTGCATTTTCTGGAGGCGCAAATAGGTCCAACTCCGGTCAGCCCCATTGATGGAAGACGTCATTTAGGACATCCGGTAAGACTTCCCACTCATGGGCCCATGCAGTGGATCCATTCAGGGCATCCACCAAGGTGTTGGACACCCAGTGATGTGGACAGCCAGAAGATGGCTATTTCTCTGGATCACCCAATACCAGACCCTCATCAATTCTCTGCAGAGAGGGTATGAATGGGTGCCTCCTTGCTTGTTTAGGTAGTGAACTACCACAGAATTGTCTGATTGCGCCTGAAGGCAACGGGGGGGGGGAGTCTCAAATGCCTGCAAGGCATAGAGAACTGCCTCTTCTCTAAGAAACTGATGTGGAAGCGGGCCTCCACTGGTGTCCAGGAGCCTTGGGACTGGATGTGCGGGAAATGAGCATTCCACCCTGTCAAGGAGGCGTCTAGTCAGAATGAGACATGGGGCAGGTGAATGAAATGGCATGCCTCGCATTAAGTTGTCCCTGGACTTCCACCATTGTAGAGCTCCAAGAGCCGGAGAATCCTCCTTCTCATCCCACTGGACTCTCAGGGAACACTGAAGGACCCTCATATTCAACTAAGCATTGGGGACCATCTGAATCATGGCCGCCCAATGTCCCAGGAGGCACAGGTAGTCTCATGCTGAGACTAATCTTGACTCTAGGCTGTATGCCAAAGCAGTCACGGCATCCGTCCGAGCTATGGGCAACTTCGATATATAGGAGGCGTTGCGCTGGGTCCATTTTGGACTTAATTTACAGCTATCCCCACCTGGGCGAACTGCAGGGTTTGAGAAAATGTAAACAACAGCCTTTGATGGGAAGACACTTTCAGAAGCCAGTCATCCAGGTAGGGAAAGACAGAGGCCGTCCCTGCAGAGGGCTGTTCAGACAGCCACTAGGCATTTTGCAAATACCCTCAGGGTGGAGAAAAGGCTGAACGGTAGGGCCATAAACTGGTAATGATGAGCTGGAAAAAATAAAACAGAGAAACAGGCAGTGAGCAGGGCGCAACATTATATGGAGGAGTGTGTCCTTCATATCAAGACAGCAGAGCCAAATCTCCCTTGTTCAGCAAGGGGAGAAGTGTCAGGAAGGACACCATCCTGAACTTTTGGTCTCTTATCTGATCTAGAGGTTGAGACATCTTAGATCCAAACTGATGCGTAAGTCCCCCATCCATCTGGGAACCAGGAAAAAATGGGAGTAAAATCCTGTACTCTTCTGTGGAAGTAGAACTGGTTCCATGGCAGGTTTTGTGAGCAAAGCATTAGTTTCATTCCTTAAGACCAATGCTTGGTCGGGGAGGCAATGAGAGCCCCTTGGTGGCCAAGCAAGGGGCATCTGTGTGAACTCCAGTGTGCGTCCTGACTCGACCAATTGTAGGAGCCACAGTCAGAGGAGATGGCTTGCCACCTTTGTAGGTGCAGGGAAAACCTGCCCCTGATGGCCGTGGGAAGGGTCTTCGGTCCCACGACCGGAGAAAGACCTTCAGGCCCAAGGCTTGCTCTGCTGGGGAGCAGCAAGGATGTAACGGGACATTTTCTGAGGATTTATGTATTTTTATGTATTGAAACCTTGGATAACACCAGTGAGCGGATGCTCTGCTCATTAAATGGCTCCACATCAGTTAACAAGTACAGAATGATACATAAACATTCGGATACAGAGTGGTTCGGTGGCAAATATACAAATACATGTTAAGGTACAAAAATACAGATAAAGTACAAGGTTACACTATACCGAGGCACTGTACAATGCAAGACTGCATCAAGGAGAGAAAAAAAAAATCAGTATAGTAGACAGAGGGGGAAGAAGATGGAGAGGTAATGGTAAGAGGAAGGGTTGGGTGGGGGTCGATAAGAGAGGTGGGGTGGGGACTGGCAGCACCATGGGAGAGGATGGGGGGGGAAATCAGTGAAGTGCAAGGTCGGGGCTACCCAGTGGAATAGTGACACGGTTAAGAACTGATAGTGGTTAAGTACAGACTACGGCAATGGGATTATGGACTTAAACATAGAAACATGATGGTAGAAAAGGACTGCCTGGTCCACCAAGTCTGCCCAAAGTGCCTAGCAGAGGGCTACGACTTCCTCTAACAATCTACTTCTCCCTGTGGCATCCTCTTCCCCTTCCCCCTTCCGCTCTCAATACCAGACCCATGTGGCTGTCCCATGCTCTCTTCAAGCCCCTTACAGTGACCTCCCCCATCACCTCCTCTGGGAACTAAATTCCATTTTCCACCACCCTTTCAGTGAAAAAGTTATTCTTGATGTTTCCCCTAAACCTGCCACCCTCTATCTGTAGGGTATGCCCCTGGTCCTCTTGTGCCCCTTTAGTTTAAAAAGTCCCTCTGCTAGATCTCTGTTTAGCCCCTTAATACATTCAAAGGTCTCAATCATATCTCCCCCTATCCTTTCTGCACTCCAAGGAGTACATTCCCAGTTTGCTCAGTCTGTTTTCATAAGTCAGGTGACTAAGCCCAGCTACCATCTTAGTCACTCTTCTCTGCACCCTCTCTTGCCTTTTCCTGTCTTCTTTTCAGGAACGGTCTCCAGAATTGCACCCCATATTCCAACTGCAGTCTGACCAGCTGTTGATACAAGGGGATAATAACCTCTCTTCCTGCTAGTGAATCCCCTTCCGATACAGCCCAACATCCTGCTAGCCTTGGCTATCACTTACCTGCATTGTTTAGCTACCCTTAGGTCCCTGGAAACAATTCCCAGGTCCCTCTCCTCCTTAGTCTCTTCCAGTGCCAGACCCCCACCCCCAGGTAGTAAGTCCCATTCTGGTTTCTCCTCCCCAAGTGCATGATTTTGCACTTTTTTACGTTAAAGGCCAATTTCCATCTTTTGGACCAAGCCTCCAATAATCCTAGGTCCCTGTGCATATTCGCTCTCCCTTCCTGGTTTTCCACTCCATTACAGATCTTGACATCATCCGCTAAGAGACACACCCTACCCCTTAGACCCTTAGTTATATCTGCCATGAATATGTTAAACAGCATTGGACCCAACACGGACCCCTGGGGAACCCGGTTTCTGACCTTTCCCCGAGGTGACACCATTTACTATTACCTTCTGACTCCTATCCGTTAGCCAGTTTTGCACCCATCTAACTACCCTCACCCCCAGTCGCAGTCCATCTAATTTATAGATCAGTCCCCCATGAGGAACGGAATGAAATGCCTTCCTAAAATCAAGATACGCAATATCCATTGAACCCCCTTAGTCCATTTCCCTAGAGACCCCGAAGAACTCTAAGTTCGTTTGACAGGACCTCCCTGTAGTGAATCCATGCTGATACTTAGAGAAGTTCATTGTCCTCCAAATACTGCTGAATCCTGCCCTTCAGTAACTTTTCCATAATTTTGCCTACTATGGATGCTAAGCTCTCAGGCCTATAGTTACCCACCTCTTCTCTATCGCCCCCTTTATGAAGAGGGATGTTTGCCATCCTCCAATCTTCTGGTACCTCCCCCATCTCCAGGGGCCTGCTAAAAAGAGCTGCTATGATATCCCTAAGTTCCCTCAGCACCCAAGGATGCACTCTATATGGCCCCATGGACTTGAGGTGGGATTTAGTGGGGGCAGACACAGGTACCCATAGTGAGAAGGTGTTGGCACAGTTTGTGTTTAAAAGAGCCAATTGTTGATGCATCACATCCTGAGGTAGCGCATTTGTCCACAGTGGGGCCAGTATGAATAACCCCACTGAGCCAAGGCACTGCGGCACCTTGGCACATGGAATACCTGAGAGGTGGTGCTTCTGGTTTACTTTGTGCTCCGGGAAGGGTTCAGTAGGTTCCGTACTACTGGTGGTAGAAGGTTTAAGGAGTTTTTTTTGGCGAGGAGGCAGGTTTGGTATCCGATTCTTCCACTGAGCTGTAGCCTGCCAGCCATGGTATAGAGATCATAGGTGTGTGTGAGTCTAGCAGCACCTGTGAGGAGACGGCAGGCTTTATTCAGTGTGGTTGAGATGTGGTGGAGGGCTGTGTCTGTTGCAGATCTGTAGATCACTAGCCCATAATCTATGAGTGAGACGACTGAGCTATTGATGGCATTGCTCAGGGCTTCATGTGTGAGACAGTGCCTGTGCCAATACAGGATCCAGATTCTGATATTGATGACCCTTGCAGTAATGTCGATGTGCTTGGCATATGATAGGGTGGAAGACAGTGATGCCTAGGTACCTGAAATGCCGAACAAGTTAGAGAGTGGCACCCCCAACATTCATAACTGCAAAGGAGAAGGTCTGTGTTTGCTTTGTGGGGTGGAGAACATCATGGTCTTGGTCTTTTTATAATTCAAGACCAGTCTATGGTCCTTAAACCACTGTTCTGCAGATGCAAAGCTACTTTGTAGATCCGCCGCCAGATGTTCGGGGTGCTGGCAGCTGGTGAATAAGACTGCATCATCTGTGTAAAGGAGCATTTGACATGAGATAGAGGCCAGGAGGTTATTTAAGAATAAGCTGAACAGCAGCGGTTCTAATATGGATCCTTGCGATACACCAGATCTGACAGGTCTGCTGTCAGAGATCACATCCCAGACTCCAACCTGCTGATAGCAGTTGCTCAGGTAGCTAGTGAACCAGCCCAAAGTTTCTAAGGAGAGCCCAATGTCAGCCAGTTGTTTGAGGAGAAGCCCATGATGCACTGTATCAAATGCCTTTGATAGGTCAATGAATGCGGCTTCTACCAGGAGGCCTTGGTCTAATGCATGGTGGAAGTATCCCATAAATACTAGCAAGGCCATGATGGTGCTGTGGCCACCCCTGAACCTATTCTGTTCAGGACACAGTAGCTGATAGTGGCTAAGGTACTCCACAAGTTGATCGGCCTTGGAGAGCCGGGGGGTGGGGGGGAGTATCAAAATTGGTCTATAGTTATTGTGCAGAGTCAAATCACCACTTTCATGCACCAGGATAACTGTCACAGGCCAGATTTCCAGCACTGAAGAAATTGTGAGTGACACAGCAAGAGGTTTATAATTTGTGTCAGCGGGCTAAGAATGTCTTCAAGTGCCAAGCTAACAGATTTTAGGTCTAGGGAGTCCCTGCTGTGTCTTGACTTCCCTAGTACCTTTTTCAGGTATTTTCTAGCATCGGCTTCAGAGACTACTTGGAAGTGAAATAGTGGTTGGTCATGGAGAGACAATCGTTCCCCTTGTGGGTCATTTGTGGTGAGGGGATTTAAAGGAGTTAGCAGGAAGCACACTGCTTAGGTCTGTGAAGGCATGATTCAGGAAGTTGGCAATGAGAAGTGGGTCCAAGGATGGCACCCCATTGATTGTGAGCACAGCTGGAGCATTTTTGGGGTCTTTCCCAGTGATGTCACTGAGGTTGTCCCAAAAGGATCTGCTGCTATTCCACGAACTGGTGAGGGCTTCTTTGTAGTAGGTGCTTTTTGCACGACGGATGGCTTTCGTGCAATCATTTCGTGCTTGTTTGTACCGTTGGATGTTTGCTGCTGAGCCATGTGCTCATGCCACTTGCCAGAGATGATCTCTTGAGGAGAGCTGCTCTAGCAGATCCGGAGTAATCCAGGGGTTGTAGTGTCCTTTGACCAGTCTTGTTTTTATTGGGGCGTGCTTGTCACAGACAGAACTGAATTTTCATTATGAAGAGGTCAAGGACTACATCCACATCCTCGGCTTCATACAGGTCAGACCAGTCTTGGTACCAGAGGTCTGCTTCGATTGTTGTAGATGGCCTTTTAGGAGGACACAATTTGATATATTTCTATCAGGAGGTTTGCTGTAGTTGTCATTCCAGGTGCATGTGACAGGGGAGTGGTCGCTCAGAGAGTCCGGGAGTACAGTAATATTGTCGATATGCGCAGGACAGGTAGTGAGTATCCAATCCAGCAGGGTGCTGGTGCCTGTTTTGTTAATTGACTCTTGTTGGAGAAGTGGATGGCAGTCAATGTGTCCTTGATACTGGCAGATGATGGGGAAAACCAGTTGATGTTGAAGTCACCTAGAAGTATAATTTCTGCATTGAGGTGGAGGGTACGGATATAGTCCATACTGTAAGGTTGCTGGTACCAGCTATGGTCTGTTTAGGTGGGATGTATACTGACAGCAGATTAAGCACTCTATTGTGTGCACCTAGGATTAGTTTGACAGCCAGTGCTTACATAGAACCATAGAAACATAGACTTTGACAGCAGATAAGGACCACTTGGCCCACCCAGTCTGCCCATTTCCCTACCTACTGGATAAGCTGCAGATTCTAGTTAACCAACATCCTACTTCCTGCCACCCCCCACTAAAATTGCCTTGTGTCTGTCCCATGCATGTTTGAATTCCCCCACTGTTTTAGCCCCAACAACCTCCCCCGGAAGGCAGTTCCACGCATCCACCACTCTCTCCGTGAAAAAAGATTTCTTCACATTACCCCTGAGTCGTCCCCCCTCTCTTTAAATTGTGTCCCCTTGTTCTTACACATCTCTTTTTCTAAAAGATGCTACACTCCTGGACTTTGTTGATTCCCTTGAGGTACTTGAACATTTCTATCATGTCCCCCCTGTCCCTCCTTTCATCAAGGGTATACATATTAAGCCCACTCAGTCTCTCTTCATATGATTTCTGATGCAGACACTGCACCATTTTAGTTGCCCTCCTCTGGACTGCTTCCATCCTGTCTATGTCCTTGCGTAGATGAGGTCTCCAAAACTGCACACAGTACTCCAGATGGGGTCTCACTGTCTGTACAGAGGGATAACCACTTCCCTTTTTCTACTTGTGATGCCCCTTCCTATGCATCCCAGTATCCCCCTGGCTCTCCTTACTAACTTCTCACATTGTTTATCCACCTTTAGATCATCTGATATGACTACCCCCAAGTCCCGTTCTATTTTTGTTGTTGTTGTTAGTACCTCCCCTGCTATTGTGTACTCTTCGCCTGGGTTTTTGTTTCCCAGGTGCATTACTTTGCACTTCTTTGCATTGAATCTAAGTTGCCATATGTCTGACCATTCTTTCAACCTTGCCAAGTCCCTTCTCATCCTTTCTACCCCCCCCCACCATGTATCAACTCTGTTACAAATCTTTGTATCATCTGCAAAGAGGCATACCTTTCCCTCCAGACCCTCTGCAATGTTACCTATAAAGATGTTAAAGAGGACTGGACCCCGTACTGAGCCCTGAGGTACTCCACTAGTGACCCCCTTTCTTTGGAATGTGTTCCACTCACTATTACCTTCTGTGTCCTGTTGTGCAGCCAGTTTACAACCCAGGCAACCACCCTGGGACCCACTCCCAGGCTGGCCAACTTGATTATTAATCTTTTGTGCGGGACTGTGTCAAATGCCTTGCTAAAGTCTACAGTAGGTAAGCCATATCCACAGCCCCTCCCTGGTCTATTACTTTGGTCACCCAGTCAAAGAAATCTATTAGATTCGTCTGTTTGTAGGTTGTCACTCATGCTGGGGGGGGGCAGGCCATGCCCCTGCAGATAGTCTCTGGTGTATATGACACAGCCACCGCCTCTTTCTGAGAGGTGATCCTGCCTAAACAGGGTATAGCTAGATAGTGTGATGGCTATATCTGGTATCTTAGGGGAAAGCCAAGATTCCACTATAGATAGCACATCCGGGTTATGCCGAGATCTGAGGTTCTCTATCTTGGGAAGAATGCTACACATATTGTATTGAAGCCAGCCTAAGCTAAGCTGATTTTTGTGGCTGTGCACTCGAACCATGGGGAGGACCCAGGTTTGGATATATATTGCTCGATAGTAGCAGTAGGAGAAGAAGCAGTCAAGTGAGATGATCCAGAAGAAGTTTACTAGTTTGGGACTGTCATCTCATGCTCGGTGGTCTTGATATTGTGAATCCAAAGAGAGTAACATATCCGTAGAGGAAAGGAACTATGGGAGGATCAGTGACTTGGTGTGATCGCTCCTAAAGCGTGAAGGGTTTTTACAGACTGTAGCTGGTCTGCATGTGAGGTCACAGATCCATAGTCATTTAGCACTACCCTCAAGTGGTAAAATGATCATTTTGGTTGGATGCAGTACACGGGTGTTCCAAGAGGCAAATATGATAGAGTAGGATGATGCCATGTACGATCCAGATGGCTGGAGGTGGCATTGTTGGGTACTTTGCTTGGCGAGGTAATGCATTTGGTAAGGCAGTGGTTACTGCTCGGATTAATTGGGTTATTTTCAAAGATTATGGGTTTAGGCTGCCAATACAAGTAGGGGCAGGACATTTGTGAATGGATCCAGTTATCAGAACAGTGGTTGAGGTAGTTATGTGCCCCTTGTGGTGGTGGCATATAGGATGCAGATGGGAGATCGGACACTTAGTAAATTACAGGGGAAAGACAAGTGAAGTGTGGAGTCCTGCAGAGAGGACCGGGCAATGTCCATTGAGGCTTCTGATTATTGGTAGGTGGTCTCTGAGCATTGGGATGCGCCCTGTAGGGGCAGCCCCTGGAGGATCCCCTGAAGGCCAGTTGGCAGGTAGTCTTTGAGCACTAGGATACACTCTGTAGGGGCAGCCCCTGGAGGATCCCCCAACAGCCAGTTTTGCTTTTGGTGGTACAGGGTCTGGACCGATTGAAGGGTACGACCAGAGTTCTGCAAGTCCTTCATCATAACAGCTGATCACCCTTAAAGGGAGCATTAAGGATAGATTGCTGCACATCCTGTGAAAATCCTGACACTATCTCAGATGCCAAGCCTGGCTCAAACACCTGCCGAGCATGAATGGCATCATAGGTAGCCAAGGTGGCCCTGGGCAGGTGGCTGCAAACAGCTGCTGCAGACATTTTTGTCGTCAGATCCTCCTGGGCAGGACCCGCAGGGAGCGACTGGACCGTTGCCTGGGAGGCTTTTAGGATTTCCTCCTGATATTTCAGAAGGTGTCCATGTAATTAAGTATATGGAGAGACATTGTAGCAGAGGCATAAACCCTCCCCCCCATTACATCCTATTTCTTGAATTCCTTATCAGGGGGTTGAGCACTCATGTGCTGAGGTCTAGAGGACCTATCATGAGTGGCACTGATCACCACCAAGTCCGCCTGAGGTGGAGACATTAAGTAGGATATATCAGGTCCCAGTGGACCACCCCTATCAACCTTACGAGAATTGAAGGGAATTTTGAAAGGTTACTCCCAAGCAGCCCAAATAGCCTCTTCAAAAGGTGTCCACCAAAGGAGGACAATCAGAGTGGGGCATTCCAGTACACCTAAATATTGTGCCAACTTCTTTCTGCAATCATCCTGCTCAGTGCTCTGGAACCCAAATGTTTTCTGGAGGTGTATCATGTCTGAAAACATGGGATCATCTGGCAGAGAACATGGGAGTTCAGGAATAGGTTCACCCTGTACAGAAGAGGCAGCTGAGGAAGACTGGGTGGAGTCCTCCTGGTCTATACCTTCCTCATCCTCCAGGTCAGCCAAATCCCAGTCCTGCAGGAAAGGGTCATCCATGTCCACATCCTGAGGATGAAAACCTAGAGAGACAGGGGAAGAGCTGGCCATCCTCTGGGCCAAAGTCCTAGAGGGAGAAGAGACCTGAGCTGACCCTACACTGGGGCGGGCGAGGGGTCTGTGTAAGGTTCAGGATAGTATTTACTAGAGCCTGGAAATCATGGTCATCTGCCCAGCAGGAGTTGCTGGGGTAGCATGGACTGAGTGAATAGGGACCACTTAAGTTACTGAACAAGGTAGTGGAACCAAGCAAGCAGCCATTAATGAGGGGTGTGTATAGGACCCCAGGATAGTCGATGAGGGCACCAAGATAGAGCCCTGTGAGGTAATGCCGGTCATCAATGAGAGGGTAGTCGACGGGCCAAAAGCCATCATTGATGGACAATGGCTAGAAACCACAGAGGGAGGAGGCAGCTGATTGAAGCTGCAAGTTCACCCCAGAACCCATCGTAAACGGAGGAGCCGTTGACAAGGGAAGAGAGGAGCCAACAATGGTAGATGGTGTAGAAGACTGTTACAGTGGCAACCTTCTGAATACTTATCTTTCTGTTAGTGATCGGGGTACTCGTCAATGAGGGCATGGCAGAAACGTGCTTTGTTTTGCTGGAATGCATCTTACCAGGACCCTGTCCCATCGACGAGGAGGGTGCACCCGCAGAGCGGTTAGACCCTGAGGAGGACATTGAATACTCCCAGTTTGGCTTGGGGTGTTGCTGCTGCTTAAGAAGGGCAACCTGTTGTTCCATGAGGAGCTCACGAAGCTGCTGAAGCCTTCAATGTTTGGTGGCCTTGTTCAACTGCTTAGAGGTTACAATCCAGAGTGTCATGTTCAGAACCAAGGAACCTAACACAAACGTCGTGGAGGTCCTCTGTAGTGATTCTGTGACCACAGGTACACTTTCAGAATAAGGGATCCAAAGACATCAGTAGACGAACCCTTTTAGAATGAACTTTTGGTCAGCATAACTCTTAGGCGATGACTGGTAAGCAGAGCTCTTAAGGAGGACTGGCTGCATGCAGGTCGTGGTTGAAAAGAACTGAGGAGTAGCTGGGCCCTCCCCCATTTATACATGCCATACAGACACCACGTGGTAATGTTAGGGGGAGGTCCCAGCGTCGACTGCTGAGAAGTCATCTGGAGGAAATGGATGCCTGCAGCTGATATCCCATGTGTTATGACCTGCTGCAAGAGATTGTCTCGAAGATCTATAGATTCCACTCCCATGCAACACTAGCATATATCACCTTTTTCTACCTTGGTGTATGAGGAAACTATGGATACTACTGAGAATGCAGGCAGGTTTGAATCAACAGAACCTCAAATAAGTTTCAAAGTTATTTACACAGTTAGATGACACATTCACTTTCTAACAAACTTGGTCAAAATCATTACTGGTAGAATTCTGCTGCACTTTTGAAGGACTGCAAGTTCTACTGATTGGAGGCAGAGAGGTTTAATCTTTGTAGGCAAAGTGAAATCTCTCTATGCCCTCCCCTTCCTAATCTTGAAGGGGGATGATACAGAAATGCACGCCAGTATCTGCTGCTCCTTTTGTACAGTTTGGGGAAGAATGTGTGGTTGGTCAGCCCCTCAGGAGTTTTCCCCCATCCCCAGAGAGATGTAGGCAGTGAAAATGTTGCCAGTCAGGCTTAGAAGCAGACTGAAGCATCTCTATATGACCACTCCTTTCCTGTGGTTATTGGGGGAAGAAAGAAATAAAAGGGAGGGGGAGGGGGATGAGAGATTTAAGATAATGGTAACTACAGGACTCCTGTTGGGTCCCATTTAGAAAGACACAGGCATTAGACAATGGCCATAAAATTATTTGTTTTGATAGCATTGTTAAATCTTTAGAACCAAAGAGGGAACTGAGTAATGACCCTCTTGTATACCGATTTCCCTGCTGAAATGAACATTACTAGGAGTCAAACTTCTCCTACAATCTACTACTATTTAAAAAGCCCAGTTACTGAATAATGACCCTGTATGAATGGAGCCCCACCAACCTTCCTTTTATGTCTAGAGCCTCCCCAGTACAGAGAAATCTGTAGCTGCCCCACCTCTGAGATTTTGAAAAACTGAAGGCTTGCTAGTACCGAAGAGTAACTAAGGTAGACCCACTGCTTCAATTATTCCTCTATGGCCACTCCAGGGATGTGTCTGTACTCTGTGACCCTTCCGTATCATTTGCATGCCCCCATAAAGAAACAAAAAACACCCTTCCCTAGAGTGCTTCCCCAGCACCTTTTTTTTTCAGTCTCTCACACCGTCCAAGAATCCACTGCCCACATGGAGCAAGGAATACCTTCAGGACCCAAAACAGACATCCAATTGGATACCCATCTGTGTTCCTCAATCCCCCAACACACAGCTGCACACCAGAGGGGTGTAGGGCTGCAGACAGGCACCCTCGCACATAGTACATGCCACACACTCTGCACACAGGCCAGGTACATGTGAATCGTGCACACCCGACCCCTCAACAGTGCACAGCCCCCAATGTGCTTAGTTTACTATGGGGAAATGTAGATGTCTGTGGGTGCACAGCTACATGGGCCAGGTATGTGTGCACTGTGCATACCCAACTCCTCAACAGTGCAGAGCCCCCAATGTGCTTAACTTACTAGGGGGAAATGTAAGGTCCACACATTAGGGAAAGAAAGAACTACATGCTCAAGAACTCCCCATGAGGGGAGAGACCTGATACTGAACAGGAAATCTGAGCTAATTAGCAGTTGTTGAAATGTTCCCATTTTTCAAAAAGTTATATTCATATAACTATACAGACTATTCAGTAGCCATGAAATGAAAAATTCCTAATTACATAGGTTACATAGGTTAAACAGAGCTAGAAAGATCGTGGTCCGTATGCTCACCAGTAATTAGTTATAACCCACTATACGATTTTGTATTAAGTAGTTATCCAAATGTTTTTTAAAAGGTATCAATATTGTTACTTGATACAATTTCCACAGGTAGCTTATTCCATATATTGCAAACTCGTACTGTAAACCAAGTACTCCGTTTCTCTGAATTACATTGTTCAATGATCAATTGCCAGGGATGGGCCCTTGTTGCATAGGATTTGTCCTTAACTTTTAAACCTAATAGATTACTTAAATCATTATCATGCATTGCTCTAAATGCCAGGCACAGATCACCTCTCATTCTGCGATACAACACGGTGAATAATCCCAAAGTGTCCAGTCTAGCTTGATACTCTAGACCTTTAACTTCTACTATGTTTTTAGTGGCCCGATGTTGAATTTTTTCTAATAATTTTATAGTACCTTTGTCCCCAGGTGCCCAGAACTGTGCACAGTACTCCAAGTGTGGCCTCACCAGGGATGCATACAATGGGAGTAGAACATCATGACTTGTGCTGCTAATATGTTTATTAATGCAGTGGAGCACACTGGCTGCCTTTTTAATAACACCCTGACAGTGGAGTTTAGGGCTGAGGTCACTGGAGATTCTAACACCCAGATCTCTCTCGTCAGTTACAGATTTAAGGAGTATTCCACCTAGAAAATATTTGCTATGTAAATTTTTTTTGCCCAAGTGCATAACTACACATTTGTCAATATTAAAGGGCAGTTTAGTGGTGGCCCACTCATATAGCTCATTCAGAGCATACTGTAGTGTAATACTGTCTTCAGGGTTAACAATGGAACAACCTATCTGGTATAGTCAGCGAACTTGGTCAGCTAAACATCTGTCTTAGTTGTCAACGAAGCTATATATAAGTTAAACAGACATGGACCCAATACAGAACCCTGCGGCACTCCACTAGTGACCTCTACCCAATCAGAAAAAAAAACCCTTAATGCACACTCACTGGGTGCGTCCTTTGAGCCAAGATTCAACCCATCTGGATATATTACCTTCAATGCCAGCATGTATCAGATCGTATATAATTTGGCCATGTAGAACTTTGTCAAAGGCCTTGGAAAAATCAGAAAAACAATGTCCACAGCTTTGCTACAGTCCAGTGCCAAACTTACACCATTATAAAAGTTTAATAGGTTAGTCTGGCATGATCTAGCCTTAGTAAAACCATGCTGTGTAGGATCAGGGGTAATCATGGAGCTTAGGTGTTCTTTAATAGTCCCTTCTAATAGTTTACCCAAGACAGAAGTCAGACTGATGGGTCGATAGTTCGACACGTCCCGATTCTATGAAGAGTTTTCACATCTTTTTATTCCAGTGCTGTCACAATTTGTTTTTGTTGTTGTTTAAAGAGTCCTGTCCCATGTATGGTCTCAGCACAAACTTCGGGGAAATTCTGCAGGGTAAACAGAACTGTTGGGCTTTATCAAGATGGAATTTGAAGCACAAAAGTTTTGGTGATAAATGCTAAGGCCTTTGACAGGCATCTATAGTTCTGAAAGCAGTTCTGGGGCACTGCACTAAAGGACAGAGGGACATAGGAAGCTTCACAACATAAGGAATTTATCTAGGACACTTATGAAACCGAAATGTAGCTCAGTCTACCCCCAGTTAGAGACAAAATAGAATAAAGTGACTAAATGAAGCTAGAATTGAATTATTCCACCATAGTTGCAGAGGCAAGACTATCACTATGATCCTCATTGACTTGAATGGTAGAACAGACCTGTATTCGCAGCTAGATACAGAACAAATTAGGTACTCGTGGGAAAAGATACTGGCACATCCTGCATACTAACTGCTTCCTCTCCATTTCATTTCAAAATGCAGCACAAAGGCTTTCTGTTTGAAAGCTGTTATATTCAAGATGTGCCCACCTCACAAGGAACCCAGTTAACCAGTTACACTCTGGGTAGTAAAGAGGAGGCGTACTTTACACTAAAGACTGGCAATTACCGTTTCCATATAGCCCAAACTACGGCAGCTCATACAGACCTCACACCAGCCATGACGTGTCTCACTTCGCTCATTCTTTGGCTTAGAGGAGAATTCTTTAATCACAGTCTGACGATCAGCCCCCAGTAGTTTGACATGAAGTTCATAAACATAGTCATGCAGCTGGCTGTCTTCATACCAGTCCATGATGGAAAGGGGCACCAAGGCAAATATATCAGCCTAGCTATAAGTAAGGACACAAGATTCAAATAAAAAAGTTAATTTCAGTTAGCATTTGCAGACCTATTTAGGCTACCTCTATTGCCTTTAATGTTGGAACACATTCTGTATGGGAATCTCGTATTTTGAAGATGCCAAGTGGAAATCTAGAGTGAGGTTTAAGGATTAGAAGCAAAACTGATCCCCATGCACTTGGTGGACCAACAATCTAAATCTGAGAAAGAATGACTCAAATTGCCGTACATAAACCCAACCTGCGCTCCAACTCCCTGGATGCTCATCAAGGTAATGTGTCTCAAGTAGACTACAGCAGATAAAATCACTACAGTTTATGCACAAAATTCTGTAGTTCAGCTTTGCAATGAATTAAAGGTGTTTACTATAGTACACAATATAAATGTTATTGTAAGTTTTGGACCTTTGATGTGCTAAGCAAAAAAACAAACAAACATAGAAAGAGAATTTGCTGGCAGATAAGGACCGCTTGGGCCCACATAGTCTACCCAGTTTTCCTCATCTATACATGAGAAACTTAAAGGTCTCCATCATGCCCCCCAATCTTCCAGGGTGTACATACTGAGATCTCACAGTCTCTCCTCATAGAGCTTCTGGTGCAGCCCCTACATCATTTTACTTGCCCTCCTCTGGACAGCCTCTACCCTTTCTATGTTCTTCTCGAGATGTGGTCTCCAGAACTGGAACGAGTACTCCAGGCGGGGCCTTACTGACAATCTATACAGTGGTAACACTACCTCCCTCCTTCTGCTGGCAATACCCCTCCCTATTCACCCGCCCTACCTACTGCCGTGCCACATGGCCTCATCGGATATGACTATTCCAAGGCCTTTTCCTTTGTGACCTATAAAACTGAACAACACGTAACTACAGTACACTCTCGATTATCTGACCTCAGTTCATCCAAACTCCTTATCTAATGGATGGTCGGACTGTCCCCCACACACTGTGTTAATTGATGAGTCATTATCACTGCATTGCACCTGCTACTGTATTAAAGTACCAGTTAACACTCAATAGCACATTGATAGCACCTGCTGCTGCTCTTACTTAAGCCCCAGTTAGCAACTGTATAATCAGATTTTGTATTAACTTACTGAGATGGCTACCAAACGGAAACTAGTTGTCTTCAATGTGTCCCAAAAAGTAAGAATTGTTGAGTGCCTGGAGAATGGTGAGAGAGCTGCCGTTCTCGCCGATGAATATGGCATTGGAAAGTCGACTATCAGTGATATAAAGGCTGCCAAACAAAAACTTAGAGACTTTGCTTTGACAATGGACTCAGCAGCAGGGGCAGGGGCAGAGGAACGCAAGAACATGTGCTGTTGTAAGGACGAGCAGCGTGACAACACTCTTTATCTCTGGTTCTGCCAGGAGCGTGAAAAGGGGACACCACTGTCTGGACCCTTTCTAAAGGAGAAAGCACTCATTTTCCACTCCAGGATGGGGAACACATACCCCTTCGTAACTAGTGAGGGGTGGCTGACATGCTTTAAGTGGCGTCATGGGATTCGCCAACTGCGGGGAGGAACTTATCGCTGCTGAGGAGTCTATTTCTCCCTTCTTAGCAAATTTCCTGGACATTGTAGAAAGCACCAGTCTCATCCCTGACCAAATCTACAATGCAGATGAGACTGGGCTGTTCTGGCGATGTTTGCCAGATCGTACTCTGGCACATGGTGGTGAGCGAGAGGCTCCTGGCTTCAAAAAAGCCAAAGACAGGGTCACGATCTTGGGTTGTGTTAATGCGGCTGGGACCCATAAACTTAAACTTGTGCTTGTGGGCAAATCCAGGCAGCCTCGGTGCTTAAAGCATGTAAATCTGGGTTCTCTTCCAGTGCACTACGAGGCTCAACACAATGCCTGGATGGACAGTTCTATTTTTCTTAGATGGTTTACCGATCACTTTGTGCCCCAAGTAAAAGCTCATCTACAGAGCAAACATCTCCCCCTCCATGCCATCTTGCTGGTTGACAATTCTCCAGCACATCCAGAAATTGCTGATGTCAGGACTCGGGATGGGTACATCAAGTGTATGTTTTTGCCTGCAAACACCACCAGCAAACTGTAGCCTTGTGACCAGGGCATATTAGAAATTTTCAAACGCAGCTATCGTAAAAAACTGCTGCAGGCAATTCTGGCAGAAGCAAACCAGCAGTTAGCCTTAATGATTGCATTGATGGACATCACACTGAAAGATGTTGTGTACAAGTGTGCCGAGGCTTGGGATGCTGTACTGCCAGAGACAATTCAGAAAGCATGAGCGAAGGGAGGGATTCGAACATCCAGAGATGATGTTGCACCAGACCAGGATTCTATAGACTCAGCCGATCCGGCACTGAGTTCTGAGTCAGATGAAATCTGCAGATTGGCATCATTGTTGTCAGAACCCATCCTAGCAGATGAAATAGAGGAGTGCCAAATGTGTGATTCTGGGGAGAATGGGCAGGAGCTCATGAAAGACTAAGCGATTATCGACTTTGTCCAGAAGTTGGAATCTGATGCTAATGTCGAGGAGGATGATAACTCAGACAGCCCCATTGTGCCTAATCATTCAGAGGCTGTAGAACATTTTACACAGTGCATCCTGTACTTGGAGAGCCAGCCTGACTCAGATCCAGTACAAGTTATGCTTCTACGAGCGATGAAACAAACGAGCATGGGGGAAGTCACTTGATAACCGAAAACAAAGGGCTGTGACAGACTAGTTCAAATAGTTTAAAGTACTGAACTGAACAGTGCTGTAGTTTGTTGTAGCTTATTAATTGATAAAATAAAGATTTTTTTAATTTCTGCCACTAAAGTTGATTTAATAGCATTTTGATCTAATGTCTCGTTTATCCCACCTCCCAATTATTGGACCACTTCGGATGTCTCTGAAAGCGATCAGATAAACTGGAATCTACTGTACATTAAGGTGATCTAACTGCCACCAGTTGTCCAGTGTCAGTGACTGGTGTGGGGGGGGTACCACCCCCCCCCCGCTATGACTGGTGTACGTAAGTAATTAAAATGATCCCAGCTGCTCTACAGTTAAAGACTCCAATAATTTAGGGAGTGTACATATTGAGATCTCCCAGTCTCTCCTCATAGGGCTTCTGATGCAGCCCCTGCACCATTTTACTTGCCCTCTTCTAGGCAGCCTCTACTCCATGTTCTTTTTGAGATGTGGGCCAGATTACAGAATGGGTTGAGATTGCCACAGGGGACTTGCAGTTTGACGCAAGTGCCGATTTGTGTCAAACACGCTATTCCAGAAGCCAATGCCACAAGTCCCCAATACCGCAAAGTTAGACCATCTTTCTGCTGGTCTAACTTTGCGTCCATGGGGGTTCCCTTTACAGAGCTTGCGCCAAACATTTGGTGCAAGCTGCTGTAAAGCAAGAAAAGTGTCACAAATGCACCAGCCCTTCTGGAATAGCACAGAGTTGTGTCAGAGGGCTTTGGCGCAGTTGCAGTGACTTTGCAGCTTCTGGAATCGGGCTCATGGTCTACAGAACTGGACAGAGTACTCCAAGTGAGGCCTTACCAACTATCTATACAGTGGTAACACTACCTCCCTTCTTCTGGCAATACCCCTCCATAATCACCCTAGCATTGCACTGGCCCTACCTACTGCAGAGTCACATGGCCCCATAGGATATGACTATTCCAAGGACTTTTCCTTTGTGACCTATAAAACCAAACAAGACACAACTACTTAAGGTGCCCTAACTGCCACCAGTTGCCTGGCGTCAGTGATTGATGGTGGGGGGACCAACCCCCCCCCAACTATGATTGGTGTACGCAAGTAATTAAAATGATCCCAGGTGCTTTCCATTCCCACCAGACATAATTTAGTACAGTTAAAGAGTCCAATCATTTAGGGTGTGAGAGGAACTGGTAAGATGCTCTAACAAACTCGTGGAGTTTTGCAAATCACCCGAGGTTAATCTTCCATTTAATTTCTCTGCAATGATAGCTCACTCCAAGAGGAGTACTCAGTAACGGTACTCCTGGACATTGTTCCTGATCTTTGAAATGGTGCTTTCTGGGATTCGACTGCTGGTGGCTTAAGGAGCCTCCTGGATACCACTACAGGTGAGAAAAAAAAAAAAAACTCATAAGGCAGTAGGATTAATTTTGGGTGACTTATGAATCTGAATCTGCTTCCTTCAACTGGATAAAATTACAGGCACAGAGGTGTAAAATAAGGATGGCACATGGGACTTTCAATTGTAGAAAAACCCATAACTTCACAGATTTCAAAAACGTTCTGGTCCACTAAACTCGTAAGTTAATGTTTACATTAGTTTTCCAATGCCCTTCCCCAAAAATCGGGTGCCTAAATGAAGTACTCCCGAAAAATCATCCTCTAATTGACATCCTTGTCCCTTCTGAAACTTTTGGGCACCTACTTACTAGAGCTTTATTATCCCAGCTTCCAACAATCTTGCCAAGTGTAATCTATTCTTGCCTCTCAAACAGTTTTCTAAAGTGCTAGGAGACTGGCACTGCGTTATCAATGTTCACTAACCATATCCTGCAGTCCGTGGAGGCAGTCTTACTGGGGTGGTATAACTACCTAACAGATAAAGCTATACATGTTGCAGTCTGCAATGGAAATGGACCATTTCTTAAATCAATGGAGTCCTGCCAGACATGGGAAAAAAAAAACATGTGCAGAAACACAAAGGCAGGAGCAGAAAGAAAAAAAAAAGAAGGAAAAAAAAAAAAAAAAGAACAGTGCTACTTACTCTGCCAGCTGGGTGGTATGCGGCCAAGTGTCCCACCTGGCATACCATACCCCACCAAGCAGGGATCCATATAAAATCCCTGCTTCTACCATCCCCCCAACCCCAACAAAATGAAGCTCACTACGTGCTTACTTGTGTTGATACGTGGTGGCAAATAGTTGGAATTTATAGGGAGGATAGTCCAGCAAAGGGGTGGAGTTACAAGTTCAAAAACAGCTGTCTCAGGGTCGAGAATAGAGCAGCACTGAAGGTAGAGGATGTTGGTGTGTTGAATCAGTCAGGCTCAAGCTGGAGTTCTGGCTACAATCAGCCACACTAACTCTGCTGGGGCTTCCTGTGGCAGTTTCAGTTACCACCCCTCCTGTAACAGTGAGGACTGTCCAGTCAGTGGTAGAGGTGGGCAGGCCAGAGCAGGCTCAGCCCCTATAAGCAATTGAGAGCCACGGTCAAGTCGAGCCAGTTATGGGCAATGCAAGCATTTGTCACCAAGTAGTTGCTGCAGTGGCTGAAACATGCCACTGCTGTCAGGGGATGGCATCAGTAGCATACTAACAGTCTGCAGAGCCATGGCTCAGCTCGTGCTTTGGCTTGTAGAGTTAAGCCTGACCCCCTGGCTCTGCCCAGGTGAAAAACTACCAATTTGCCCACCTCTACATGGGTGAAGCTACAAGTCCATTTTTCAACCAAATTCTAAGCAGCCCTCTGCATAGTGGACCATATTGCAAGGGTGCTGCACCAGCTGAGGGAATATCCGCTTGTAGCAGAAGATGCTGCACCCCAACGGTCACATGGAGGAGCATCAGCTTGGGGGAGAAGATGCTGCACCCCAGGGTGCCGAGATGTTCTGTTAAATACTATGTAACGTGTAATATTACTATCATAGGTATGCAGAGAACTCCTTGGCAAAGAGGCTGTAAACATAGTATTCATTAGCAAGAAACCCCATCCAGGGTAAAGGATCAATATGGTTAAATGTAGCATTGGGAGATGTTTCTCAACATCTATTAATAGTCAGACATCTATAGTGCAACAATACTAGCTACACACCAAAGGGGGGAAGGGGCAGGTTAGGGGGGTATATCAGGAACAGCCAGAGTTTAAACTAAGTGAAAGGGACTACCTGAGGGTGCAGAACCAAGGGTTCCCATGAAGGCCTTCCCCAAGTAGAGGGGACAGCAAGTAAAAAGGGAAAGGGGGAAGGGATATGGGGAAGAGTAAAACACAATGGGGAAAGAGCAGGAGGGAAGGGGAAAAAATAGACAAGGAGGGGGCAAATTAGCAGGGCAACCAGAGGAAGGAGGTGTAGAAAACAGGATGTGGAGAGTGATAACCCTGAATGCCTGGAGTCTGGAGAACAAAATGACAACCTCCAGGCCAGAATGACAGAAGGCTGGGCAGATTTGTTGGTGGTCAGAGACTGGGGCAATAGTGTTGCTCAGATAATATCCTAGAACTCAGGATACCAACAGATAACTCCAATTTGGCCAGATAGTTGCTGTGGTAGGATAGTAGTGCTATCTGACCATGGATCCTACCAACTAGGACACCTGGATCCTAACCAGGATCATCACTATCTGGCCCTGGATCCTAACGATCTGCTCTAGGATCTGTGAATCCTAACCAGGATACCTGGATTCTAACTAGGATCCATCACTATCTGACCCTGGAGCCTGCATCTGTGTTTGGCAGGATATCTGGTGTCAAATTTACTCTGCAGGTCAGGGCCCCTGCTCCCACAATGCCAACCTCGAAGTGCAATAGTGTGAACAGGAGACAGACAGGGTTACCCTCCTGTCTGTTTTGGGTCTGAATCACCTACCAGCATCAAGTCCTGGGGTTCAAATGTGAACCTTATGCTAGCATACCCAGTTAACAGGCTCAGATACGTACACTCTTCAGTGGATGCAGTACAATCCTTCGCCCAGGGGCACCCAGCCAGATTTCCAAAATGTACCCTTATGACTCAATATGAGACCTAGGTATATTCTTACTAAATCTTGCAAAAAGGTAACACATTCAAGCCCTTAACAGCTGTCAGACTTAAACACAGGTTCAGCATTCACAAGCAAAAGAACAGAGAAAAAGCACAGGCAGTATTCTGAAGAAAATATTGTTTACTAAAAATTGTAAAACAGGTAAAATCAAACACAGAACAATTATATCAATAACTTAGTCACATAAAATAAATGGGAAGTTACAGAACAAAATACACCTACCACAAATACTTAAGAAGGCACTTTATGGTAACATCTAGCTAGGAAAGAACTTTTTAAGTCCAGAGAACTAGTGTCTCTCGAGTCCAGAATAAAAAGCTCAGTTTCCCTCAGATGCCTGACCCTTTCAAAATCCATCTCCTCACCCCCTTTCATGAGGTCACAGTTAGATCCTCCTATAAAATTTTAACTTCTTAGCATAACTATCCACAAGGATGTATGTTATTACTGTGAAAATCAGCAACTAGCCATTTCCCAAAATAAGAGTCTTTGATCAAAACATCCCCTTTGATGTTTCACAATCCTACAATCATGTCACTAGTACTCTGCTAGGTGAGAAAACCATAAAGGATCAACCAGACGGCTTCCCTTCCTGCTAGCATCATAAAATTCATATTTAGTTTCCAACTTCAAAAGCAGGAGCAGGTTATAAGAGGTAATGAATTGTCCCTCTGGAAGGAAGGCTCTTAATTTGGGGTTTTCCTGGTCAGTTTAACATAATGTTACTTCAGCAACACTGACAAATATCACTTATTTCTCTCTCTCTCTCTCTCTCTCTCTCTGACTACCAACCTTAAGCATGCAGTCACTTACCATACACATTTTATTTATAACACAAATATTATACAATATAACAATAAGCAGATTGCGGAGCATCACATCTGGTAGGATCCAAGTCAGGATACCAGTACTATCTGACAGACAGTACCATCTGAGCAACACTACTGGGCAACCCTGAACCATGATGAACCATGAATGTAGATGCATTCCCAGATCGTTTTCTGACACTTGAGATGATGCAGCCAACAAGGGATCAGGCATTCTGGACCTAGTTCTGACTAACAGCGATCACGCCACAAACATCAGGGTGACTGAGCCCTTATGACCACTCTGTGTGGTTTCAGGTGTACATGGGCTGTGAAGTGCTGCACATGAAAGTCTATGTTTTTTGTTTGTTTTTTAAACTATATATACAGTATATTTATATATATCACACACACACACACACACACACACACACACACACACACACACACACACGGACAGAGACAAGATCAAACAATCAGCTACAATGGCATATGAAAGCCCTCTGTTTGACTTCAAAAGGGCAGATTTTGTTTCCATGGGGGTGATGCCGGGGATGACAGGGGGAACTCCGGGAGGACAACTGTTTGGAGGATAGATGGGTCATAAATAGGGAAGGGATCCAGACAGTCACCACAACCTGCCATAAGCAGAAAGACAAAAGGAGCAAGAGGTGCAAACTACTGTAGTTTGCAGAGGGGGCAGAGAAGTGAGGGAGAAGAGACCTTACAGGAAATATAAGTAGTACCAGAAGGAAGATGACAGGGCAGAATGCACAGGGCAGCTGAAATCAGCTTGCAGGATAAGGCAAGCTGAGACAGAACTAAGAATAACTTTGAGGAGTCAAAAACGGTGACAGGACCTTCTTCCTATGCATCCAGAAGAAAAACAAGAGGAAATAGTGAAGCTGAGAAAAGATAACGGGGTGGGTGGAGGCAAAACAGGGAGAAGGCAGTGATACTGAATGACTACCTCTGCCCAATCACTAAGGAGAAGGATGAGGCACTACCACAAGGAAAAATATGGAGGAAGCAATAACAGAGGAAAGAGTCCAAGGGCTCAAGGCCCTTGAGGTGGACAAGTCCCCAGGGCAGTATGGTATGTACCCGAGGGTGCTGAGAGCAGGCTCTTTGCAACACCCCTGGCTGGGCTGTTCAACTGCTCACTGCACACAGGGGAGGTTTCGCCAGGAATGAAGGATAGCCGATGTGGTGCCACTGCACAAGACTGGACCTAGGGTCAAACCAGGGAACTAGAGAGAGTCAGCTTGACATCAACTGTTAGCAAGCTGATAGAAACCATCCTAAAAAGGAAAGGTTGGTCGAGTTCCTTGAGACAAACTGGCTCCAGGATAGAAGGCAGTGCAGGTTCATGGCAAGGTAGTCATGCCAAACAAATCTGATCAGCTTATCTGACTGGGTCACTAGAGCAGCGACAAGGGCCAAGCAGTGGACATATTATATCTGGAAAATCAGCAAGGCCTTTGACTCAGTCCCCCAACCAGAGGGGGATTAAAAAACAAACAAACTGCCAGATATGGGGACAGGGAAGAAAACTTACCAGGTGAGTGGCAAACTGGCTAGGAAGGGGGGAGAAAACAGTAGGTAATGCTGGGGGGGGGGCACTCTGGAGAAGTTACTAGCAGAGTCCCACCAGATATGGAGACAGATAGAAACTAACCAGGTGGGTGATAAAACTGGCTAAGGGATAGAATAGAGTGGGTGGGGGGCACTCCAGGACAATAGACATTCCTCGCAGAGTCCCACAGGAGGTCGGTGGTTGGTCCAGTCCTGTAATGTGTTAAATGACAAAATATAACTTTACAGACAACGCCAAGCTCTGCAGGATGGTGGACACTGCAAAAGTGTAAAAGGTGTACAGGATCAAAGGAGAGGACCTAGCAAGGTTGGAAAGGAGGTCTGAAATCTAGCAATTGGGATTCAGTGCTTAAAAGTGCAAGGTGATGCACATACTGTAGCGTGCAAGAACCCAGGGCTCAGTGCAGTCTTAAAGTGGGGGGTCTTGAAGGAGGAGAAAGCCCTGGGTATAGAATTACAGGTGACCTGAAACACATGGATGCAATGCAAAAAGGAGGCAGGAAGATGAACAGGATGCAGGGTTACATATCAAGAGCGTTCTCCAGCAAGGAATTTCTGCCCCTGTACAGGTCTAGATTGTATATGCATGTGGAGTACTGTGTGCAGTACTGGAGCTCCTATCTCAAGAAAGACATAAACCAGATGGAGGCAGTGTAGCAGGCTATCAAGATGGTTCAAGGGCAGCAGGATATTCCATGTGAACAGAGGCTGGTGAACCTGACAATGTACTCACTGGAGGTACGAAGAGAAGGAGCTGGACATGACTGACCTTCAAATGCCTTAGGGGCATTAACAAGGTCAATACTGGGGATCTTTTTTATAAGAATGAGAACAAACACCAGATGGCACAGCTACAAGTTAGTGGGCTGGGGGACAGAATGTACAGGAAGGAGAACAGAAGGCACTTCACAGATAGGGTGGTGGTGGGTGGCAGGATGGAAGGATGGAATGCACTCCCAAAGGGGGTAGTAAATCACACTACAGTTGTGGGGGGTTAAAAGATGGGAGGATGGAGCAACATGAAGCATATGAGCACTTGCTCTTCATCAAGCAGAACCTTCACTGCGGAGAGCTATATTACAGATTACAAAATGGGGTGAGGAAATCCAGCTTTTTGATTGGTTATTACCTTGCATGAAATCTGTTCCATGCACAGGTAACAAGTACAGTCAATTTTGGTTGTGTGCGCATGCTCTGGGATCCTAAAATGTGTGCACACAACCGAAAATGCTCTTAACAGGAATGAGCATTTCTGAGGCTACCTAGATGTACTGATCGCAATAAAAGTCATGCCCAACTAGTGAAATTCATTAAAACGTTTTAATACAAAAAAAAAACACCTTTTAAATTTAAATGCATTGTAAATAAATAAAAGGGTTTCAACAGTTTTAAAAACTTTAATGTGCAAATTAGTGCAAATTAATGTGCAGTAGTTATTTTCAGCAGCAGTCCGGTAATGTGCGTTTCAGTATGTTTCAGTGCGAATCAGATTCAATACTGCAATATTAAAAGAAATCTGTAATCTTACTCTGGATAGCATTTTTGGCAGACAGTCTCTCCAGATTCCTCTCAATTGTGTAGAACCACCCAAAGTCCATGTCTTCTCTGGTTTCTATGTAGCGGCGGACCTTGCGCATAAGTGACATTTCACTCGTGCTTGGTGCTTGTTCTTCATCCTCCTCCTTTTCGATATCACCACCCATCACTGACATACAGATTTCAGCTTCAGTGAGCTCTCCAGATGTAGGCTCATTGGTGTCAATGTCCAGATAGGCTTGAAAATCCTCAGCTAGCATTCCGGGGGGGGGGGGCCTCGGGATCTGGGAGTAAATTGCTGTTTTGCTGATCGCACAGACCAGCTTTTCTAAAGCCGATACTGATTATCTCACTTGAGACGTCTGCCCAGGATTGAATGATCAAGTGAAATGTGTCCAGGATATGTAACTTTTGTGCCTGGCAATTAAAGGCATCTGTACCAGAGTCAATGGCTACTAGGATTTTAGAAACAATTCGATGACAATAGTGTTGTTTAAGACTGTAAATGACTCTTTGATCTGTCGGTTGTATCATGGATGTGCAATTGGGGGTTTACACACCGTAGGGTTAGTGGCTTATGCGCAGGACAATTGTTCACAATCATGGCTATCTTTCTGTGTTGCTGCTGCATTTTTCTATCAATCCCTTTAAGCCAGTCATGGAAAACATCACACATCATCCATGCATTAGAGTTTGCAGTGTATTCAACTGGTAGTGCTGCTACATTTACCCCCTTAAAAACACCTAGGTTTTTTCATTTCCCAATCATTAAAAGCGGTGTTTTCTCTGTGCCATCTGCATTAGCACAGACTAAGTCTGACACACGTTCCTTTTGTTTCTTACGCCCTGTTAAATTTTCTGCCCTAAAAGACAAGGTGCCATCCGGTGCCGCCCGAAAGAACAATGCTGTCTCATCGGCACTGAAAATGTCTTTTGCTTCAAAATCTGATAGGAGGGTGGGGAGCACTGCTCGTATCCAGTCATCTGCTGCTTGCTGGTCTGCCTCAGCTCTCTCCCTGTAAATGTGGCGGTAGCAGATTGAATGCCTTTCCCTCCAGCGAGACAGTCATCCTGATGTTGGTTCAAAGTCGAGCCCCATGCTTTGTGAAAGGCTCTTTTGCTTTCTGAAGCAGAATGTGGCCGAATAGTGGGACACCCCTGTCTCTAGTTGCAGAAAACCAGCGGAGAAAGGCATCCTCCACATGGGAAACTTTACCATCTCATTTCCTTTTGTGACTTTTGGGTGACCCACTACCCCAGCCATTCAGAATGGATTCTCTGCTGCGGAGTATTCTGCCAACATGAGAAATGTCAATTTTAAATTCAGCAGCAAGGTCCTTTTGGGATGTAGTCTCGCACTTCTCAAGCAGCTCAACCTTATTTTCCAGTGACAGGACATTGCGCTTCAGACCCTTCATCACAGGCAGGAACCAACAGCAGGTAGGCAAGCTAATGCTAAATGATGAATGGTCAGGTTATTATACAAGCTCTAATCATCAACTGGCAACACTTGTGATTGCTAGTGACACCTTCTAGTGCTCCCATTGTTTGATACGCACAAAGCTGTTATGTGATTAAGTGATTAGAAAACAAGCCACAGTAAATGACAATAGCTTAATCACTTAACAACTAGCAAAACATCAGCTGGAGGTGGAGAAAAAAAGGCACACAACCGGAATTCTGTGTGCACACAAACGGAAAATATGAAACACTTAAAATTGAATCGGGACTTTGGTAATGTGTGCACATAACTGAAATGTGCACACATCCGAAAGGCATACATGTGAAATCGACTGTACCTCAAGGTGGGACAACATTATGAGAAAATCAACCAGCAATTAGAATGCTGCTTTTTCTTCAAAGCCGCCACATTCTTTCCCATCGGTAATGTGGACCATCTCTGTTACCGAGTAAAATATTAAACTGTCAAAACTATTCAAACGTATGAGCAGCCATAGACAAATATTATGTTTCAGCCCTACACTTTCTTTTTGTGCTACCGATCCCGCTACCACTCCTGCAGGGTGTCTAATCCCTCAGTTTACAGTGCTGACTGCTCCTCGGTCTCCGCAGGTGTAAACCACAAGTTTTTAATCTAGATAAAGCCCACAACGTTTATTAAATGGACTGCAGTGAGAACTATTAATTGGCAACTGCTCTCGCCAACTTCAAGTGGAACTGACAGGTAAACTTTTTGCAGTTAGAAAAATCCGTTTTTTGTATCGAAAAGAGATTTTTCTATGTGTATTTATGATAAAATAGTCCTTCCGCCTATCACAATATGATGTGGTTGCTTATGTGATGACATAATTGTGTATGTGCTGGAGAAAGTTTGTTCATTGTACACATTGGCAGTACTACCCTCTTGCCCCCATGTGCTCCCCCCCTCCCAAGTTTTTTAGTTTCCAGTGTGGGACAGGAGAGAGAGAAGGATTTTTTTTCCCCACCTCAACCGATGGCAGCACGGCAGGAACAGGTGGAGAAGCAGTAGCGAGCACACACGGACACCCTACAGTACTGAGTGCCTGCACGCAGTTTAGATTTACTTTACTGTGCCCTGCCCTCCTCTCCCATGTGCTCTAGTAACCTGTTACCTAAAGAATAAATAGGCATCCTGTGGATTAAACAGTGTCAGGTCCTCAAAAGACATCTTCAAGATCAAAAGAAAAGCCCATTTTATAAGCGCATGTCAAACTAGTCTCACAGATTTCTGACTGGGTTACCAGGGAAGTGGATCGAGGAAGAGCAGTGGATGTGGCCTGTCTGGACTTCAGTAAGGCTTTCAATAGAGTGCCGCACAGAAGGTTAGTTAAGAAACTAAGCAGCCTGGGGGTGGGGGAGAAAGTGACAAGCTGGGTATCAAACTGTTTAAGGGATAGTAGGCAAAGGGTGGTGGAAAATGGTAGCCACTCAGTTGATAGGAGAGTGACTAGTTGGTTGCCCCAGGGTTTGGTGGAGGGTCCAGTCCCCCTCAATGTCTTCATACACAACATTCCAGAGGAGCTTGAGGGTAAGGAGTGTCTCTTTGCAGATGATATAAAAATGTGCAACAAGGCTGACACTCAGGAAGGGGAGGAGAGAATGCAAAGGGATCGGAGGTAACTAGAGGAGTTGTCTAGGGGGTGGCAACTGGGTTTCAATGCCAAAAAGTGCAAGGTTATGCACTTAGGGCTGCAGAACACAGGGGCTGTGTGTAGGATTTGGGGGCTTACAGTCACCAAGCAAGAAAGAGATCTAGGGTCACCATATCAGATGACCTCAAGGTGGCTTGGCAGTGTGAAGGCCGTGGGAAAGGCTAGCAAGATGTTGGAGTGCACTGGGAGAGGGATTTCTAGCAGGAGGAGGGAGATGGTGCTGCCCGTGTGAGCTCCACATGGAGTATAATCTCCAGTTCTAAGGCTGCACCTCCGCAAGGACATTGAAAGGGCGGAGGTGGTACAAAGGAGGGCAACCAAAAAAGTGAGAGGGTTGCACATGAAGCCATATGAGGAAAGGCTGCAGGAACTCACATGTACTCCCTAGAAGAGAGAAGAGCGAGAGGGGACATGACCGAAACCTACAAGTACTTCACAGGAATGAGCAAGGTGCAAGTGGAAAGCCTATTTCAGAGAAAGGAAGGCACTAGAATAAGGGGGCATGCAACTAAGCGGCACAGGGTCAACATGTCGTACGGCAGAATGCCGTATGGCACAATCACTGCCAGCAATTTCTTGTTTACTTTTGTTCTGTGGGGACTTGCTCTCTCGGACCCCCACTAAAGATTCTAACTCCGGAGAGTCCCAACTCTGAAGTGCACAGGTCCTGGTTTCACCATAATGCCATACGCTATTAAGCGTACGACATTATGACCCAGTACACAATCAAGCTGGGGGGGGGACGTTTAGGAGAGATGTACGGAAGTACTTTTTCACAGAAAGGGCAAAGGATGACTGAACAACCTGCCAGAGGAGGTAGTGGGGGCAAAGACTGGGAAGCTTCAAGCATGCATAGGATAGGCAGAAGGACATATTACTTAAGGAGGAACAGTGCCAGGGATTGAACACCTACAATATGACTAATTAGGGTTAGTGGTGACAGAACAGGCAGGGACAAGGGGCAAAGTGGATGGGCCTAAGGGTCTTTTTCTGCCAACTAAATTTGTATTTCTACAACTGGGGCCAACATTAACAGAAAAGCCAGTAAAGGGGAGCCCCAAAGAGATATCATGGCTAGGAAAGCCATTATAGTGGTTAGATTCCATGGTAAGAGGAAGAGATCACAAGGTGTGTTCTGATTTGGATACAGGATGGTTCACTACATCTTTGGGGCCACAGCAACCAGAATTGCATGTAGGCACTAAATTATCCATTTAGTGGGAAGGTGGGGAAGAGTTCGAGAAAAATTTCCATATGCTTGTTAGAACTCTGTCATGTAACCTTCCAAGGAATCCCAATGAGAGTCGGCCCAGAGGCGCAGAGGGCTGAGGGGTTAGACATCTTACCTCACACCAAGCCAGTGACCAGAGTTCGGGAATGACCTCAGGAAGCCAGCACAGTGGAGGCGGGAGGGAGCAGGATTGAGCAGTGGAAAGGCAGCTCTCCTCTTCCAGGGTGGTTGTCCACCCTTCCCGTAGTTCCGTTCCCATTGGGTGGAGGTCTGATGGGATGCACAGGTGGGAGGGATGGTGATTGCCAGGGGTGGGGTGGAAGGGGCCGAGCCGGTACCCAGGGTGTGCGCACCTCCACACACGCGTGAGGTCCCAGGTCAGGGTGAAAATCGGGGAAAAGGCACATAAAAATCTAAAAAAACTAAACAAAAATAAAGAGTCCCCATGAGGCAATGGGATTGGGAAAGTTGTACATAAGATTTTCTTCTTTAATTTGCGGTTAAAGATATGATGGGGGGGGGAGTGACTGTTGACATTTGCTAGAGTGGATGGCACCTACTTAAAAAAAAATAAATAAATAAGGGAGTTTAAAATGGGAATGTTAGCAGATCAGAGTATGTTAATGTCAGAAGCCTAGGGAAGTAAACGGCTGACCTCCAGGTACTGGTGGTTGAAATGCAGTTGGACCTTGTAGCAGTAACAGAAACGTAAGCAATGCTGCACCACAGCTGTGAACACTTGAAATCCTGGCTACACCCTTTACAGGAAGGACTGGAGGAGGGCACAGAAGCCAAGGTAGCACTGTCAGACATGACAACTATAGAAGGACAGGGACCGGAAGGGGAAAGCACCACCGTCAAGATTTGTGGATGTAACTGTCAACAGGTAAGGAATGAGGATCCATGTCCAGGTAGCTTACAGATCACCAAACTGGAAGGAGGAAGAGAATGGGGTAGTAGTGGAGGTGGATCTAAAGGGCCATAGCCCAGAGTAAAGTGGTGCTGATGGGGAACTTAAAGGAAAACACTGGAAAAGACACATCTTTCCCCAGACACTAGAACAACTCTCGATCACTGCGTTCAGAAAGTAACAACTTTTTAAACAACTACCCACAACTTCCACTTTCTATTGCTCACAGCCACCATCTCATGAGCAGCAGTGAGCTTCCTGAGCTCACTTTATACTAATATGTCCAGCCGACCAACAGCAGAGGTCAGCGAGACATAAAAGCATAAAGTGAGCTAGGGAAGGGCACTGCTGCTCATGAAATGGTGGCTGCTAGCAATTAAAAGTGGAATTTGAGAAGCACTGTTTGAATCACTCAAAAAGTATTTAGAGGATAATTAAAACAAGCATTTGTCAATGCCGAATGTTTGCTTGCTGGCATTGGCAGTGGTAGTGTAGAAGTTACAGAGCTGCGTAATAGGGATGGCAGTGAAGTATTGAACTGAAGCCAACCCCACCACCACCCTGCAGAGAGTGACAGGCATTGGGGTGTGCGCTTGGTCGTCAGGCGAACGGCCACGCCATTTCACCACACACCCCACCCTGCAGACATGACAAGTGTCACGGTGTTCCTTGGGGTCTTTGGTTCCTTTATGCGCACCCCATTTCATTAGGAAATATGGTGAGATGGGTGCGATATAGGAGAATGGGGTGAAGTTTGGGCAGAAGAGTCCAAGGCATACCTCTATGCCTCCTCACTGACTGCAGGGTGTGGAATGGCATGAGCATCACAGGCAAGAATCCCAAGTCACACCCCTGATGCCTGTCATTCTCTACAGGGTTGGGCTATGGTTGGAAACCCTAATACCTCAGGCATTTGTTGGTATTTTCACTCCAAATTTTCAACATGGTTTTTTGTGACCCACCTCATGAACAGGGGAATATCAGTTTGTTAGCGAAGCTGCTTATGCACAGTGACTATGGCATTTAGCACCACAGGTGCAAAAACATTCCAACAGGATGTAAAAATGACAGCTGTACTGTTCATGGGGAGGTGTAAAATGGCAATGTTGCAAATCTGTAGTAAAAATATAAAAAAAAAAATGGTGAAGTCACGAGCGTACATAGAAACTGTGCAACGCACACTCGTAATATAATTAGGTTGGGGATTTTTTACAGCAGATTGTCAACTCAGGCATTTTTGTGCCTCTGATCATGAACAGTGTCACTGTGATTTTCTTTATCTGTGCATCTCTGCGCTGAAAGTGTGAAAACACACTTCAGCCATGTTGTGAAAAATGACAGCTGTACTATTCATAAGGAAGTGTGGAAAAATGCCACTGGTGAAAATCTGGACTGAAAATATTACAAAGTCATGAACTAACGAGGGTGCGTGGAAACTGCACAATGCTCACTTGTAACACAGTCATTTTACGGACTTTTTCACCAAATTTTCAACATAGCCATTTTAAGACCTCTGCTCATGAACAGTGTAACTGTGATTTTCTTAATCTGTCCTAAACATTGCTTTGACACCAACAGCACCATTGTGCGCTACATGTGCTAAAACACATTTTGGCATATATGAAAATTGCAGCTGTACTGTTCATAAGGAAGTGTAATAAATGGCAATGTTGAAAATCTGAGGAAAATATTAAATTTGCAAACTACGGCATGCATAGGAACTGTGCAATGCACGTCAGAAAACAGTCATTTTTAGGAATTTTTTCACCAAATTTTCAACATAGCCATTTTAAGACCTCTGCTCATGAACAGTGTCACTGTGATTTTCTTAATTTGTCCCATACATTGATTTCGCACACCGACTGCGCCATTGTGCGCTACATGGGCGGAAACACATTTTGGGTGAGATGTGAAAAATGACAGCTATACTGCTCATAAGAAGGTGTGGTAAAATGGCAATGTTGAAAATCTGGAGTGAAAATATTGAAAATTACGTAACTTACGAGCCCGCGAGGAACCGCGCAACGCACGCCAGAACAGTCATTTTGAAAGTATACTTTTCAACATGGTTTTTATTTTTCATGATACGTGTATGGTATGTATTAGGACTCGAAGGGTGATTTCGCGCAGTGACTGCGAAATCACCCTTCGGCCAGAATAACGCCATGACAGTGACATCATTCATGAGAAGGGTCCCAAAACCCCATGTTGAAAATTTGTGCAGCAATCCAAAAATGCCTGAGATATGCAACAAAGTTGAAAACCCCTATCTAGCCCATTATACAGCTACCGGCATTTATTCAGTTCAGCGTCGCTTGAAGAGTGCAGGCGTGTTCCCGGTCCAACAAGGTCGTCGCGCGAGGTCTGGAGGTAAGTATGGGGTGAGGGGTGTGGGAGGCTGGGTGTGCAGTGGGTGGAGTGCGGGTTGTGGGAGGGCCAGGAGACTACGTGGGACCGTTTTTCTTTTCAGGTTAAAAACAAAAAAAAGACGGCGCGGGACATTTGCCATGCTGGGGTGGGCTCCCAGCGTGGCACAGAACAGTTGGGGGGCATTCAGCCGACGGGGGTTGGGCACCCCCAGCCTAAGCATAGATTGCCATGCTGGGGTGGGCTCCCAGCGTGGCACTTAGTACTCGGGGGGGGTGAGGACAGTGGAGCCGACGGGGGATTGGGCACCCCCATCGGCTATATCATTAGTTGCCACGCTGGGGTGGGCACCCAGCGTGGCATTTGGAAGGCTTTGGGGAGGCGGGAGGCATCACAGCCGACAGGGATTGGGCACCCCCGTCGGCTATACACTGTGTGCATAGAGGGCGCGACGCCGCGTGTGTATATGTGTGTGTGTGTGTGTGTGTGTGTGTGTGGTGGGGAGCTGCGCATGAGCAGGCGATATCTTATCGCTGCTCACTCAAGCGTAGCTCCCCCTTTGAACTGTATGCCACTGCATTTTGGATCTTGTCATAGACAGCTCCAGCATGCATTGGCTTACAGGGGCCACGCCTGCCAACACACTGACTGAATTGGAGGAGGAGGTGACAGACCTCCGAAATCTCCGATGATGGCACTATGTTTGTTGCACATGCGTGCAAGAAAACATAAAAATGGCTATTGTCTGAAAACACTAATCAGGAATTTTGTAGTGACTGGGGAAAGATGTGTCTTTTTTTTTTTTTTTATAACATTTTTTATTAGGCACGAGGACATTTATACATTATACAAGACATTTTACATAGATATATTCATTCAGTTTATATAATTATACATTGGACTTTAAAAAAAAAAAAAAAAACTCTCACCCAGCATCAGGACTAATTAATCACATGAACTAGACAAGACTCGTTTTAACATTTCTCCAGTATTGATTTGATTAGCTTCAGGGAACAAAGTCTGAATAAGTGCTTAACTGATAAATCAATTTTCTCCATTTTGTATCAAATACATCCACCCTGTCCCGCACTCTGGCCACCATCCTCTCCATCCTGTATATCTCTGTCTTGTCAAGTTTAGCTACTCTCCCTTAGTTGGCAGCCTATTCGTTCCCCATAGCCTGGTTATTACCTTTTTTGCTGTTAATATTCGCAATGTAGTTGCAGGTATACATTCTTCTCTACTTTTAGACCAAATGGGGTAGTAGCTGTCAGTAAATACCCAGAGGTAAAAATACCTGGGTTTTCATATATTGCCACCAGCTCCTGCACTACCTCCCCCAAATAAGGACCCAACATGCTGCAATTCCAAAATATACGAGTCTGGTCTGCATGTACTGCTCCACATTCTCTCCAGCACTTTCCTTCAGGATCACCTGTAAAACTAGCTACCACTGCAGGAGCGCAGAAAAATCTATATCATAATTTCCAAGCAAACTCTTTCTAATATGGGGAACCCGAGGCTTTAAGCATAAGTGGGGAGGTCATCTTCCAGTTAGTAACTGGTAGGTCAGTCCCCAGTTCCAAGGACCAACGGGCTCTAATCGACTCAATAGAGTCTTCTGGTTTCTCTCCCAAAGCAAGGTAGGCCAGACTGATACCGTGGTCTAAAGTGGTACCTTGTGTCTGTGATAGAAGTAATTTTATTATTAGTGGGGGGTTTTCAGCCAATTCTGCCAGTTCTTCCTCCATTGGCCACAAATAAGATTTTAGCTGCAAATACTTATGAAAGAAGCCCTGTGGAATTTTATACTGAGTCTGGAGCTGGACAAATGAATAAAGGCCCTGTGGGCCTAATAATTGAAAAATATGTTTGATATTACATTTATACCACTGGGTTAAGGATCTATCCAAATAATTGGGTGGAAAGGCACTGTTCACCGTAAGGGATCTCAGAAAAAGTGCCTCCATGGGCAGTAATCTTTTACTGAGTACAGTCAGCCACTGCTTAAACACCTCTGCAGTATATTGTGGGAATTTAGAGAGAATTGCAACCAGGAGGATGTCCAAAGAAACAGTCTGTCAGGTCTTCTTTGCCATTCCAAATCATCTCGAACTGCTTCCAGGACATAATATAATTGGGGTTCATCCAGGAGAGTAAGATCTTTAATTTAGAAGCTCAGGCATAATTCAGGAGATTCAGTAAATTTAACCCACCTCTGTCTTTTGATAACTAATAGAGAGTACCGAATCCTGGGAGGTTTCTCCTGCCATATAAAGTGAGAGATCAACCTATTCCGAGCTTGAAAATAAGTCTGTGTCGGAAATAATGAGAGTGTCTGCAGATAGAACAAAATCCATTGAAATATGTTTTGTTTATTAGTTTCTATTCTAGCTAGGAAACTCGAAGGTATCTGTGACCATCGTGTGAGGTCCTCAGTTGTGTTTTGGGTTAGGGGTTCAAAATTTGCAATATCTGCATGCATCTGATTTTTAGTAAGATGGATCCCAAGGTACCACATCGATTGTTTATACCACTTAAGGGGAAATGCATGTTTTAAAGCAGGGGAAGGGATGTAGTTACACAGTAGTACCGCTGTTTGTTGGTTAACTTTATACCCTGAGATTTTACCGTGCATCTCCAGTTGTTCCCAAACCCTTGGGATTGATATATCTGGGGAGGACAAAGTGAGAAGGATGTCGTCTGCAAACAGTGAAATTTAATGGTTCGTGCCTCCCATAGGTATGCCCACAATCTCTGGGTGAGCTCTACTGGCTTGGGCTAATGGCTCAAGTTACAGAGCAAATAACAGGGGTGAGAGGGGACATCCCTGATGAATTCCCCTCTGTAGAGGAAAAGGGTCAGAGATAGAGCTATCTAATTTTAAATAAGCCTGAGAGTGTTTATACATATTTTGCAGTTATTATATGATCTCCAGGGGAAAGCCAAAACTAGACAAGGTAGCCCACAGAAATGGCAAGGCCACCCTGTCAAATGCTTTTTCCGCATCCAATCCAATACGTGCCAGGAGAATCGAACGTGTTGCTGTGTACTCTAAGTAGATGTGTTTGTTGCACTGCATCGTGAACCTGTTGTCCCTTAATAAAGCCCACCTGATCATGATTGATCAATAAAGGCATGATGTTTTCAAGTCTATGTGCTAGCACAGACATATAAATTTTGTAATCAAAATTTAACATTGAAATTGGCCTGTATGATGAGGGTAGGGTAGGGTTTTGTTTTGTTTAAGTATGGCAGATATCACTGCGTATTGCCAAGAGGGAGGGGGGAGGAATACCTCCTTCCTGTATCTCATGGATAGCCTGGAGTAATGGTGGTAGTAACTCTTCTTTATGAGTTTTATAGAACTCCAACGGATATCCATCTGGTCCTGGAGCTCTCTGGGTCTTAGCTCTCTGCAACACTCCCTCTATCTCAATCAAGGTAGTAGGGGCTCTCAAAATATCTACCTGGGAGACAGTCAATTTGGGAAGCTTTAAATTGTTAAGGTATGCCTCTGTTGACTATGGTCTTCAGACTCTGCCCTATATAAATCCCAATAATATTCAGCCATGACTCATCCAATGATCTTAGGGTGATGTTCTAGCTTCCTCATTGTAGGGTCTTGCATGGCCATAACACAGGCTCTAGCCTTATGCATTCTACATTTACAGGCCAGATTCCTGGCTCCTTTAGGGCCCTCCTCATGTGCTGTGAGTCTGAGATAAGTGCTGTTGCTCTACTTTCTGATCTAGGTATTTTTGAATTTTTTGTTTTATTGTTAGTAGTTGTACCTTTACAGTTCCATCCCCCTGGGCATATAAAGACTGCAGTACTTTCAACTCCCTCTGGAGCTTAATAAGCTGTGCCTCTCTCTCTTTATTTTTCCTCGATGAATAAAAGCAATAATATCCCCATGCAACACTGTCTTAAGGGTATCCCACTAAATCGCTGTCGAAACATCTGGGTCACCATTCTCCCCCAGGATCTGTGGGATCCCGTCTTTAACCATTTGATTAAACTCTGGAGCTTTCAAGTGCATCAAGTTGAAGCTCCAGAAGTTCGTTTTATGTCCCCCGCTCAAATCAAATTTGGCATATACTGGGGAATGATCTGATAATAATGTCGCCCCATGCCACATGTCATGTAATGTTTATAGATGTTCTGCTGTGGTGCACATAATCAGTCAAGACGCCACCCCTGGTCCCAGAGCTATATGGGTATATTCTCTCTGTGTGGGGTAACAGTGATGCCAGATTTCTACCAGCCCCAAAGAAGCAATTGTACCCCGCAAGTACTTCTGAAGCGGGTTAACCTTGTGAGAAAGATAGACTGAGACATCCCTTGCAGGGTTTAGAGCAGTATTCAGGTCACCCCCCATCAGAAGTTGCCCCTGGAGGATCTCCAAAAGCCATACAAAAAAGTCTGAGCCAATCTCTTTGAGGTCCCCGGGGGAAAATAAACAGATGCCAGAGTAACGGGGTGAGCATGAAGCATGCCCATTGCAATAGCTAATCATCCCTCCGGGTCCATTACCTTCTGATGGAGGTCAAGTGGTACCCCACATCTGATCTGGATGGCCGCTCCCAGTCTCCTACCCGAGCTGTGAGATGAAGCTATCACCGTGGGAAACCCCCATTTGGTGAATTTTTCATGCTCAGGAGAGGACAGGTGAGTCTCCTGCAAAAATATGATTTCAGGATTGTCTCTTAATAAATTGTATCAAACAGGATCTCTTAACTGGGCTGTGGATCCCATTAATATTAAGGGACAATATCAGTGATGATTTCCCCATTTTGTATCATTAACAAGTATTTTATATTGCATAAGCCCAGTTTTCTACTGTTTTCCTCGTCACCCAATATAGTAAACATCTTCTCTCCATAAATTCTCAGCCCAAATTGCTGGTAAGCAGTTTCAGTCCAAAGCAAACGCACCAAAATAGCCTCTTGTATGTTCAAGTCCTCACTGCCTAATTTTAACAACATATACAAAATAATATACCGATAAGATAGGGTACAAATGTTCAAAACCTATTTGTATACCTTACAAAAGATCAGTAATAGATGACAGTATTTATCACCCTTTAGGGGTGATTTGGTGGTACATGTATTGTTTCCAGCTAGGTTTAACACATATCTTAATTCGTGTTAGCCTGCGGGAGTATCAAAAGTAAAAGAATACTGGTTTTGGGGGAGAATTTGTAACTTTCATACCTAGGTTTCTCATCATAACAGTGCAACATTCACTTATTTACATGGATTACAGAACATGTGTGTAATGACTTCCTAAGTAGGGAGGGATCTGTACTCCCTCCTGTGCAGGGATGAATGTTATTTCCCTGTGAGGGAAGCTCACGAGGCCAACGTGGGCCCCCAGCACCATGTACAAAAATTAGTAACATGGAGCAGGAAAACAACACGTGCAGTTCAGGACTGCACCAAATAAATTGATGTTGTCCCGATATCCGCTGCACGTGACTATCGCCATGTTGCCGTCTAGCTGAATGCATCTCCATTAGCTCGTCACATGGGATCCAACAGTATTATTTAAAAAAAAATTAGTTTTAATAAGGGAGCTCGTCAACAAATGAGGAATGATAGCCAAAGCTATTTGCAGAGATAGATATAAATGGGGGGGGGGTAAGAAAGTTTTCAGTTGTTTCACCATAATTGTCCCAGACACTTTTTTATATTAAAAAATTAAAAGAAATCAGATTACTATGCATAGATCGCTTGAGTATGTACTTCAGCCCCCATTTCCCTTGATTAATATCTCTGACTAGCATTCTAAATTACAAAGATTCAGCCCCTGTGACATCGCACCACCTCGGCTAGTTATTTAGATGGCTCAACCAGCCGCTCTAAAACTAAGTGCATGCCCAGACTCGCGTCGTGAGCTGGAAAGATTACTAGAGCCCCTTTCTCAGACAGTCAATCTGGGGCAGTCCTCTGGAACTTGAGTAAAAGTTTTTTAACATCTTGTAATGTGGAGTAGCCTTGCCTCTTTCTGGTTTGCATGTTCTGCACCTTCTCCCACACGATTCCTGACTTGAGTGCCTCTAGGTCCCGAGTTTCCAATGTTATCCACTGAGGTACCACGATGTTCTTGTTCTGGAGAGCTTTGCTGGCTTCCTCTGGAGTTTCAAATGTTTGTGGGCCTTCAGGAAACATTATTATAAGCTTTACAGGATATGGTGTAACGAACTTCAACTGCTGCTGTTTCAGGGTGTGAAGTATCGGGGCATAGACCCTTCTCCTTGCTGCCATTTGGGGGGAGTAGTCATTATCGAAATAAAGACGTCTGCCCTTGTATTGAATGTCCCCCATGCACCATGCTCTTGACAACAACTGCTGCTTTACAGCGTAGTTAAATAGCTTGAGTACTATAGAGCGCAGCCTCTGATCAGTATGTTGAGGTTTCGGGGTGAGGAGTCTGTGAGCTCGTTCTATGTCTGGGTTGGTGGCTGGATCAAGTTGTAGTACCTCCCATAATAAAGTATCCACAAATTTAAGCATATCATGTCCTTCTCCCTCCTCTGGTACTCCATGAATGTGTAGATTATTTCTCCTTGATCTATTCTCAAGGTCTTCACATTTGTCTGTTAATAGCTTTTGTTCATTTATTAAATGCACCACAACTCTCTCCAGGCTATCAGTTCTTGTATCAATTTCTGTGTGAGCCGATTCCAATTCAGATACCTTCTGATTTATTTTAGCCAGTTCTGTGGATAGTTCAGTGCGAAAGGAGTGAACTTCATCTCTGAATCCTTTGAGTTCTGCCAGGATTGCAGCATTGCTGGGTTGTCCATTAGGAGTTAGTGGGGGCTCCGCCATGTCTGGTAGGCCGGAATCACCAGTCTGAGAGTCTTTCACTTGTCTGGTCTGCTCTACCACTAAAGCAGTTGATTTTTTTCTTTTTTCGGGCACCCATTCAGTTCTGTAACTCCTCTAGCATCTTGTATAAAAAGGTTTTTCTAGTTTTGATTTGTTTTGTACTGATTCTGGGAGTTTTTTTGTCGGGTCCCTGGAACTTAATCTTTTAGTGCTGCATTCCAGCAGACAGCTCAACCGGAAGTCCGAAAGCTGTGTCTTTTCCAATGCTTTTTCCTTTAAACCAGATGTCAACTGGAGTGTCCCAGTAGCATCCTAGGTCTGGAGTCAAGGACTGGTGTGGCATTAAAGGACAGATTCCTGGCTCAATGTGTTAGAGGAGGAGGAGGCAGAGGTGGTGGAGGAAGAAGAAGAAGGAGAAGAAGAAACAGAGCGATCTTCAACCTGGTCCTTAACAGAAATATGACCAGGGAGGTGTAAGTAAAGAACCACTGGGGAACAGTGATCAGTCAGTATAGTTCAATAATGTGCTGGAGTCTGAGCACACCAATTCTAAGACCAAGATACTGCATTTTAAGGATGACTTGTTTTGGCAGAATGAAGGAAATACCTGAGAGGGGTCAGAATGGGTCGCTAACCTCCATGTAAGGAATGCAGGCAAGCAAAAGAAAAGGAAACTTTTTTTTTTTTATAAAGAGATGCAAGAAAAGCAATGAGAGATAAGAGGGTCGCATTCAAAAAGTATAAAGCTAACCTAACAGATTAACAGAGGAGTTTATCCCACCTAAAAGGGGGAAAACGGTTAGTGAGGAAGGGGAAAGCAGAAACAAAAAAAAAATGGCAGATAGGAGTGAGAGAAGGAGAAGGCTTTTCTCTGCTACATCAGTAAAAACACAAAAACAAGCTGACCGAGTGGCGCCGAGGGTTGAGGCGCTGGATGCCACTCCTCGCACCACGCTGGCAACTCAGGTTTGGACACGTGCCCGGGTTGTCAGGGGTTTTCAGGGGGGAATAGGATTGAGCATCCAGAGGACTGTTCTCCTATCCCAGGGAGGGTTGAGGGTTCTCTTCGCTCTGCAGTGGCCCCTGGTGACGATCGGGGCACTGTCAGAGTTGGTGCAATCAGGGTGGAGTGCAGCAGACCTCGGCACATTGCGCCTCAGATGTCATTGCACATCTGCACTCCAAGGGGATCTAAGGAGGAAAATGGCAGCAACTGACCGGGCAGCTTCATGACATAACTTCCTTTTGGTGGGGCCTGTTGTGTGTGCCCACAGTCGCCTCGTACTGGTTCACGGCCTGTCGCGCTGGATTAGGTGTAAATCCCTTTTGAAGGTATGGCAGGATATGCCAGTCAGTGTGTGGGCAAGCCTCTGGGTCACTTGGGGGAAGTGAAGCAGTGGCTGGATGATTGCAGGTCAGGCTGCAGGAGGAAAAAAGAAATACAATAAAAAATAAAAAAAAAAAAGAAAGAAAGAATTATCAGGCCGAAAAAGGGAGGAGTGGGAAGAAGGAAAAGATGGTAGATCTGGTGAAGGACACAGAGAATATTGGATGTGCAACCATGTACAACCAGCCAGTGCTGACACAGAGGGGTTCCGATTACATTGGAACTTAAGAGTGAAGCTCAAGAGGTCTGATGTAATCAGAACATTGAGGTGGCAGCTCAGTCTTCTGGCTCACTGCTACATTACTCTCCTCATCCCTCCAGCAGTATGTGATATCCCAATTTAGTATTTACTGTTTTTTTTATGAGTGGTTGGGGTTCATTTTCAGGAAACTCTTGGACAGCCATCTGAAAATGCTGAAAAACCATGGTGACCATCACAGCAGTTGAGCCTGCTCTGTATCTCAATATAGAGTTTAAAGCTTCACCACATTATTATTGCACTCCTGCTCCTGTCTTCCAGAGACACAAATCCTAACCCTGGACCTTGCCCTCCAAGTGCCTCGGCACCCCCATCCACTGCTTCAGGAACTTCCCCATCAAGCCTCACTGCTCTTCCCCATGGTCTGAAAATTCTTCACCTAAATATACGCAGCCTTCTCCCTAAAGTTGATCTGCTCCAGCCCCTGGTTGCTTCACTTGGTTCTGATATTATCATCCTGTCTGAAACTTGGCTGAAACCTGGCTTAACGATAAATAGGTGACCCTTTTCTCTCCATCTCGGGCTATACTATATCGTGACAAGACCGGTCAAGGAGGAGTGGAAGAGTGGCTATCTATGTCTCCTCATTTATCCAATTCACCTCCATTCTTTCCGCCTCTGTCCCGAAAGCATGAGGTGCTTATCTTGCAGTTATCCCTTACCTGCTCCATCCCTATATTTGTGGCAGGCGCCTATTGTCGCCCAAGCCTCCACTCCTCTGTTACAAACCTCCTCAGTTCCATAGTATCCCACACCTCCCCAGGTGAAGTTTATATTATGGGAGACTTCAACTGGTTATCCCCCACCATGAACAAAGTAAGAAATGAAATTGATGCCCATAACTTATCACAGCTCATCCCAGTGATTCAGTTAAGGGGTGTATCGGAGTATTTTACACCCAGTTTTGCCCTTTTTACACCCTGTGTAGAGTCCTGGGTAGTATCATCAATACCAAGTGTTTCCATGGACTTTGTGCATTCGCACTTTAGTTCATCAGAACAGTGTGACCGTGTCACAAAATACTACCTGGCACACCAAAATACTATCAGCTTGGAAAAGTAAGACATTTTTACTTCCTGGCCTAAAAAGTTGTCTGGAGCACTGGCTCATCCTCGATCCAACTCGGATGAACTATAAAATAAGTAACTACTCCTTAATTGACTGGGCCCTCACCTCACACCCATATAGGGTCATTAAATCTGGTGTATCATCAGATGCCCTAAGTGACCACCTCATGACCTTTCTGGTACGTAAAAGTCACAGAATCAAGGCCCCCCCCCCCATAAAACCTTAATGACTCGCTCATAAATCTCTGAACCTCGCTCCCCTCCTCCATGACCTAGCTCATACAAACTGGGCCCCTACAGCCTCAGCGAACTTGATAGACGAAGCCGCAGAATACTTTAAAGATAAATTTCTCGACATTTGGAATCGGCACACCCCACCTCAATACGTCAAGAGTACATGGGGGCCACCTTCCATGGATCTCACCTGAACTCACAGCTTGTCAAAGAGCACAGGACCAAGCTTGGAAGCTACATAAAGCCTCAAAGCTCCCTAAAGACTATGACTCGTATTGTTCTCTTCACAACAAGTGCACAAAGCCACTCATTTGGCTAAGGCAGACTACTTTAGCTCAACCTTTCAATCCAACATAAACAATCCCTCTAAATTCTAGAAAGTCATCCACTTTCTCTACTCTCACCCCCCCCACTCCTCAGTATAAACAACACCCTTATTACTGATCACCTCAGTGTTGCTACTAAATTTAATTCATACTCCACCTCTTGTGCCTCTACTCTCCTATCCTCCTTACCGTCTACTAGGCCAGGTGCCCTCTCCAACTCACCATGCATACTACCCCAGTCTACTTGTTTCTCTTTCACTAAAATTGCCCCTTCTGCCAGCTTGGATGCCTTGCACGCCTTAAACCCGTCCAAAGGCAGTTTCGCCTGATGGCTTGGACCCCAAGCTGCTATATCTCAGCTACGGCTATCACTACCCCACTGTCTGACCTCTTCAAACTCTCGTTCAAAATGGCAGCCATCCCACCTGTTTGGAAGCATGCCATTGTTCTTCCCCTACCTAAGGGTGGTGATCCTTCGTCACCGGGGGAACTACCATCCCATATCCCTCCTTCCCACCCTTGCCAAACTGCAAGAAAACTTGGTTCTTGCCCAACTCTCTTCTTATCTCTCTAATTACAACTTTTTCACTCCCTTCCAATCTGGTTTCTGAAAAAACTACTCCACCACCACCTCCCTGATTAGGCTTACTGACTCCATCCTCTCAGGGACGGACTGTGGTCAAATCACGTCTGCCACTTTTGTCACCCTAGCCAAGGCTTTCGACATAGTTTCCCACACTCTACTACTAAAACTCTTTCCTCAGCAGGTCAGACTGACTCCGCCACTAACTGGTTCAGAGTCTACCTTATAGGTCGGACCCAGTCAAAATCGCTGACTCCACATCTCTCCCCTCCCCAATCAACACTGGTGACCCTCAAGGGTCAGTGTTGTGCCCTATACTTTTCTCCATATTTCTTAACCTACCATCTTTCTGTACATCAACCTCAATATATACAGTATGTATGCAGATGACACGGAACTCTACACCTCTGGACAGTCCCCCACTTATGTTGCAAACAGACTTCAGCAGGATTTCAACAATGTTCAGCACTGGTTTTGCTCTCATCAACTTTTTCTAAATGCCAAGAAGACAGTCTCCATGATCTTCGGCACTAGGCAGAGACTCTCTAGGCTCCCCTCCCTGCCCTCATTCCATACCCTTGATGGGACAGTCCTTGAGGACACCTCCTCATTCAGATATCTGGGTGTTTGGCTTGACCAGCATCTCACCTTCTCTGGTCATATGGACGCCATCCTGAAAGAGCTGTGCCCCAAGCTCAGCCCTCTATACAGGAACCGGAACTGCCTCCCTCTCCTGGCTAGGCGTGAACTTGTCCAGAAGATGATCCTTCCTATCTGCGACTACTATGATGTAGTTTACAGTGCCGCTCCCAAGACCTCCTTAGCCAGACTGGATACCCTCTTCAACTCCTTCTGTCACTTCGCTCTGGACTCTCCTTTCTCTGGACACACCACTGTCAATTCTACCACTCCCTGGCACTTCCCTCACTAGAAAAATAAACGCCTCCATCATTGTGCTAAATTTGTCTCTAAATTCTAGTTTGGATCGCTCCCATCCTATCTCACCTCCTCTCTATCAGTCCTCCCTCCCTCTGCCCACTCACTTAGATCCTACGACTCCCATTCCTTGGTTGTCCCTCACCAGTCTACCACTGTAGGCCAGGCTGCTTTCGTGTCACTTCCCAAAACTGTGGAATTCACTTCCTCACCAGGATTTGCCACTCCTCTTCCTCCCCCCCCAACTTCAGCCCTACATAATTTCTTCTCTGTGAATTGTACCTGCAGTTAACCTACCTCATATTCCTGACCTGCTCCCCAGCCTCTCTCAACATATTATGTGACTATTCTGAATTACAGCTCCCTTCCAGACCCACTACTTTCTTGCCCTGCTGAGATCCCTACCGGGCCATTCCTTTGGGTTTGCTATGACTACCAATATAAAGTACAGTTACGCAAGAACTTACCATAACAGTAGGTCTTCGAGAGAGGTTTCTACAGTAGGTCGTCACATATAGGACTGTACTCCCTGGCATCAGGACCGCACAGCAACCTGTTCCAGCAATGTCTGGTGGGGGAACGCCCATCCAAGGTCATGTGACGGACATCAGCATGATCCTATATAGTGGGTGGTCCCCATGCCTGCCTTCCAGTTCTCCTGCCGGAGATCCAAGGAGGATGAGACAGGAGAAAGGATGAAATCCTGGAGCCCAGTTCAGAATAGGCTGAAAGAAATGCAGAAACCGGGGGAAGGAGGGAGGGAAAAGGTGACCTACTGCAGGAACCTCTCTTGAAGATTTACTGTTACGGTAAGTTCTTATGTAACTGTACTATCTTGCTTCGGGAGGGTTCCTGCAGTAGGTCATCACATATAGGACTGAATCCCAAGCAGTCACTCTCAGAGAGACAGAGAGAGTCATGGGAGGAGGAGGAGGAGCAACTGAAAGAGCAGAACAGGAATGGCCTAAGACAGTAGGCCCTGCAGAACAATGAGGCCAAACCCGTCCCTACACCTAGAGGCAATGTCCAAACTGTAATGCTTCGTGAAGGTATGGACTGAACTCTAGGTTGCTGCCACACAGATTTGTGCTGCAGAAACATTCCTTAGGAATGCTGTAGAGCTAGCCATACCTTTGGTAGAGTGACCTCTGACTTCCCCCTGAACAGGTTTGTCATGCTTCTGATAACAGAAGCGGATGCAGTTAGCAAGCCACTTGGATAGACACCGCTTATTTATTTATTTATTTGTTTGTTTTTGGTAACTAGGTAAGTGCACTAGGCAACAGTCCTGCCTATTTTCAGGAACGATCCAGGAGAGTACAACACGAGTAATACAGCCAAGACAGCAGCACAGTAACAACAAATCAATTCAGTCACAACAGTATGGGAGAACAAATAAGATAAAATACTAAGCAGTAGGCAATATGTTAGGCAAAATCAAGATGCAACAAGATATGTAATGCCTCGACATCCCCAAACAGAAGAAATGGGGAGGAGACGCACAGTTAATTACATTTACAGATTCCAAGTGCATAGAGGTGTGAGAACAGCGGAATGGTGGCAGGGGGAGTGTTTAACCTGGGGTGGAAGCGAGTTCCATAAGTTAGGGGCAAAATAAGGAAAGGACTGTTCCCCCATTTTAGTCGCACATGGCCAGACTGATAGCATGGGGACAGATGAGGACCTGAGAGAGCGGACACGTGAGATAGGGGTAAGCAAATCCATCAGGGAGGACGGGATGGGGGGGGTCTAGTGAGTGAATCTATAAAGCAACCTAGGGAGTAAGAACAGAGGTCTTTGGGAGATAGCCAGTGTAAGCCGGAGTAGAGCCGGCAGTGATGCGTCAGTCGAGGGGCAGATAAGGCAAACCTACATATATTGATGTAGGAAGTGTCTAATTTGCTGAGCACACTGGTATTGATATTGAAGAGAACAGGGAGGGCATAAAAAAGTTGTGGGAGTAACACGCCTTTAGCTACTGCTTACCTAGCTGAGGGGGTGAGTGAGTGCTGTACATGATAGGCTGCACCTATTCTGGTATTAACGGCCCGGCACACCTCACTGATGTGCAAGGAAAAATCAAGGGTAGGGTTAAGCGTGACCCCGAGGTATTTGACAGTCACCGCATTAGTAACAGGTGTCCCCTTCTGACAGAGGACAAGGAGTTTAGAAGATTCTAAGTGCACTTTTTTAGAAGATCCGAACAGCATGGCCTGAGTTTTACCTATATTAAGGATTTGTTGGTTAGCAGAGAGCCAGGATTGGAGAGATTGAAAGTCCTGTGTGAGATTATGGTTAATAGCAGCAACAGTTTGGGCAGATTGGTAGAGCACTATATCATCTGTATACAAGAGGAGGTTGCTGTGAAGGGACGTACACTGAATGTCATTTAGGAAAAGGGAAAAGGGAAAAGAGAAGAGGACCAAGTATCGAACCCTGAGGAACCCCACAGGTAATAGGGATGGGGGATGAAAGAGTTTTGTGGTAGGAAACAGCCTGGGAGCGGTTGTCCAGATAGCTACTAAACCAGGATAGGGTGGATTCAGAAGCACCGATGTCACTTAGTTTGGACAGCAGGAGCAGGTGGTGAACCATATTGAAAGCTTTGGGCAGGTCAATGAACACTGCACCAGTGAGCAGGCCCTTATCCATATTGCATTTGATATCACTCGGGAGGAGGTTCAGTGCTATGGTAGTACTATGCCCCACCCTAAGCCCGTGTTGGGAGGGGGACTGAAGATGATGGTGACATTATGGTGACAGAGGTGCTCAGAGACCTGTCGATGGACGAGTTTCTCCAGAAGCTTACTAAGAGTGGGAAGTAGAGAGATGGGGCGGTAGTTGGTCAGGAGTTTTGCATCACCCTTCTTGTAAATAGGGATCGTTATGGCTGATTTCCAGATGACGGGGACAGTGGCCATGCTAATCGAAAGGTTGAAAAGCCTTGCTATGGGCCTGGCAAGCCAGGCCGCAAACAGCCTGATAATCCGTGGGTGTAATCCATCAGTGCCAGGGCTGCCGCTAGTAGGAACTGTTTTGAGTAGGTCCAGAACTTGCTGGGAGGTGACCTGAGCCAGAACCAGAGAAGGTTGAGTAGGGGAGCAAGTAGAAGGGACCAACCCAGGATTGGGGAGCATTGGAGAGGCTAAAGTAGGTAGGGAGGAAAAGAGGGAGTTGAAGGCATTGGCAATGGTGAGTTGGCTTAGATACTGCCGATCCCAAGGATTTGGGGCAAAGGAGATAAGCTGATCAGACTTTCTGGATACTTTGTTTCGGTGGTCATAACACCTCAGGATCCTATGTACGTCCAAAGTGTGAAGGAGCGCCTCCCCCTATTTGAGTGAACAGGATAATAAACTGGGTGTTCAATCATAGAAACATTGATTCCGACGGCAGATAAGAACCGCTTGACCCATCCAGTCTGCCCATTTCCCTACCTATTGGATAAGCTGCAGATCCTAGTTAAACAACCTACTTCTTCCAAACCCCCACCAGAATTGCCTTATGTCTGTCCCATGCATTCTTGAATTCCCCCATTGTTTTTGACCCCACAACCTCAAGAAAGCTGTTCCAGGCATCCACCACCCTCTCCGTGAAAAAATACTTCCTCACGTTGCCCTTGACCCATCCCCCCTCCATCTTCAAAATAAAGTAAAATAAAGATGACTGATTGAATAACAGTTCACCTTTCCCCCTGGGTCATGTCAGTGTACCTAACCAAGTCTCTTGCAATGTACTTAGGCCACTTTGTTTCCCAGCAACCTATTACCATTCTCCTTTGTTCCCAGCAACCCCTTACCATTCTCTTTAGGCTGTAGGCCATCCCTTGTGACCATCTCCACCCCCCTCCAAGTTGGGACCAGGCAGAGTAAATAAAATCCCCCTTTCCTGATCAACTCCCCTGGCATCTCTTAAAATCTGGAGAATATTGCACAAGTACACCGATTGCTCTCCTGGTCCACCAGACCAGATCCTCCAATGCCTACACATCTGTAGCTGCACTTCTGCAGGTTACCAGCCTCAGTTTACAAAGCAAAATACTGCTCACACAGTCTGAAAGGCTAAGCAACCATCACTTGACAATTGTCACTCTTGCCAGACACAGTCTTGCAGCCAATCACCCACACGCTTACATGGTCCAGACTGGAATAAGGCTGACGTGTGGGGTTGATTGACTGCTGCTGACTGGGCTGTCTGTGTCGTCAGGTGATCTGATTAAGGATCTAGACTCTGCACCACCTGACCAGGCACTGCAATACATAAATGAAGTATTGCAGGGGGGCGAACCAGGTGAACCAAGTTTGCATATTTCACCCATATGTTCGCGGGTGGCGGACTAGCGCGAACATCGAGGGTTCGACCATTTAGGCTGAATGGTTGAACCGAACTTGCAGCCCTGTTTTAGATGCAATTTCACTAAATGGTTATTTTATCTATAAGCTATAGTCCAGGAGAGTGCCACTGTGTGGAAAAGTGTCAAACTGCATGAGCAAAGTATTTAATTTTTTTTTAAACCGCAGTGGCAGGACAAGATGACCACAATTTAGTCACTTTTGCCAATCAAGGCTGCACTTGATTAGCAAGTAGCATTATTTTATGCCTTGCCAATATACCACACCCCTACCTCCACCACCCTCTCAGGGGATCTGTTGACAGACTTCATGCCTTCCTCCCAATCTGGTTAGCACCAGCTAAAGACTGTAACAGCTCCCAACCCCCCATCCCCCATGTTACCCAGTCACCATAACCTCCTTTTTGTACCTCAGACTTAGCGTGTGTTAACTTAAATCATTCAGTGTTTTCAGTCCCACCACTTGATTCACACGAGACTGTCATCCAGACCAAGGTTATTAGAGATCAGCGGGAGACTGCAAGGATAAGACCTTTGTGAAACACTGGATGGTTTGTAAAAGTTATTTTAAGAAACAGGCTTTGTGGTAGGTGGAAGTCAAGCACTAGGTGTGGAGGGTTGCATTTTTTGTGATTCAAACTAAAGAATGATGCTCAATCTGATCTGCATCACAAAATAGGATACTGGCTATTCAATACCCTGACCATTCAATACCCTGCCCTGAAGTGCAATCTTAGGGCTATAAATACAAGAAAGATGCCTGCAGGGTAGAAGGCAGATCCAACATACTACAAGGATACTTTTCTACAGAATGTGCTGACCAGCTGTGGAAGTACAGGGAGAATGAAGACTAGAGCCATCTGCCAGTGGAATTCATCCACAGTGGTACTTTAGCCAAAATGTTTTTCGGAATTTTCTTCAGCTCTGCAGAATTCTGGAAAGTGTTTCTATGCAAGTTGAGAAACTTTCCATGGACTACATAAATCATGGAATATAGACTGCAAAAAAGGAATCCATGACAAGCATAAACATTCCAGAATACTGCTGTCCCGATGGCACAATGGTAGCATCAACACTCACAATGCTGGCACAAGGGTCAACTGAGGGGGGGTTAGGAGGGTTGAGCATCCCAGAGGCTGCTTCCTTCCTCTGGAGCGAGTGCTCCATACGCTGTGCCACACTTGCCACCTGGGTGGTCACAGGCAGTGATGCAGGCTGGTGCCACAACAGGAAGGCAGGGCACCTCCTTGACTGGGACGTAAGACAGGATTTGCATGTTCAACATTCACTCAGTCCCCACCCATTAAGCACCCACAGGAGAGGAAAGGGAAAAGAAATCTTGCTCAGCTGAGCAGTGCAGGACTGCATTCCCCAACAAGTCCTGCACCTCCTGCTGGGCTGCCTGTCAAGTCAGCTAAATTCATCTCAGGACTGGACTTCAGAAAGGCTCCACCATGGTGGGTAAACTGTGGGGCACTGCAGTGACAAGCAAAGGAGCTGGCCAAGTATGGGGGGGGGGGCGAGAATAGAAAAATTCCAGAATTCCACAACCCCCTTTCCCATACACAAGAGCAGGATAGAGGAAAAACTGCATTGTGTGAGCCAGCTAAATGTTATGTAGACCCAACGGCTTCGTTATTTGTTTAGTTGCCTTACTAGAATGGCAAATTGTATTGGAGAATGCCAGACTTACCAGTCCATGATGCAAATGTCTGGTTGATAGACATCCAGCAGCTCTTCCCAGAGCCCCTCTTCCTTCAGGTCAATGCACTGTTCTTTAATGACCCAGCTGTAAAAAAAAAAAAAAACAGAAGGCAAAAACTGCATAACTCCGATCTACCCACTCCTATAATCCTAATTCCACTATAGCTGCTGGTTCTCTACAAGACCCACAGCAAGTCACCTGACTTCTGGATGCTTCAGTACACTCCCTCCACCCCCCACACTGTAAAAATATAAATAGGAAGTCCCTCAATGAAAGACGACCATCTTCTCTCACTTGGACTATCTGGGTTAAGCTGTATAAACTATGTCCTGAAGCAGCTGCGACAGGATTACACAGCACAGATCTCTGCTAAACTAGAAAAACATGCACATGCATTGACCAATGCCAGATGTTCACTTGCTTGTAGTTGCTGGGCTAGTGGAAAGATAAGGGGAGCAAAGGAGTATTTCACTACCAGTTTTGCATGATTTACTCCCACTTTCTGATTTTAAGAAGTCGCTTCCCACCCTGCAGATTTACTGTATGTTGGTTTATGTTCATATTTGATATTAGCTTACACATTCAGGCCCCCATTTTCAAACCGCAGGGGATGCACGGCACATCTAGATGTGCCACCCAAATAAAACGGCCAGCGCAATGCAATATTCAAACAAGATGCGTGATCCCAACGGCTCACGCATCTCACCTGAATATAGCAATCTTAGCAGGCAGCACAAATGAGGGCGGCTGACAATGCACCAGTGCATCCTGGGGGGGGATGGCCTGAATACCGGGAATGGCAATGCACAGTCCCAAATTACCCAATATCCAGCCAGAATATGCAAATGCGGCCATTAGGCATGCAAAGTGCAAACGGGCCATTTGCATGCTCATTATGGCCGTATTTGCATGCGGCGCAAGGCAGGATGCACCGGGCGACCTGCCTCTCCCTGCCCAGTACCGTTCAATCGTAAACCCCAACCCATTTCCATAGTGTAGGGGACCCCCCTCCCCATCCCGAACCCAGTCCGAATGTAAAAAAAAAAAAATCAATTCCCCCAGCCTTTTCCATAGTGTAGGGATTCCCCCTCCCCGTCCTGAACCCTGTTCAAAATATAATCATATTCCCCAGCCCTGTTCCATAGTGTAGTGGCCCCCCACTTCATACCGAACCCCATACGAATATAACAAAAATAATTTCCCCATCCCATAGTGTAGTGGCACCCCACCAGGCATGAACCCCCGCAACTCGACCCGACCCACGCCGGCGACTGGCACAGCCCTCCACACCCTGCCATGGCCAGCTGCCGACTGATCGGTCCCGATCTTGTACTGTACAAAAGTACAAGCTCATTGGTGATCTTGTACTTTGTACAGTACAAGATCAGGACCAATGAGTTGGTGACTGGCCATGGCAGGGTGTGGAGGGCTATGCCAGTCATCAGTATGGGTCGGGTTGGGGGGCCACTACACTATGGAAAAGGGACACGGACATGATTTTTGTTTTATTCTAACTGGATTTGGTATGGGGAGGGGGCCACTACACTATGGAAAAGGCTGGGGGAAATTTTTTTTACATTCAGACCAGGTTCGGGATGGGGAGGGAGGATCCCTACACTGTGGAAAAGGGATGTGGTTTCTTGTTGCACGGGCCTGGGCTGGTGAGAGGAGGGGGGCAGGCTGCTGTGCTCCTGTGTGCAGTACAGTAGCCTGCCTGTGGGTGGCTGGGACTTGGGCATGGTTCTTCCATGCCTAACTTTGTGTGGCACATTGCTGAGATGCGCAGGGAGCTGCGCCGCACATCTTTGCCGAATATGGAGATGTGCCGCATATTCAAGGGCACGCCCCCTCGATATGCGTCGCATACACCATCGCTGCACTTGAGCACAGCCAGAGATGCGTGATGCATCTCCCCCCCTCTGAATATCATGCTGCAACACATCTCCTTTGAAAATGTCCCCCTCAGAGTGTAAGTAGTAGACGTGGTGACAGAAACAGCATCAGCATCAGTTCTGTACAATGCTGGTGATCATTCCATAAGTGTCTCAACTGCTAGCCAGAAGGCCAGCTGCAATGCAGAATTTTTTTCAAAACAGGGTCACAGCAGTACACTGCAGTACATAGGGAAGTATGTCAGGATACCACAGCAGTATCAGAATAACAGAAAGTCAGTGACTATAGGCACTCAGTTAGTTTGAGACTTGAAGAGTCACAGAGGTTAATGGATGGTATTACTACCAGTTAGGTGAAAATAGTTCGAGATGGATGAAGTTAGCAGTAACTACATCCCAGTCAAAAACATTATCTGGGCCACTGTGTTGGGCATAGATTGCACAGCAGTTAGGAGTTAGTGAAACCGTCATGATTGGTAAATGAAGAGGTTTCCACATAACATTTATAGTTCAAGATATTACCCAGGACAGACTGGTGTCATTTATCAAATGCCACCCAAAATGGGGTTTTGCAGAATGACTGCAAAAACAAAAACTAAAAATTTGCAACATTCATTGAAAACTGTTTTTACATAACTGAGATTTGACCCCAAATTTCAGTCTTTTTGACCCCACCTTGTGATTAAAACAGGAGGAATTTTTTTAAATCCTGCCCAAAAAGGTGATTGTGAAGTGACTTGATTTTTTTTTTTTTTTTTGGAGGGTACAATAGAAAGATTTGGGGCAAAAAAAAAAGTTAAAATATAACAGTTGCCACCCAATGCCCCAGGGGGTAGCACTTCATACTCCTACACTGACAACCCAGGTTTGGAAGCTAGCACGGGAAGCCAGTCGGGGGACCGCTAAGGGTTAAAGAGGTGCTGCTGCACACAGCGTTCCCAGCTGAGGAGAGATGATGCCAGGTCCCGCCACTCTAGTGACCCCTGTGGTGAGCCAGGGAACCTCACAAGGGGTACACTAGAGTACACAAGGTCTAACAGGGTATAGTCTGGCTCCAGCCTAGATGTGATCACTGGGAGTGGAAAGACGGACCTCCCTCACTTGGCCCTGCCACTGGGGAGGGGGCAATCTGTGGGGGAAATCAGAGGCCTTAAGTCCCAAGGATGGTGATGGTTGGGCAGCCAGGAAGCTGAAGGAGGCTGGAAGTGGGCCCCCCTTCAAGAACATGATGGGGGGGGCAAAGTTATGAGTAGAAGTTTGAAACACATTAAGTCATTAACCCATCTTACTTTGGGCGTCGGTTCACAGTCTGGCACTACAGGGAGTGGAGCTTCAGTCATGAGAAGATTACTTCATGGGACCCTTCTTAGGTAAGGGATGGGGCTGGGGGGCTAGAAGACACTGGTGAATGGTCTTTTCAGGCAAGGGGAAATAAAGGATTTTCATTTATTTTTTTGTTATAGGTTTTAACACTGTGGATGGGGCACCCTGGTGTCAGATTTAAGAGATGGGTCCGGCAGAGAGGGTGGAGGATACCAGCAGTGGGACTGAGCACCTGTCACCAGTTCCTATACTTGCTGGATCAGGCAGGGAGGGGTATACGCATGGTTAAGGACCTGCTGCCAGTTTTGTGTACTGGCTCAGTCAGGTAGGAGATACCAGCAACAGGATGGAGCACCCACCACCGGTTTTGTTGAAGGGTTAGTAGATGCTGACATGGTGACCAGACAGGCAAGAGCTGTGGTCACAGTGCAACATCTCTATCATTCCCTGAGAAACAAAGTACTTAACAGTAACACTTTTGATAAGCAGTATGTGGAAGTAAAAACATGGGAAAGGTTTCAAGCAGGAATTAGGAGTGGCACAAGAAAACCCACTTCAACCTTGGATTTTCCAGTCTCATGACTGGGCAAGGACGAGAAAGGTAGAAAGTCAGCAGAATTAGGGAGGACAGTCAGTATTCTGAAGCCAATACAGGTGGAGGGAAGGTGCATCCCTTAAAGGTAAGTTAACTTATTTATATGGCACCCAATCCCAGAGGCTCTGGGCATCTTACATAGTCAAGACAAGCAGGTAAAACATATAAGGCTGCACAAGAGTTCTATATAAACAACATTTAAATAAATAAGCCATTAAAAAAAAAAAAAAAAACAGCTGCATTCAGATTGGGAATACTTCCTTAAAAAAAATAGACCCCCTTTAAATACCTCCACCAAGGGCACCTCCCTCAACAATCTTGGAAGCAAGTTCCAGACGGCTGGGCCAGCCACCTCAAACAAGCGGTCATCTGAGGTTTTCAGCCTGGCCCTCAGAACCGCTAGTAGGCCCTCAGTGGAGAAGCGGAGGGATCAGACTGGGATTGCAGGTGTAAGGAGGTCAGTCAGGTAGCTAAGGCCCCGAGCCATATAGGTAGATATAGGTAGGCAGGCCCACCTTGAAGATGATCCTCCACCTGACAGGAAGCTAGTGCGTGCCGGGGGCATGTCGAGGCTCATGTCCCTTACATGCACTCCATCAATCCTACCCGAAGGTGTCGGCAGACCCCAGGAGGGTCGCGCATGTACTCCCTCCGCCAGTCTCCACTCCTGGCACCCGGGCTCAGGTCGCGAACCCGGGTCACCAGCGTGCCGAGCGAATCCCTTCGCTCAGCGCCACAGAGCCAGCACGCGTTGACTATTTTAATGATTCTTCATGTAAGATACGGATTGACTGCAGACATTTTGGTGGGCATCAAGAGCAAAATCAGTCTGTTTGCTGATGACACCATCATGGGAATGGTGGTGGATGACCTAGGATGATAGGAAGGGTTGCAGGAGGATCTGTCAAAGCTGGAGATCTGGTCAGACACCTGGCAACTGGGGATCAATGCCAAAAAATGCAAAGTGCTGCATTTTGAGGCAAAAAAAAAAAAAAAAAAACAGGAGAAACTACCAACTGGGGGGTTGTGCAATTAGTTGAGACTGAGGAAGAGAAGGATCTGGGGGTTCTCAGTACGGGAGCAGTGAACACCTCAGCAAAATGTAGAAAGGCAGCTGCTAAGGCCAACAGAATGCTGAGTTGTATTGTTAGGAGCATATCCTCAAGGAGGGGGGAAGGAGGCGATTCTGCCATTGTATAGATCTCTGGTTAGGCCACACCTGGAGTACTGCATGCAGTACTGGTGCCCATGCCTGAAGAGGGACATTAAGTTACTGGAGGGGGTGCAGCACAGAGCGACAACGATGATCTATGGTCTGGGGGACCTACCTTATGAGAGTAGGCTAAGGGAATTGGACACACTCACTGGAGGAGAGGGAAAGGGGGGAATAGGATTGAAACATTCAAGTAGATGAATAAACAAGTCCTTTACGGAAGGGCATTTCAAACTAAGGGAAGGGAGGGACACCCGAGGCCATGATAATTGGAAGGGGGGGGTTCAGGAGGGAGATAAGACACTATTTTATGGAGAGGGTGGTGGCCAGGAGGAACGCGTTACCAGCAGAAGTGGTACCCAGTAGAAGAGTGGGCGGCTTCAAAAGGGGGTGGTACAGGGCTGTTTTGGGACATTATCCAAGTTGGTTAGGGAATATTGGTTGAAAGTATCTTTTGTGCTAGCAAACAAGAGTATCACCCCCTTGGACAACATGTTGCCTTTGCTGGCTCAACTATAGCGATTAGTTAGAAAAATTCTAAATCACAAAAATTATATTCCTGAACCAGTGGGACGGACGGACACACACACACACACACACACACACACACACACACACACACACCTGTAATTTGGTAGATAGCAAATCACAACTCCTGGAGGAATTTTACTTGTATCCGCAGGAAGGTGCTCTTCGTTCACAGTCCAGCCACTGAAATCACCTATATGAAACAGAACAAAAACAGGTCTGCTTAGCAAATTACAGCCCATGTTAATTGAGACCCATCACCACATTCTATGTTCTCTACAATTTGCATCTACAAACTGAAATAAGCAAAAAAGTGAACCTCTGCATTCCAGGTTCTAATCCAAACCAAGTCAACTTCCTGTGCTTTAGGCTGCTTAGCAGAACTTACTGGGAACAAAAATGCTGTTGGTCTACTAAATATTGCAGACAATGCAGCAATTATTTCATGGAGTCTTTCAAAATATGTCGAACTCTCCCCTGCTAACCGCACAATTGCTGTTTGTGACAGTCTTGTCAAGGTGAGCACTATGATGTCAAACTAAGGCCCTGTGAGGTTAAGAGAGGGAGGCAAATGTTTTTCTAGACAGACTTTAGACAGACTACCAAGATGTGATTTAAGTCATGGAAAGAAACATAGAAAATAAAAAAAAAAATGAATTCTCTAGTAAACCAACAGCTGAAACATCTTATTTATGAAATCACATGCTGAACTGTAGAGTTGCTCTTTAAGAGGCAATGACTTCCGGTGACGTCATCCTCAAGATGGCAGCTTGAGGACCATGCTAGAACACCACCACCCCCCCACAAAAAAAAAAAAAAAAAGGCCATCTTCTCTTCTCTTCAAAATTGCAGCCATAATCATAGGGGATCTTTGTTTTGATAATGGCAAAGTGGAGCTGAGGCAATTCTGGATCAGAGGTGGACTATGGACAAAGATACGACGAAGGCTATGACAGTGAGCAGTCCCAGGCGTCACCAGCCTCAAGTCGGGCCATCGCAAAACTACCAAGCAGTCTTATACGAACAAGTTAACAAGAAATTTGATCTCCTAATTTCTGAGCTCCACAACTTCTGACAGGAGGCAAGAAACACTGCTGTGGCCATGAGAACTGACATCTCAAAGCTTGAGAGATGAGACGGGCCGATGAATATGAGGCCCAGTTTACCTAGATGGACCAGCAGGTGAACACTGGAAACTGCTCTCTTTCAGCTGCATTCCACCATCTGCCATCTTGAGGATCAGAAGGAAGACGCCAAGAGTCAGAACCGGCAGAGCAACCTTTGCCTCCACGGCATCCCTCAGAGTGAAGAGGGCTCAGCTTTGGTCCCGCTTCTTCAGCGCTTCTTGCACTTGGACCGGGACCTCCCATCATCCTGCAGAGTGGGCACACTGGTCATTGGGCCCCCAACCGACAGCAACAGACAACCAATCGGAGATCATAGCCCAGTTCCTAGGCTACAACGATAAACAGAGCATGTTGCTGAAAGCATGAAAGGCCAAAAAAGTTTTGTACAAAATCCATAAGGTGTATTTTTTGATTATCCCGTTTCTCTCCAGGCTCGACACAAGGCATATCTTCCCCCTTTTAAAGACACCCCAAGCTCACGATATTAAGTTTTTCACCCCTTACCCGGCAAAAGCTCTAGATGTAAAACATTGCCTCCGAAGCCTGTGATGCCCTGATTGGCAATGTTCTGCTGGGTTCCAGAAAAATGAGAAGATCAGAGATATCTGGCTCCCTTGCATTCAAGACTGCATGACATAGAACACTGTGGAGGCAAAGCAGCAAGCACACGTGACAGTCTTGTAGATTAAACAGCAACTATGGCGCTCCCAGCTGGCCACCACCTCGACAGATGCTTGCATCCGACTCAGCTCTTGCAGATTTTATGTGAACTGAAACTGATCTGAGGCCTCCTGCCAAGGTAAGCCAGGCTGGACAGTGAGATGGGGAGGGCAGATTTCTGTTGTACTAAGGGATATGGGTTAATGTAAGGGGTACTGAGGCCCCTGGGAGCTGTGGGGTGGTTCCTCTGAGTGGTGCCCCCCCCCCAACCCCCAGGGCTCTATCAGAGTTGGGCCTATGTGAATTCTGGCACCTGCTTCTTCCTCTCCCTTCCCTTCCCAGCAGAATACCTACTTAGCAGCAGCAGTACCACAGAACTTTGGCGGATGCCAGGGCTTGACAAATTTTAAAATTAGGTACTTGTCCACGGATAAGTGGCTTGTCCAAAAGTAACTGTCCTGGTGCTTGAGTTGGTAGTCCACATATAAAATGGCATATTTTTAATAGAAAGTATAAAATTCAGAAAACTTCAGAGGATTTATTGTAGTATCAGTTATTTAGTGTTGTAATAGACAATAAGAAGAACAAGGATCTGAATTTTGTTTGTCAGCATGAAGAGGACTGTGACAGAAGTTAGCATCAGCAGCGAGCTGCTGTTCTGTCATTCTCACTCATTTCTGAAATTGGTATGGTCAAATCTGGTTGCTCACTTGTTATGTCTATGAACACAGACCCAGACTAAAAAGAACCTTTATTTTGCTCGATTTCCTGACTTGAGCCAGGGGCGGCTGGTTGGGGATGGCTTTCAGACTGTGAAGAAGGGTCGTTACTTTTTGTTCCTGATGAAGAAGAGGACATGGAGGATTTCCCAGACCAAAGGGAAAATAGAGTTGTTTGCTTTTACTTATTTCTTTGCAGTTTTTAACTTCTATGCAATTGTGAAATATTCAAAGATTGTTGTACACAATAAAATCCTATTTTAAGTTATCTTTGTGCATGTTGTGTAATTTACCTTAAGCTGTTGTGCTTATACAACACTGCAAAAGGGCAGGACAGAGCAGACAGGAGTACTAGTAGTAGCAGGACAGGACACTCAGGTGTGGTTAGATACTACCGTATTAACAGTAGGCACACTGGTAGGTAAATTACTAGTGGTGGTAGTAGTAGTTGCCTTCTACTAGCTAGCAGCTACAGTAGCACTGCTGGTCAGACAGGTAATACAGGATGATTGCTTTGCCCCCCGGCCTTTCCACCACTTTAGCTATCTAGTGGTTTCTTTTTCTGTATCAAGCACCCAAAAATGCTTTTCCTCTTTCCTCTACTCTCTCAGGGCAGGTTCGATCTCAACCTCACAGACACACACACACACACACACACACACCCACCTCCACCAATGTAGCTAGGTATATTAATTTTTTTTTCCTGTGTTCCCAAAATGCTTTTTCACTTTTTAATAGTTTATCTCAAGTCTCAGCTGTTCCCCAAGTTCCTCTACCCTGCTTCAGCACAGGTTTGTTCAGTCTCACAGCCACGTGCACGCACCTCCACCAATGTTGTGTAGGTTAGGTTTTTTTTTGTCTGTATCTCAGAAAATGCTTTTTTTTTTTTCTTACTCACTTTTATTAGTTTATTTCAAGCCCCCTCAGTTGTTCCCCAAGTTCCTCTACCCTCAGAGGCAGAGCCAGTTTGGTCTAGGTCTTGTAGCTAGGGGTTAGGTTTATTTATAGGATTCATTCATTTATTATTAAAAAAAAAATCCTTAGTGTTTCTTTGTTTCTGCAGTTTTTAGTTAACAATATTCTCTGACTGAACCCTCCACCCCGGTCAGGACCATACAAACACTTCCCCAGACCCCATTCAGATAGTTCAAGTTACTTTTATTGAAAATGTATAAAACCACAGTTTGCTACATTTGATCACAATATACCATCTTAAATAGACACCGACATAAATATATCAACAAATAAACAATGAAGAAATGTGTATGAGCACCACCTTCAGACAGGGACATAATAAAAAGGAAGATATTTCGTAAAGTCCTTCATAAAGAGCATTCTAACAACACAACCTAATATACGCAGAATTTCGCAATTCCATAGATCAATTTCACTGAATCTTAATTTTAAACATATTTTTTGCATTCTACACCTTGAAGGGGAGGTTGCGTTGGGAGCAGAGAGAGAATATATTTTTCACGTTGCTGCACCCGTTTCTTACATTCAAACAATATGTACAGAATACCATTCTCTAATGTATTAGTACAATCACAACTGCTGAGTTTTTTACAGTACCAGTTATTCAGATTGTGACAGGAATTGCCTAAACATGCCAGTCTTAATCTACATCAAATATTCCCGTGTAAGCCATTCTCACACAGGGACAGAAATGGCTCGAAGCCCCAGTTAATCTTTCTGCATGAACAGAGACCATACAAGTCCAAATCATGTACATTTGCAAAATCCTGCTGGACAGCTACATCCTTTAGCCTCTGTACTACTTCATTCACATATCCTTCTGGGTTAGCCAGAACATGACTACTCCATAAATCAGCACACCCAAATTGTCTTAAGGTCATATTTAGCTTATAAAACCTGGACTTAGATTGCCCATCCAACCCCAGCTTACCCAATTCTTCAGCCCAGCACATCAAGGGCAAACTTATTTAATTTCATCAGCCTTCCCCAACACTGAATTGCTCTTATCAATATCCTTATCTTCACCTGGAGCAGACCAGATTCCAATCTTAAAAAGCACGAGGGGCAATCACGAGGGAGGTTTAAAATAGATCTTAAAAACTGATTCTGGATACATTCAAGGTTGCTTTTATCCAAATAGAGGCCCCATACTTCGCTGCCATATAACAACTGACTCAGTTTAGCTTTGAATGTTTTTTTCAAAGAGACAAAGGAGTTGTTAGCAAATTTAGCAGCGAAATTACGAATAGCCCCCATTGTTTTAGAGGAAAAGTCCTTTTATTTTACTTCAATAATTTTTTTTATGTTAATGAACATTCAATCAAACCTTGCTTTATTAGGTTACTGTTCTTCCGAGTTCCTTCCTTATACCTCCCCAGTTGGCCAGTAGCAAGTCCACACGATGATCTGTCACAACACACAGCCCCCAGATTTCAGTGCTTGCTTGCCCAAAATAAATTGCCTAATTATATTTGTTTATATTTTTTTAATTTTTTTTTTGTTATTTTTAAACACAGATTGACCCCCAGACAAAAGCCTTTCTTTCTGTTCTCCTGCCCTCACTCACACACGAGGATCTCTCATGTCTCTGCCTCCCCCAGTCTTCAGCTTATATACTGAATGAATTCCATGATCTGCCTCTTTTTATAAAGTAGCAGCAATTAGCAATAAGTAGTACTAGTCTGAAATTGAATTGATTATGCAGCCCCAAGTAGTGTGAGCCACCATATTCCTGAAAGCACAGAGTTCAGGAGCAGAGAAAAATGCCTCATTTCTCTTACACAGAAACACAGAAGTTGACACCAGATAAGGACCGCAAGGCCCATCCAGTCTGTCCATTTCTTTTTCTACCTATAAATGTGCTCTGTCAATGTCCTATCTATTCATACTCATCTGTATTGCTCCCTTATGCCTATCCCATGCCTGTTTGAAGCCCTGCACTGTATTCATATCCACCACTTCCTGAGGTAGGCTGTTCCATGCAACCACCCTTTCTGTGAAAAAGAACTTCCTCACATTACCCCTTAAATTGACCTCCCTCTAATCTCATGCTGTGTCGTCTTGTCCTACTACTTTTCTTATATTGAAACATGTTAGACTGTCACCTTGGAGTGTCAGTAGCGAAATTGCACTTCTTCCGTGCTCAGAGCTACAGACACTCCCAACTCTGCCCCATGTGTTGCACTGCCCAATAGCCAAGACTGACAGGCAATTTACCAGTTTCTATATGCTGGCTAGCCTGTCAGTCTGGCTGAGTGCTGCCAATCATGACTGCTGCGTGCACGCCCTAGAATTGGAGTGGAGGACTGCCCACCCCGGCACCCGCAACAGTTTAGAGAGAGAGCAGGCACACACAGGGCAGGCTGCCACACATACGGCTACATTTGTGGCCATCAGGTGACTGAGGAAGGTCGATGGGGGAAAAACGGAGGTGGCGCCGCGCCATTTAATGGTTTGGACGGGGACAGGCATGTCAAAAATAAAGTGCACATGTAAATGCTTTTTTAGTAATCCGTGGGACAAGCAGCACATAAAAGACTGCTTGTCCCCAATTAAAAAATGCTTGTCCCAGACGTCAGACTATGGGATTTGTCAAGCCCTGACAGATGCAGGGAAAGCATCAGAGGTACACGGTGGAGGCTGGCCCAAGGGATAGGACTTGGTACTGGGCCTTTAAATGGCACACCTTGCAATGGATGATGTAGCAACGGCATGCTCTGGTGGTGGAGAGAGAAGGCTGGGTCTTCCTCACAGTCTCAAACAGCTGAAGCTGTGAGACACTCAATCCATTTCTGTATTCACCCATAGCTTCATATATGTCAGCCACGATGAAGTGCAGTAACTTGTAGCAATGACATGTCACAAAATCCTGCATGACAATGGCCCTTACAGTAAAGTGCAGTATTCTGCAATATTCTGCAACATTTCTGCGCTTCATCCCAGCTTGACACATCTGTAGATCCAATGTTGCCAGCTGGTAAACACACAAGTTACGATGATGAAGCTATGTATTTCTCTACCTGATGTTTGAAGCCCGGTGTGTGTGTGTGTGGGGGGGTCCTCTGGATGGGGAGGGATCTTGCAGTTTTCGGACAACTGTGGGGATGGGTGGGCATGGGCACTGTGCAGACACCGGCTGAGGTCATGCAGAGGTGTAGCTTATTGCTGCATTTACTTTGGACCATCAGTTCCCTATATGGACAATGCTTCTGAACTGTGACACCCCCCAAAGTCGGCTAGACTGGTGTTCTAATTCTGGACAAGTCCATAGCCCCATAACTTCATACTTCATTAGAATACAAACTTCAGAAAGATCTTGTGAACATGGAGAACTGATTTAGAGCTTCAGGTCTCTTATTAAACAGTAAAAAAAAAAAAAAATAAACACAATGTATGTTATTTTCTGTTGGAACCCCTGTAAAGAATCTTGAACTGCCACTTAAGCTAGTGGATGAATGCCTATAAATTTTTTTTTACAAATTATAAATATTTAGGAGTCCTCGTTGAGCAAAGACTGATTTACACTGACCATATTAACCAACAAGTCAGGAGAGTTAATCAGAGGATGGGGGCCCTGAGAAGGGTATCAGGGTGTCTGGAACAGAAGTAAGGAAGAGTGGTGGGACAACTGCTGATTCCAGTATTAGAATATGGAGCACTCCTCTACATTAATTCAACTAAGAAATCATTAAATAAAATACATCAAACCTATTATAGACTAGGTAAATTTATAACAAAAAGTGTTCATGGCTCTCACCACTATGATATCTATAGTGATTTGAACTTGTTACATCCAGAGACAAAAATAATCTACTTGTGGCTAATTTGGTGTCACAAGTGGATTCATGTTGTTAATCCTCCCAGCAAAACAACAATTAAATTAAGGAGATTCAAAATACCAATGGTAAGATCCCAAAACAGACTAGGAGACTCCATACTACAAAATTGTTTAGCAACCCATTGAAATGAATTATCACAAGAACCAAGTTCTTTGGCAAGTTTTTCAATTTTTAAGACTACTTTGAAAAAAAAATATTTAACATCTCCTTGTAAATGCTACAAATAATCTTAATGAATGTATAATGTAAAGCTGAAACTATTTGTTTGTTAGTGTAGTGTTATGTAATTTTATGTATGTTTGTACTTTATAAAACACAGGACATTGTTGAAAATGGGGGTTACACCCTAACCGATTTGTATCCTGTATAAAAATAAATGTTAAACAAACAATAACTTGAGCACGTCTGGTCCACCGGCCCTGGTAGGCCTTACTGGTGGAGCCAAGGGGTGGGTTACAGATACACTGCACTTGTACCCAGTCACTATGGGCTATAACTTTAGTTGTCCTACTCCTCTTCCTCCTCCTCTTTGTTTATGCTTCTGGAGCCTGGCAGGCGGAGATGGCCCTCCCTCGGAGGGGTTCGTCCTCCAGCCCCACGTGTCCCTACTAATGCCAACCCCCAGTATTTCACCCTGCGGCTTACCCCCCCCACAGCAGGGCCAGGGAAGAGAGTGCCAGTTTACTCTCCCCCCCAGCACAGGGTGGCATAGGGACACAGGGACATCATGGAGCCTGCCAGCTCCCCTTTTCCACATTTCCTCCCATCCCTCCCTCCCCGCCGTTAGGACACCAGTACATGCCTCCCGACCATACTGCCCTCGGCTACCACCAGAGGGCAGTCAATAATGCCCCCAAGTGAGAAGAGCAATCTTCTGACGCTCAATCTTCCTTCACCCCTGCCGATCCGGCTCATTCCTGAACCTGGTCGCTGGTGTGGTGGGAGTGTAGTGACCAGTGCCTCAACCTCCAGCACCATCGGGCTGGCTTGCATTCTCCTACTTGAGAGCATTCCAGCCCCTCAGAAGTGCAAGCTGCTGCCTTCACTACTTGATGGGGAGCTCTTTCACTGCACAGGCAAGCAAGCAAGCAAATCTTTCTTTATATAGCACCTTTCTAAAACCAAGGCGCTTTACAGATAAAATACAATACAATAAAACATATAAATAATAAATATACAGATGTGCAAATTAAAATCATTTGGGAAGGTCATATTGAATAAATAGGTCTTAAAATCCGATTTAAACCTCTCGATGGTCAAGCATTCTCTCAACCGACGAGGTAGAGAATTCCACAGAGTAGGGCCACAAAAGAAAAAACATGAACGCCAGATGTCTTTAAGCGTACCCTGGGTATCTCCAGCAATCCCTCATCGTTGGATTGGAGAGGGCGGAGGGGGCAGTAGGGAGAAAAGAGATCTTGCTGGTAGCTAGGTCCCTGTTCGTGTAGGGCTTTAAAGGTCAGTAAACTGACCTTAAAGGTGATCCACCACTGAACAGGCAGCCAGTGCAGTCCACGCAGCACAGGTGTAATATGGCTGGCTCTAGATGTTCCCATCAATAGCCTGGCTGCGCTGCTTCTGCACTAGCTGCAGTGGCGGATATCAACCCCAGGAAGCCCTAGGTAGAGGCCATTGCAATAGTCAAGGCGAGTGGTGATGAAGGCATGGACCAGTGTTGGTAGGTCATCCGGAAGAATCAGGAGTTTCACCTGGGTGATATTCCTCAGATGGTAAAAGGAGGATTTGACAACTGCTGATATCTATCTGAGATTTCAGGGTCAGTCAGTCTTAAAACATAACACCCAAGTTATACACCTGGTCTGAGGTAGTGAGCTGGATGCCATCAAGCCATAAGCCCGATGCCTGCCCAGCCCCCAACCCCACTCCGGATGACTCGAGTCCACAACCAACACTCCGCCTTGTCTGGATTCAGCCTCAGCCAGCTGGTGCTCATCTAGTCCTTGATCTCAGGCAAAGTGGAGGAACCATGCAGCCTCCATTTATTGGAATTGGATATTAGCCGTAAACTGCCTTCCTGGCCAGCTTGCTGGGCTTTCTGCAATTTTATGAAGGCTGCTTCAACTCCCCATAAGGTGACGTTGATGCCAACTTCCCTAGTCCATAATGGTAACACTACTGATGCCTCCCAAGCAGGAAAGATAGCCCCAGCCCACGGCTTACCAGTCACGCAAGAGAGTTTCAGGGCTCCCACCTTGAAGCCCACCACTACCACCTTTCTTAAATGCCCAGTTGGTATCCCAGTCAGTTTTAGTCTGAGGTTCTACGTTTTTGTTTGTAAAGCAGCTGCACAAGATATAAAAACAAAGTTATGAGGGAGCATTGGGAGTGGGATCCACAGGCAATTTTTTTTTTTTTTTTTATTTATTGAAATGTTTCACTAGGAAGGCACACTGAGCAACAGGTTGCTCATCTCCTGGTGCAACCTGGGTGAAGGGGTACAATAGGAATGAGTCATTTTACATTCAATTTACAAAGATCAACATAGCATATGATTAAGGCAGTTGTTTGTGTTGCATACATATGTAATTTGTGAGAACAATTAATACGTGCAATGGTAATGAACAAGTGCTATCATGAAATGAGAGGTAAAGGAAGAGAGGATGAAATGATAGAGTGCAGTGCAGAGTCATGTCCCAGAGACCCCTTCAGAATGCAGGGAAAGGGAAATAAGGCCGGACCCAAAAAGAGAACCCTTCAGGATGTGATGAACCCTGCAGGGGCAGGAAGTTCAGGTGATTGTAAACCCTCCTGGTTAGGCACAGTAATTACACAGGGACAGTGAGAGGAGGAAATGACAAACAACACCTGGGAGGGGATGAGGCCTGATCCAAGGAACCCTCAGGATGCTGGGAACCCTGCAAGGGGACCTGGAAGGCCAAGGATAGGTAGGTGGGGAAGAAAAGGTGGCAAGCCTAGGTGTTATAGGACCCCTTCAGGATGCTGATAACCCTGCAGGAGGAGTGTAAAGGCTAGGGAAAAAGGGGGGGGGAGTAGGGAGGGAGAAATGTATGAGAACTAGCACCTCGGAGGGGCTAGGGTCAGTAGAGGAAGTAGAGTTGATAGAGGCATTGGGTAAATTCCGAGGGGGGGACGAACTGTAAGGAGCAAGACGATGGAAATTAAGGTGGATCATGACAGCAACAGTTAGGTGCAAGATAGTTGGAGAGGGCATTATTGATGGAATAGAGGGAGGAGGAGTGTCGGATTTGGGGAAGTAGAGAGTTCCATATTTTAGGGAAACGGTAAGAGTACCCAGACTGGCCAGAGAGGGTGTAGCGGCGAGGGACAGTTAGCATGCGAGTGTCGGTAGGTCTGAGAGAATGGGAAGGAGGAGGGGGTGTTATAAATGAGGGGGAGAGGTAGGAAGGGAGTTCACCCAGCCAGTGTTTAGCAGTGAATTTAGCACAGTGTGAGAGGAGTCTATTTGTAAAGAAGGGAAAAGAAAGAGCTCGATAGTGGTCACAGTGGTGGGTGCGATAGGGACCATCAAGGGCAAAGCGGTAGAAAGAGTTGAAGACAGTGTCCAAACTGGTCAGGGAGGACTTAGGAGCAGCACTATAGACTACATCGCAGTAATCAAAAATGGGGAGGATCATCTTCTGGACAAGATCACGCCTAGCCGCAGGAGGGCTGCAACTGCAGTTCCTGAACAAGTCACCAAGTTTGGGGCGCAATTTTTTCTGGATGGCGTCAATGTGTCCAGAAAAGTTGAGGTGTTGGTCTAACCAAACCTATTGCTAAGATGTTATGGGTACTGATACACTGATATTCCTTAAATGTTAATGGGTTGAATATTCTGGTGGAGTGGTTCTGGACAATAGCTTGAATTTAAAAGAGCACTCAGATCTTTACTTGCAAAAACATCTGGACCCACAGCAGCTGCATGTTAGACTCCAACAATTTAGCTTTCATAAAAGCTGCATAGCTTGGAACTACCAAGGGTAAACCATTGGGGAAGGGGAATGGTCATCACACACACACACACACACACACTTCCAGGAACAAAAACGTTCAAGTGGGGAGGCTAGTCATAGTTCAGGGCTTACTGCAGAATGCAGACGTTACATTAGCCTCTTTAAACCTCCAGGGACAAAGTCCCCAGGGTTAAACGACTCATGGACCTCATGTTAATGAATACTACCAGGATGTTACTGTTGGCTGTAGATTTTAATATGGCCTGCTCTGCCATCTGGGATCTCTCTAATCCATGCCGTGATAGCCAGCAGCACACAAACTGTGTGCTTCTCAGCATGACCTGCAGTGGACAGATATGGAGAGACCTACAGTACATCCCAGATATAGGAATTATACACATTACTCAGCAATTCTTGGGGTCTACACTAGGATAGATTACAGCTACACACAGCAGGAATTTATGGACAGAGTGACAAAGTGTGAAGTCAGAGATTTATTACTATCTGACCACGCCCAGTTAGGACATATCTATGCAGCTTGCCCTTTTGCCCACAAATGCATTGGAGGCTAAATGCTTACCATTGCGATCAGAGAGTTCCGCAAGTATCTGGCAGAGAAAATTTGAGTCTGGAGCTGAATCGGGGTAGGAATCATAAGGCTGCAGTCCTTTGAACCACACAGATCAGTTCTCCCAGGCCAGGTCATCACTTACACATCTCAGAAGCACTGGGAAAGGCAGCAAAGGTCAAGTGATCTACAGGACATACATCACTTCTTGCAAGCAGCTCACAAAGGGGGATAATTCCACAGAGACTCAAATGGACCAGATAATGCAAGTAGTAGAGGCCATCCTACTGCACAAAACGGAGATGGCACTGCTGTTTCAGGCATAAAATATTATGAAGTAGGCCTACTAGGCCCTAGGGCAGAAATAGAAGACTACAGTCATGGCTGCTAGTCTATGACACCCCCTTATTAGTCAAGTGCCACGAGAGACCTCATGGAAGCTTTTCAGGCTTTACACCACCCTATACACCCCAGGGCACCTGCGACGCTGCAGAGAACAACTTTCTGAACTCTTTGACCCTGCCAACCCTTATCCCAGAACAGGCGGAGGCAGTCATCACCCCCATATGGCTAACGGAATTGGAGCATTTTGTCCTCCCTGCCAAAACACAAAAAGCCCCAGGCCCAGAAGGCTATATTGTGAAACTAAGGAGGGGAGTTGTATGCCTCAATTTCTGTTATTCACAAGCCAGGGAAAATTATATTGACTGTGCAGCCTACCACCCAGTCTCTGTCTTGAATGCAGACTATAAATTTTTTATGTCTATCCTAGCCCATCGGCTAGACACTCTTCTACTGGAATCGATACACCCAGACCAGACCAGATTCATTCTTAACAGGCAAAATAAGCGATAATATCAGATGAACACCACCTCGTTGAATCCCTTCCCTCATCAGTTTAAATGCTAAAAAGGCGTTCCCTTCCATAGGGTGTCATGGGCCTATCTGCCACTTTAACATAATGGATTCTCAGGCGACTTTTTCCCCAGCTTCAGCAGACCTACGAGTCCCCACTGGTCTTTATATGAGGCAGTATAGCACAGTGGTTAAGGGCACCAAGCTGCAAATCTGAAGACCTAGGTCTGAAATCCCCATCTGCTCCCACTTGCATATTGGGTGACCCTGAGCAAGTCACTTAACTTCCTTGTGCTCCCAGGTTGCACCTGGAAGCTCCAGCTTAGTGCGCCTTTCCTGGTTGAACAACTTCCTCTTTCCCTTTAAAGGTAAATGAGCATACCTCTGCTTCTTGTGCCCTGGGCCAGGGTACTTGTCAGGGGATACCCACTCTCCACTGTTCACCTTATATCGAGCTAAGCCACTGGCGCAGGCAATTAGGAAGAGTGGGTCCTACATGGGTACGCAGGTTGGGGGATAGGGAGCACCATGTGGCACTCTGCATGGATGATGTTATTCTTTATGTGGCAGACCTAGAGAACTCATTCCCTGAGGTACTCCGCATACTGACCCCAGCACCCTTTCCACCTATTAACTGAACACCATGAAAACGGAAGGCCCTCCTGTGTCATTTTATCCTGAGTGCAGAGTTGCAGCAGTAGTATCCATTTTGATGGGACCTATAGGAAAATACCTGGGCACTGCTGTGCCGACACGTATACACATCCAAAAAACATATGTTCTAAATCTTCTGGCAGCCTAAGGGTTAAGCTACCCCTTGGAAAAAGCTTTTATGATGTTAAATAAAAGATCACGTACTGGTGTTTTCTTACTGCGACAGTCTAATGCAGGCTATATAAAAATACTGCAAACAGTTTTGTTCACCTACTGTGGTCCTCTTACATGGTAGCACTAGGGAAAGTTCCACAGCAGGCAATTCAAGTTTTTTACAATACAGAGCACTCTGTGTGAGGAGCTATATATGTATTACCTTGCCATCTTGACAGGCAGGGAACATTTCTCAGACTTAGACCATAAGCTTCCTCTGACATGGAAGGGGGGGGCACATGTAGAACCAGGTTTGTGTGGTTCCCTTAGAGCTTCAAGTCTGATTGAGGTCAACACAAAAAAGTAAAATCTTGACTTTGTCTTTACAGTTTTTTTTGTTTTTTTTTACCAGTAATTTTTTCATTTCCATATTATTTTCAAATAAAAGGTATCATAGAATCAGAGAAGCTTGGCAGCAGAAAAGGACCATACTGGCCCATCTAGTCTACGTCCCCCCCCCACACCTCCCCATCCCTGCCAGCCCCTGCCCTCCCCCCGATACTCTGCCCCATGTGCTTGTCCCGTGCACTCTAATTCTTCCACCAATTTACCCCACCACCACGCCATCTAGTAGTCTGTTCCAGGGCTCTACCACCCTCTCCGTGAAGAAATGCCCTCTCACATTGCCCTGTATCTTTTTCCTTGCAGTCCGAGGCTGTGCCCTCTAGTTCTCACCCCTAATTCCCTCTTATGTAAACCCTCTTCACCCACTTTGATCCCTTTTACATATTTAAAAGTTTCATTCATGTCTCCCCTTTCACCTCCTTATTCCCAGCATGTACAGATCCATCTCCTTACACTTCTGCTCAGGTCTTTCCCTACATATGAACATACGAATGTGTAAGCTGAAACAGACCACCTGGCCTAAGTCTGCTTGAGTGTGCAGCTAGCACCCCTAGTTTGTAGCTGCCCCAACCCCCCTCCCATTTGTCATCCCACTGCCACCCCCACTTCCCCCACCCTCACCTCACTCTCCCCTGTTCCCTGTCCCATGCCCTTTGAAGCTGTTCACAGATTTATATGATACCATCCATTCTGGTAGGGTGTTCCATTTTGCTACCACCCTCTCTGTGAAATAGTGTCTCCTCATTTCCTTCCTAAATCTTTCCCCTCTATTCTTAGCCCATGCCCTTGTGACCCCCCTCCGAAAGTTAAAGATCCCATCTGCTCCATTCTTATTGATTCCCCTCAGATACTTGAATGTCTCTATCATGTCCCCCCTGTCCTCCAGGGTGTACATATTCAGGTCTCCCAGCCTGCTGTCAGTCTGTCCCTTCCATTCCACATATCATCTTTGTTGCCTTCCTCTGCACCCCCTCCAGTAGCCTGATATCTCGTTTTAGGTACGGCCTCCAAAACTGCACGCAATACTCTAAGTGTGGCCTTACCAGCGACCTGCAAATGGGGAAGATCCCCTCTCTTTGCTTGGATGAAAACCCTCACTATGCACCCCAGCATTTTGTTTGCTTTTGCAGCTGCTCTCCTGCACTGGTCAGTGTTGTCCATGGTCCCTGTTATTCCCCTAGGTCCTTCTCCTCCTCAGTGATCTCAGCTTAACCCCACCCAGCCAATATTCTCTCCTTGGGTTCTTCACCCCAAAGTGCATAACCTTACACTTATTTGCATTGAACCCCAGCTGCTACCTCTCTGACCACTCCTGTAGCTTGATTAGGTCCCCTGCAGCTGCTTCATCCCTCCTCTCCGTTCACCACTGCTCCAATTTTGGTGTTGTCAGCGAACAGACTTCTCTTGCTCACCACCCCATGTGCAATGTCTGATATGAAGAGCCCAAACAATACTGGCCCCAACACAGAGCCCTGTGGCACTTCACTCGTCACTGGCCTCAGAGTTGAGCTCCTCTCTCACCACCACCCATTGCAGCCTCCCACTCAGCCAGCTTGTAATCCAGTTCTTCATTTTGTCCCTACCCTACACCAGTTAGCTTCCCCTCCAAGCCACCCATGAGGCACAGAATCAAAGGCCTTACTGAAGTCCAAGTAAAGAACATCAACCGCATGATCCTTATCCAGTATCACCCGTCACCCAGTCATAATATTGTATCAGGTTGGTTTGACAAGACTTCCCTGAAACAAACCCATGCTGCCTCACATCCTGGAGGCCATTGTACTCCAAGTACGACACCAGTCTTTTCTTTAGTATTGTCTCCATGAGTTTGCGCACTATGGAGGTGAAACTTACCAGGCAATAATCACCCGGTTCATCCCTTGGTCTGCTCTTGTGTAATGGTACTACGTGTGCCATCCTCCAGTCCAGTGGCACACATCCTGTCTCAAGTGAGGTGCTGTACAGATCCACCAGCACCTCTGCCAACACCTCCACCATCTCCCTCAGCACTCTGGGATGGATACTATCCGGCCCTGGTGCCTTGTCTACCTTCAGTGTCCTCAGTCACTCTAGGACTCTACTTCCCTCAGTTTTTCCATCTGTCGCCTCCTCTTCCCCCTCACCACTCCCAGCCCATGGTGGTAGAGGTTCTCCTTTTCTTCCATGAACACTGAGCAAAAGTATTCATTCAGTGCTTCTGCCTGCTCCTCACCCTTTTCCGTCCACTCCCCACACCTTTTTATCCTCACTGTTGTCTCCTTGCACTTCCTTTTCTCCCTGATGTATCTGAAAAAAAGTCTTTCTGCCCCCTGCACCATCTTGGTTGCCCTTCTCTGAGCTCTCTCCACTGCATCTATATCCTTGCGGAGATGTGGCCTCCAGAACTGAACCCCATACTCCAGGTGCGGCCTTCACCATGGCTTTGTAAAGGGGCATTATTACCTCCCTCCTTCTGCTAGTAATGCCCCTGCCTATGCATGCCAACATTCCATTGGCCTTTCCCACCACCCTGCTACATTGGCTTCCTACCTTAAGGTTCGAGGAGACTATGGTCCCCAGATCCCTCTCCTGTTACTTTGATTTATTCACCACCTAGGGTGTACCCTGCTCTTCTGCTTCTACTCCCCAAGTGCATCACAGCACACTTCTTGGCATTAAAATTCAGCTGGTAGTTAGAGAAGCAGGTGTAAACCACACTGTATAGTGGTACAGGCACCAAAAAAGGAGCATTTTCTGCCATTGGCAAACAAACATAACTCCATGTAGATCAGTGGCTCTAGAAAACCTTGAGTAGACATCCTTAGGCAAGGCGGAGCAAAGTAAAATGTCATTAACATTATAGGGGACTATTCCAAGGATAGCATTGCTATTAAACAGTGAAGTCTGCAACTTCTTCCAATCAGTTTGTGCCGCTTCAAATGTGACTCATAAGTGAAGTTCCACAGCCCATTTTTCAATTACTACATCACTGATTCAAAGGGTCACTGGGCTCCTGACTAGGTTAGGACTGACTGTGACCAAGTAGTATGTGGTGCTTGTCAGCAGTGAACACTGACTTAGTCCCCATAGCAGGGACAGGAGGAGAGGCGTAACATTTTGTCAGGTGTCACAAGGATGCAGAACCCAGATGAAGCGTCCCCAACCCCTCAGGGTGTCATGGGACCGAGGCCCTGGACCAAGATTCCTTAGAAAAGGAGGCCCAAAAGCATAATGGAAGACAAACACATTCAAGGAAGAGAGACAGCCAGACTGAGACCTGGACTGACACCAGCCAGCTCCAGTTCCTGCAGACTACCAAACGCTTATGACCTTCGGCACAGAGGACAGCACCCCACCCCCAGAAACTTCTGGGATCCAAGGCCTTGGTCATCTTCCCCTCCCCCAAGCTAGGGTAGAATTAGTGATGGCTCAGCTACTTCAATTTAAAACCAAATTCAGGAAGGATTTTAGAGTAAGGCTCTCCTCTATCCCTCTAATGGGAATACCATGAGGGTGCTGTGAGCTGATCTCTGCAGCCAAAAGGAAGTTCTCTATGAATGAGGCCCCCCCCCCCCCAAGGTGGGTGGAGGGAAGCAACAACCACTGAAAGGCACTTACTTGGCCTCCAACTGAGGGGAGGCCTCGAGCAGAAGCAGAATCCTTGAAGGACAAGGTATAAGAGTTGAGCCCTTGAGTGGCAGAGACCTGGTAGCTTAATTTTCATCCTTGAGGGATTGAGGAAGGGAAGTAGATGGAAACCAGGGAATCTTAGGCAGCCATAGGGAGGAATAGCTTTCGAAAGGAGCTGCCCCCCAAGAGACTAAAAGCCCCACCCTCCAATAGCAGAAGTCTTAAATGTTACCTCAAAAGGTGCAGAGTCGACTTACATGGCAAAAGTTTTCCACAGAAGTTTCCTGCAGTGTGTAGGACATTCTTACCCAGGGGGCAGAAAGAAGGACCTCACCAAGTTAAGTGACCTACCCTCAAGATGCAGACTTCACAGGATCAGAGAGAGAGAGACTGTCAGGAGAGCCCTGGAAGGCATGTGTCCAAATGCAGAAGTAGAGGGAGGCAGATGGCAAAATCCAAAAGCCATTGAGTACAAGGTAGAAATGAAATATATGCAAGGCTGAACGACTGACTGAAGGCATGGCATGCAGACTTGAGAAGTGCACGGTGACCGAATGATACATGCCTGGGACTGAATGACTGATGCTCATTAACCAATTCCATAATAGAGGCTGGCTAGGCTGAATCAGAAAAAAAAACTAAAACTAAAAACTGTTGAACAGGAACATAGCTGGAGCGCTGAAAACTAGGGAGCAGTGTGCAGCTGAATGCGGAGGCAACAAACATGCATGACTGAAGGAGGCACAGAAGGCAAGTAGCAGTTCACCGACATGGGCATTAGGACCCTGGGCAGCAGCAGAGAGAACAGCCACTGGAGGATGGTCTGAAAGGTTAACCTTAGAAAAATACAGTGGTTACCTGCTGGAATTTGGGGAGAACACTACCTGGAAAGGGGGAGGTGCGGACCGGCTACACAAAGGGAGTGTCTGGCCACTAGGAAACATCCACGAACACCGCAACCCAAACCCGCAACAGGAGAGCAGAAAGAAGCAGCAGAAACCACGCATAGCCCGAAGGGCAGGAGCACCCAGTAGGAAGAAGGGATGCCCAGAGGTAAGCTGAAGAGAAAGGGAGGCCCGGAGGCGAGCTGCGTGATGGCAACGGTACTTGGAGGGGGCAGATGAAACCGCAACACACCCCAGCAACAACAAAAATGTTGATACTTGACATGCAGTTTTAACCGCGAGCAGGGAGCATGGTGTGGTCACCCCCTGGTGCTCCATGCCACAAGCAAAAGCCTTAAACAAGTTTTAAGGTGATGTATGTGAGCTCTGGGTAACTGTGGACATTATCAACCTCTCTGTACATTTACATATGTAACCCCTAGGTGGCGCAGGTATGATGGCAGTACCAGCACTATGGCCCCATCCCTCAGGTGTGATGGCAGTACCAGCACTATGGCCCCATCCCTCAGGTGTGATGGCAGTACAAGCACTATGGCCCCATCTCTCAGGTGTGATGGCAGTTCCAGCGCTATGGGCCCCATCCCTCAGGTGTGATGGCAGTACCAGCACTATGGCCCCATCCCTCAGGTGTGATGGCAGTACCACCACTATGGCCCCATCCCTCAGGTGTGATGGCAGTACCACCACTATGGCCCCATCCCTCAGGTGTGATTGGAGTACCAGCGGTATGAGTCCCATCCCTCAGGTGTGATGTCAGTACCAGCCCTATGGCTCCATCCCTCAGGTATGATGGCAGTACCAGTATCCCAAGGGCTACTACCCCAGCCTACTTGGCTAGTAGCAGGTTAAGGGGCCAGAGTTCTGAAACAGGTGCCTCCACCCAGAGGTCAGGGTTGGTAGTGGTCAAGTTAACCTGGGCACAGCACTCTGGGACACTGTAACCCCCTCTTTCCTTACTAGTGGCCGGAACAATATACAATAATCACTTTCACAACACCCCTGATACACCACACACATACCCACACTGTTTGGACTTACCACCAGGGCTTTCCTCTGGCCCGGCCCCGGGGACCCCCTGAAAAACAAGGTTATACACAGCAAACAACAGTAGTACAGTACTCTTGTACAAACTGGAACCACAGTCAGGGTAAATGCAAAAAAGTGTTAGATCGGATTTATTTAAGGGGCTTGAACAAGGGAGGGGTGTAATTAGGTTAATTTGCTTAAAGGCTCTGTCAATCAAACAGTTATGCATGCACGTCAGGGTCCATAAACAGTCACACACTCTGGGTACCCAGATGGAGAATGGTGGGCTAGCCAGGAATGTTGCAGCTGGTTGGAGCCCTGTGATGGATAAAAACAACATGCACAACACACATTATTTGTAATCCGGAGCCAGAGGGTTCAGTTCGTGAAAAGAAAACAAGACAATCAGATGACACACTTTTAGATTAGGCTGTTGTTGCAGAGAGTTACCCTGATGATTACTCACGATACCCAAGACTGGACACAGGCTGGATAAAAAAAATCGAGACAGCAGGTGGTTAATCTGGAGTGCCAGGAGAAGTAGGGCCCACACGATTCGCCGAGGCATTGTTCCTGTTCAAGTGTGGAGCAGGGTGCCAATCCCCAGGCAGGTCTCTCGGTGGCTTTCTCTGTGCAGTGGGGTAGCCTGGCAGGGCCAGGATGGCATGGCCCAGGTCGAATGGAAACGAATGCGGATTCAGTCTGATTTGGCTGGATAAAGCTTCCAGCAAGCAGAATACAATTCACACAGTGGGAACCAAATCACGACCCACTTTTAATACACAGCACGTTTACATGCAAGGAAATTCTACTGTACCAGCAAACCGCTCCCCGGTCACAATCGCAAAGTCTCTGCACAAACCGGGGATTCAAAGCAGCTGGAAACCCTGACAGTCTAATCGCATTCAGCAAATCTTCGGTCTTCTTCGGGTTAAAGAACTGATGACAGTCCAGTGGCTTAAATAGTCCTCACAACTCGGATTCAGTCCGAATAAACTCTATTTTCCCCTCTCAGGGACAGCAGGCAGACAGGCAGGCCAAACCTCAGCCCTTTCACAGTTCTCCCATGCTAAACTACACAGAACTGCTGCTCAAAATCACTTGAGCTGTTACTTCTTCACTTCTCAGCTCAAAACTGAAACTAGCTGCAGCAGCCTGGGAAATTCCCCAAGATCCAAAAGGTTTGGTTGGCTGATCCTCCTGTCAGTCACAACAAAGGCTCCCCTTCAGGTGCAAAAACCAAAACTAGAATTCCTACAGATTTTGACTCCAGACAGCTCCTGTAGTCCAGCTCCATTTTAGGTCCCACCAGAACGGATTGGTCCAATTTGCAGTCCGGCCGAATGCTGGGGATAAACATGACAGTCCTTGCTGCAAAGAAGGCAGGTTAGACAAACTACATCATCATCATCACTCTAAATGATTTTCAGCAAATAGTTACATCTTTCAATAGAGTTCCCTCTCAGATTACTTAGGACTGCAATCCAGGCAGCTCTTAAAGAGACAGTGCACAAAGGCTATAGAGGCACTCTCTGGCAATCACATTTAAACTGCTAAAAATGCAGGACACCAGCCTGGCAGTGAGCATTTAGGCAAGTTCAAGGAAGACTTTTCGGGAATCCCCATTTGTAGGGGGGTTACACATACATTATGCTTGTGTGTCTGTACAAGGTATTGATTCTATTGGCAAGGCATATTAAGCAAATCTGCACATTTTCAAATGCAACCCGTGCAAAGAGATATTCACGAATAAAGGCTATCATAATGAGCAAGAACCTCAACATCAGGATAGACCAAACAGTAGCAGACAACATTAGCCAGAGTAATTTCATCCAGTAAAGCTGGGAGTCAAATAAACCACAAGTCCAAAGAATTAGCCTCCCGCTTCACACAGTGATTTACAGGCACCTATTTATGACAGAATTAGGAAGAAATGCATTAAACAATTGAGTACTGGGATCTGTGTTCCTTTGGAGACTTGCGACAATACCTGGGCTTAGATAAGCACCACTTCTTCAGGTATCTCCAGGTCCGAGCTTATGTTATAGGATTAGGTAGGGGGAGGATTGGGACTCCCGAGTTGGAATTGGTGAAGCACCTTATACCAGGCCAAAAGGGACCCCAAGGGCTTTATTTGGAAGGTGGCATGTACAGGAAGCAATATTTCCCTGATGTCACTCAAAAAAACAGGATGTTGTGGGAAAGGGACATGGGTTGCAGATAGGAGAGGAAAACTGGAAGATTGAACTGTGGCAGGAAGTGGGACTTACCTTTGTTGTTTTGGTCCTGTCCAGTCCTGCAAAATTTTGAAGGCAGTTTTACTGGATGTGGGTAGGATGGCAGGAACAACATTTCAGCTTGACCCTCTTTACGTCCATTTGGGTTGGAGAATCTCGGGAATGAGTTCCTCTCCCCAGATGGGCTAGGTCCCTCAATATTATTGACACTGTATCCAAAATACTTGGGTCTCGAATGCATCCTCCATGGTACACCAGTGGCGTACCTTGTCCTTAGAGACTTTGGCGCTGGAAAACCTCACGCCGGTCAGGGTAGGGAGGAAACTTCCTCCACAACTGGGCACCCTATCTGGCTTCTTTGAACCCAGCGAAGGCCCTGACCCTGCAGGAAGGTCTGGAGGGTAAGCACACTGGATGGGCAGAGGTCATCCTCAAGGGATGGGGCGCATTTCACTGGGAAACTGCCTTTCTCCCAAACTGAGTGGCGGGAACCTATAATAAGTTAGCCATACCCGGATGGTATAAAGTCAACTGTATATCAACCAACTGTTCATGTGATTTATTTATTTATTTTAATCAAGAGAAACTGTGCACCCATGGATGAATTGTATGAGAAGCTTCTTTTGTGTTGTTGGTGAATGTGGTTGTGTATATGCAAACTTTTAATAAAAGATTATACAAAAAGAAAAGAAAAAAAAAACACAACAACTAAGTATTGGAGGAACAAAAAAAGAAAAGTACAGAGGTTTTTACCTAGAAAATTACATTTAGGGAATCCTGCTTTGATTAATGGCTCTATCCCAGGTTCTCTTGGCACCGCCCGGTACTGCTGGATCCTGCTGGTGCAGGCTCTCTGTGCTGCTCAGAGTCTGCTGCTTGATCCGCCTTCCTCTACAAACATCAAGTTCTTTTTTCTTAAAAAGGACACTGTCAAGCTCTTCAGCTGCTTTTAAGCCCCATTTGAAAAAATGACACCTGAACATATTTGCCAGGTTACACATCATATACGTAGTGCTTGTGTAACAGAAAGCACACATTGAGTGCCATTTTCTTCCATAATTTCAATATTTACTCATCCCGGCCAGCTCAGGTGGATGGCAGACCGTGCACTGCAAACATGGCGCTGGGGCTGGGGTGACAGACTCTTGCATGAATGAGTCTCTGTTTTTGGTAAGTGACATCAGCCAAACAATTTTCCTACCGGTAGAGTTTCCTGAGCACAACCAGGCTGTAACATATTCATTTCTCTTTCTGAAATACAAATCCATGAATCCGGGCATGCACATTAGCTTCCGAAACAGCCAGTGTGTGTTCTTAGAGCAACTGTTTAAGTTGCTGCATGCTTCTATTAAGTGCTTAAGGTTACTGCTTAATTTGGTTAGTGTATTTTTCAGGACAGTCTCCTTTGGTTAGTAAATTTTAAGTACGGGGAAGGAATGAAAGGCAGTGTTACTTTTTCCTTCAGTTCTGTAGCCAAAGTGCAACATCACTACAGTGTTCTTTGGTAACCGGGTAAGGCCCACTAGGCACAACCGCCTGTTTTCAGGGCAACCTGGAGGCTGTAGGGTGGCTCAGTGACTTGCTCAGAGTCACACAGTGTGCAAGTGGAGGTTGTGGGAATCAACCGAGGTCTGCTGGATGTACTAAAGCTCATTACTTTAACCTCTAGGCTATACTGCCAGCCCCAATTAATGGCTGACATGCCAATTAACACTAATTGAAATCACCTTCCTCCATTAACCACAGTGATTTCAGTGTGGGTAATGTACGTTTCTCAGCAACAGGAAATTAGTGGATAATTGCACGTAAAACTAACAACTTTACGACTATTTAATCTCAACTTGTTTCTGGCACAAAAACTCAAACTTCTTCCAGATCAGTTAAACCCAACCTAGCCCTCATTCAGTTCTGTAGTCCATCTCAAATGTTTTCAGTGACCTGTCATGGGATTAGTTATCAGCAGTGGTGCTGGTCCTCAAGCTGTCCTGGTTAATCTGAATGTATATCTGCCACAAGCAAAATACATGAGCAAGATAAAAAAAAAAAAAGACATTTAGCAAATAGACAGGCACGGGCGAAGACCATATGTGGATATACGGAGTGTGCTAGAGCCACGCACCAAGTCTCCATATGGTCTGCAATGCTAATATGGCAAACAACTTATATGCTGCCAGTGTCAGGCATAACTACTGCTGGCACCCCCTCCCACCCAGTCATGTTTGTGCTGGGCTAGTTAAGTCTGTGGGACTAGGCAATTTACCCAGTCCATAGTCTGCCTGGCTATTCTGACCTCTTAACATTTGCAATTAATTCTAGCAGACTTGTTCCGTGCTGGGGCAGATGCAGTATACAGAAGAAGAAAGCACCTAAAGGTGCAACAGACCACCCAGAATGAGTTTGATTTTAGAGCACAAGATGCACAATTTCTGCACGATTTGTGTCTGGGGCATATGGGCATGCTGCTGTCCCTGCGTCAGTGGAGAGCAGTGTGAGGTGCAGTCCCAATGGAGTGGGCACACTCTTTAGCTTATGGTCTGCTGGGTGGGGTAGAATAAAGGGTTGAGAGAGAGATGCAGGTGAGGAAAATGACCCTAGCTTCAGCATGATGAAGGGAGAACAAGAAGTGGTCCCAAAGTGTGTACACCCAATGCTCCAAATAAGGCAAGTAGAGGCCTATTTTACTCACCAAATTTTAAGAAACACTTTGATTTTTGACAAGTACCAATACTCATTCTAACCCTTGGAAACGTAACATTGATACATCAGAAGGCACAGTTTCCACAATTTAAAGCATCTTTACTCAAAATTGTAATTTACTCACCTGTCAAAAATTAGGAGTACATTACTCTTGAATGCCACCATTATCTGGAGCACTGTGTACACCCACTGGGTAGGGTGACTATATAGGATGTGTAACTGTAGGAGAAGTGAAATGTCCCCTTGAGGACCTTCTGCCTCGCATGGTAGAGATGCACAAACAGCACACGCATTTAGAGAAAAATTTCGTGGAACTGTGTTCTAGCAACACTAATGAACAGTCAGGGTAGATTACTGAAAGTCTGTACAACCACAGAATCATCATAGTATAATAACTGGGGATGGTGGGGTGGGGACTACTGGCAGGAGCAAAAAAGATTTATGGAAGATAAAGGCTAGAGATTAAGCTTGCAGAAAGCAACTCCGATGCTTGCAGAAAGTAACTCCGGCATTAGCTGAGGTTGAAACTGGCACCAGCCCACTAGCCAAATGCTGGTAGATTGTATTGGGCCAGTAGGGCTTTTACTGAAGAAAGTAACATTTTAATAATTACACCAGCTGGGCCAGTGGAAAGTCTGTGGGAGTACTGGATTTTGTCAGTCACTAGCCTTGATGGCTAGTGGCTGCAAAACTTAAATTTAGACCCCTGTATTAGAAAATATGGAAGCCACTGCGGTATTAACATTTAGAGGAGCTAGAGAAACAGATCTCCAGTTGCTATCTGGGTAGCGAAGTGGCTTGAGCACACTGTGGCCATTCTCCCATTCAGTTGTATCCATGAATATTGTTGACCCTCGTGTGAATATCTAGTCTTTATTTTGAAGGATCTCAGTGTAGGACTTGCCGCATTCCGTGGTCAACAGTTCACATATTCACCCTATGTGTTGTGGGGACAGAGAAGGAGCCTCTTCTGCTGAATTTCCCCCTTCTAAGCTGATGCCTCCCAAATTCTGATGTTTCTCTGTTTACTGACCAAATGCAAGGTGTTTATCTCAAAGATTCTCTTTTTGCACACCACCACCACCACCACCGCCACCACCAATTAAACAAGCATTTGTCAATGCCGAATGTTTGCTTGCTGGCATTGGCATTGGTAGTGTAGGAGTTACAGAGCTGCATAATAGGAATGGCAGTGAATTATTGAATTGAAGCCAATCCCACCACCACCTTGCAGAGACTGACAGGCATTTAGGTGTGCCTTTGGGTCGTCAGGCATAACGGCCATGCCATTTCACCACACCCTACCCTACAGACACTGACAAGTGTCAGTGTGCCTTGGGGTCTTTGGCCCTTATGCTCACCCCATTCCATCAGGAAATACGGTGAGATGGGTGCAGCACAGGAAAATGGGGTGAACTTTGGGGCCGAAGAGTCCAAGGCACACCTCAATGCCTCTCACTGGCTGCAGGGTGTGGGTAGGGGTGGTATGAGCATTACAGGTGACAATCCCAAGTCACACCCCTGATGCCTGTCAGTCTCTACAGGGTGGGGCGTTATGGTCAGAAACCCTAACATCTCAGGCATTCGTTGGTGTTTTCACTTCAAATTTTCAACATGGGTTTTCTGTGAACCCCAGTTTATGAACAGTGGCAATATCAGTTAGCCGAAAGCTGATTTTGCACAGCGACTATGCCATTTGGCACTTAGGTGTGAAAACACATTTCGAACAGGATGTGAAAAATGACAGTTGTACTGTTCATGGGGAGGTGTAAAAAATGGCAATGTTGAAAATCAGCAGTGAAAATATAAAAAAAAAAATTGGTGAAGTCACGAGCATGCATAGAAACTGCGGAACACACACCCGTAATGTAATTAGTTTGGGGATTTTTTTTTATATATATATAAAGACGACACAGGACTTTTGCCATGCTGGGGTTGGCTGCCAGCATGGCAGCTGGAAGCTGTTTGGGGGTGGACAGTGGAGCCACCGGGGGATTGGGCACCCCCAGCCATACAGACTTTTGCCACGCTGAGGTGGGTTTCCAGTGTGGCACTTGGAAGTCTGTTGGGGAGGAATACAGTGGAGTCGGCAGGGATTGGGCACCCCGTCGGCCTTACGGACTGTTGCCACACTGGGATGGGCTCCCAGCGTGGCACCTGGAACTCTGTTGGGGGGGCACAGCGGAGCAGACAGGGGATTGGGCACCCCCGGCCATAGAGTGTGTGTGGGGGGAGCGCATGAGCACGCTGGGGTGTGCTCCCAGCGTGCTACTTGTTGTAGGGGGATGGAGCTGTCTATGACTGGTGTTCCAGTGGAGTGCCTACACGTTACAGCTGCTGATTGCAGTGGTTTTTTGCTTTCAACAGTACACCACTCTATCTGAATGGCTGTCATAGACAGCTCCTACATTCATTGATGCGGTGCGGCCACGCCTGCAAAAGGCAGCAGGGCATTGAAGGTGGTGAAGGCACACCTACGAATTCTCGTATGGTGGCAATATGTTTCTTGCACATGCATGCAAGCAAACATAAAAAGGGCCATACTAAGACACCCATACTAGAGGAGCAATGCAGACTGCTGGAACAGATGTTAGCGGGTAGACCCTCTAGCACCCCAGCATATGCTGCTCAGTGCCATGCAGAGACCCAAAATGTAGAACACAGAATTTGTTAGCAGAACCACTTTGGGAGCTGGCCTAGTGGCGTGAAGGGCCGAGCCATTCATAGCCTTACCTCCTGCCGGTGACTCATGTTTGGGAATGAGCACAGGTCGCTGGGGGGCAGAGAGACTGGAGAGCACCAAGCACCTCAGGGACTGCTACGTTCTCCTGTCCCAGGGATGGGTGGCCAGTCAACTCTGCATTTCACTGCCACCAGCTGCAGACAGATGAGCGACTTGAAGGAGGAGCTGCGGTTGGTCACTGGGTGTTTGCATCACACACACACACACACACACACACACACACACACACACCCCAACATGCCGCTGCAATGAGGGAAAGTTAGGGCAGGACAGAAAAAGGGACACAATGGTGGACTACTGCTCCACCCACCTCCCCAGGCCTGAACCGCCACCCGGAGCGCCCAAAACAATTATTTGTTGGGAAGGATAGCCATCCCCCTCCAACCTTACCATAGGGGGAAATATGTGGTGGACTAACTTATGAAAGCTCCAAGGAAGGAGAGTACCAGCCTGGGGGAGATGGGGACAGATGTAGGGCTGCCACCACAGTACAAAGCTGTATTAAATAAATAGGTACCGCTTTGCCCACCCAGTCTGCTCAAGTGTTCCCTACCTGGTTCCCATTCACTCTCTGCCTCTTTTCTAATATACTCCCATGTTTATCCCATGCATGTCCTGCCGACAATCGACTCTGCCAAGTACCTGGGAGTCACCCTCGACCCTCACCTTGACCTCACCGGACATATCAGAAGCATATGTAACGCTACTAATTGCAAACTTGGCCTAGCGTATAGGGCTAAAGACTGCCTTACCCCTGCTGCCCGGCTGGCCATAGCCAGGGGGATATTACTTCCCACCCTCTCCTATAGTCTCGTTGCCTTTGCTTCTGTCCCTACCTCAAGCCTCACAAAATGAGACACCACGTACAACATCTGCCGCTTTGCACTCTCAGCCCCCCGTCTCGCACACCAATGCACGCTCTACTCGACTGGAATGGCTCCCCCCTGAAAAACACTGGATCTACATCATGGGAAACTTCATTGACAACATAATTCGTACGGCCACTCCTGCCTCGCTTGCCCTCCCGCTGAAACATGCCTCCCCCGTCTACCACCTCAGGTCTTGCGCATCCCAGACCCGCCTGGTCCCCAAGACATGCACCCTCACAGGGGATCGGGCATTTACCACCCACACACCCAAATTGTGGAACTCCCCTTCCTTTACAAGTTTGTGCTTTCCCCTCCCATTCCACCTTCAAAACCTCCCTCTGGAGCTTCCTGAAATCTGCTGCGACCTGCCGGTTTGCCGCCTAACGCCCAGCCCTACAGCCCACCTACCCTCAATGGTACCCCTGCTAGGCTCCTTCTCCTCGCCACCCTGGTGATGCACTTACTAGTGGTTATGTATATATTGTTTCTTATTCAGCCTAGGAGGTCCTATACCACCATGTCGCCCCTGGGCCTGTATGTACCCATGATATCTGACCCACTGTGGTTGCAGATATGTAATTCCTTTGCTATGTTCTACTGCCTTAAAAACCCTTGCTGTTTTACCCCACTGTTGGAGCATGCTGCTCCTGGTTTGTAATGTTGACTATGTATTTCTCCTATGTATACCTTGTAATTCTCCTGGGTCGCACCTGAAAATAGGCACTAGCTGTCTAGTGTGCTTTCCCGGTTACCAAAAGCAAATAAATAAAATATGTCTGAAGGTCCCTCACTGGTCTTGGTGCTATGCATACATCCCACCTGAGGAGTCCACTATCCCTAGTCCATCAAGGATAAGAGACCCTGGTAATGTAGTGGTTCTTTCCACCACCACACTACTGACTGATGCCACCAGGCCAGGCAGTTCAGTGGTTCTAATCCCTTCCTCCCCATTCCTTAACCCAGCATCTGCCCTTACCTTATGGACCCCCCCAATTCTGGCCTTTTCTCTTACCCAGCACAGTCCATCTGAAAAGCAGCATCTCCTTTTCAGGGGGGTCCTGCTTCTACTCATTTTTGCAGCTGCGTCCACAGAGATTATGCAACTTGCCCTTGGTCACACAGTGATCATTTGGGTCTCTTCGAGTGTGAACCAGTGATATCCTGGCTTCAAGTCTGCAAGACCACACTGCTTCTTAATGACACTGGAGGGTGCCCCAAAAGTGGTTGTGATCCCATTGTGTATGGCCAAGACCTGAAGGCACTTAAACAATCCTGTTCTATAAAATGGCTCCCCAGAACCACTTCCAAAGGGGGTGTCAAACATTAAGTGTGCCAGAAGCAAACAAGGCAAAACTAGTCATTTCCAGGACAGAACCAACTGTACCAAAGCATGTAGACTAGAAACTTGAAAAAATGGTTCATTACTCAATTACTGTACCAAATTTTCAACCATTTTCCCCCAGACATTTAGTAAAATGAAATGTAGAAACAACTGTGTATCAGTCTGGCTCATCCCCCTTCTGCAGTGAATTTGGGTTCTTAGGCAATCTGTTCACAGTAATCTTCCATATTTGGGCATGGTCTATAAAGTGCTAAAAAGACTAGTTCACACCACCAGAAAACACAAGTTCACATCGGGGGATGCTCTCTAACTAGGGAAAGTTGTAGAGCAGGTGCTAGGCCAATCATATTTGAAGGGGCATTTGCACACAGAAAGGCATGGGGTGGGAGCAGCAGATTCATTTGTTTTAGTAATGCAAGACCCAAAGCTTATCAAAAATGAACAGGAAGTTGTGCAATGTGCCCCTATGCAATTCTGAATGTTACAGCAGCAGCATGATGTTCCTCAAACATCGTTTTGCTCTCTTCCGTTTCATTCTCGTACAGAAGGCAAAGTCCACTTTATATTCCCTCTACAGTGACCTTGCATCTCCATGACAACCCAGAAATATTTAACATCTCCTTGTAAATGCTACAAATAATCTTAATGAATGTATGATGTAAAGCTGAAACTATTTGTTTGTTAGTGTAGTGTTATGTAATTTTATGTATGTTTGTACTTTATAAAACACAGGACATTGTTGAAAATGGGGGTTACACCCTAACCGATTTGTATCCTGTATAAAAATAAATGTTAAACAAACAATAACTTGAGCACGTCTGGTCCACCGGCCCTGGTAGGCCTTACTGGTGGAGCCAAGGGGTGGGTTACAGATACACTGCACTTGTACCCAGTCACTATGGGCTATAACTTTAGTTGTCCTACTCCTCTTCCTCCTCCTCTTTGTTTATGCTTCTGGAGCCTGGCAGGCGGAGATGGCCCTCCCTCGGAGGGGTTCGTCCTCCAGCCCCACGTGTCCCTACTAATGCCAACCCCCAGTATTTCACCCTGCGGCTTACCCCCCCCACAGCGGGGCCAGGGAAAAGAGTGCCAGTTTACTCTCCCCCCCAGCACAGGGTGGCATAGGGACACAGGGACATCATGGAGCCTGCCAGCTCCCCTTTTCCACATTTCCTCCCATCCCTCCCTCCCCGCCGTTAGGACACCAGTACATGCCTCCCGACCCATACTGCCCTCCGGCTACCACCAGAGGGCAGTCAATTACAAGCCCCCCCCCAAGTGAGAAGAGCAATCTTCTGACGCTCAATCTTCCTTCACCCCTGCCGATCCGGGCTCATTCCTGAACCTGGGTCGCTGGTGTGGTGGGAGGTGTAGTGACCAGTGCCTCAACCTCCAGCACCATCGGGCTGGCTTGCATTCTCCTACTTGAGAGCATTCCAGCCCCTCAGAAGTGCAAGCTGCTGCCTTCACTACTTGATGGGGAGCTCTTTCACTGCACAGGCAAGCAAGCAAGCAAATCTTTCTTTATATAGCACCTTTCTAAAACCAAGGCGCTTTACAGATAAAATACAATACAATAAAACATATAAATAATAAATATACAGATGTGCAAATTAAAATCATTTGGGAAGGTCATATTGAATAAATAGGTCTTAAAATCCGATTTAAACCTCTGATGGTCAAGCATTCTCTCAACCGGCGAGGTAGAGAATTCCACAGAGTAGGCCACAAAGAAAAACATGAGCATGAGATGTCTTTAAGCGTACCTGGGTATCTCCAGCAATCCCTCATCGTTGGATTGGAGAGGGCGGAGGGGGCAGTAGGGAGAAAAGAGATCTTGCTGGTAGCTAGGTCCCTGTTCGTGTAGGGCTTTAAAGGTCAGTAAACTGACCTTAAAGGTGATCCACCACTGAACAGGCAGCCAGTGCAGTCCACGCAGCACAGGTGTAATATGGCTGGCTCTAGATGTTCCCATCAATAGCCTGGCTGCCGCGTTCTGCACTAGCTGCAAGTGGCGGATATCAACCCCAGGAAGCCCTAGGTAGAGGCCATTGCAATAGTCAAGGCGAGTGGTGATGAAGGCATGGACCAGTGTTGGTAGGTCATCCGGAAGAATCAGGAGTTTCACCTGGGTGATATTCCTCAGATGGTAAAAGGAGGATTTGACAACTGCTGATATCTATCTGAGATTTCAGGGTCAGTCAGTCTTAAAACATAACACCCAAGTTATACACCTGGTCTGAGGTAGTGAGCTGGATGCCATCAAGCCATAAGCCCGATGCCTGCCCAGCCCCCAACCCCACTCCGGATGACTCGAGTCCACAACCAACACTTCCGTCTTGTCTGGATTCAGCCTCAGCCAGCTGGTGCTCATCTAGTCCTTGATCTCAGGCAAAGTGGGAGGAACCATGCAGCCTCCATTTATTGGAATTGGATATTAAGCCGTAAACTGCCTTCCTGGCCAGCTTGCTGGGCTTTCTGCAATTTTATGAAGGCTGCTTCAACTCCCCATAAGGTGACGTTGATGCCAACTTCCCTAGTCCATATAATGGTAACACTACTGATGCCTCTCCTTAAGCAGGAAAGATAGCCCCAGCCCACGGCTTACCAGTGCGCAAGAGAGCCCCCTCAGGGCTCCCACCTTGGAAGCCCACCACTACCACCTTTCTTAAATGCCCATTTGGTATCCCAGTCAGTTTTAGTCTGAGGTTCTACGTTTTTTGTTTGTAAAGCAGCTGCACAAGATATAAAAAACAAAGTGTTATGAGGGAGCATTGGGAGTGGGATCCACAGGCAATTTTTTTTTTTTTATTTATTGAAATGTTTCACTAGGAAGGCACACTGAGCAACAGGTTGCTCATCTCCTGGTGCAACCTGGGTGAAGGGGTACAATAGGAATGAGTCATTTTACATTCAATTTACAAAGATCAACATAGCATATGATTAAGGCAGTTGTTTGTGTTGCATACATATGTAATTTGTGAGAACAATTAATACGTGCAATGGTAATGAACAAGTGCTATCATGAAATGAGAGGTAAAGGAAAGAGAGGATGAAATGATAGAGTGCAGTGCAGTGCAGAGTCATGTCCCAGAGAGACCCCTTCAGAATGCAGGGAAAGGGGAAATAAGGCCGGACCCAAAAAGAGAACCCTTCAGGATGTGATGAACCCTGCAAGGGGGCAGGGAAGTTCAGGTGATTGTAAACCCTCCTGCGGTTAGGCACAGTAATTACACAGGGACAGTGAGAGGGAGGAAATGACAAACAACACCTGGGAGGGGATGAGGCCTGATCCAAGGAACCCTCCAGGATGCTGGGAACCCTGCAAGGGGACCTGGAAGGCCAAGGATAGGTAGGTGGGGAAGAAAAGGTGGCAAGCCTAGGTGTTATAGGACCCCTTCAGGATGCTGATAACCCTGCAGGAGGAGTAAAGGCTAGGGAAAAGGGGAGTAGGGAGGAGAAATGTATGAGAACTAGCACCTCGGAGGGGCTAGGTCAGTAGAGGAAGTAGAGTTGATAGAGGCATTGGGTAAATTCCGAGGGGGACGAACTGTAAGGAGCAAGACGATGGAAATTAAGGTGGATCATGACAGCAACAGTTAGGTGCAAGATAGTTGGAGGGGCATTATTGATGGAATAGAGGGAGGAGGAGTCGGATTTGGGAAGTAGAGAGTTCCATATTTTAGGGAAACGGTAAGAGTACCCAGACTGGCCAGAGAGGGTGTAGCGGCGAGGACAGTTAGCATGCAGTGTCGGTAGGTCTGAGAGAATGGGAAGGAGGAGGGGTGTTATAAATGAGGGGAGAGGTAGAAGGGAGTTCACCCAGCCAGTGTTTAGCAGTGAATTTAGCACAGTGTGAGAGGAGTCTATTTGTAAGAAGGAAAAGAAAGAGCTCGATAGTGGTCACAGTGGTGGGTGCGATAGGGACCATCAAGGGCAAAGCGGTAGAAAGAGTTGAAGACAGTGTCCAAACTGGTCAGGGAGGACTTAGGAGCAGCACTATAGACTACATCGCAGTAATCAAAAATGGGGAGGATCATCTTCTGGACAAGATCACGCCTAGCCGCAGGAGGGCTGCAACTGCAGTTCCTGAACAAGTCACCAAGTTTGGGGCGCAATTTTTTCTGGATGGCGTCAATGTGTCTAGAAAAGTTGAGGTGTTGGTCTAACCAAACCTATTGCTAAGATGTTATGGGTACTGATACACACTGATATTCCTTAAATGTTAATGGGTTGAATATTCTGGTGGAGTGGTTCTGGACAATAGCTTGAATTTAAAAAGAGCACTCAGATCTTTACTTGCAAGAAACATCTGGACCCACAGCAGCTGCATGTTAGACTCCAACAATTTAGCTTTCATAAAAGCTGCATAGCTTGGAACTACCCAAGGGTAAACCATTGGGGGAAGGGGGGAATGGTCATACACACACACACACACACACACTTCCAGGAACAAAAACGTTCAAGTGGGGAGGCTAGTCATAGTTCAGGGCTTACTGCAGAATGCAGACGTTACATTAGCCTCTTTAAACCTCCAGGGACAAAGTCCCCAGGGTTAAACGACTCATGGACCTCATGTTAATGAATACTACCAGGATGTTACTGTTGGCTGTAGATTTTAATATGGCCTGCTCTGCCATCTGGGATCTCTCTAATCCATGCCGTGATAGCCAGCAGCACACAAACTGTGTGCTTCTCTCCAGCATGACCTGCAGTGGACAGATATGGAGAGACCTACAGTACATCCCAGATATAGGAATTATACACATTACTCAGCAATTCTTGGGGTCTACACTAGGATAGATTACAGCTACACACAGCAGGAATTTATGGACAGAGTGACAAAGTGTGAAGTCAGAGATTTATTACTATCTGACCACGCCCAGTTAGGACATATCTATGCAGCTTGCCCTTTTGCCCACAAATGCATTGGAGGCTAAATGCTTACCATTACGATCAGAGAGTTCATAAGTATCTGGCAGAGAAATTTGAGTCTGGAGCTGAATCGGGTAGGAATCATAAGGCTGCAGTCCTTTGAACCACACAGATCAGTTCTCCCAGGCCAGGTCATCACCACACATCTCAGAAGCACTGGGAAGGCAGCAAAGGTCAAGTGATCTACAGGACATACATCACTTCTTGCAAGCAGCTCACAAAGGGGGATAATTCCACAGAGACTCAAATGGACCAGATAATGCAAGTAGTAGAGGCCATCCTACTGCACAAAACGGAGATGGCACTGCTGTTTCAGGCATAAAATATTATGAAGTAGGCCTACTAGGCCCTAGGGCAGAAATAGAAGACTACAGTCATGGCTGCTAGTCTATGACACCCCCTTATTAGTCAAGTGCCACGAGAGACCTCATGGAAGCTTTTCAGGCTTTACACCACCCTATACACCCTAGGCACCTGTATGACGCTGCAGAGAACAACTTTTCTGAACTTCTTTGACCCTGCCAACCCTTATCCCAGAACAGGCGGAGGCAGTCATCACCCCATATGGCTAACGAATTGGAGCATTTTGTCCTCCCTGCCAAAACACAAAAGCCCCAGGCCCAGAAGGCTATATTGTGAAACTAAGGAGGGGAGTTGTATGCCTCAATTTCTGTTATTCACAAGCCAGGGAAAATTATATTGACTGTGCAGCCTACCACCCAGTCTCTGTCTTGAATGCAGACTATAAATTTTTTATGTCTATCCTAGCCCATCGGCTAGACACTCTTCTACTGGAATCGATACACCCAGACCAGACCAGATTCATTCTTAACAGGCAAAATAAGCGATAATATCAGATGAACACCACCTCGTTGAATCCCTTCCCTCATCAGTTTAAATGCTAAAAAGGCGTTCCCTTCCATAGGGTGTCATGGGCCTATCTGCCACTTTAACATAATGGATTCTCAGGCGACTTTTTCCCCAGCTTCAGCAGACCTACGAGTCCCCACTGGTCTTTATATGAGGCAGTATAGCACAGTGGTTAAGGGCACCAAGCTGCAAATCTGAAGACCTAGGTCTGAAATCCCATCTGCTCCCACTTGCATATTGGGTGACCCTGAGCAAGTCACTTAACTTCCTTGTGCTCCCAGGTTGCACCTGGAAGCTCCAGCTTAGTGCGCCTTTCCTGGTTGAACAACTTCCTCTTTCCCTTTAAAGGTAAATGAGCATACCTCTGCTTCTTGTGCCCTGGGCCAGGGTACTTGTCAGGGATACCCACTCTCCACTGTTCACCTTATATCGAGCTAAGCCACTGGCGCAGGCAATTAGGAAGAGTGGGTCCTACATGGGTACGCAGGTTGGGGGATAGGGAGCACCATGTGGCACTCTGCATGGATGATGTTATTCTTTATGTGGCAGACCTAGAGAACTCATTCCCTGAGGTACTCCGCATACTGACCCCAGCACCCTTTCCACCTATTAACTGAACACCATGAAAACGGAGGCCCTCCTGTGTCATTTTATCCTGAGTGCAGAGTTGCAGCAGTAGTATCCATTTTGATGGGACCTATAGGAAAATACCTGGGCACTGCTGTGCCGACACGTATACACATCCAAAAAACATATGTTCTAAATCTTCTGGCAGCCTAAGGGTTAAGCTACCCCTTGGAAAAAGCTTTTATGATGTTAAATAAAAGATCACGTACTGGTGTTTTCTTACTGCGACAGTCTAATGCAGGCTATATAAAAATACTGCAAACAGTTTTGTTCACCTACTGTGGTCCTCTTACATGGTAGCACTAGGGAAAGTTCCACAGCAGCCAATTCAAGTTTTTTACAATACAGAGCACTCTGTGTGAGGAGCTATATATGTATTACCTTGCCATCTTGACAGGCAGGGAACATTTCTCAGACTTAGACCATAAGCTTCCTCTGACATGGAAGGGGGGGGCACATGTAGAACCAGGTTTGTGTGGTTCCCTTAGAGCTTCAAGTCTGATTGAGGTCAACACAAAAAAGTAAAATCTTGACTTTGTCTTTACAGTTTTTTTTGTTTTTTTTTACCAGTAATTTTTTCATTTCCATATTATTTTCAAATAAAAGGTATCATAGAATCAGAGAAGCTTGGCAGAAAAGGACCATACTGGCCCATCTAGTCTCGTCCCCCCACCTCCCCATCCCTGCCAGCCCCTGCCCTCCCCGATACTCTGCCCCATGTGCTTGTCCGTGCACTCTAATTCTTCCACCAATTTACCCCACCACCACGCTATCTAGTAGTCTGTTCCAGGGCTCTACCACCCTCTCCGTGAAGAAATGCCCTCACATTGCCCTGTATCTTTTCCTTGCAGTCCGAGGCTGTGCCCTCTAGTTCTCACCCCTAATTCCCTCTTATGTAAACCCTCTTCACCCACTTTGATCCCTTTTACATATTTAAAAGTTTCATTCATGTCTCCCCTTTCACCTCCTTATTCCTAGCATGTACAGATCCATCTCCTTACACTTCTGCTCAGGTCTTTCCCTACATATGAACATACGAATGTGTAAGCTGAAACAGACCACCTGGCCTAAGTCTGCTTGAGTGTGCAGCTAGCACCCCTAGTTTGTAGCTGCCCCAACCCCCCTCCCATTTGTCATCCCACTGCCACCCCCACTTCCCCCACCCTCACCCTCACTCTCCCCTGTTCCCTGTCCCATGCCCTTTTGAAGCTGTTCACAGATTTATATGATACCATCCATTCTGGTAGGGTGTTCCATTTTGCTACCACCCTCTCTGTGAAATAGTGTCTCCTCATTTCCTTCCTAAATCTTTCCCCCTCTATTCTTAGCCCATGCCCCCTTGTGACCCCCCTCCGAAAGTTAAAGATCCCATCTGCTCCATTCTTATTGATTCCCCTCAGATACTTGAATGTCTCTATCATGTCCCCCCTGTCCTCCAGGGTGTACATATTCAGGTCTCCCAGCCTGCTGTCAGTCTGTCCCTTCCATTCCACATATCATCTTTGTTGCCTTCCTCTGCACCCCCTCCAGTAGCCTGATATCTCGTTTTAGGTACGGCCTCCAAAACTGCACGCAATACTCTAAGTGTGGCCTTACCAGCGACCTGCAAATGGGGAAGATCCCCTCTCTTTGCTTGGATGAAAACCCTCACTATGCACCCCAGCATTTTGTTTGCTTTTGCAGCTGCTCTCCTGCACTGGTCAGTGTTGTCCATGGTCCCTGTTATTCCCCCTAGGTCCTTCTCCTCCTCAGTGATCTCCAGCTTAACCCCACCCAGCCAATATTCTCTCCTTGGGTTCTTCACCCCAAAGTGCATAACCTTACACTTATTTGCATTGAACCCCAGCTGCTACCTCTCTGACCACTCCTGTAGCTTGATTAGGTCCCCCTGCAGCTGCTTCCATCCCTCCTCTCCGTTCACCACTGCTCCAATTTTGGTGTTGTCAGCGAACAGACTTATCTTGCTCACCACCCCATGTGCAATGTCTGATATGAAGAGCCCAAACAATACTGGCCCCAACACAGAGCCCTGTGGCACCCCACTCGTCACTGGCCTCAGAGTTGAGAGCTCCTCTCTCACCACCACCCATTGCAGCCTCCCACTCAGCCAGCTTGTAATCCAGTTCTTCATTTTTTGTCCCTACCCCTACACCAGTTAGCTTCCCCTCCAAGCCACCCATGAGGCACAGAATCAAAGGCCTTACTGAAGTCCAAGTAAAGAACATCAACCGCATGATCCTTATCCAGTACCACCCGTCACCCAGTCATAATATTGTATCAGGTTGGTTTGACAAGACTTCCCTGAAACAAACCCATGCTGCCTCACATCCTGGAGGCCATTGTACTCCAAGTACGACACCAGTCTTTTCTTTAGTATTGTCTCCATGAGTTTGCGCGCACTATGGAGGTGAAACTTACCAGGCAATAATCACCCGGTTCATCCCTTGGTCTGCTCTTGTGTAATGGTACTACGTGTGCCATCCTCCAGTCCAGTGGCACATCCTGTCTCAAGTGAGGTGCTGTACAGATCCACCAGCACCTCTGCCAACACCTCCACCATCTCCCTCAGCACTCTGGGATGGATACTATCCGGCCCTGGTGCCTTGTCTACCTTCAGTGTCCTCAGTCACTCTAGGACTCTACTTCCCTCAGTTTTTCCATCTGTCGCCTCCTCTTCCCCCTTCCCACCCTCCCAGCCCATGGTGGTAGAGGTTCTCCTTTTCTTCCATGAACACTGAGCAAAAGTATTCATTCAGTGCTTCTGCCTGCTCCTCACCCTTTTCCGTCCCTCCCCACACCTTTTATCCTCACTGTTGTCTCCTTGCACTTCCTTTTCTCCCTGATGTATCTGAAAAAAAGTCTTTCTGCCCCCTGCACCATCTTGGTTGCCCTTCTCTGAGCTCTCTCCACTGCATCTATATCCTTGCGGAGATGTGGCCTCCAGAACTGAACCCCATACTCCAGGTGCGGCCTTCACCATGGCTTTGTAAAGGGGCATTATTACCTCCCTCCTTCTGCTAGTAATGCCCCTGCCTATGCATGCCAACATTCCATTGGCCTTTCCCACCACCCTGCTACATTGGCTTCCTACCTTAAGGTTCGAGGAGACTATGGTCCCCAGATCCCTCTCCTGTTACTTTGATTTATTCACCACCTAGGGTGTACCCTGCTCTTCTGCTTCTACTCCCAAGTGCATCACAGCACACTTCTTGGCATTAAAATTCAGCTGGTAGTTAGAGAAGCAGGTGTAAACCACACTGTATAGTGGTACAGGCACCAAAAAGGAGCATTTTCTGCCATTGGCAAACAAACATAACTCCATGTAGATCAGTGGCTCTAGAAAACCTTGAGTAGACATCCTTAGGCAAGTGGAGCAAAGTAAAATGTCATTAACATTATAGGGGACTATTCCAAGGATAGCATTGCTATTAAACAGTGAAGTCTGCAACTTCTTCCAATCAGTTTGTGCCGCTTCAAATGTGACTCATAAGTGAAGTTCCACAGCCCATTTTTCAATTACTACATCACTGATTCAAAGGGTCACTGGGCTCCTGACTAGGTTAGGACTGACTGTGACCAAGTAGTATGTGGTGCTTGTGCAACGGTGAACACTGACTTAGTCCCATAGCAGGGACAGGGAGGAGAGGGCGTAACATTTTGTCAAGGTGTCACAAGGATGCAGAACCCAGATGAAGCGTCCCCAACCCCTCAGGGTGTCGCAGGACCGAGGCCCCTGGACCAAAGATTCCTTAGAAAAGGAGGCCCAAAAGCATAATGGAAGACAAACACATTCAAGGAAGAGAGACACAGCCAGACTGAGACCTGGACTGACACCAGCCAGCTCCAGTTCCTGCAGACTACCAAACGTTTATGACCTTCGGCACAGAGGACAGCACCCCACCCCCCCAGAAACTTCTGGGGATCCAAGGCCTTGGTCATCTTCCCCCCTCCCCCCCAAGCTAGGGTAGAATTAGTGATGGCTCAGCTACTTCAATTTAAAAACCAAATTCAGGGGAAGGATTTTAGAGTAAGGGCTCTCCCTCTATCCCTCTAATGGGAATACCATGAGGGTGCTGTGAGCTGATCTCTGCAGCCAAAAGGAAGTTCTCTATGAATGAGGCCCACTCCCGCCCCCCCCCAAGGTGGGTGGAGGGAAGCAACAACCACTGAAAGGCACTTACTTGGCCTCCAACTGAGGGGAGGCCTCGAGAGAAGCAGAACTTTGAAGGACAAGGTATAAGAGTTGAGCCCTTGAGTGGCAGAGACCTGGTAGCTTAATTTTCATCCTTGAGGGATTGAGGAAGGGAAGTAGATGGAAACCAGGGAATCTTAGGCAGCCATAGGGAGGAATAGCTTTCGAAAGGAGCTGCCCCCCCCCAAGAGACTAAAAAGCCCCACCCTCCAATAGCAGAAGTCTTAAATGTTACCTCAAAAAGGTGCAGAGTCGACTTACATGGCAAAAGTTTTCCACAGAAGTTTCCTGCAGTGTGTAGGACATTCTTACCCAGGGGGGCAGAAAGAAGGACCTCACCCAAGTTAAGTGACCTACCCTCAAGATGCAGACTTCACAGGATCAGAGAGAGAGAGACTGTCAGGAGAGCCCTGGAAGGCATGTGTCCAAATGCAGAAGTAGAGGGAGGCAGATGGCAAAATCCAAAAGCCATTGAGTACAAGGTAGAAATGAAATATATGCAAGGCTGAACGACTGACTGAAGGCATGGCATGCAGACTTGAGAAGTGCACGGTGACCGAATGATACATGCCTGGGACTGAATGACTGATGCTCATTAACCAATTCCATAATAGAGGCTGGCTAGGCTGAATCAGAAAAAAAAACTAAAACTAAAAACTGTTGAACAGGAACATAGCTGGAGCGCTGAAAACTAGGGAGCAGTGTGCAGCTGAATGCGGAGGCAACAAACATGCATGACTGAAGGAGGCACAGAAGGCAAGTAGCAGTTCACCGACATGGGCATTAGGACCCTGGGCAGCAGCAGAGAGAACAGCCACTGGAGGATGGTCTGAAAGGTTAACCTTAGAAAAATACAGTGGTTACCTGCTGGAATTTGGGGAGAACACTACCTGGAAAGGGGGAAGAGTGCGGACCGGCTACACAAAGGGAGTGTCTGGCCACTAGGAAACATCCACGAACACCGCAACCCAAACCCGCAACAGGAGAGCAGAAAGAAGCAGCAGAAACCACGCATAGCCCGAAGGGCAGGAGCACCCAGTAGGAAGAAGGGATGCCCAGAGGTAAGCTGAAGAGAAAGGGAGGCCCGGAGGCGAGCTGCGTGATGGCAACGGTACTTGGAGGGGGCAGATGAAACCGCAACACACCCCAGCAACAACAAAAATGTTGATACTTGACATGCAGTTTTAACATGAGCAGGGAGCATGGTGTGGTCACCCCTGGTGCTCCATGCCACAAGCAAAAGCCTTAAACAAGTTTTAAGGTGATGTATGTGAGCTCTGGGTAACTGTGGACATTATCAACCTCTGTACATTTACATATGTAACCCTAGGTGGCAGGTATGATGGCAGTACCAGCACTATGGCCCCATCCTCAGGTGTGATGGCAGTACCAGCACTATGGCCCCATCCCTCAGGTGTGATGGCAGTACAAGCACTATGGCCCCATCTCTCAGGTGTGATGGCAGTACCAGCGCTATGGGCCCCATCCCTCAGGTGTGATGGCAGTACCAGCACTATGGCCCCATCCCTCAGGTGTGATGGCAGTACCACCACTATGGCCCCATCCCTCAGGTGTGATGGCAGTACCACCACTATGGCCCCATCCCTCAGGTGTGATTGGAGTACCAGCGGTATGAGTCCCATCCCTCAGGTGTGATGTCAGTACCAGCCCTATGGCTCCATCCCTCAGGTATGATGGCAGTACCAGTATCCCAAGGGCTACTACCCCAGCCTACTTGGCTAGTAGCAGGTTAAGGGGCCAGAGTTCTGAAACAGGTGCCTCCACCCAGAGGTCAGGGTTGGTAGTGGTCAAGTTAACCTGGGCACAGCACTCTGGGACACTGTAACCCCCTCTTTCCTTACTAGTGGCCGGAACAATATACAATAATCACTTTCACAACACCCCTGATACACCACACACATACCCACACTGTTTGGACTTACCACCAGGGCTTTCCTCTGGCCCGGCCCCGGGGACCCCCTGAAAAACAAGGTTATACACAGCAAACAACAGTAGTACAGTACTCTTGTACAAACTGGAACCACAGTCAGGGTAAATGCAAAAAAGTGTTAGATCGGATTTATTTAAGGGCTTGAACAAGGGAGGTGTAATTAGGTTAATTTGCTTAAAGGCTCTGTCAATCAAACAGTTATGCATGCACGCCAGGGTCCATAAACAGTCACACACTCTGGGTACCCAGATGGAGAATGGTGGGCTAGCCAGAATGTTGCAGCTGGTTGGAGCCCTGTGATGGATAAAACAACATGCACACACACATTATTTGTAATCCGGAGCCAGAGGTTCAGTTCGTGAAAGAAACAAGACAATCAGATGACACACTTTTAGATTAGGCTGTTGTTGCAGAGAGTTACCCTGATGATTACTCATGATACCCAAGACTGGACACAGGCTGGATAAAAAAAATCGAGACAGCAGGTGGTTAATCTGGAGTGCCAGGAGAAGTAGGGCCCACACGATTCGCCGAGGCATTGTTCCTGTTCAAGTGTGGAGCAGGGTGCCAATCCCCAGGCAGGTCTCTCGGTGGCTTTCTCTGTGCAGTGGGGTAGCCTGGCAGGGCCAGGATGGTATGGCCCAGGTCGAATGGAACAATGCAGTTCAGTCTGATTTGGCTGGATAAAGCTTCCAGCAAGCAGAATACAATTCACACAGTGGGAACCAAATCACGACCCACTTTTAATACACAGCACGTTTACATGCAAGGAAATTCTACTGTACCAGCAAACCGCTCCCCGGTCACAATCGCAAAGTCTCTGCACAAACCGGGGATTCAAAGCAGCTGGAAACCCTGACAGTCTAATCGCATTCAGCAAATCTTCGGTCTTCTTCGGGTTAAAGAACTGATGACAGTCCAGTGGCTTAAATAGTCCTCACAACTCGGATTCAGTCCGAATAAACTCTATTTTCCCCTCTCAGGGACAGCAGGCAGACAGGCAGGCCAAACCTCAGCCCTTTCACAGTTCTCCCATGCTAAACTACACAGAACTGCTGCTCAAAATCACTTGAGCTGTTACTTCTTCACTTCTCAGCTCAAAACTGAAACTAGCTGCAGCAGCCTGGGAAATTCCCCAAGATCCAAAAGGTTTGGTTGGCTGATCCTCCTGTCAGTCACAACAAAGGCTCCCCCTTCAGGTGCAAAAAGCCGAAAACTAGAATTCCTACAGATTTTGACTCCAGACAGCTCCTGTAGTCCAGCTCCATTTTAGGTCCCACCAGAACGGATTGGTCCAATTTGCAGTCCCGGCCGAATGCTGGGGATAAACATGACAGTCCTTGCTGCAAAGAAGGCAGGTTAGACAAACTACATCATCATCATCACTCTAAATGATTTTCAGCAAATAGTTACATCTTTCAATAGAGTTCCCTCTCAGATTACTTAGGACTGCAATCCAGGCAGCTCTTAAAGAGACAGTGCACAAAGGCTATAGAGGCACTCTCTGGCAATCACATTTAAACTGCTAAAAATGCAGGACACCAGCCTGGCAGTGAGCATTTAGGCAAGCTCAAGGAAGACTTTTCGGGAATCCCCATTTGTAGGGGGGTTACACATACATTATGCTTGTGTGTCTGTACAAGGTATTGATTCTATTGGCAAGGCATATTAAGCAAATCTGCACATTTTCAAATGCAACCCGTACAAAGAGATATTCACGAATAAAGGCTATCATAATGAGCAAGAACCTCAACATCAGGATAGACCAAACAGTAGCAGACAACATTAGCCAGAGTAATTTCATCCAGTAAAGCTGGGAGTCAAATAAACCACAAGTCCAAAGAATTAGCCTCCCGCTTCACACAGTGATTTACAGGCACCTATTTATGACAGAATTAGGAAGAAATGCATTAAACAATTGAGTACTGGGATCTGTGTTCCTTTGGAGACTTGCGACAATACCTGGGCTTAGATAAGCACCACTTCTTCAGGTATCTCCAGGTCCGAGCTTATGTTATAGGATTAGGTAGGGGGAGGATTGGGACTCCCGAGTTGGAATTGGTGAAGCACCTTATACCAGGCCAAAAGGGACCCCAAGGGCTTTATTTGGAAGGTGGCATGTACAGGAAGCAATATTTCCCTGATGTCACTCAAAAAAACAGGATGTTGTGGGAAAGGGACATGGGTTGCAGATAGGAGAGGAAAACTGGAAGATTGCCCAACTGTGGCAGGAAGTGGGGACTTACCTTTGTTGTTTTTGGTCCTGTCCAGTCCTGCAAAATTTTTGAAGGCAGTTTTACTGGATGTGGGTAGGATGGCAGGAACAACATTTCAGCTTGACCCTCTTTTACGTCCATTTGGGTTGGAGAATCTCGGGGGGAATGAGTTCCTCTCCCCAGATGGGCTAGGGTCCTCCTAATATTGGCTCGACACTGTATCCAAAATACTTGGGTCTCGAATGCATCCTCCATGGTACACCAGTGGCGTACCTTGTCCTTAGAGACTTTGGCGCTGGAAAACCTCACGCTCGGTCAGGGGTAGGGAGGGAAACTTCCTCCACAACTGGGCACCCTATCTGGCTTCTTTGAACCCAGCGAAGGCCCTGACCCTGCAGGAAGGTCTGGAGGGGTAAGCACACTGGATGGGCAGAGGTCATCCTCAAGGGATGGGGCGCATTTCCACTGGGAAACTGCCTTTCTCCCAAACTGAGTGGCGGGGAACCTATAATAAGTTAGCCATACCCGGATGGTATAAAGTCAACTGTATATCAACCAACTGTTCATGTGATTTATTTATTTATTTTAATCAAGAGAAACTGTGCACCCATGGATGAATTGTATGAGAAGCTTCTTTTGTGTTGTTGGTGAATGTGGTTGTGTATATGCAAACTTTTAATAAAAGATTATACAAAAAGAAAAGAAAAAAAAAACACAACAACTAAGTATTGGAGGAACAAAAAAAGAAAAGTACAGAGGTTTTTACCTAGAAAATTACATTTAGGGAATCCTGCTTTGATTAATGGCTCTATCCCAGGTTCTCTTGGCACCGCCCGGTACTGCTGGATCCTGCTGGTGCAGGCTCTCTGTGCTGCTCAGAGTCTGCTGCTTGATCCGCCTTCCTCTACAAACATCAAGTTCTTTTTTCTTAAAAAGGACACTGTCAAGCTCTTCAGCTGCTTTTAAGCCCCATTTGAAAAAATGACACCTGAACATATTTGCCAGGTTGCACATCATATACGTAGTGCTTGTGTAACAGAAAGCACACATTGAGTGCCATTTTCTTCCATAATTTCAATATTTACTCATCCCGGCCAGCTCAGGTGGATGGCAGACCGTGCACTGCAAACATGGCGCTGGGGCTGGGGTGACAGACTCTTGCATGAATGAGTCTCTGTTTTTGGTAAGTGACATCAGCCAAACAATTTTCCTACCGGTAGAGTTTCCTGAGCACAACCAGGCTGTAACATATTCATTTCTCTTTCTGAAATACAAATCCATGAATCCGGGCATGCACATTAGCTTCCGAAACAGCCAGTGTGTGTTCTTAGAGCAACTGTTTAAGTTGCTGCATGCTTCTATTAAGTGCTTAAGGTTACTGCTTAATTTGGTTAGTGTATTTTCAGGACAGTCTCCTTTGGTTAGTAAATTTTAAGTACGGGGAAGGAATGAAAGGCAGTGTTACTTTTTCCTTCAGTTCTGTAGCCAAAGTGCAACATCACTACAGTGTTCTTTTGGTAACCGGGTAAGGCCCACTAGGCACAACCGCCTGTTTTCAGGGCAACCTGGAGGCTGTAGGGTGGCTCAGTGACTTGCTCAGAGTCACACAGTGTGCAAGTGGAGGTTGTGGGAATCCAACCGAGGTCTGCTGGATGTACTAAAGCTCATTACTTTAACCTCTAGGCTATACTGCCAGCCCCAATTAATGGCTGACATGCCAATTAACACTAATTCGAAATCACCTTCCTCCATTAACCACTGCAGTGATTTCAGTGTGGGTAATGTACGTTTCTCAGCAACAGGAAATTAGTGGATAATTGCACGTAAAACTAACAACTTTACGACTATTTAATCTCAACTTGTTTCTGGCACAAAAACTCAAACTTCTTCCAGATCAGTTAAACCCAACCTAGCCCTCATTCAGTTCTGTAGTCCATCTCAAATGTTTTCAGTGACCTGTCATGGGATTAGTTATCAGCAGTGGTGCTGGTCCTCAAGCTGTCCTGGTTAATCTGAATGTATATCTGCCACAAGCAAAATACATGAGCAAGAAAAAAAAAAAAAAAAAAGACATTTAGCAAAATGACAGGCACAGGACGAAGACCATATGTGGATATACGGAGTGTGCTAGAGCCTACGCACCAAGTCTCCATATGGTCTGCAATGCTAATATGGCAAACAACTTATATGCTGCCAGTGTCAGGCATAACTACTGCTGGCACCCCCTCCCACCCAGTCATGTTTGTGCTGGGCTAGTTAAGTCTGTGGGACTAGGCAATTTACCCAGTCCATAGTCTGCCTGGCTATTCTGACCTCTTAACATTTGCAATTAATTCTAGCAGACTTGTTCCGTGCTGGGGCAGATGCAGTATACAGAAGAAGAAAGCACCTAAAGGTGCAACAGACCACCAGAATGAGTTTGATTTTAGAGCACAAGATGCACAATTTCTGCACGATTTGTGTCTGGGGCATATGGGCATGCTGCTGTCCCTGCGTCAGTGGAGAGCAGTGTGAGGTGCAGTCCCAATGGAGTGGGCACACTCTTTGCTTATGGTCTGCTGGGTGGGGTAGAATAAAGGGTTGAGAGAGGATGCAGGTGAGGAAAATGACCCTAGCTTCAGCATGATGAAGGGAGAACAAGAAGTGGTCCCAAAGTGTGTACACCCAATGCTCCAAATAAGGCAAGTAGAGGCCTATTTTACTCACCAAATTTTAAGAAACACTTTGATTTTTGACAAGTACCAATACTCATTCTAACCCTTGGAAACATAACATTGATACATCAGAAGGCACAGTTTCCACAATTTAAAGCATCTTTACTCAAAATTGTAATTTACTCACCTGTCAAAAATTAGGAGTACATTACTCTTGAATGCCACCATTATCTGGAGCACTGTGTACACCCACTGGGTAGGGTGACTATATAGGATGTGTAACTGTAGGAGAAGTGAAATGTCCCCTTGAGGACCTTCTGCCTCGCATGGTAGAGATGCACAAACAGCACACGCATTTAGAGAAAAATTTCGTGGAACTGTGTTCTAGCAACACTAATGAACAGTCAGGGTAGATTACTGAAAGTCTGTACAACCACAGAATCATCATAGTATAATAACTGGGGATGGTGGGGTGGGGACTACTGGCAGGAGCAAAAAAGATTTATGGAAGATAAAGGCTAGAGATTAAGCTTGCAGAAAGCAACTCCGATGCTTGCAGAAAGTAACTCCGGCATTAGCTGAGGTTGAAACTGGCACCAGCCCACTAGCCAAATGCTGGTAGATTGTATTGGGCCAGTAGGGCTTTTACTGAAGAAAGTAACATTTTAATAATTACACCAGCTGGGCCAGTGGAAAGTCTGTGGGAGTACTGGATTTTGTCAGTCACTAGCCTTGATGGCTAGTGGCTGCAAAACTTAAATTTAGACCCCTGTATTAGAAAATATGGAAGCCACTGCGGTATTAACATTTAGAGGAGCTAAGAGAAACAGATCTCCAGTTGCTATCTGGGGTAGCACGAAGTGGCTTGAGCACACTGTGGCCATTCTCCCATTCAGTTGTATCCATGAATATTGTTGACCCTCGTGTGAATATCTAGTCTTTATTTTGAAGGATCTCAGTGTAGGACTTGCCGCATTCCGTGGTCAACAGTTCACATATTCACCCTATGTGTTGTGGGGACAGAGAAGGAGCCTCTTCTGCTGAATTTCCCCCTTCTAAGCTGATGCCTCCCAAATTCTGATGTTTCTCTGTTTACTGACCAAATGCAAGGTGTTTATCTCAAAGATTCTCTTTTTGCACCCACCACCACCACCACGCCACCACCAATTAAACAAGCATTTGTCAATGCCGAATGTTTGCTTGCTGGCATTGGCATTGTGTAGTGTAGAGTTACAGAGCTGCATAATAGGAATGGCAGTGAATTATTGAATTGAAGCCAATCCCACCACCACCTTGCAGAGACTGACAGGCATTTAGGTGTGCCTTTGGGTGCGTCAGGCATAACGGCCATGCCATTTCACACACCCTACCCTACAGACACTGACAAGTGTCAGTGTGCCTGGGGTCTTTGGCCCTATGCTCACCCCATTCCATCAGGAAATACGGTGAGATGGGTGCAGCACAGGAAAATGGGGTGAACTTTGGGGCCGAAGAGTCCAAGGCACACCTCAATGCCTCTCACTGGCTGCAGGGTGTGGGTAGGGTGGTATGAGCATTACAGGTGACAATCCCAAGTCACACCCCTGATGCCTGTCAGTCTCTACAGGGTGGGCGTTATGGTCAGAAACCCTAACATCTCAGGCATTCGTTGGTGTTTTCACTTCAAATTTTCAACATGGGTTTCTATGAACCCCAGTTTATGAACAGTGGCAATATCAGTTAGCGAAGCTGATTTTGCACGCGACTGCCATTTGGCACCTAGGTGTGAAAACACATTTCGAACAGGATGTGAAAAATGACAGTTGTACTGTTCATGGGGAGGTGTAAAAAATGGCAATGTTGAAAATCAGCAGTGAAAATATAAAAAAAAAAAATTGGTGAAGTCACGAGCATGCATAGAAACTGCGGAACACACACCCGTAATGTAATTAGTTTGGGGATTTTTTTTTATATATATATAAAGACGACACAGGACTTTTGCCATGCTGGGGTTGGCTGCCAGCATGGCAGCTGGAAGGCTGTTTGGGGGGGTGGACAGTGGAGCCACCGGGGGATTGGGCACCCCCAGCCATACAGACTTTTGCCACGCTGAGGTGGGTTTCCAGTGTGGCACTTGGAAGTCTGTTGGGGAGGAATACAGTGGAGTCGGCAGGGATTGGGCACCCCGTCGGCCTTACGGACTGTTGCCACACTGGGATGGGCTCCCAGCGTGGCACCTGGAACTCTGTTGGGGGGGCACAGCGGAGCAGACAGGGGATTGGGCACCCCCGGCCATAGAGTGTGTGTGGGGCGCGCATGAGCACGCTGGGGTGTGCTCCCAGCGTGCTACTTGTTGTAGGGGGATGGAGCTGTCTATGACTGGTGTTCCAGTGGAGTGCCTACACGTTACAGCTGCTGATTGCAGTGGTTTTTTGCTTTCAACAGTACACCACTCTATCTGAATGGCTGTCATAGACAGCTCCTACATTCATTGATGCGGTGCGGCCACGCCTGCAAAAGGCAGCAGGGCATTGAAGGTGGTGAAGGCACACCTACGAATTCTCGTATGGTGGCAATATGTTTCTTGCACATGCATGCAAGCAAACATAAAAAGGGCCATACTAAGACACCCATACTAGAGGAGCAATGCAGACTGCTGGAACAGATGTTAGCGGGTAGACCCTCTAGCACCCCAGCATATGCTGCTCAGTGCCATGCAGAGACCCAAAATGTAGAACACAGAATTTGTTAGCAGAACCACTTTGGGAGCTGGCCTAGTGGCGTGAAGGGCCAGAGCCATTCATAGCCTTACCTCCTGCCGGTGACTCATGTTTGGGAATGAGCACAGGTCGCTGGGGGCAGAGAGACTGAGAGCACCAAGCACCTCAGGGACTGCTCGTTCTCCTGTCCCAGGGATGGGTGGCCAGTCAACTCTGCATTTCACTGCCACCAGCTGCAGACAGATGAGCGACTTGAAGGAGGGCTGCGGTTGGTCACTGGTGTTGCATCACACACACACACACACACACACACACACACACACCCCAACATGCACGCTGCAATGAGGAAAGTTAGGGCAGGACAGAAAAGGGACACAATGGTGGACTACTGCTCCACCCACCTCCCCAGGCCTGAACCGCCACCCGGAGCGCCCAAAACAATTAGTTGTTGGGAAGGATAGCCATCCCCCTCCAACCTTACCATAGGGGGAAATATGTGGTGGACTAACTTATGAAAGCTCCAGGGAAGGAGAGTACCAGCCTGGGGGAGATGGGGACAGATGTAGGGCTGCCACCACAGTACAAAGCTGTATTAAATAAATAGGTACCGCTTTGCCCACCCAGTCTGCTCAAGTGTTCCCTACCTGGTTCCCATTCACTCTCTGCCTCTTTTCTAATATACTCCCATGTTTATCCCATGCATGTCCTGCCGACAATCGACTCTGCCAAGTACCTGGGAGTCACCCTCGACCCTCACCTTGACCTCACCGGACATATCAGAAGCATATGTAGACGCTACTAATTGCAAACTTGGCCTAGCGTATGGGGCTAAAGACTGCCTTACCCTGCTGCCCGGCTGGCCATAGCCAGGATATTACTTCCACCCTCTCCTATAGTCTCGTTGCCTTTGCTTCTGTCCCTACCTCAAGCCTCACAAAATGAGACACCACATTACAACATCTGCCGCTTTGCACTCTCAGCCCCGTCTACGCACACCAATGCACGCTCTACTCGACTGGAATGGCTCCCCTGAAAAACACTGGATCTACATCATGGAAACTTCATTGACAACATAATTAAATGCGGCCACTCCTGCCTCTCGCTTGCCCTCCCGCTGAAACATGCCTCCCGTCTACCACCTCAGGTCTTGCGCATCCCAGACCCGCCTGGTCCCCAAGACATGCACCCTCACAGGGGATCGGGCATTTACCACCCACACACCCAAATTGTGGAACTCCCCTTCCTTTACAAGTTTGTGCTTTCCCCTCCCATTCCACCTTCAAAACCTCCCTCTGGAGCTTCCTGAAATCTGCTGCGACCTGCCGGTTTGCCGCCTAACGCCCAGCCCTACAGCCCACCTACCCTCAATGGTACCCCTGCTAGGCTCCTTCTCCCTCGCCACCCTGGTGATGCACTTTACTAGTGGTTATGTTATATATTGTTTCTTATTCAGCCTAGGGGAGGTCCTATACCACCATGTCGCCCCTGGGCCTGTATGTACCCATGATATCTGACCCACTGTGGTTGCAGATATGTAATTCCTTTGCTATGTTCTACTGCCTTAAAAACCCTTGCTGTTTTACCCCACTGTTGGAGCATGCTGCTCCTGGTTTGTAATGTTGACTATGTATTTCTCCTATGTATACCTTGTAATTCTCCTGGGTCGCACCTGAAAATAGGCACTAGCTGTCTAGTGTGCTTTCCCGGTTACCAAAAGCAAATAAATAAAATATGTCTGAAGGTCCTCACTGGTCTTGGTGCTATGCATACATCCCACCTGAGGAGTCCACTATCCCTAGTCCATCAAGGATAAGAGACCCTGGTAATGTAGTGGTTCTTTCCACCACCACACTACTGACTGATGCCACCAGGCCAGGCAGTTCAGTGGTTCTAATCCTCCTCCCCATTCCTTAACCCAGCATCTGCCCCTTACCTTATGGACCCCCAATTCTGGCCTTTTCTCTTACCCAGCACAGTCCATCTGAAAGCAGCATCTCCTTTTCAGGGGTCCTCTTCTACTCATTTTGCAGCTCGTCACAGAGATTTTGCAACTTGCCCTTGGTCACACAGTGATCATTTGGGTCTCTTCGAGTGTGAACCAGTGATATCCTGGCTTCAAGTCTGCAAGACCACACTGCTTCTTAATGACACTGGAGGGTGCCCCAAAAGTGGTTGTGATCCCATTGTGTATGGCCAAGACCTGAAGGCACTTAAACAATCCTGTTCTATAAAATGGCTCCCCAGAACCACTTCCAAAGGGGGTGTCAAACATTAAGTGTGCCAGAAGCAAACAAGGCAAAACTAGTCATTTCCAGGACAGAACCAACTGTACCAAAGCATGTAGACTAGAAACTTGAAAAAATGGTTCATTACTCAATTACTGTACCAAATTTTCAACCATTTTCCCCCAGACATTTAGTAAAATGAAATGTAGAAACAACTGTGTATCAGTCTGGCTCATCCCCCTTCTGCAGTGAATTTGGGTTCTTAGGCAATCTGTTCACAGTAATCTTCCATATTTGGGCATGGTCTATAAAGTGCTAAAAGACTAGTCCACCAGAAAACACAAGTTCACATCGGGGGATGCTCTAACTTGGGGAAAGTTGTAGAGCAGGTGCTAGGCCAATCATATTTGAAGGGGCATTTGCACACAGAAAGGCATGGGGTGGGAGCAGCAGATTCATTTGTTTTAGTAATGCAAGACCCAAAGCTTATCAAAAATGAACAGGAAGTTGTGCAATGTGCCCCTATGCAATTCTGAATGTTACAGCAGCAGCATGATGTTCCTCAAACATCGTTTTGCTCTCTTCCGTTTCATTCTCGTACAGAAGGCAAAGTCCACTTTATATTCCCTCTACAGTGACCTTGCATCTCCATGACAACCCAGAAAGGTGGCCCTTTATTACCTTATAACCACACTTGAGCTGCAGACACCCAAGACCAATGGTATTTAGTCAAGACCACACATTTACTTCACCTGGGGCCCGAAGGGACAGTGCAGTAACCATTATTGTACATAAACAGCTAGATATATACATTTTCTATTCTAAACAACTAATTCACTTCAAATAAACAGGTATGAATTCAAAACTACAAGCAACAACCCTCTCCTGCCATGAGGGGGGGAAGAGGACTTGTTTACAAAACTAGGGCCAAGGACTTTCCATTTGCAAAAACAGAAAACACTGGTAAAACTGACATTTATCATTTTTAAACCAGCACTGGAGTCGGTTTTCATGAAAAAAAAAAACTATTTGCACCACGTTATCATGCAAACAACCCTACTTTATACCAACTCTGTGGCAAACTCATGCATTTTGGGCCACATTTGTATGACGTACTCACTGGCCCTCAGTTTTGGACAAAAGATAACATTTTGCAAAGAACTGCCCATTTTTGAAAACTGAAATAATTGACCGTACTAGAATTCCAGTCCATGGAGCCTACTGATTGGTACAGCCTCTACCAGCCAGTGGGTGGACCAAGAGGGCTGGCACATGTGTCAGGATGGCAAAGTGACAGGAGGGCACAGGTATGCCTATGGGGCACTCCTGGCTCGCCATGCTGCCCAAGGAGGCAGGGCCCCCCCCACCCCTCACTTGAGGCAGCAGTTTGTGGATCTGGTGAGAGAAAAGACCCCATGGTCTGGTTGCCTTCAGGGACAGATACCAGGACAGCTGTGAAGACATTGGAGTCTGAAGGCCACTTAGTGTAGATCTCCATTAATTCTGGCAGGAGTTCAAGGAATCACCTTGAGGGAGCAGTTATCCTGAGGGATACCCCTCAAAGAAAGACCCTGGTAACATTGCAGTGAGTGGAGGATCTCACCTAAGTGGGCATTAGCCTTTGGGTCTGAAAATGGTAAAAAGTCTGGTGGCAGAAGGAGCAGCGGAACCAGGTAGGATATGTGCTTACCATTTGTGCGGGGAAATCACAAGCCAGGATGTATATCAGAGATGTTACCTCTTGCAGAGGGCAGCTTTACGTATGCGCAGTCATGCTGGCGCCCAGCACACGGTCTGGTAAAAGTACTGATATGGTTGTGAGGCACCTAGAGTCAGGATGGCCATTAGCCAGAAATGGCCAAGTGCAGGTCCCTTCAGCGGTGCCATATCCTGTGTACCAGGGGAATCGACACCAAGGTGTCATGTAGTTGACAACCCAAGTGTATAGCAAGATGGGCAATCTGGCACATTTAGAACACAGTACATAGGCTCTGAGCAGAGGTAAAATTACCTCGTTCACTGGTGAACAGCAAAGAATAAGGAGTCATGGGAGGTCATCAAACACACACTACACACACACACACACACACACACACACACACACACGAGTGTGTGGTGTGGTTAGAAGTTATCACAACACTACAACCCATTGTGCAGAGTACGTTATTTCTGTGTTGACAGAAAAGCAGCAATAACAGAGGGACTCCAGGAGTGCCTGCCACCTAGACCAGAGTGGGGAGACAGAGCACTAAAAGGTGACAAAAGCAGAGGTTTACAGAACATGCATTCTCACTTTTAAGGACAGTTTTCATTTTCTCAATAGGAGGAGAAGCCAGATAAGAAAAAGAAAGCCAGTTAAAACCAAAACAGTCAAGCCTCAAACTATTCCTAGTTTGGAAAAGGAAAAAAGAAAAATACACATGTAGCCGAGTTTACAAGAAAAAAAAAAGAAGCAGACCATAGGAAACAGCAGAAAAGGGTCTTTTAGCCCATTCAGTCTGTCCATGCAACCCAACACTACGCAACCCAACCACACTGTGCTAGCCCAAGTGGCCATCCTACCTCTTCCTATGGCCATGTGCCAGTCCCACACAACCTTGAAGCCCCCAAAATTCATAGTTCAGCCCACCCGACCTCCTCAGGCAGCCTATACCACTTAACCACCATCACCTGTGAACATCTTTTTTGAACCACTTCTGTCAGTTTCAATGAATTTACGCCTTGTTCCTCTGTTGCCTAGGTTGAAAATGACAGATATCCACTCAATTTATCCCATGCCAGTATCTGTAATTTTCCATCATGTCCACCTGCTCCCTCTTGGTCTCTAGGGTATACATTTCAAAGTCTAGCAACTGCTCTTCACACGCACCTTCAATCCCCTGAAACATTTTAGTCACCCTTCCCTGTACTCTCTCCACCCTCTCACAGTCCTTATGTAGGTATGGATTCCAGCACTTTGCAAAGTACTGCATTTACTGTCACCAGGGATCTGTACAGCGGGAAGAACACCTCCCAGCTTGTGCTGAGGACTTCCCTCCCAATACAGTCCAGCATCCTGTTCATCTTGTCCACCACAGACTTCATTCAAAGTGCTGCAAATATCACTTAGAGCTCACAAGCCTGTCCCCCTGGCTGTGGTTTCCAGCACACCCCCCCCCCCCCATACCCACTGAGAAGTACAGTCTGGTTCCTTCTCTGCTGTGCAGTATTCAGTTTTTTTTCTATCTACATACATACCACAACACCCATCACACCTCACCACCTATTTTTTCATATTTTAATATATAGTTATATTTTAGGGGTGCAGTAGCACTCCTATAGCGAGGGTTGAGTAGGGCGTTTAATCTTAAACTTCTAACTTTTTACTCTAATAGCTTCATCCCCATTCAACTGAATTGCATGCAATTTTGCACGTGTGGTCGGGGGGGGGGCGCAAGACCTCTTGACTTGTCAAGTTTCGTTCCAGTCGGATGTGCAGTTTGAGATACTGCAAAGAGGGGAAAAAAAATTGTGTTTTTTGCCATTTGTTTTGCTCTCACCTACAGCCCAGATGGTTTGGAATTTTGTTCTGAAAGTCTCAGGGTAGAAAGGGTTTGCCAGAATGGTGACTTTCATTGGTTTTAAATATTACTCCATTCCAGAGTTATAAGATTTGAAATTTCAGTTCTAAGCATGCTCAGAAGGATCTTTCTGAAATTCGTGAGCCAAAATTGTTAATCTTCTTTCGTAAGAATTTCAGCTCACGAATTTCAGAATCTTATTTCATATGGCAGCCATCTTGTTTCTGTCCCCCCCCCAAATAATTGAAAACTCATTAACAAAAAAAAAAAAACCAAAAAAACACCCACACATGAATCTAGCTAAATGGGTCCCTGTTTAGCTTGATTCTGGAGATAAATCAATATGGTTTTGGGCACATCCCCAAAATCCTGTTTCATGAGTCTCATGAAAGAATCTCTGCTCACAAAGGAAGAACGTGGACTTAGGGTCCCTCCCCCATTGTCCTTTCATGAGCCAACCTTTCATGATCATGGAAGCTCCGGCTTATGAAATGAAACTATGAAAAAGAAACCCAAGTAAACCATCTCCTTTTGTGAGATTTTTTTGTGACTCATGAAAGAAGAATGCCAGGTCACAAATGAAGAGGGGTGACTGCAGGGAGCTCACAGTTCCTTGACATCAAACAAAAGAGCCACTGTTCCTTCACATGATCTCTCAAATGAATGAACAATGGGTGAGACCTTCAATCTGTCCATCCCATTCCCCGCTCTATTTTCTCTTCTTAACAGACCAGGGTGCCCACCCCTGGTACCATGGCTGTTGCCCACTCTCCTCCAGGTTACCCACTCCCCTTCTGAATACTAAAATAGTAGATTGGTGTCCCCACCCCTGCAGAGCTTCTTTCCACCCTCCTCCCCCTCCAGGTCATCCCTCCCCCAAAGAAATAGGTGGCAGTACCAGGGTGACCAACCCTGGTGACACCAAACACCATCCCACCCCTGGGGTGTCCAATCCCAGTGTCAGCTTCTGTCACCCTACAACAAAGAAAACTGGCCCTCATTGATCCCCCCCCTTTTTTGTTGTACAAAAGACAATTCAGGCAGTGGCATATGAACTTTCTGTTCTATGCCGCAACTGCTCAGATCCTAACACTTGGCAAGGATTTTTGGGATTGGGACTACTCCCCAGACCTCACTGAATCAGCAAGGAGTAAAGCCAGAAAAATGAACTTTGAGTGACAATTTTTCTGGGATGACGTTTGTCACCAAAATTAATAAAGCGACACCTGTGGTTGGAAATATTTTTGAAAAATATCAGTACATTCAAGGGGACAGGCACATTGGCACAGTGGGCAACCAATCCTGTATCACTTACTGTAAGGCCAAAACACATTGGTGATATGATCACAAACACAGTACGCACAAAATGCAGCACTACCCCAGGAACTGGCTCCAAACAACCCTGAAGTGTTGCCACGGATGCGGCCACAGTAGTGTGTGCCAGTTTTGTATGACCAGTGCTACTTTTCAGTCAGTAGTCAGGGACTTCACTCATTGCTCGAAAGACTTATGTTGGACACACTGTACACCAATTTCGCAGACCTTTTCAACAGCATATCCACTCTATAAAGGTCTGCAATCCCCGATACTCATACGGGCACACATTGATACATCTTGTGTAACAAAGATCCACCAAATTCCAGTTGGACAGCTGACATCAGTTCATCCTTCTTGGCAGCCACCCTCTCCAGACTCCTCTAAATTCCAAGGGCTTGTATCCCCCATGGGTTACCCCCCCCAGCAGGGCCAGGATAGGCTGTAGGCTGTCCTCACCTCCTAGTCACACCTCCAGATTGCCCCCCTTGGATCGGAGTGGCATAGCAGATCGCAGCACGCCAAGCCCATCCTCCATCTTTTTATGTGTTTCTCCTCTTCCACAAACGTGCAAGGAACAGGTTGTGTGAGCTGCACCTCTGCAGAGATTCCCCTGATGCTCTGGATGTGGAGCCTCCTTCATATGATATGCCATGCACATGCCTCTACCAGGATTCCTCCAGGTGGCAGATGAGGGTGGGTCATGATACCCCCTCCCCGAGGGAGGAGAGCTGTCCTCTGGATGCTCAATCTCTCCCCCCCCAACCCGTATTCATTCCCAAATGCGGGTTGCCGGAATGGCAGGAGGTAAGGTACTTAACAGAGCCTCAGCCCTCCCTGCCACTGGGCCGGCTCATCTTGCAGGTGTTTCTACGTGCTGCTTCAGCATGTATCATTCCTTCACAGCTATTCGGATTTTGGTAACTCATTTTTACTCAGATACGGACAGTCCTCTACATTGTAGTTTATTTTTTGGATTACATGTAAACCATGGTTATCTTTAAGCTATTGGGTTAAGTATCTCTTTTCCACTTTCCAAATATTACTTACATTTCTTCATTAGTTTTCCCTTCATTCCCCCTACTTCTCTTTTCCATGGCAGTTTTATTCCCAGTTATATTATTATTAAATAATACTGAAGATATTAAGAGTAGACAAGGCTTTGGGACCTGATGGGGTACACCGAAGGATACTAAAATAACTGAGGAAAGAACTGGCTGCACCCCAGGCAGCCCTGTTCACTATCCGTGGATACAGTGATAGTACCTTGGACACAGGGATAGTACCAGGAGATTGGAGAAGGGCAGATGTGATGCCAATCCACAAGGGTGGGAGCAAGGAGGAGGCAGAGAACTACCGGTGGTGGGGAAGGTAATGAAGACAATAATACAATAATAAAGAAAAAGAATGGTGGAGCACCTGACCAGAAACAAATTGCAGGATCCAAGACAGCATGGGTTCACGGAAAGGAGATCATGCCAAACTAACTTAATCGAGTTTTTCGACTGGGTGATGAGTCTTGGACCAGGGGGGAGCAGTGGATGTGGCCTACTTGGATTTCAGGAAGGCCTTTGATACAGTCCCACACAGGAGATTAGACAACAAGTTGAACAGTCTAGGTGTCGGTGCAAGGGTGGTGATGTGGGTGCAGAACTTGCTAAGCAACAGGAGCCAGAGGGTAATAGTGAATGGGGGGCAGATCAGAAGAGAGGGAGGTGACAAGTGGAGTACTGCAGGAGTCAGTCCTGGGGCCATTACTGTTCTATGTATTAATTGGAGACAATACAGGCAGACGGACTAGAAGGGAAAATTTGCAGACTACACAAAGCTCTGCAACAGGGTGGACACACAAGAGGGAGTGGATAGGATGAAAAGGAACTAAAAACTGAAGGAATGGTCAAAGGTATGGCAGACAGGGACAAATGCTGAAAAAAATGTGAGGTTGTGCACATGGGGCACAAGAACCCAGAGGCAACTTACCAACTAAGAGGGGAAGAAACATCAATAACTAACCAGGAAAGGGACCTAGGAGTCATCATAAACAGAGGACCTCAATGTGTCTAGTCAGTGTGGTAAAGCAGTGGATAAGGCAAGCAAGATGCTAGGATGCATTGAGAGAGGAACAACAATGTAGAGAGAGGGAAGTAATTTTGCCCCTATATAGGTCACTGGTGAGGCCACATCTTGAGTACTGTGTCCAGTTCTGGAGGCCCCATCTCAAAAAAGATATCAAAATGTATAAAGCCAGGGTTGAGCATATCACACATTGATTAGGGGGAAGCTGTGACTACTTTCCTAGTGATTTGCTCCCAGCCACACCTAGCAGATTGCACTTTATAAATGTGAGACAAGGAAACTGGAGTATTGTCTTTGTAAACAGAGAATGAACCAGCAGGACTGTAACTCAGATCAGCAAGGTACTTTTTATATTATGTAAAGTGTAGGACCAAACCAATTGGGGCCACTTTGATGGAGTGGTTTGGCTTGTTCATATTTTGGCCAAAGTTTGACAACTAAGAGCCCCTATGTGGGACATGAGAAACTGAAAAAATCCTCCATTACAGGCCTGTTTGTGCAGTGGGGGGGGCACACTGGACTTAATTTGTTTGAGTGCAGAGAAGAGCTACCAAAATGGTCCAGGGCATGCATAAAAAAAAAAAAATTATGAGGAAAGGCTTAGGGAATTAAATATGTACTCACTGGAGAGAAGGGACAGGGGAGGGGCACATTCAAGTATGCCAGAAGAATAAATAAGGTAGGGGAGACCAGCTATCTGCAGAAAAGAATGAGCACTAGGACTAGGGGGTTACGATATGAGCTGGGGGGAGGAAGAGACTGAGGCATTGTGAGGAAGTACTTCTTCATGGAGAGGGCAGCTGAAACCTGGAACAGGTTACCAGCGGAAGAAAAGAACATGGGGGCATTCAAGCACGCATGGGATAGACACAGGACTAGTGAGACTAGGACAGAAGAGAAGAATGGAAATGGTCCAGCAGGAAGCAAGACATTTCTTACAGCTAAACCAGGGCAGACTGGATGGACCTGGAGGTCCTTTTCTGCCAACCATTATATAACTATGTAATTATGTAATTATGTAATTATTATTATTATTATTATTAAGCTAGTGCTCCCACTGTTACGTAGCTTCATTATTTGTGTTTCATTGGGTGTCTTTTTGTCCCGTTTGAGTTACTTGTTTAGCGTCTTGTATTGACAACTTTGCCAGTAACAGAAGTAATCATGTATCCTTAGTATGCCTCATTCACTCCTTTAACCCCTCCCCCAACTATAAACAGTTTATACTTAGCTGCAGCTCACTAGGTACATGTGTTTTACCACTCCCCTCCCCCTTTCTTTTTTACTACTACTGCCATTTACCTTCTAGTTTTGATTTATTTAAGCAGAAAGCACACCTTTGGCAGCTGCCACCTCAATAGATGTATTTTTATGGCTGTAGTAGGTAGAGCCTGCAGACGTTTTGCATGTACAAAAGGAGTGATGTCATGATTTCCGTCCGTGGAACTGACTGAAGGTGTAAATAGTCTCCTCCGCCTTACCCTTCTCCAAGAAATGTTTTCCGCCCTCTAATAAATACGCTTTCATGTTAGTCAAAGGTTGTAGTGCACTATTTTCTTTCTTAAGTGGGATGTACAAGAACTGGAACCCGAGTAGTGGGAGGCAGCATTAGTTTTTTGGGGAGAGTAAGATCCACCCCCACCTCCACCCAAGAAGCTCCTAAAGATCCACCCCACCTTTTTTTTTGGTTCATGTGGGAGGGGTGTGAGGTGGATCTATCATGCTGGAACAATTGACCATCAGAGCTGCCTGGGGCATCAGAGCTTAAGCTTCAGAAGGAAAGAAAAAGCCTGAAACTGCATCCTTATACAGCATTTGTTTAAACAGCCTTGGCTCAGCTTGCATTCCTCTCATGGTTACACATTTTCACAAATACATTCCAGGAGATGGAAAGTCCCTCCTGGTGGGTATATGGTGTTATTCAGACCTGTCCTCCAACCCTGCCCCCACCACCTTACTCTGTATTTTGCATCAACTTAAGCATGTCAGTACAGCAAGAGGCTGCAGTGTATGTTTTTACTGGGCTTGCAGTTTTAAAGTAGTCCACTCAGAATTTGCCAAAACATATGTCATGCAGAGTGTTTTGATTTGTATGTTAAGTCCTAGTGTGCCCTTCCCTCTGTCTGCTATTAAGAGTTTTTCCTAAATTAGCCTATTAGCAGATAGCCAAAAGCTAGCTAATTGGAAGAAAACCACTATTAAATTAAGCTCCAATTCACTATTGTTGCTTTCTATGTGTGTCAGGTCCATTTATTTTATTTGTTTATTGGAGATTCGGAAGTACCTTTGAGTCAAGGACTCATTTACAAAGGTTCCACGTCACAGGTATTACATACAAGGAGAGAGGTTACATAGCAGTACAGTAGTACATAGTCAGGTATTACATAAGCAGTAGTTACAGAGGCCTTTATGGGGCTCTCAGAGGAGACCTAGGTCAAGTTAAGGCAGAAGGCAACACAACATGGCATAGCAGTGCAGGGCAACAGGCAACACAAAATGCGGTATAACAGAGCAGAGCTATGCAAAAGGGACACTGTAAGTGGTAGGGTTATGCGGAGGGGGAGCCAGCCATAGCCTGGGTCTGTCGTTGGATGAGGTATTAGTCAAGGACAGTCACAAAGGTTTGAAGCCTGTAGGTGGGATGTAAGAGCGGTTTTGAAGGATCCTAGTCTGTTATCATTTGCAATCGGTGGGGGCAGACTTGCAGGAGTGTTTTAATTTTAAAACTTCTAATTTCATCAAACTATACACAATCATAAAAACACAGACATTGCCCAGATCATTAGTGCTATAATTAGTTAAGACTCTAGCCATTTTCTTACAGAAAACCCACTCAGTAAGATTTCAAGTATTTGCTAAACTATAAATGTAGGTACCAGCATTTAGTGCTGATTTCGCTGTGTGACAAGATTTTTTTTTTAAACACACAAATGAAGTGTATGGCATGAAGCTGCAGCCTAGAAACTGCAAAATACTTTGAAGTCACTTTTTCTCCTGTGTGTGGTATAGCATGAAAACAGGATGGCAGTGACTATTTCAGCTACACATTTGATCCCATTTTACAATGGTTCATTGCACTACACATTTAGTGTATCCCACTGTTTAATAATAAAACAAATATTTGCCAAACTAAATAACTCACACATATTTTTATACTTTATTAAAAAGATACTTCACATTTGTAACCAAAAAAAAAAATTGAAAATCATGTCACAGAGCAAAATCACTACTAACTGCCTGTTCTACTTATTAGTAGAGAGGAGGCAGTATAGCGCGGTGGTCTAAGGCTCTGAGCTGCAAACCTGGTGTCCTGGGCTTGAGTCCCACAGCCTCCATGTGCGTAGTGTGTGTCCCTGAGCAAATCACTTAACTTCCTTGTGCTCCCAGGTCACACCTGTAAACAAGCTTTAATGTGTCACTCCTGGTAAAAAAAAAAAAAAAATGCTGGTACCTACATTTACAGTTTAGCAAATACTTTAGAGCTAACTGAGTGAATTTTCTGTACGAAAACTGCTATAGTCTTTACTAATTATAGCAGTGATGATCTGGGGCAATTTCTGTGCTTTTTATTGTGCGTAGTTTGATGAAATGAAATTTTAAAATGAAAACACATATTACTGCTAGCTAGACATGACACACCCAGAAAACACAAATAGTGAATAAGAGGTATTTAGTAGCTGTTTGCTTACAGAAACCCAAGTTAGGTAGCTCCCAGGCATCTGCTAAATTATTACTGTTGCCATTTGTGCTCACTGGATAAGAACAATTACAAAGCTCTGCTGTTGTGAACTGATTTTAAAAAGCACTGCATATGCTAAATCTATGGGCCTGGCTACATCACTGTCACATGAGATAGGTTTATTGGCTTCTGCCTCGTACAAATGCACCCTATTTGTGATGGAGATCCCCAGGGGTCATAAAACTACCCTAAAGTTAGCAGCCTAATTTAGGAAAAACTCCTAATAGCAGACAGAGGGAAGGACACACTAGGACTTTACATACAAATCAAAACACTCTGCATAACATATATTTTTGCAAATTCAGGGTGGACTACTTTAATTGAGCCATCCCCAATCTGTATCCTTCCAAGAACGACTTTATGTGGTGTGCATACCAGCATAGTTATTTCACTCTTATTTACAGCTGTATACCTTTATCAGTTTTTAATTGCAATTGTGTCTAAACGCTCCACCGTGTAGCCTCCAGTCTCCCACTATACCTACATGCATTGCAGCACTGTTTCACTGCATGCAGGGAGGTCAGAGGCTACCAGAACGTATGTAGACAGCAGTGTGGAGCACGGGTGTAGGCTGCAATACTGGGATGCCTCCATACCACAGTAACCTGACAGCTGTATGTGCACCCCCTGGGCGTACCACCATGTCCCCACCTAACCTACCTCTGTCCACACTTGCCTCCCCGAGGGCCACCTCCTGATGGTACCCATGTACTGTCCTTGATCACTCTCCTCACTGTGTAGAGTGTTGTGAGTACCCTGCCTGCCCATGTGTGATGTGGCAGCATTACTAGCTGCAGAGCAGTGCCAGTAGTGAACACATACATTAGTAGAGCTCCTGAGTGCATCGTGGAGCACTGCTGCAGTGGACAATAGACGTGTGGCACTGTGTGCAGTGGAGGAGTGGGGAACACTAAAGGTAGTAGTAGAGGGTCTGTCTTCAGCCATACAGCAGCAGTACATGAACGTCTGTTGTGCCCAGGTGCCCCAATACTGGCAGAACTGTGCCATGTCTCCTCTCTCTCTCTCTCTCTCCTCTCCCCCACACTGACATAGCCCCCCCGATTCCAACATACGGATCTCCCCCTTCCTCGAACCTCTCTGTCACCTCCACAACATAAGTGTGTCTCATAACAGTGAAATATATTTACATGTAACCCCTAGGTGGCGCTATCCCAAGGGCTACTACCCCTGCCTGCTTGGCTAGTAGCAGGTTAAGGGGCCTGAATTCTGAAACGGGTGCCTCCACCCAGAGGTCAGGGTTGGTACTGGTCAAGCTAACCTGGGCACTGCCCTCCGGGACACTGTAACCCCCCTCTTTCCCCTCTAGTGGCCTGAACACTGTACAATAATCACTTTCACAATACCCTGGTACACCACACAAGTACCCACACTGTTTGCACACCACCAGGGTGGTTCCTCTGCTTCGACCCTGGGGACCCCTGTAAAACAAGGTTATGCATAGCAAATAGCAACAGTACAGTACTTTGAGCACAAACTGTAACCACAGTCAGATTACATGCAGAAAAAGTCAGATTTGATTTATTCAGGGGACTTGAACAAGGGAAGGGCAAAATCAGGTTAATTAGCGTAAAGGTTATATCAATCAAGCAGTTATGCATGCTATTTGAGTTCCCCCACACAGTCCATCTCTGGGTACCCAGGTGGAGAAGAGATGGGCTAGCCAGGATTGTTGCCTGGGGTTGCAGCTGGTTGGGGCCCTGTGATGGAAAACACAACATGCACAGTACACAATATTTGTAATCCGGAGCCAGAGGGCTCAGTTCGTAAGAAATGAAACAAGACAATCAGATGACACACTCAGATTAAGCTGTTGTTGCAGGAGCTACCCTGGTATTTACTCACGATACCCAAGACTGGACACAGGCTGGATGAAAATCGAGACTGCAGGTGGTTGATCTGGAATGCCAGGAGAAGCAGGGCCCACACGAGTCGCAGAGGCATCATTCCTGTTCAAGCGTGGAGCAGGGGGCTGATTCCCAGGCAGATCTCTCGTCGATGGCTTCTCTGTGCAGCGGGTAGTCTGGCTGGGCCAGTCTGGCAAGGCCCAGATCGCATGGAGACAAATTTGAATGCAGTCCGTTTTGGGCTGGATACAGCTTCCAGCAAGCAGAACACAGTTCACACAGTGGGGAACTAACTCACGACCCACTAGCACCAAATAACACATTTACATGTAAGGAAATTCTACTGTACCAGGCAAAGCACTCCCCGGTCACAATCGCAAAGTCTCTGCACACACTGGGAGCTTAGGGGTAGCTGTAACTCCGGACAGGCCGATCACATTCAGCAAAATCTTCGGTCTTCTTCAGGTTGAGCCTGGCCCACTTCAGTAGCTTACTTTAGTCACACAAACTTGGATTTAGTCCAAAATAATTCTCTTTTCTCCCTCTCAGGAGCAGCAGGCAGACACGCAAGCCAAAAACTCAGCCTTTTCACAGTTCTCCCATGCGAATCCACTCAGGATTGCTCTCAGAATCACTTCAGCTCCCTCTTCTTCAGCTTCCAGATTAGATCTAACTGGAAATTGCAAGCAGTGTGGGATTTCCCCAAAATCCAAAAGGTTTGGTTGGCTGATTTGGCTGTCAGTCAAAGCAAGAGCTCCCCCTTCAGTTGCAAAAAAAGGCGCAAAAAGCTCAAAACTACAATTCCTACAGATTTTGACTTCAGACAGCTCCTGCTGTCCGGCTACATTTTAGGTCCCACCAGAACTGATTGTCTCCACTATCTTGGTCCTGGACTGGACCAAACAAAACAGTGCTTGCTACAAAGAAAGCAGGTTAGACAAACTACATTATCATTATCACTCTAAATGATTTTCAGCAAATAGTTACATCTTTCAACAGAGCTCCCTCTCAGGTTGCTTATAACTGCAAATAGGCAGCTCTTAAAGAGACAGTACACAGAGGCTATACAGGCTCTGGTAATCACATTTTAACTGCTAAAACGCAGGACACCAGCCTGGCAATGAGCATTTAGGCAAGCTCAAGGAAGACTTTTTGGGAACCCCAATTTGTAGGGGGGGGGTTGCATACATACTATACATTATATATATATATATATATATACACACACGCATATATATACATACACAATATATATATATATATATATACACACACACACACACATATATATACACATGGGTGTAGGCAGGCATACTCAAAGCACTCCATGGTGTGCAATTTTATTTAAGAGGGGGTAGCAGATAGGCTCTGAACTGCTTCCTTTTTCCATGAAAACTAACAAAAAAATACTGAACCTTTCTGTAATTTTATTCCTAGGAGTCGAAACTAGAAGGACTGGTCACTAATACTCTCTTTGCATCCCAAGGACAAAACAACTTTACAGGCTCTGGGCTGGTATGTTGGTGTCTTAGGGAACAATGCATGGCATTTATATTTACCCATGCATGGCAACAACCACTATCATGAGATACAAAAGTTGTATTTATTGTGCCAAATGAGTCACAAACAGGGTCCTGGTGTACATCTGTATATTATCTGGCAACACATGGGGAAGTTAGCTCACCCTAGCAAAGAGGTAGGGTAGCAATGAGTCCACTTGGTGTGCAGATCTGAAATCCTAGCTACACCCCTGTATATACATATATATATCTATATTATATTACATATATTTTATATATATACATATACACACACACACACACACACACACACACACATACACACATACACACACACACACACACACACACATATATATACACACACATATACATATATACACACACATACATATACATACACAGGACATGTAGGAGGGCATCTCAAAATGCAGCTGTCATCACAGAGTGCACCATGGGATGTGCACTGCTACTACAGGGTTGATACCACACAGACACACACACACACACACACACACACACACACACACTCACACTCAATGTGGACAGGCTGTAATGTTTTCAAACCATTATCCACACTGTTCACTAGCAGTGTGGACACACTAACATTTACAGTCTGTAATGGTTTGAAAAAATTCTAGCTTTTTCGAGTGTAGTGTGGGCAGGACCTGCATGTCTATGTAATTATCTAGCTTTCTATCAATTGCATGTATCGCTATTTTTACCCATTTCTAAAACAAACCTGCATATCACATTTGCCTGCACTCTGAGCACATACTTATGAAACTGTGCATATTTGTACTCCACTTCTGCATAGACCTCATACTTTCCTAATATTCCCAATGATGAGGGCAAGGTAGCTATGCTTGTGATAATGGGAAAGTCCTATTATCGCAAGCATAGCTACCTTGCCCTTATCAAAAGTGACCCCTCTGAAAGTCTCTATCCCATTTTCTCTGCTAACAGCCCATCATCATTACACCCAACTTCCTGAAATCAACACATTGCTTAAATATAACCTACTGTACATCACCTCATGGACAAAAACCCTGTTTCTCTTAAAAAAAAAAAAAAAAACACACCTGTGTAAATAATCCCAAGGCTGCATATATGCCAGCCATTACTTTTTCATGTACTGCCACCTTCTGTACCATCATGTGGATTCACATATGTTTCCCATGATACTTAGCATTATTGGGGTATGTGCAATTGTGTTTTCTTTAAAATTTCGCTGTCCGGCCAATATTATCCAGGATAACACATACATCAGTGGCATTTGCTCTGGGGTTCTTTTGTAAACCTATATTGCTTCAAATTTCTTCCATTAAAATGTACACCTCCATGTATTTTTCTAATAACGTGTATGCCTTCCTTAGAACAGATACTAAAACAAATCTTACTGCTTACGAATCACTATGTTGTTTCTCCATACCTCATTAACAATGCCACACAACTTCACGAACTTCATTATGCAGCCGTGGTGGATCTGACCAGATTTTGTTTCTACTGGTTAGGAGTTACTCATATAGCGATATTCCCAAATGTAAACCAAGTAAAAAAATATCTGTCAAGTATTCTGCTTTGCATTGGCAACTTATTCTTTACATAAAAACACAAGTGTAAATGTATTTGCATTCCTCCCCCCCACCACCACCACCTGTACTGACATAGCCAATATCAGAGTCAGATCTTCGGCAGCTTTTAAGGGAAGCCCCACAACTTGTTTGCAGCTGCTGTTTGCACTTTTCATTAGAGATTTTCCAGGAGTATATTTTTTTTCACCCTGGTCCGACTCTGTATATTCGACTTTTGTTTTTGTGCAAACTGCATTCTTCATATAATGAATTTAAAGCACTATGAATTTCCAGTGAGTTGCTGCCACTTCATGAGTGATCCCTATATTGCGTCTGTTTCTACTATGAAGCGTACTTATTCTTAGTCTACAGATCATCAATTACCTTCATTCATGTATTTATCTTTCCCTAGATGCTCTGTGTTGTAAGTCTGTCATTTCCTGTATTGTTAATACCCATTTGGTATACCAGAGTATTTCGGCCTCAGGAATCACTAGTGTTTTACAGTTTTGGCACAAAATATATATTTGATACTGGCACAGTTGTGCCAGTATAGTTAGGGTTGATAAGCAGTGTAATGTTAAACCTCAAATATTGCACCTTAATAACTTTGCAAACATTCACCGGATTTGCATGAAATTTGGAATGTGCAGTCTTGTATGGTAGGTCTCTTGATCTGCCAAACTGTGTTTCAGTTGAACGTGCGGTTTACGTGCAGCGAAGCGCTGAAAAACAAATTTGCCTTTTTTTGGCACTTTTTTGCTGATTTTTGCCCATCGTGCTATGGCCACACCGTTTGGTATTTTGGTAGAAAGAGTTTTGGTCAAAGAACATGCCAGCATTGGTTTGGTGAAAAAATATTAATCCGTTCCAAAGATATTTCATTTTTAATTTTTGAGTTCTGAGCATGCTCAATTCACTCCAAGATTTATACATGTTTTGCAAAAGGGGATTGGCCTCATGATCAAAGAGTTTGTCACCTCGTGAACGGGGATTTATAAATCCCGTTCATGAAAGTCCTAGATTCATAACCCGTCATTTCGTTTCATTTTCCCCACAAACAAAATGTTGAAGCTTGCCCCATGGCTGCCTTCTCTTACAAATGAGGCATGGGTTTTGTTCTGAGTGGCGCCTGTGCAAACCCATGCCTTTGGTTTCCTTTATTTCGGTCCAAGAAAACAGCAGTTTTAGATTTTTAAATTCTCCGTTTGTGACTCGCTTCTGATCCTCGTTCGCGAGCTGATCCCCTTTCGCGAGGTAGCAAAATCCTTGATTGTGACTTAGGGACCAGATGGCCCTATCTCGTGAATGAGGATCAGCTTGTAAACGGGATTTTGTCAGCTTAAGAAGGAATGGTCGTAAAGGGATTTTGTCAGCTCGCAAAAGGGAATTGGGTTTTTGAATACCCTTTCGCAAGCCGATCCCCTTTCACGAACTGACAAAATCCTTGATCGTCATTTCCCGACCAGATGGACATTCTTGCAAATGATGACTGGCTCGCAAAAGGGAATCAGTTTTTAAATTCCTTGTTCGCAAGCTGTCAAAATCCCCATTCAGAAGCTGTCAAAATCCCTGTTTGCGAGCCAATCCCCTTTCGCGAGGTGACAAAATTCCCGTTCGTGACTTAGGGACCAGATGGCCAAAATCTGACGATCAAGGACTACTCGAACGGGGACTGACCTCACGAATGGGGATTTTGACACTTCGCGAACTAGGATTTTAAAAACTTTGCCACTGCACTGTAAATAAACGGTTTGGTCTTTTGACTTGAAATTTGCAGGGTATAAAGGGGATGCCCCAGAGATGTGAATTATGCTCTTTAGTTGTTAAAAAGTAAAGCAGTTCCATAGATATGCCATCACAAAGTTGAGATGTTTCCTATAGGATAACACTGTGGCACCCATAGAGACTTTCGGCACCCATATCACAAAAACAAAGAGAGATATGGATTTTTCACTACCCAAAGCTTAGTTCACCTTTAGGTGAGCTAAGCATGTGGGGAAGTTTAAAAGTCATAGATTACAATTGCGGTCGAATTTATTTCATAGGTTGTATGGTTACTGTGATATTGGCAAATTTGTGTTACAAGGGTTCCTTTTCAGGCCTGTAGGGCTATTGTATGGCTCCATTGGTATATGTAAGTGGGAGCGCAGGGCCTGGAGGGCCCGTGCTCCCACAGATGCATATAATTATGCACAAATGGGCAGCTTCGACCCCACAAGTACCATTTCTAGTTATTATACTTTTTCAAAAACGTACGGACATTTATTGCAAAAAAACTTCATTAATATGTCATAGGGTTAAAGTGACAAAAGTGGGGAAATGAGATGTTTGGATTGAGCCCCTACCCCTCCCCCCACCACCACCACCCCATCCTCCACAGACCAACAGACGCTGGTGTGTGCCATGGGGTCGTGAGGCCTAACTCTCACCCCACTCTCCTTTACTGTAGCATGTCAACCCGTTTACACATGGAATGGGGTGACAGTTGGGCCCGACGACCCCTTGGAACACCCTGGCATCCATCGGTCTGTGGAGGATGGGGGGGGAATTTGGGGGCTCAACCCTAACATCTCATTTCCCACTTTTGTCACTTTAACCCTAACTGATGCATTAACAAAATTTTTTGCAGTGTGTGTGTGTGTGTGTGTGTGTGTGTTATTTTATATTTCTATTTAAATTGTGTTAGATGTAGTTTGGTGTACTACAAACTGTTCTTTCTATACAACAATATCTAATTGATGTGCTGAGTCATCACAGATTTATGTTATATGAAAATAAATATGCATCTCTAAAGAACATTTTGTATTAGTTTTATTTTATACTGGAAAAGTCCATGGCCCAAAGACCCATTTACATGGGTGACCAGAACAAACAACACATACAGTAACTTAAGATACAAAATATACAAAGATCAGACAAGCATAGATACTGTATACAGTGACAGTGTTAAATGACTAACCAGAGGAGCACTTATATCTACTGCTAAAGAAAAGATCCTTTTTTTTTTTTTTAATTTTATTTTATTAAGGCTAATCTGAATGTTTATAAGGAGTTGCTGACAAAAGTTATCATTGGTAGTAAGGCATTAAAAACCAGACACATTATAGAACAGAGATCTTTGACCAGTGGAAGATTCATCACAGGACCAGTAAACCAAGTACATTGGGAAGATCTGGTCAAGGCAGTAGTAACATGTTTTTTTGAAAACACGAAAGGAACTTGGGACCTTGCCTACAATTACTTTTTTGGCTTAACTCATTACCTCCTGGGCGGCCATTTTGTGTCAGGTAAACAATGGATAGTTCGGACTTCATATGGAGCTATTGGAGGTAATGTACCAAGTTGATACTGGTACCTCTGTTCAAGCTGCAACCAGCCAAATTGCTCATACAAATTACAGTGGCGAGTGACGTATTGTAGTTGGAAAACAAATCTAGCAATCTGGTTCAGTAAGGACTCAACCTTATTTAGCAACCCCCACACCCCCACTAAGTGATCAGTATAATCAAAGGCAATAAAACAAATTGGAACCACTTGTGAGAATCACCATGCCATCAGTGTAAAGGAGAACTTTGTGTACTGCAACAAGTGGAAGATAGTGTATTTTGAAATAAACTACATAAAAGGGGGGGCCAAAAAAAAAAAAAAAACACACACACACATGCAATAGAACCCTAAGGAACTCCCAGTGAGGCTAAGGATGTGGGGTGGAATGCATCCCTTATTTTTAGTAGGCAGAGAACGACCATAAAGGTAGCTCTGGAACCAACCAACAACCTCTGTGGACATACACAATTTAAGAAGAGCAAACAGAAGCAAGTTATGATTCACCAAAGTCAAAAGCACACAAAGGGTCACATCCTGAGACCCAAAGTGCTGGAGCAGTAAATGTAATGCTCCTCATACTGTGCAGTGCTTTGTTTTACAAACGTTACCACAAGTGCTACTCCTCTGTGCTTGCTCCGATCTGTCCTCCCTATTGCCCTAGTCCTACCATCCACCACTGCACAGATCTTCATGTCATCTGTGGAGAGGTAGAGGCAAATGACACCTGTATGTCCACCTCTATGTCACAGACGGATGTTGAAAAGGACAGGTCCAGAACCAATTCCTGTGGCACCCACTTGAGCCCACGTCCTCCAATGCCCCCTTAAGGCACATCACTGCCATCTTTATGAAGAAATAAGTTAAGATAACGCTAAAGGTAGAACTATACATATTGACCTTTACACATTCTTGTCAAAGAAAATATTTCCAGGATACGAGACTGCAAAATGTCAGGGAAGAAAGGGCAAAGACCTCAATGGATTTAGAGTTCATTGTACCAATTTTGTAACCTGGAAGTAGACAGCTCTCCATACATTATTTAGAAGCGAGCCTACGGAACTCAATCTCCTGTATCTTGAGATCAAGGGACAGGAATATTAGGCAGGGGGAGGGGAAGAGAATAATAAAAAAACTGGGTAGTGCCGACAGGCTTTTAAACCTTTACCTAGCTGCCAGAGCTAAGTACAGTATGTGCGACTTTTAACAGATGCGGATGTAACGGATGTTCATTTGTAACAGACAGACTGTTGTTGCCAAATGCCATTTCCTATGTTATATGTCACAAATAATGGCTGTAGTGGACTTGTAGTTCTGCATGTAACGGCGCCAGAGAGAGCAGTCAGCACCTTTCCCGATTGGCGTCAATCGATTTTTCACTTAATTGCATGCCACTGACTGTTTCATGAGCAATGAAAACCAAATTAAAATATTATGATTCAATTAAGCACTCAATCAAGCAATCATTTCCCTCCTACTTAAAATGTCCTCATTCTGCCCCAAACAAGTTCTGTCCATTTTTTTTTTTTGCTGTGTTACTGTGCCTTGTTGTCAGAGAAAATGCTGTCAGGTAAGAGAACCTGTCTACCCTTAGCTAAAACATAAAAAAAAAAGAAATTGAGCTACTCAATATGACAGAAAAAGTGCCAAAGCAGAGTGTGAGAGAATTAAGCTCTCACGTTTCCATGCCAAAGTCTACAATCTCGGGTTTACTGAAAAACAAAGATGAATTGCTTGCAGACTGGCACAGTAACCAAAACCCTGAACATAAGCACAAAAGAGATGGGAAAGACAGTGATGTGGAGGAGACGCTGCTCAGGTGGTTCACTAATGCTCGTGGCAGGGAGGCATTGATTAGTGGGCCTCTTTTGCTTCAGAAGGCTGATAGCCTTGCTGCTGCACTGTGGAAAATTGGCTTTAAAGCTTCCAATGGGTGGCTTAGTCGATGGAAGCAACGCCATAACATATGCTTCTGTCAGATACATGGAGAAAAGTTAGACACTGGCAAATGTGCAGCAGATGTCTGGTTAAGAGATGTGCTGCCACAGCTACTGTCTGGTTACAGCCCAGACAACCTTTTTAACGCTGACGAGACTGGAGCGGTTCTTCAGATGTGTAGGCTACGGCACCTGTAACAGGACAGGTTCTGGGGAAAAAAAAAAAAGACTCCAGTAGTCATCGGTAAAAGTGCCCAGCCTCGTTGCTTCTGCGGGGGTTCGTAACCTCCTGGTCATCTATAGAAACAAGACTTGCTTGGATGATCGGTGAGATTTTTAAAGCTTGACTTAGAAGCTTGGACCACAGTCTACGATCCCACAAGATTGCCCTTCTCCTTGATAACTGTAGCTCCCACCCGCCTGTCACTGGGCTTAGGAACATTAAGCTTATTTTCCTGCACACAACCAGCATCATGCAGCCACTAGATCGGGGTGTGATTTACAGCTTCTAGAGGCACTACGTTACCCTGATGACATGCAAGTTCCTGGACTTGCTCGATCAGGACGAGGAGATCACGCCTTTGGTCTGTGTTCACCAGATCAACTTGCTGGATGCCATGTGCCTAATCCAGCAAGCCTGGAACAAAGTCTCTATGAAGACAATTCAATCCTGTTTCAGTAATGGTGGATTTGTGACAGATGATGCCACTGGCACTGTTGCCAAAGAACCTTATGACCAAGAAGATTTAAATGAGTAAAATCCGCTGTCGTCAGTGGCACTCGACGAGATCCGTCACCTAGGCAATGAAGCACCACCATCTGACATCGATGACAACAGCGTGGCTGTCGATGGGGATGTGGTCCAGTGCTGAATCGGAGGAGATTCAGTCAAAGGAAGAGGAAGAGGAGGAGAAGCATGAGACGGATGGATGTCCAAGTGCTCCTGGCTGATGTGAGGAGAGCCTTGCTCACTCTACGTCATGCAGTCGAACAGAGGGATGACATCGTTCTGAAATGGGACCAGCTTTCCTTTGACAGAGTCCATGTGGATCAGGTACACTAAAGCCAGCACAAAGCAAATGAGCATTGTGGATTATTTTAGCCTCTCGCAGGTATAGCACTAGATTACTACACAGCATTCAGAGTGATACACTACTGACTAGAGCATGGTACAGCGCATAGCATTTTTTTTTTTTTTTTTTAACAGGTATTCATTTTATCTGTTTGTGTTTTGAATGAATAAAGGTTACACTTGCCTGCCTTGCCAGAAAAGAAAAAAAAAGCTAACAATTAAGTTTAAAAAAAAAAAGAGCTGTATTCACAAATTGATCTTATGTCGAGCGTTTTGTTGACCGCGTCAGCAGTGGAGGTTAACCACGTATAACGGATAAATGGATGCAGCGGACGCCGGCTGTAAGACGAAACGCTAGTGGCCAAAGTAGTCCATTATATATCGTATTTAATACTATATTATTCATAGTAGGAACTAGTAATCATATATCTGAAAAATCTAAACTTGCAACTTCAACATTTGGAAGAATATATGCATTTAATTATTCTGATCCTACATGTTACTGAATTAATGTTGATAGAAAGGAATTAGCTATATGAAATCACCAAATTCTGTGGGTATATTGTATATTGTTTGCAAAAACCTGCATTAATGCAGCAGTTAGGGTTCAACTTTCACAACAAAAGTAAGGAAATGTGGCATTATGGTTAACTTCCCCCCAAAGCAGTAAAAAGATACCACTCAAGCAACCACAGACAGCTATTGTCAGATAAGACAAACATAGAACTGTTTTCAGATTACACAAATGCAGTAGCACTGATGTGCTACCTTCGTGGATTTGTATCTGCAGCATGCACACTGCAAGACACACACACACATACACACACACACACACACACACATATTATTCAAATCACAACACTGCTTCTGTATGCAGAAGCACAGGCCCTGCAGCCACAGATACAAATACATGATACCGCCATGGGGAAGTTAGAGCTTCCATATTTATGCACACTGTTAAGACATGCACATACTTGATGGGCCTGCACATCTGTAGCCACAGGTATAAGACACACCAAGCTCTGGCTGTGGAAGCAGAGGCATTACATTTCACGATACCAAAATTGCAAAATTATTTCTGTCTGCAGGTGTGCAGGCCCCTGAGGGGCCTGTGCCTCTTCAGCCACAAGCGTAAGAGATGCACACTGACTTCTGGCTTCAGAAGGGCTGACCCCTATGGGGCATGCTGTTATGCAGACAACAGTACTGTCGCAGTGTAAGTATAATGGGGTTGCAAGCAGCAGATCTAGAAACTGTTTGAGGGTAGCAGTTTCAGTTAAGCAAATGCATATAGAAAAGCATGCACCAACGGATCATGCTATCTAGTGAGGTACTTT